>CM075339.1:34977128-36177128 GCA_037788925.1 Mytilus galloprovincialis
TCAGTGAAAGCCTACAATAAAATGTCCGCTCCTAGATTGAAATACTTATCTGTGTTACAAACAGGTGCTGAAAAATGTACATTATCAGAAAATAATCCTTAAATGTGTATTAAAGTTACACCGGATCAATTAAATCCAAAACATGCACTGCTGGTGAACTGTGATCAAAATGTCAATTTCCTACACTGATGACAAAAGAAATTACATTGTGTACATTCCGTCTCTATACATGTTGTCTGTTCAACGTCCTCACCTGAAAAGGAATAAAAATACGAAGTTTTCGTTATTATAAACCCGCGTCACGTGATGTCTCCTCAATCTGGCGCGCGCTCTGTACCTAAAATAAAATAAAAACTTTCCAAACTAAACATGAAACCTCTCCGGTAACAATAATATAGACCCCATACAGAAACAAACAAACAAACAAACAAACAAACAAACAAACAAACACCCCCCCCCCATTCAATCAATTTCAAAGGGGGAAAGACCGCCTCCAATTGCTTTTTAAAAGCAATTGATTTATATTGTAAACGGCCTTTTTAACCATTATGTTCCGTTTATATAAAAAAAAAAAAAATCTCCCCGAGACCCCATTTTGCCCCTCTTTTTTTTTTTTAACTCAACTTACAACTGAATGTAGTTTATGTGCTATCTATCCTATCAACGGAAACGAACGACAACTCCAGTTTTTTCCCTATTATTAGGTCTTTCCACTTTTCTGTGGAAAGAACTATTGTTTTTCTTCTGATTATTAGGTCTTTCCACTTTTCTGTGGAAAGACCTATTGTTTTTCTTCTGATTATTAGGTCTTTCCACTTTTCCGTGGAAAGACCTATAGGTTTTGTTCTGATTATTAGGTCTTTCCACCTTTCCGTGGAAAGACCTATTGAATTTGTTCTGATTATTATTTTATTTTTTTTTTTCTTCCGCCTAAATTTTGTTCTTGCGTAGTATTGATGTTTCAAAAGATGTCGCTTAGATATTTGGAATATGATATCGTATAGTTTATTCGCTTTAAAAATTTACAACTGCGTAACAAAATACTTTACGTTGTAAGAGTTATCTCCCCAAACACTGTTTTTTTCTGGTGGCCACTACTCCTTTGCAACCGTAAAAGATTGCGACAAATTTATTTTAACAAATTGCTCGTTACTTCTTCAGGATTAGGATATTCATTTGGACCGAAGTTATCCGGAGACTCCATATGAGAGTTATTTCCCCTTATGCATTTGATATAAGTGATATGCGTTTCTTACTGGTAAACCATCAGTGATATAGGCCTAGCGTCTTTGGATTTAAGTTCCTTGGTCCAAAAATATGAAAATAAGGTCAAGGTCAAAGGTCAAGGTCATAATCTAAATTTTTTTATTTCGGCTTATTTTCTCTTATTTTCAACAACCGTGAAAGATATTGACAAATTATTTTTACTAAATTGTGAGTTGCGACATGTTGTAACTTATAAATTTTGGTTGGAAGGGTGCGTAAACAATAAATGAGAGTTTTCCCCCATCTTATATTTAAAATCATGCCTAAAGTGATATAACTCATTTAATCATACATATTACAGACCTAGGGTCTTTTTATTTGAGGTCCTTGGTTGGTGACCTTGAAATTGAGGTCAAGGTCAAAGGTGAATAGTACGTTCTAGATTTTGACCTTTGTTTTAAATTCATATTTATACATTATAAAGTCATAGGAACTGACATTTTAGATTGATTTTTAATATTTTGATAATAAAATAGATCTTTACTTGTGGAAAGACCTTCAATTGTTCTTTGAACAATTGGTTTTTAATTATTATTTTTCTTCTTCCGCCTAAATTTTTTTCTTGCATAGTTTTGTTGTTTCAAAAGATGTCGCTTAGATATTTGGAATATGAGATCGTATAGTTTATACGCTTTAAAAAATGACAACCGCGTAACAAAATACTTAACCTTGTAAGAGTTATCTCCCCAAACACTGTTTTTCTTGTGGTCACTACTCCTTCGCAACCATAAAAGATTACGAAAAATTTATTTTACCAAATTGCTCGTTACATCTTAAGGATTAGGATATTCATTTGGACCGAAGCTTTACGGAGACTCCATATGAGAGTTATTCCCCATTTTCATTTGAATTAAGTGATATGCATTTCTAAATGGTAAACCATAAGTGATAGAGACCAAGGGTCTTTAGATTTGAGGTCCTAGGTCCAAAAAAATGAAAATGAAGTCAAGGTCAAAGGTCAAGGTCATATTATAAATTTTAAATTTGGCTAATTTTCCCTTATTTTCAAAAACCTTAAAAGATATCGACAATTTTTTTTTTACTAAATTGTTAGTTGCGACATGTTGTAACTTATAAATTTTGGTTGAAGGGTGCGTAAACAATAAATGAGAGTTTTCGCCCATCTTATATTTAAAATCATGCCTAAAGTGATATAACTCATTAACCATACAGATTACAGACCTAGGGTCTTTTTATTTGAGGTCCTTGGTTGGTGACCTTGAAATTGAGGTCAAGGTCAAAGGTTAATAGAACGTTCTAGATTTTGACCTTTGCTTTAAATTCATATTAATACATCATAAAGCCATAGGAACTAACATTTTAAACTGATTTTTTTATATTTTAATATCAAAATAGATCTTTACTAGTGAAAAGACCTTCAATTGTTCTCTGAACAATTGGTTTTTGATTTTAAATATATTTTTTCCCAAATTATAAGGAAAGATATATTTCTAATATCGTAGCTTTTTTTACCTAGATTAATTGAATTCTTAAATTTGACAGCAATACACTACATTAAATAACAACCTGGGATTCAATCAAATTAATGCATCACCAAGGTTACTAAGCTGTATAGTTTGATGAAAATCCAAGTTGATTTAAAAAAATTATTAAAAAAAATTTACTATCTGAATATAGCATGTATAGTCCAAACTACAAATTCTAGTTCTTTTTACCTAGATTAATTTGATTTTTAAATTTGAAAGCAATACATCAAACTTATAACAACCTGTGATTCAATAAGATTAATATATCACTAAATTAGCTGTATAGTTTGATGAAAATCCAAGAGGATTTGAAAAAATTATTAACAAATTTAAAGTGTACTATCTGAATTTTGTCCATATTTGCAAATCCTAGCTTTTTTACGTAGATTAATTTAAATCTTAAATTTGATAGCATTACATCAAACTAAATAATGACCGGGGATTCAGTAAGCTTTGTATATATCTAAGATAGCTGCTTAGTTTGATGAAAATCCAAGTTGATTTGAAAAAACTATTAAAAAATTTAAAGTGTGCTATCTCTATTTTGTTCGAAATAGCAAATCCTAGCTTTTTCACCTAGATTAATTTAATTTTTAAATTTGACAGCGATACACCAAACAACATAATGATCGGAGATTAAGTAAGTTTCATATGTATCTCAGACAGCTGTATAAATCCAAGTTGATTTGAAAAAGTTATTTAAAATTTAACATGTTTAAATTGTACTATCTCTATTTTGACCAAAAAAAAAAAAAAAAAAAAAAAATGTACTACATGTATCTCTATTTTGACAAAATGTCCTGTACCAAGTCAGGAATATGGCCATTGTTATATTATAGTTCGTTTCTGTGTGTGTTACATTTTAACGTTATGTTTCCGTTGTGTCGTTTGTTTTACTCTTTTTTTTAGTGTGAATTCACATTACTATAAGACGTGTCACGGTAATTATCTATCCCAAATTCATGTATTTGATTTTGATGTTATATTTGTTATTCTCATAGGATTTTGTCTCATGCTTAGTCCGCTTGTGTGTGTGTTACATTTTAATGTTGTGTCTTTGTTCTCCTCTTATATTTAATGCGTTTCCCTCAGTTTAAGTTTGCTACCCCGATTTTGTTTTTTGTTCATTGATTTATGAGTTTTGAACAGCGGTATACTACTGTTGCTTTTATTTGTCCAAAATTCCAAACCCTAGCCTTTTTTTACCTAGATTAATTTAATTCTTAAATTTGACAGCAATACACCAAACTACATAATGATCGGGGATTCAGTAAGCTGAATATATATATCTAAGATAGCTGCATAGTTTGATGAAAATCCAAGTTTATTTGAGAAAAAATGTAAAAAAGATTAAAGATGCCTGTCTGAATTTAATTATTTTTATTTTTATGTTTATACTGTAATAATCCAAAAAGTTATGTTTGATTATAGGCGAATTTATTATATCTATAATACTTAATAGTATATGTAGTCTTTTATACTTTTTTACACACTAGCTCTTTATATTACAGCTATAGTTTGCACTGAATGATTTTTTTTATCATATATTATACCATGTATTTTAAAGATAATACTTTATTGGAATATTTAATTGAACCAATAAAATGTTGAAATCAATGATGATGACCAAGTAATGACGAGATGTACGTTAGGTCGGTTGAAGTTGTTACAGTTGATGAAATAGTTTATAAATAATATATTTGCATTATCACTTAATGAAAATTTTCATCATATATTTCATCATATATTATATATACCATGTACATGATGTATTTTAAAGATAATTAAAACTGGAATATTTAATTTAACTGATAAATTATTAATTAATTGATGTTGAAATCAATGATGAGGACCAAGTAACGACGAGATGTATGTTAGGTCGTTTGAAGTTGTTACAGTTGATGAAATAGTTTATAAATAATATATTTGCATTATCACTTAATGAAAATTTTCATCATATATTTCATCCTATATTATATATACCATGTACATGATGTATTTTAAAGATGATTAAAACTGGAATATTTAATTTAACTGATAAATTATTAATTAATTGATGTTGAAATCAATGATGAGGACCAAGTAATGACGACATGTATGTGTTGTCGTTTGAAGTTGTTACAGTCGATAAAATAGTTTGTAAATAATATATCATGACGGCACGTTTTATATTTCGACCAAAATGTAGTTAGTACACCATGAAAAACATTTTGATGTATATGTAATAATTCCTTGAACGGAAACAAATTATCTAGACATACAGGAATATATTGATTTGGAATTATTCAAAAAGTCTCTGTATTAACAAATTGCAAGCTAACATTACTTTATTAAAATATGTGGGTTATTATAAAAACCAAATGTTTCATGAATAAATGAGTCGTAGTGCTTCTGGGAATATCAGATCATTTAACACGATGATTTGCAAAAGAACATACGACATATCTGTTAGAGATCTCGTCAATCAAATAGAAAAGTTTGTTTGAATCATTAGTAGTTTAATAAAACCAATTTTCAAATTGTGAAAATTTTTAACAAAGCATCTGCTTTGTCGTTTTGAACTTCAAATTAAGGTGTTTTCAAACCGTGTTGTCCGGCGTAAACATGTCGCACCGTTACTTGAGAACGACTTATCCAAATTTCATGAAACTTATTATAGTTGTTTCTTATGATGGTCATGTATGATCTGTATACTTTTTGGTGAAAATAAGATTAAAACTTTTTGAGGTACAGCACTTTGTAACTAAAACAGGGGGGTGTTTTTTTTTCACATGTCGCACCATATATGAAAACCGATTTTTGATTATTGCTTAAAACTTTACACAATTCTTAGTTATATTAATCTAAAGATCTGTATACTTTTTGGTGATGATTCAAAATTTCATTTTTGAGTTATTGAGTATTTTGTAAAAAAGGGGGGGGGTTACATGTCGCGCCGTATCTCAACAACGATTTATGATTATTGCTGAAAACTTTACACACTTCTTTGTTATATTAATCTAAACATCTATATACTTTTTGGTGATGATTCAAAATTTTATTTTTCAGTTATTTAGTATTTTGTAAAAAAAGGGAGAAGGTTTTTTTACATGTCGCGCCGTATCTCAAAAACAATATATGGTTATTGCTTAAAACTTTTTCAGGAACTATTTATGATTATTGCATAAAACTTTCACACAAGACGACGGGCGTATCATGCGCTCATGGCGCAGCTGTTTATTAATAAGGTCTTTCCACTTTTCTGTGGAAAGACCTATTGGTTTTCTTCTTATTTTTTTTTTCTTCCGCCAAATTTTTTTTCTTTGCTGATTTTTTGTTTCGCAAGATGTTGCTTAGATATTTGGAATATGAGATCCATATGAAAATTATTTCCCCTTTTGTATTTGATATTTTGAAATGTATTTTTAACTGGAAAACCATAAGTGATAGAGGCCTAGGGTCTTTAGATTTGAGGTTCTTGGTCCAAAAAAAAAATGAAAATGAGGTATAGGTCAAAGGTGAAGGTCATGTTCAAAATTTAGATTTCTGCTTGTTATCTCTTATTATCAGAAATCATATAAGATATTGACAAGATATTTTCACACAATTGTTAGTTGCGACATATCGTAACACATAAATTTTAGATGTAAGGGTACTTAGACATTTGATGCAAGTTTCCGCCCCCCTTTTATATCTAATATTAGTCGTATAGAAATATAACTTAATAACAATATAAAGTCGAGGCCTAGAGTCTTTTGATTATAGGTCCTTGGTTTATGACCTTGAAACTGAGCTCAAGGTCCCAAGAATAGATAACCTTAGTCGTATTTGGTACAACATTTTGGAATTTTGGGTTCTCAATGCTCTTCAACTAACTTGTTTGGCTTTATAACTATTTTGATCTGAGCGCCGCTGATGAGTCTTATGTAGACGAAACGCGAGTCTGGCGTATTAAATTATAATCCCGGTACCCTTGATAACTACGTACACTGCGAATAGATGGAACCTTCAACATGCATGCATTACTATTTACTTGTTCAAGGAACTGCTGTGTTATTTGATTAAGAATCACCTGGAGTGTATGGCAGTTCAAAGTTTTTACAAACTTTATAGATATGAATATATATATATATGTGTGGATATATATGAGCATACAACTACAAGACACCTCACTTCTTCACGTGTGTGAAGATTAGAAAGAAATAGCGTACAAGTTAAATAAGTGGGAAAAGTATATTTAATATTTTACTTCCCAAAACTTAAGTTATGATGTAGGAATCGAAAAGTGGACGAAAGAATTAAAAAAATACACAAGTCAGATAGGTCAAGTTTAGAAATAAATTACCGTATGAACCATAGGGAATATAGTGTGGTATTTTAATCAAGACTCTTCCATTGGAACTGACACACACTGGAACTGGTGATTTAAAAACTGATAGACATATATGTATTGTGATTGTTATGACAATTGTGAGTTGTGCCTATGTAATCCCCGGTATGTTGACAGTTATCTCTCACTTTGTCATCTCCTAGCTGATTTCAACATCTCCGTTACATTATTGCTTGCTCACACGCTTCTTGAGTCTCTTTCGACATCTCCTTGGACATAAGTATTATTTTTTTTTTAATCTTCTTTCAGTTTATGCATATGAATCGCAGCACATCATCCCTATTTTTCCTAAATTGTACATGTTGAATAACAAACTGATATATAGTGAAGACCCTGTCGTCACATTAATTAATGGAATAATTGGAAAAAGGACGATGTTTGTTTCGATAGGGTTTGGTGTCTGGTTTGCAGTCAATCATTGGCACCAGCAGCTTTTTTTTTTCTGATTGTTTACAAAGTCTTGAATTGGTTTTTTTTCTCTGCCAAAAGAAGGGCGAAAGGTACCAAACTCACATTCACACTCATAGAACGAAAATAAACTGGCAATGTCATTAAAAAAGTGGATAAAAAAAGAGAAAAAGGCAAAAGACAAATAATATTACTCAAGACACAACATAGAAAACCCAAGACTAAGCAATCCTCACTATGTTTTCCACTTTTTGTGAAATTGAAGCCAGTGATCAAGCCTGAACATATTATTAATTCAACTATGAGGTAAAAACGCTAAATTTTCTAATATATATTCGTTATCTATAAGTTCGATTAAATCACAAGCATATGCTTCACAGGATGTCAAAACGACAAATTTTACTTCTTCTATAAAGGGCTGCTAATATTACAAAATGGACCTTGAACCTTCTAAATTTTCCGCTTTATGACATAGCATATGCAGAAGCTGCCTTGACCTTTTCACATTCATCGACCCTCATATTGCTTATCTTACTACAGCATATAACAGAACTATTTTCTACACTGAAATACACCTGATTATTTCTATATTTTTTTTTTCTTTGAAATTAGCGGAAATTTTTGCGTTGCTTTACATCATCGAGGCTACAGTTTTTCAACCAATTGGGGAATGTTTAGTTTGGGCATACATATGATATACATCTATTTTAACAGCAGGTTTTGACATATTGAAATCGAAATTATAAAAAAAAATAGAATTATGTTAGTAGATACAAAACAGAAAATGATGAACACTTGATCATTTTTAGCAAAAGATAAATTGGATCGGGGGTCTGTGTATTCACATTATTTGTACAACTCTCCTTATTCTTGGGAAGCGTGTGCTTTACATACAAGCTTGCGTTGCTTTACATCGACGCCACACTAGTTCAATTAATCGGGGCATGTTTATTTAGGTTTGTGAATTTTATGGATCACCTCAGTAGTTCCACCAATGGTCGAATTGGGCATAACTATTTTTAAAGAAGTTTGGTGAACACTTAAATAGGAATTATAGAAAATTGTAATCTTGTTAGTAGATACAAAACAGAAAATGATGAACACCTTTAGCAAAAGATAAATTAGATCGGGGTTCTGTGTTTTCACATTATTTGTAAAACATTCCTTACTCGTGGTAAAATTTGTATTTTCTGTGACCTAATCGGTTCGCGAAAATTAATATTTTTATATATAGTAAAGTAGAAAAAACAATTCCAGCGCTGAAACATTGTTTATAATTTTTTAGGTTTCTTATTTTTGGAAAATAAGTATCTGGCTATAGAATAAATATTGTGTATTTACAAAGTCGGACAGATAAGTAAAAAAAAATCATGGTCAACCGAGGCGAATGCGAGGTTTAAGAAACACCATAGGTGTGACCAGGTGACTTGCATTTATTAAGTGTTTGGTTTAGAGTAAAACAAAATAATTAAATGCATGACCATTGTCTTATTTGGATTATCCTGATAATGTGTAGACTATTGTTTAGGAAAATGGAAGATAATAATGATAAATTAAACCATATATAACTTGTCTTTCCAAAGCTACATTCAAAAAATTTGGTTTTAATAAAAAAAAAAAAAAAATAGGGATAAACTACATGTAAAAAGTACTGTGGGAACGTGTTTACAAGAATCGTAAGTAAGGGTCAATCTCTCCGTCATCGGAGCGGATTCAATACGCTTAGCATAACAGCACGCTTAACTTCCTTCACACGGACAACGTACGGTGCGTGACAGATTTTGTTCAAAGCAAACACAGTTTTTTGAGCACACAGATTTATAATTGTAAATCTTGTAGGTAATCAGATGACATTTTTCTCTTTAAACATATTAGGGTTAATCCATTTGTGTCATCCTAACCGGAGTCTAAAGGAGACTGCTTTGGTGGCTGTGCAATATTTGAAGAAGTCCAAATAGTGGTCTGAAGTGAAGCTCACAGGTCATTTTGAAGGATAGTTGATTCGCATGGGGGCAGTTCGGCTAAGCTAGTAAATTTTTGTTTAGCTTTCTTTACATGGAATTTAATTAAATAACTGTGGTCAAATTTAGCTTTTTGTTTTCTGGTCATAGAGCCTTGCAACACATGTCCGGCTGACATCAACATATTTATCAATGCGACCGCTTGAAAGATGGTCAAAAACAACAAAGTCTGGAATATTGTCCATTAAAATTTGTAAACATTTTTTTTCCACGATTCCTTACAATGTGAAGTGGGATCACAACCGGTCAAAGCATGAACAGCAGGTAAAACTTACCCATGACAGGGTTCAGCACGATTCATGTACAGGAAGGAATCTACGACCATCTTTATTGCTGGTAATTGTTTCTGTTTGAAACAACAGTTCCTGGGTGTTTTCCATAGATGGAAAGAAATGCACACTAAGAAATATAATATCTGTATCTGGAGACTTTATAATAATTTGACCCTTGTTGATTTGTATGGCTTGTTTATTTGTGTTGACGTTCAAGAATTCCTTCCAGTCTGTTATGGATATTTTAACTGAAATAACTTTTGGCACGAATTTACTCCAGTTCGTCGGTCTCTTTCAGCATATTCTATTGAATGTTTGATGTCGTATATATCAAAGACTGTAGAAGCATTGGTAAGGCATGATTTCTGACTTTGAATGACACGTACAGCAAGTCACCGAATTTTCTCAATGTCTTAACATGCAATGATTGGACTAAGGCCATTCCGTCCCTGATAAGTACGATAGAAGATCGATCGTATGGTGCCAACTGATGCTTAGTTGCAGCTTCTGATTCTATTTGATGGCAAAGATCAGACTCACATGTTTGTCGTATAGTGCCGTCTTCGTTGAAAAGAGAGGTACATGTAGGAGCAAGTCCGATTGGGAGGGATAGAACCTTGTTATATCTTCACGACACCCCGAAAGAACTAGAACACGACTGCCTACTAATTCTTGACTTCTAGGTACACTAAGAATTTTTCCTGACCTACAGTTGATTTTAGACTTTTTCGTTAAGTCTTCAAAGGTTTTAATTTTCGATCTAGGTATTTGACCATAGAAGTAACTGTTGTTACCTTCTGCTGCCAACGCACCATTGACAAACGATTTTACCATTTTCATATCATTATCAAATGCTTTTGACAGTAATGATTCAATTTCCTTAGGCGAGATGTTAATGAGTGCTTTAGGATGAGGTTTAAAAACAAAAGGATTTGTAATTCGGTGCTAAACATTTTCTATAACAAGTTTGCCAGCTCTTTGTCTCGCCATTATGCTGTTGGGCCCGTGTTAGCATGATGGAGAGGGTTCTCGGGAGCAAAAACATCCAGATCAGGATCTCATTATTTCACTTAACTCTACGAGCACGTGACGGATGAGGGACCAGCGAATGAATGCAGACTTTTGCCACCACGGCCTTTTTAATCTTTAATTACTGTCACCATGTCGCTCCATGCCCCCATTAAATTTGACTGGCTTCTGGCGAATGGCAAACTGTCCAGATGAAAATATCGGTTGTATATCAGATATTAAGTTAAGCATATCTAAAATATATACAGGTAACCATCTCGAACTTACTCTGTTTGCAACAAACATGTATGGTAATATTGAAGCAATCGAGGTAAAATGCATATCCCCGAACTCTGTCGTTCCGCCCTGACGTTCTGAATCATGATTTCTACAACGCGTAAACACATATCACAATACTTGAATGTTGGTGATGACTAGTTTAAATATACTTTACTGTTCAAAAAAGACAAATAGATTAGACACAAGTTTTTCAACTAAGTAACGTCTTCTCGCGTGTAAAGCGTAGACCATATCCCAATACCTGAATGTTGGTGACGATTGACATCCCCACTGTCTGAAGTCTTCAAGACTTCAGAATAACGACAACCAGAGCTTCTTTTACAGATTTGTAATTGTCCGGTCACGTTTGAAACGTTTTGAACGTTTCAGACTACCTCAGACAATAATGACAATAATTTAGCATGAAACGAAGTCATTAAATCATTGTCTTTACACCAGTTAAAGAATGCGGAAAAACACAAAGCAACCAATGCCCCATACACAACATTCATTGCTATTACAACACGGTTGAACTGTTTCCCACACATCATATGATCAACGGGCCCTGCTGCATAAACAGAAGAGTCAACTAATTAATCCTACAGACCGCGATCCCCCTAAAGTTTCCCAATAGACGCCATGATGCACGAAAGAGTATGAAAGCCACATAAACAAAGAATGTGCGATTTAAATGTTTCTCACATTGCCTATTCCAACTGTTCCGCAATTGCGTACAGCTGTCAGTCGAATGTTTGAATCGAAAAGCTGATTGACTTTGTCATATCTGAAACGTTAACAACGTTTCATAGTCGTATAAATTGTTGACATATCACTTGTTTTGCGTGTACTATCGGAGCATAAGACACCGTTCCACAGAAAATTCAGGTCTGAGTTCAGAAAGAGTGTTAATATATCCGGTCTAAAATGGAATAACTTGGTGGTCAAACTTTTCTTACTGAACAAGAATGTTACTAATATCTCTTGACTTAGAGCGCAAAAAAAAAACCCAATGAATCTCAGATGTGTTTCCGATTTTTTCAGCACATTTCGAAATGCTGTTGAAAGTATTTGGAAAACGAACAGGAACTCCTCTTATCTTTGGTTTAATAAAAGGCAGAACAACCGTCAAAGATAATCATGCACTGTCAGTCAACTGAAACGTTCTGACTGGACCTCTTTTTACCTTAATCTGACGCAAATCCGAAACAATTGTGGACTTACACAGCTGAAAGACGGCTCGTGCCATTTAATGACACGTGTCCTTACAATCAATTGTCTTCGTGTTGAGATCTTTATTGTCGGCACCTTCTTGTATCAAGCACCCCTTTGATGTTTTGAAACAATGCCGTCATGAATATAAGTACCGTCTTAAATAGGTCAACCTCATGCATGGCAAAGGTTGTCAGATATCGTCTTCCCTCTGCATAGGAAGCACAAAAGTCATGCGAATACAAAGTTTCTATTAATGTTCGTGACCTATTCTCATGATATAACTGCACGGTCAGGCAAAATGGAATGGGATGAATGCTGATTTTGCTACAGAAACGATACATTCTGTAATAGCCATACATTTACGAAATTTATCTTTAGGGACAACATACGGTTCAGAAGCGACAGTGTTTGATTTTTCATCAATCAACCAACAAATGACCTTAGCAAGGCTTCATTGGCACTATGATAGTCATCAAAGTAAATAGTGAGGTTTTTTGATATCACGCCTTAGACTGGTAGCGGCAGAGTGAAGGAATTGGTCCTCATTTCATGTATCCTTAATCTGCAAACACATCTTGATGTAATTCTTGAAGTTTAAAATAGGCTCTAACTTTCCTGCAGCAGATATGGCTTCCCCTATAGTAAGGTCAGAGCTAAACACTCTTTTTGACATCCATTGTCCCCGCTGTGTCAGAATTGTAATTGAGCTGCCATAATAACTAATTAATTTGTTCTAACGATTGGCAAATTGGTATGTTTAGACGACATTTTATTGGTAAAACTGATCGGTATATGTCGAGGATGTGCGACATAAGAAATGCCTTTTTGTGTAAGAACAGAGCATCATTTACTATTGTTATTAATGACTTGAAGAAAAAGCAAGTTTATATTCTGATTCTTCAGTAACTGTTTTACCTGATTGCACAGGAGTAACCGAAGATAACAAAATAGAGGCTAACACATCTAAGTCCTTTATTACTTACCAGTTGAAAACAGAGGTAAAGGATTTTATGTCTAATTGCGAAAGAAGAAAACATGGTAGCTAAGGTTTACTAGAGAAAAAAAAGACTACACCAGTTTGTTTTTGTAAGTCAAAAAATGGGGTCGAACACAATACCCGGCCCTTACGTCAGAGTAAAACGTTCAAAAAAATCGTTTATAAACGATAATACTTTTATCCGTTCAACTAATAGTTGAAAAGGGAAACTAAGACGCTAAGGCCTACTTGACAAAAAAGAATCCAGGGTGTCGTTCGGCTAACTTTTTTTTAATCAGGTCCAAAGTTGGGGTTGGACACCCTACCACACCCTTACGGAAATGTTAATAAAAAATGTTCTACGGCAATACTTTTTTCGGCCCTAGGTGCAATGTCAAGCTGAATAGCTAAGGTCTACTTGAGAAAAAATCCAGGGTGTTGTTCGGCTTACTTTTCTTATAATCAGGTCCAAAGTTCGGGTTGGACACCCTACCCCACCCTTACGGAAATGTTAATAAAAAATGTTCTACGGCAACACTTTTTTCGCCACTAGGTGCAATGTCAAGCTGAATAGCTAAGGTCTACTTGAGAAAAAATCCAGGGTGTCGTTCGGCTTACATTTTTTTAATCATGTCCAAAGTTTGGGTTGGACACCCTACCCCATTCTTACGGAAATGTTAATAAAAATGTTCTACGGCAATACTTTTTTTGCCACTAGGTGCAATGTCAAGCTGAATAGCTAAGGTCTACTTGAGAAAAAATCCAGGGTGTTGTTCGGCTTATTTTTTTTTTAAAACAGGTCTAAAGTTAGGGTCGGACACCCTACCCCACCCTTACGGAAATGTTAATAAAAAATATTCTACGGCAATACTTTTTTCGCCAATAGGGGCAATGTCAAGCTGAATAGCTGAGGTCTACTTGAGTAATAATGCAGGGTGTTGTTCGGCTTACTTTTCTTATAATCAGGTCCAAAGTTGGGGTTGGACAACCTACTCCACCCTTACGGAAATGTTAATAAAAAATGTTCTACGGCAATACTTTTTTCGCCACTAGGTGCAATGTCAAGCTGAATAACTAAGGTCTACTTGAGAAAAAATCAAGGGTGTCGTTCGGCTTACTTTTTTTTTAATCAAGTCCAAAGTTGGGGTTGGACATCCTACCCCACCCTTACGGAAATGTTAATAAAAAAATGTTCTACGGCAATACTTTTTTCGCCACTAGGTGCAATATCAAGCTGAATACCTAAAGTATACTTGAGAAAAAATCCAGGGTGTGGTTCGGCTTAGTTTTTTTTTAAAATTTGGTCCAAAGTTGGGGTCGGACACCCCACCCCACCCTTACAGAAATGTTAATAAAAAATGTTCTACGGCAATACTTTTTTCGCCACTACGAGCAATGGAAAGCTGAATACCCAAGGTCTACTTGAGAAAAAATCCAGGGTGTGGTTCGGCTTAGTTTGTTTTCAAATTTGGTCCAAAGTTGGGGTCGGACACCCTACCCCACCCTTACGGATATGTTAATAAAAAATGTTCTACGGCAAAACTTTTTCCGCCACTAAGTGCAATGTCAAGTTGAATAGCTAAGGTCTACTTGAGAAAAAGTCCAGAGTGTTGTTCGGCTTACTTTTCTTATAAACAGGTCCAAAGTTGGGGTTGGACACCCCAACTCACCCTTTCAGATATGTTATTAAAAAATGTTCTACGGCAATACTTTTTTTGCCACTAGGTCCAATGTCAAGCTGAATAGCTAAGGTCTTTTTGAGAAAAAATCCAGGGTGTCGTTCGGCTAACTTTTTTTTAATCAGGTCCAAAGTTGGGGTCGGACACCCTACCACACCCTTACGGAAATGTTAATAAAAAATGTTCCACAGCAATACTTTTTTCGCCCCTAGGTGCAATGTCAAGCTGAAAAACTAAGTTATACTTGAGAAAAAATCGAGGGTGTCGTTCGGCTTAGTTTTTTTTTTATAAAATTTGGTCCAAAGTTGGGGTCGGACACCCTACCCCACCCTGACGAAAATGTTAATAAAAAATGTTCTATGGCAAGACTTTTTTCGCCACTAGGTGCAATGGGAAGCTGAATACACAAGGTCTACTTCAGAAAAAATCCAGGGTGTGGTTCGGCTTAGTTTTGTTTTAAATTTGGTCCAAAGTTTGGGTCGGACACCCTACTCCACCCTTACGGAAATGTTAATAAAAAATGTTCTACGGCAATACTTTTTTCGCCACTAGGTGCAATGTCAAGCTGAATAACCAAGGTCTACTTGAGAAAAAATCCAGGGTGTCGTTCGGCCTACTTTTTTTTTAATCAAGTCCAAAGTTGGGGTTGGACATCCTACCCCACCCTTACGGAAATGTTAATAAAAAATGTTCTACTGCAATACTTTTTTCGCCACTAGGTGCAATGGGAAGCTGAATACCCAAGGTCTACTTGAGAAAAATCCAGGGTGTCGTTCTGCTTAGGTTTTTTTTTAAATTTGGTCCAAAGTTGGGGTCGGACACCCTACCCCACCCTTACGGAAATGTTAATAAAAATGTTCTACGGCAATACTTTTTTCGCCACTAGGTGCAATGAGAAGCTGAATACACAAGGTCTACTTCAGAAAAAATCCAGGGTGTGGTTCGGCTTAGTTTTGTTTTAAATTTGGTCCAAAGTTTGGGTCAGACACCCTACTCCACCCTTGCGGAAATGTTAATAAAAAATGTTCTACGGCAATACTTTTTTCGCCACTAGGTGCAATGTCAAGCTGAATAACTAAGGTCTACTTGAGAAAAAATCCAGGATGTCGTTCGGCTTTCTTTTTTTTAATCAAGTCCAAAGTTGGGGTTGGACATCCTACCCCACCCTTACGGAAATGTTAATAAAAAATGTTCTACTGCAATACTTTTTTCGCCACTAGGTGCAATGGGAAGCTGATTACCCAAGGTCTACTTGAGAAAAAAACCAGGATGTGGTTTGGCTTAGTTTTTTTTTCAATTTGGCCCAAAGTTGGGGTCGAACATCCTACCCCACCCTTACAGAAATGTTAATTAAAAAATAATCTACGACAATACTTTTTTTGCCACTAGGTTGAATGGGAAGCTGAATATCCAAGATCTACTTGAGAAAAAATCCAGGGTGTGGTTCGGCTTAGTTTTGTTTTGAATATGGTCCGAATTTGGGGTCGGACACCCTACCCCACCCTTACGGAAATATTAATAAAAAATGTTCTAAGGCAATATTTTTTAGCCACGAGGTGCAATGAGAATGTGAATACCCAAGGTCTACTTGAGAATAAATCCAGGGTGTCGTTTGGCTTAGTTTTTTTTTTAAATTTGGTCCAAAGTTGGGGTCGGACACCCTACCCCACCCTTACGGAATTGTTAATAAAAAATGTTCTACGGCGATACTTTTTTCGCCACTAGGTGCAATGGGAAGCTGAATACCCAATATTTGAGAAAAAAAATCAAGGGTGTGGTTTGGCTTAGTTTTTTTTTTTTACTAAATTTGATCCAAAGTTGGGGTCGGACACCCTATCCCACCCTTACGGAAATGTTAATAAAAAATGTTCTACGGCAATACTTTTTTCGCCGCTAGGTGCAATTGGAAGCTGAATACCCAAGGTCTACTTGAGAAAAATTCCAGGGTGAAGTTCGGCTTAATATTTTTTTTTAAATTTGGCCCAAAGTTGGGGTCGGACACCCTACCCCACCCTTACGGAAATGTTAATAAAAAATGTTCTACGGCAATACTTTTTTTGCCACTAGGTGCAATGGGGAGCTGAATATCCAAGGTCTACTTCAGAAAAAAATCCAGGGTGTTGTTCGGCTTAGTTTGTTTTTAAATTTGGTTCAAAGTTGGGGTCGGACACCCTATCCAACCCATACGGAAATATTAATAAAAAATGTTCTACGGCAATACTTTTTTTGCCACTAGGTGCAATGGGGAGCTGAATATCCAAGGTCTACTTGAGAAAAAAATCCAAGGTGTTGTTCGGCTTAGTTTGTTTTTAAATTTGGTTCAAAGTTGGGGTCGGACACCCTATCCCACCCTTACGGAAATATTAATAAAAAATGTTCTACGGCAATACTGTTTTCGCCACTAGGTGCAATGGGAAGCTGAATACGCAAGGTCTACTTGAGGAAAATTCCAGGGTGTTCTTCGGCTAAGTTTTGTTTTAAATTTGGTCCAAAGTTGGGGTCGGACAACCTACCCCACCCTTACGGAAATGTTAATAAAAAATGTTCTACTGCAATACTTTTTTCGCCACTAGATGCAATGGGAAGCTGAATACCCAAGGTCTACTTGAGTAAAAAACCAGGATGTGGTTCGTCTTAGTTTTTTTTTCAATTTGGCCCAAAGTTGGGGTCGAACACCCTACCCCACCCTTATAGAAATGTTAATTAAAAAATGTTCTACGGCAATACTTTTTTCGCCACTAGGTTGAATGGGAAGCTGAATATCCAAGATCTGCTTGAGAAAAAATCCAGGGTGTGGTTCGGCTTAGTTTTCTTTTGCATATGGTCCGAATTTGGGGTCGGACACCCTACCCCACCCTTACGGAAATATTAATAAAAAATGTTCTACGGCAATATTTTTTCGCCACTAGGTGCAATGGGAATGTGAATACCCAAGGTCTACTTGAGAAAAACTCCAGGGTGTCGTTTGGCTTAGTTTTTTTTTTAAATTTGGTCCAAAGTTGGGGTCGGACACCCTACCCCACCCTTACGGAAATGTTAATAAAAAATGTTCTACGGCGATACTTTTTTTGCCACTAGGTGCAATGGGGAGCTGAATATCCAAGGTCTACTTGAGAAAAAAATCCAGGGTGTTGTTCGGCTTAGTTTGTTTTTAAATTTGGTTCAAAGTTGGGGTCGGACACCCTATCCCACCCTTACGGAAATATTAATAAAAAATGTTCTACGGCAATACTGTTTTCGCCACTAGGTGCAATGGGAAGCTGAATACGCAAGGTCTACTTGAGTAAAATTCCAGGGTGTTCTTCGACTAAGTTTTGTTTTAAATTTGGTCCAAAGTTGGGGTCGGACAACCTACCCCACCCTTACGGAAATGTTAATAAAAAATGTTCTACTGCAATACTTTTTTTGCCACTAGGTGCAATGGGAAGCTGAATACCCAAGGTCTACTTGAGAAAAAAAACAGGATGTGGTTCGGCTTAGTTTTTTTTTTTTCAATTTGGCCCAAAGTTGGGGTCGAACACCCTACCCCACCCTTACAGAAATGTTAATTAAAAAATGTTCTACGTCAATACTTTTTTCGCCACTAGGTTGAATGGGAAGCTGAATATCCAAGATCTGCTTGAGAAAAAATCCAGGGTGTGGTTCGGCTTAGTTTTGTTTTGAATATGGTCCGAATTTGGGGTCGGACACCCAACCCCACCCTTACGGAAATATTAATAAAAAATGTTCTACGGCAATATTTTTTCGCCACTAGGTGCAATGGGAATGTGAATACCCAAGGTCTACTTGAGAAAAAAAACATGGTGTCGTTTGGCTTAGTTTTTTTTTTTTAAATTTGGTCCAAAGTTTGGGTCGGACACCCTACCCCATCCTTACGGAAATGTTAATAAAAATTGTTCTACGGCGATACTTTTTTCGCCACTAGGTGCAATGGGAAGCTGAATACCCAAGGTCTACTTGAGAAAAATTCCAGGGTGTGGTTCGGCTTAATATTTATTTTAAAATTTGGCCCAAAGTTGGGGTCGGACACCCTACCCCACCCTTACGGAAATGTTAATAAAGAATGTTCTACGGCAATACTTTTTTTGCCACTAGGTGCAATGGGGAGCTGAATATCCAAGGTCTACTTGAGAAATAAATCCAGGGTGTTGTTCGGCTTAGTTTGTGTTTAAATTTGGTTCAAAGTTGGGGTCGGACACCCTATCTCACCCTTACAGAAATATTAATAAAAAATGTTCTACGGCAATACTTTTTTTCGCCACTAGGTGCAATGAGAAGCTGAATACCCAAGGTCTACTTGAGAAAAAATCCAGGGTGTGGTTCGGCTTTGTTGTTTTTTTTTAATTTGGTCCAAAGTTGGGGTCGGACACCCTACCCTACCCTTACGGAAATGTTAATAAAAAATGTTCTACGGCAATACTTTTTTCGCCACTAGGTGCAATGAGAAGCTGAATACCCAAGGTCTACTTGAGAAAAAATCCAGGGTGTGGTTAGGCTTAGTTGTTTTTGGAAAATTTGGTCCAAAGTTGAGGTCGGACACCCTATCCCACCCTTACGGAAATTTTAATAAAAAATGTTTTACGGCAATACTTTTTTTTTCGCCACTAGGTGCAATGGGAATGTGAATACGCAAGGTCTACTTGAGAAAAAATCCAGGGTGTGGTTCGGCTTAGTTTTTTTTTAAATTTGGTCCAAAGTTGGGGTCGGACACCCTACCCCACCCTTACGGAAATGTTAATAAAAAATGTTCTACGGCAATACTTTTTTCGCCACTAGGTGCAATGGGAAGCTGTGGGTCTACGGTAATACTTTTACTCATACTAGGTTGACCAAGATTTCACGTCTGTGTATAACATGGATTTTTTTTATTCTTTTTTTTAAATAGAAAATAAATAATTTCCTTGCCCACCATACTTTGTGTACAAAATATAAACCTTTCGTCTAATAAAAAGTAAGCGATATCCACTGCTTCAGAAATAGAATGTTTTGTTAAAACAGAGTTTACTCATTTTAAAAATATTAATGCACGAGTGCATCTTTCTTTTCTTGTCATGCAGAACAATAATAACTTTTCAGGAGAGAAAATGGAAAGCTATTTGACACAATATCACAAAATCTATAATTTATGATTTCAATGTCAATTCCCTGTTACAAGCAATTTTGTAAGCATTTCAATAATTTTATTACATATTTACGATTCTATGTTCACTCAAAACTATTGGCTGTTAAAATTAAAAGCGGGGGCACGCTGTTTGGTATATTGACATCGATTACTATTGTCTTAAATTGATGAACAGGACTTGATACTTTTTTTTAATCATCGAATAGTTCTACGACTGCTTTATTATATATTTAAAACTGATGATATATTGGTTACATATCAATAAAAACATTTTGAGTACGTTTGAATCTTATGCAACTTTTGGGTTCATAGACATATCCTAAAACTGGCTGCTAGCGTATTGGCTGCTAGCGAGTGGCTGCTCGCTTGAGTCTGGTCAGGACATATTAGTAAACCACAAATAGTACCTTAAACTTATTCCTTATTTCCGTTAGAAACTTTTTAAAATTGGTTCACTTTGGTAACAAGAAAGAACTGGAATTTTTTTGTACTATTTTTAAAATTGCCATTGTTACTACATTTAACAAATATTTGAATTACAGACAACAGTTCCTATATCCTCAATGTGTGTTCTTCGATTTGTGCTATTAAAATATGGGTTCTAAAGACATATTTTGCCAAAAATTAGACTTTTTTCATATATTGTTTCAGATAAAGGAGAGGGTTGAATATTGGTCAGTTACACATTGTTTCTGAATTTATCTCAAATTCATCAATTTCCTGCTCGCGAAATTTTGAAAAGAAGTAAGTTAACATGATTGTTTTGTTCGAAAAGTGTCGAAAGATGCGATAAAGGAGCAAAAGAGTAATACAAAAAAAATCGTAATAGTTAACCCAAGCACGTCTGGAGCTTCGGTATAGACAAAACACAGTCACAAAAGAAAAAACAAAGAAAAAGTATGCTTGCTATGTGGTATGGGTTTTGCTTTTTGTCGAAGGCCGTACGGTGTCATAGAGTTGTTAAAACTGTTACAATATTTGGTCGCTGGTGGAAAGTTGTCTCGTTGACATTCATGTACCACATCTTATTTTTATAATAAAGTACATATTCAGTCAACATTCAATTAACCAGTCAATACACTAAATCAATATCATATAATTATTCCTTGGCAACTTTTTTGTTTTTTATTAAACAACATATTCAGATAATTATGTGGGATTGGTTTGACGGCAATTGTTACTTCTTCAGTCAAGACGAAAAATCTTGGCATGATGCTAAGGTTTGTATTGACCCTTTACAAATATATCACTATTTACTATCAAGCTAGTAGAAAATCTATGACAACCAATAGTGGTTTCCACTATTCAATAGACAATTTTATATATATCAACAGCAATTTACAATCCGTCGAATCTGTTGACATATACGCACTTGATTTTATGATATTGCATGTTCAGACGATGTTCTTCATTAACAATAATGTGC
This sequence comes from Mytilus galloprovincialis, assembly GCA_037788925.1. Taxonomy (NCBI): domain Eukaryota; kingdom Metazoa; phylum Mollusca; class Bivalvia; order Mytilida; family Mytilidae; genus Mytilus; species Mytilus galloprovincialis. The sequence continues at coordinate 34,998,654 of CM075339.1, forward strand.
TCCTTTCTCTTAAAAATGTCGAGTCAAAAATCAAAAGCTGAAACTCATCTCACGAATGAATAACAACTGTCATATTCCCGACTTGATACAGGCATTCTCTTATGAAGAAAATAGTTCATAAAATCGGGTCTTATAGTTAGCCGACCCTCTATGTGTATGCGGTTCCTTATATTGACAATGATGTATGAACAAAACACGCAGACAAAATACGTCAAAATAAGATTGACAGCATAATTCAAAATATTGACTCCTCACAAAAAGACAGTTTTGGTATCTCTGTGGTAGTATACAAAAGTATATGACTTCATCAATCTAATCTTATTTTATTAGCACTAAATTATGGTAATTTGTTTTGCCGCATAAAAAATCAGATTTTTTTTAATGTCAGGAAGAATTTTACAATGGCAGCGATAATGGAACACAACAACTACAGAATTTTGTCTGCATCTATTAAGAGTGTCAAAATGTACTCTTAAATTATTTGACAGTATCATCAAAAACTTACCATATGTGCAGTTTTTCAGTAAATCTATTTTTATTTGCTGCATAGAAATAATCAGTATTTTTTTCATATCAGGATAGATTGTATAATACAAATGACTGAATTATTAATTGACAATGACTGCAAAAATATTGGTCGCATGTCATATAGGTAATCAAAATATTGGGCAAATATATTGTTCATGTTTAGGACAAGTATATATTTTGTTTTTGTTAAGATGAATCTGCAAAAATTGAAGTAACTTTTGATAGCTGTTTATCACCTTATATAACCTCACACTAACCAATTTTCATTTGAACATTTTGTTGAAAACAGATTTGTAAGTGAGACAAGACGAATTGCAATGAATAATCTATGTAACGCATAGATTTATATTAAGGAAGAGACTCTTAAAAAAATGGAAAACGTAGCAATGTAAACATGCAGTGATATATCAGAGTCATATAGAAATATTTGTCCAATGTATTAGATAACCTATCTATCTGCTTTCCAGTTAAATTAGTTTTTCAGTTCTTTTATGATAGCTACATATTTACCTGTCGATGAGTAAGCGCGAATTGTTAGAGCTATTATTTGCACGAGTATAGTAATTTCCTAATTTAAGAAAAACGAACAATACGAAAGTTAAACTCAGTTCTGACGTGAAAAGTCTTAAACATCATAAACACGGCAATCTGTCATATGCAAACCTGTCACGACATGAATGATGTCTGGTCAGTCAGAAGCAGACCTGTCCTCAAAGCTGGTCAATAACAGACTTGTCGTCAGGCCAATGTCTAGAGTAGACTTGCCAATAGGTCTTCGTCACTTCTTAAAAAGCAGTCTAAGGTCCGCTTTATCAACGACAAAATTAACTTGTTTTTCTGCTAACAGATTATTATGATAACTTGGAAAGCAGTCTAAAAGTCTACTTTAGATTGACTTTTATACAGATCAGGCCTCACGGTCATAAAACTTTCGAGCATGATTTTTGTACTCAGACTCGAAAATCAACCAATCAAATTGCTGGATTTCATGTTTCGAGCATGATTTTTGTGCTCCGAGCACTGAGCACAGTTTTATGCCTGCAAGGCCAGGACTGCAGCCATCAACAGTAGCACCATATTACAGAAAACTCGGCATGACGGAAACAAATTCTAAAGGAATAAATCTGCTGATACAGCCATCATACCCTAATCAACTGTAAAATCGACTATAGCTAAATGAGGATGTACCAATGCTTGGAACAGTGTTTTGCAAATCACACTTATTCAATGTTAAATAGTCAGTAGAAATCAGAAAACAAAATGAACCGAGGTCTGACATCAATATATAGCTTTCTCTACCCAAATAAAAATAAAAGATGAATCAATTATAAAATCAAGCATTTGCAAACAATTGCCAATGACTATATTATGATCTACTAAAACAAATATATCTGCAATTTACATTTATTTATTGTGTGTATGTTTTGCCGTTTGAGGGTCTATATTTGGTGTACAGTATCGAGAATAATGATTTAATTTTCAGAATAAATGGTAAAGCATATAAAGAATGAAGTAAAATAGGCAAAAAGGGAAAGAGATAATGTGTTGTAAATTTATTTTTTTAAAAGTGCACTATAAATAAAAAAAAAAATTGAGGAAGTGGTGACCATTATGTATGTGAGGATGCAACAGCTTCAGCAGTATCTTTGTTTTGCAATCGTGTGCCGCCCATTATAACACAAATGAATGGTGTCCATATTTTTATTTATTTAAACCGCAATATTACAGGCTAATTGTGTAGAACAACAAAGCATGCTGGCAGAGGTGATATCCGAGAATGAGAATAATTTCTTGAAAGAAAAGGCTGAAGAGCACGCAGCATGTATGTACATTCATTTCAAAAAGAAATTTTTAACAAATTTTCAGTTTTTATAACGGGATAGATATTGAAAGAGCTTAGAAGTTCTTCCGACTAATACACTTTTGTTTTAAAGGAACTGATATATTTCAACTTTGATACTGGATTTTAGGAAAACAAATTCGTTGTTATATCACTTCGTATATTATAGATTATTGGACATTTTTCTTCATATTAATACCCTCTTAACCCATCTTGTTATAGTGGTAAAACTATTCACTCAATATTAAATTAATTTATGGAAGCATGACGAAGATACAAACGAAAAATTTATAAACTGTATGAACAATCAAACTTCAAGTATCATACTTATGTACGACACATACTTCAAAATCGATCTGTTACTGGTCATTATAAATCCGGGTGAGAGTCCCCGGGTCTGCATTCTTAGCTAACCATTCTTATCCACACTCATTTAATATGTCTATTAGCCTCAATCTCTGTTAATAAATATTGTTGATCGAAGCTCAAAGTCCCTTAATCTTGAGAGGAAGTGGACTCATTGACAATCATATCTTATCTCCTTTTTTATACTCGTCTGATTTATTCAATCGTTATATTTTCATACGAAATAAACTCATCATAGATACCAGGACTAAATTTTGTATATACACCAGACGCGCGTTTCGTCAACAAAAGACTCATCAGTGACGTTCGAATCCAAAAAAGTTAAGAAGGCCAAATAAAGTCGAAGTTGAAGAGCATTGAGGACCAGCATTCCTAAAAGTTTTACCAAATACAGCTATGGTAATCTATGCACGAATATCGTTCTAAGATACTTGACAACGGACGATGAGCAAACAAGAGATAACATTGTATTTAGGGATTGGAATCTCTGTCATTATCTTTTCAGGCAATAGAGCATGCAATCATTCTAGTAAAAAAATGAATTCAACACGTTTGATAATTTTGAAGCGCTTTTGGTGATTTACCTTCATCAGAAACACTAAAAGCCAAACAGTTGAAAACCGAGGATGTAAAAGTTCAAAATTTATAAACGGACATCTTTAGAAAGGTTTGTTATAAATCATGTCAGTACCGAATTACTGACTATTGAGCTAATGATACCCCGGCGGACTGATAGTTCACCAGCAGAGGTATCGACCCAGTGATGTTAAAATTTGAAAACAACACGTTTAATAATTTCATGCGTCCAGGATACATACATCCTTTAATTGTTTATTTTATAGCTCATTGGATTGGTGCAACAGATATCGAAACAGAAGGTTTTTGGATATGGGACACTACCCAGACAGTTGTGACGTTTACTGACTGGTTCGGTCCTCCAGATAACCATAACGGAAATCAGGATTGTGTACAACTTCGAAGGGCATCAGAGTTCAAATGGGATGACAACTATTGTACAGCTTTGAGAGCTTTCATTTGTCAAAAGCCAGCATTTCCTTAGGATGTTCATTATTTGAAAACAATTTACTTTTTTAAATGAGCAATGGATGATAATCAATACAGGAAATCTAAATAATTGATAAAATGCAAAAATCATCACCTTATTGTGTTTATATATTAAAAAAATTACTTTCTGGGAAATCTAAAAAAAAAAAAAAAAAACTATTCAAAAAGTATATAAAAAATACAGACCTCCAAGGTAGATAAAAAGAATGAGAAGTCTATAAAAACTCTTAGAATTAAACGTAATACTTAAACAATCAACGAAATAAATCGTAAGCAACTGTCATATTGTGACTCTGTTCAGTCAGTGTTCTATTCGTAACAGTATAAAGCTTAACATCTACGAACATTATAGACCAAACATTATATTGTTTAAATACGTTATCTAATTCAGTTTGACTGTGATATGAAAGTTCTATGATGATATGTCAATCTCGTCAACATGCATCAAATAAGAACGTCACATTTCCGGATTTCAAAATGGTTTACGACTCAAAATGATTTCGCATAAAAACGTGTGATTGAGCTGATATAAATATTTCGTCCAAATCAAACAAAAAAGAATACAAAAGTCGAACGTTAAGAATTTTGTGGTTTATACGATTGAGTTTTTGATTTGAGTGTTTGACAATTGATAAGGGACTTTCCGTTTTAAAAATTTCCTCGGAGTTCGGTATTTTAGCTATTTCACTTTTCAATTTTTTTTTTTTTTTTTTAAATACTTTACAGTTTTCAACTGAAAATCATTCCCTGCAGTTCCAACATTTTTTTTAATTGTTTTAATCGCTGTCTATTTCGTCTATATTATTATATATTTAAGACCCGTGAAAAAATAAAAATAGAAATCGGATTTCTACCAGGTTATATACCTATCAATTGAAATTCCTTAGATTCTTAAAATTTACAAATTATGAATCTACAAATTAGATGGTAAAAAACGTTATTTGTAGTCCGTATGTAACGCTATACAGTTTTTCATGAAAATATAAAGATGTTGTCCCAGATGCGGATACGGAACCTCGATGTCTGAACAGACAACATACAATAAAATCAAAATTAATAATTGTCTAGATGTATAATAATGTATATGTATATACGAGTGTTGATTGTAGTGGTGTTGGTTATGGGAGATGAGGAGGCGGAGGGTCTAATCTAAATTGCTGTATTTCTTTATCCTTTATGTTGTCTAGATGTATATTAATCTATATGTATATATATATGAGTGTGGATTGTAGTGGTGTTTTTTTTAGAGAGGAGGAGGGGAGGGTCTGATCCTAATTGCTGTATTTCTATATCCTTTATGTTGTCTTTATGTATATTAATCTATATGTATATACGAGTGTGGATTGTAGTGGTGTTGGTTGTGGGAGGGGAGGAGGGGAAGGGTCTGATCCTAATTGATGTATTTCTATATCCCTTATGTTGTATAGATGTATATTAATCTATATGTATATACTAGTGTGGATTGTAGTGGTGTTGGTATGGGAGTAAAGGAGAGGGAGGGTCTGATCCTAAGTGCTGTACTTCTGTATCCTTCATGTAGTATAGATATATATTAATCTATATGTATATACGAGTGTGGATTGTAGTGGTGTTGGTTGTGGGAGTGGAGGAAGGGGAGGGTCTGATCCTAATTGCTGTAGTTATATAACCTTTATGTTGTATAGATGTATATTAATCTATATGTATATACGAGTATTGATTGTAGTGGTGTTGGTATGAGAGTGGAGGAGGGGGAGGGTCTGATCCTAATGGCTGTATTTATTTATCCTTTATGTTGTCTAGATGTATATTAATCTATTTGTATATACGAGTGTGGATTGTAGTGGTATTGGTTGTGGGAGGGGAGGAAAGGAAGTGTCAGATCCTAATTGCTGTATTTCTTTATCCTTCATGTTGTCTAGATGTATATTAATCTATTTGTATATACGAGTGTGGATTGTAGTGGTGTTGGCTGTGGGAGGGGGGGAAAGGAAGTGTCAGATCCTAATTGCTGTATTTCTTTATCCTTCATGTTGTCTAGATGTATATTAATCTATTTGTATATACGAGTGCGGATTGTAGTGGTGGTGGTTGTTGGAGTGGAGGAAGGGGGGGGGGGGGTCCTGATCCTAATTGCTGTATTTCTATATTCCTTATGGTGTATGGATGTATATTAAGCTATATGTATATATACGAAGTGGATTGAAGTGGTGTTGGTAGAGGGAGGAGAGGAGGGGGAGGTTCTGATCCTCACTGCTGTATTTCTATATCCTTTAGATTTTTTGTAACAATTTCACACTCCATCCCTCTATTCAATTTTTCTGCATATTCCTGTGGTTTTTATATCTTTTCTTGTTTGCCCATTATATTAATCTCTTATCTGTAAACCCCTTTTACACCCTCGTACATGGCAAAAATATACATAAATTAAAGTTTTGTGCATAATAAACTTCCATAAGTTTATTGATGATTATATATCAGGTATTGCTCTATCACTTATTTTAAGGTGGGTGACAAGGTTTAATTAGTGTTTTAACAAGTTGTGTGTTTCATTTGAAAATAAGGGGTATTATGAAATATTGCATTCAGTTTTAAAAAAATGTGTATGTATTAATGAAACAATAGTCTGTTTTGTTTAAATAGTCATTAAAAAGACTGTTTCGATAGATACAAAAAAACAAATGCGTTCCTTTAATAGCAGACATGTTTTTGTACTGTTATGAATCATAGTTAATGACCAAACTCTGTAGAGACCCGTCGAAATTGCGTTTAATTGACAAATAAACAAGACTTACTGTTATCTTAATGATTTAAATTAATCAAAATAATTCTATACTGCCGAAATTTACCCAAAGGACATGAAGGAACTTATTTTCAAATCAAATTCAAACGGTAATAACTCATATCCTACATTTGGATTCAGAGGTTTTATACAGGACACTCTACACTAAAGTTTACGACAAAAAGGACGATTGTTCGTTCCTTATTGTTAACTTTCCCTTTTTGGATGGTGATGTTCTGTTGGTAGGATCTTAAAATCTGAACAGAGTGAATTATTAATGATATAAGCCAGGGATTTCGTTACTACAACTGACTTTAAACCTTTATAGATATATATATATACATAAAAAGTTTTGAAGTTTGATTGTACTTGTAGAAAACTTATTACAAACGGGATAGCGCATCTCTATTTTAACTGAGATCATGTTTACCTTGCTCGAAAATTTTGACACGATCCTTGAAATTAACTATTAGATTACCAATTCAACACTGTTATTAGATCATCAAATATTGTTTTATTTGTATTAATATTTATTGTGTTATCAGTAAAATAAAAGCAAACTAAATATTATTGTTATACACATATGCACATTCATGGATCTACGATCTGTCGATACCTCAATATTGGCATTGTACAAGGTCCTGTTTTTCTCTTATTGTTTGTGACGTCTTTACACTAAATCAGTTGGATGTTGGATGTGTACTGAATTATAATTAGTCTTAGATCGATTATTGTTTTTATTAGTTGTTTGTGGCTTTGAACATGTTGAACTAGCTGTCAGTTACTGCGAGTACTCTAGGATCAGTACTCAGTATCATTTTGTTTTTGGGATATACAAGTACCCTTGCCACGTCCAATTTGTGTTTTTGTTTCATGTATTTCTATTTGTATTTGTATCCATCTAATGAGTACAGCTTTTCAACTATAGTTCGTTTTTATGTTATACTATTACACCACTGTCCCAGATTAGGGAAGGGTTGAAATCAATCCCGCTAACATGTTTAACACCGCCACATTCTGTATTAATGTGTTTGTCTTAATTTAGGAGCCTGTATTTCAGTGGTTGTTGTTTGTTGATGTGTAACATATTGATTTTTTGCTCATTTTTTGTACATAAATTAGTTTTCTCGTTTTCATTTGGTAATCATACCACATTTTCTTTTTTCATATTTAATAAAAAAAAAATCGTCATCGTTATAAGAATGTTTTGTTATAATAACATATTATCCCATTTTGTTTACACATCTGGCTTCACCTTGTTTAGAGACCGAGTAATGTTGTTATCTCCTTCCTGATCAACGTTTGTTTTACATGTTAGTCGATGTTATCCTGCAATATTGTGTAATGAACAAATAAAAGCAAATCGTATTCAAATTGTTATACACAGTTTAAAGACATTACACAAAGATTTAAATATATAATCAACCATAGAAACGTTGTCATGATTTAATCATTTTGAACCTAGGTTTAGTTAACGACCAGTGTTGTCAGTCAAATCAGCTGAATGCCCAAAGACTTTTGGGGTTAAATGCTGTACTTTCTTCAAATGAACATTCAAACATATGAGAATGAAGTTCCTACAATATGCATCAACATCTTTTTTTAAAAGTCAGACTATTTTTTGAACAAATAATAATAATAATAATAACGGAATAAAGATGACAAAATATCAAACTAAAGAAAATAAGAAATAATTCTTGGAAGCCATAGATTTGTTGATAATTTACACATGGCCTGAGACGTGATATTCGATCACGACCCAAGCCATGTGTAAATTTACAACAAATCTAGGGTTTCCATGAATTATTTCGATTCTGATAGGACAAAAACAGTCATTAAAAAACTGAAGCGAGGTAGGTATGCTGTGTGTGTGGCTGTTCTTTTTTAGTCCATGTTTGATAAAGCTAAAATATTCTAATAAATCTGAAGTTTGTATGGATTATTACTGTTTAATTCTTTTAATTCCAAAACCCAATGATTGCCATGTTTTTCTAGTAGTTATATAAGCTACCGCCAAATTCAAACGGATTTCGTAGCTAAGGGGCCTCCTTGTTGACTTGCTGAAATCAGTAAATATGTGAATGATGCAATATCATAGAAATGAAAACAAAAACCTACCTGAAATATCCATTTGTCCATTCGTTTTATATGTGTTTTGTCGTTTGATTTTGCCATGATTAGGGACTTTCCTATTTGATTTTCCTCTGAGTTCAGTATTTTTGTGATTTTACTTTTTTTAATACATATTTATACGAGTTTCGATGGTTCACGAAACGGAAAACTTCAACTCGCGTTTTCATTTGTAATACGTCAGGTTTTGAAATGACTTAAATAAAGGCAACAGTAGTATACGGCTGTTCAAAACTCGTAAATCTATGGACAAAAAACAAAATCGGGATAACAAACTAAAACTGAGATGGTCCAAAAGCATTAATGGACTTTCGCGGAATTTAATTAGGTCTTTCCACTTTTCCGTGGAAAGACCTATTGGATTTCTTCTGATTATTATTAAGGTCTTTCCTTTTTCTATAAGGAAAGACCTTACTGTATTTCTTCTGATTATTATTATTATTATTAGGTCTTTCCACTTTTCTGTGGAAAGACCTATTGTTTTTCTTCTGATTATTTTTTTTTTCTTCCGCCTAATTTTGTTCTTGCGATAAACATTTGTTTCGCAATATGTCGCTTAGATATTTTGTATATGATATCGAACAGTTTATGCGCTTTTGAAATTTACCCTGCGTAAACGAATACTTTTCTTTGTAGGAGTTATCTCCCCAAACACTGTTTTCCTTGTTATGGCATCTCCTTCGCAACCGTTAAAGATTATGACAAATTTATTTTACAAAATTGTTCGTTACATCCTCAGTAATTTTTGGCGTATTTGGATCGAAGCGATTCGAAGAAATTTTATAGGAGTTATCTATCTTTTCGGAATAAATTTGTCGGTATGTTTTTTTAACTCATAAACCGTTAACCGTATAACCCTGGAATGTTTTTATTTGAGTCCCCTGATTCCTAACTTAGAAAATTAGGTCAAGGTCAAAGGTCAAGGTCATATTTTAGATTTTCATATGTCTTTGATTTCCCTATAACTCTTGAACGGTTATAGATACAAAAAAATTAAGCAGTGAAAAATGCTTGGTACTTCAAGGGGCAACTTTTTTTACATTATGACTATATTGATTTTACCATCATGTAAGGGACATAACTCCCATCGATGGTTTTTAAAAGGCCATTTTTAGGCAAAACTCTTAAACAAAAGGTCCTTGACCCATAGGGTCTTTTGCAATGACCTTGTGGAGCAATGACCTTGACGAAGGTTACAAGGTCAAAGGTCAAGGTCATCAAATTATGTGGTTTTGGCACTATTTAAACAGTTTTATGTGTTTTTGAATTTCAACCAACCAACCAACATACCAACCAACCAACCAATCAATCAATCAATCAATCAATCAATCATGATCATGATCAATCAACCAATAATGATCATGATCAATCAATCAATCATGTTTCCGTCTCATGTGTTTCTTATAGGGTTCAACCAACCAACCAACCAACCAACCAACCAACCAATCAACCAATCAATCAATCATGATCATGATCAACCAATCATGTTTCCGTCTCATGTGTTTAATATAGGGTCCAAGATCTTCTTTGTGTCTTTTTCCGTGTTTCAATTGACCCTATCCAATGTGTTTAACCAACCAACCAACCAACCAACCAACCAACCAACCAACTAATCAATCAATCAATCAATCAATCAATCAATCAATCAATCAATCAATCAATCAATCATGATCATGATCAATCAATCATGTTTCCGTCTCATGTGTTTAATATAGGGTCCAAGATCTTCTTTGTTTCTTTTTCCGTGTTTCAATTGACCCTATCCAACGTGTTTAACCAACCAACTAATCAATTAATCAATCAATCAACTAATCAATCAATCATGATCATGATCAATCAATCATGTTTCCGTCTCATGTGTTTAATATAGGGTCCAAGATCTTCTTTGTTTCTTTTTCCGTGTTTCAATTGACCCTATCCAACGTGTTTAACCAACCAACCAACCAACTAATCAATTAATCAATCAATCAACTAATCAATCAATCATGATCATGATCAATCAATCATGTTTCCGTCTCATGTGTTTAATATAGGGTCCAAGATCTTCTTTGTTTCTTTTTCCGTGTTTCAATTGACCCTATCCAACGTGTTTAACCAACCAACCAATCAACCAACCAACCAACCAACTAACCAACTTATCAATCAATCAATCAATCAATCAATCAATCTGTATGACTGTTTAATCATGACAGTTTATTGAAGGAACAAACTCTCAATTATTCAAGAAAAATTGAAATTTAATATTGTTCTTACGTCACTTCTGAAAAAAAAATCCACATGTTCTCTGAAACTACAAGTACAATCGACCTCAAAATTTGCAGTCAGCAGGGCATACATGTACTAAACGTTTATAAAAAAACTTGGTGCAGATATCTCTCAAAGCTTTTCCTAGAGAAAAGAAATGGCAATGCCGTAAAAATAGCTTGCTAGGTCCGTAAATCTCAGTAAAAACCTACAATAAAATGTCCGCTCCGAGTTTGAAATACTAATCTGTGTTACAAACAGGTGCTGAAAAATGTACATTATCAGAAAATAATCAATAAATGTGTTTTAAAGTTACACCGGATCAATTAAATCCAAAACATGCACTACTTGTGAACTGTCATCAAAATGTCAATTTCCTACAATGACAAAAGAAATTACATTGTGTACATTCCATCTCTATAGATGTTGTCTGTTTAACGTCCCCACCTAAAAAGAAATAAAAAGACTATCTTTTCGTTATTATAAACCCGTGTCACGTGATGTGGCGCGCGCGCTGTACCTAAAATAAAAGAAAAACTTTCCAAACTAAACATGAAACTTCTCCGGTAACAATAATATAGACCCCATACAGAAACAAACAAACAAACAAACAAACAAACAAACAAACAAACAAACACCCCCCAATTCAATTAATTTTACAGGGGGAAAGACCCCCTACAATTGCTTTTTTAAAGCAATTGATTTATATTTATTATTCTTTTTGTTCCGCCAAACTTTGACAAAATAAACCTCCGTAACCGTAAACCATGTCGCTTTCATGTTCACACTTTGTATAGGTGTCATGAATACCTATCCGGAACTCACCCTGTGAGTCGAAATATTTTGTCGGTTCGGAGTAATCCCTCCGAAACCCAAAAACCTTGTTATCGTTCCAACACCGTAACCGTAATAGGTAGAAAAAAAACGAAGGGTGAAATTTGTTCAGGACCAGACCCTGGTTCTTCGTTACATTTGGATCGAAAAGATTCAACGACTCATTGGTAGGGTTATGCCCCTATGAAAATTAACCGGTGTCGGTTGGCCACCAAAACTCAGAAACCGTAAGTCGTAGACGACCGCTCCATATGAATTTGTTGTTTTTTTTTTTGAAAAATACCTCAGGGTCAAATTTGTATGTTGACCTTGACCTTTGACCTAACACCTTGTTATGGGATAATCTCAGAAACCATTATACTTACAGTAGTTTTGAATAGTGGAAAATGTTTGGGTCATTAATGCGCAACTTTGTTACATTTTGACCGAAGAGATTTGACCTTTCTGTAAGGGGCATAACCCCTGATTTAGGTTTCTGAAAAGACAAAATCAGCTTTTACTACATAACCAAAGGTCCTAGACCCATGGGTCTTCAGCAATGACATTGGGGACTAATGACCTTGACAAAGGTCACAAGGTCAAAGGTCAAGGTCATGTCCCAGATAGCGAATTATGTGTTTTTGACCTTATTTTGATGATTTTTAGTGTGTTTTAAATGTTTTTAAGGTTGACCTTGACCTTTGACCTTTCAACTTGTTAGTCGATATCTCAAAAACGGTTAATCTTACAGAAATATTAAACAGTGAAAAATGTTTAGGTGACTGAGGCACAACTTTTTTACATTTTGACCAAAAGGATTTGACATATTCTTAAGGGCATAACCCCCGTTAACGGTTCCTGAAAAGGCAAAATTATCTTTAACCCTTGAACGAAAAGTCCTAGACCCATGGGGTCTTTTACAATGTCATTGTTGACCAATGACCTTCACAAAGGTTACAAGGTCAAAAGCCAAGGTCATGTCCAAATTATCGAATTTGTTGTTTTTTTATTATTATTAGGTCTTTCCACTTTTCTGTGGAAAGACCTATTGTTTTTCTTCTGATTATTTTTTTTTTTTTTTTTTTTTTTCTTCCGCCTAATTTTGTTCTTGCGATAAACATTTGTTTCGCAATATGTCGCTTAGATATTTGGTATATGATATCGAACAGTTTATGCGCTTTTGAAATTTACCCTGCGTAAACGAATACTTTTCTTTGTAGGAGTTATCTCCCCAAACACTGTTTTCCTTGTTAGCGCATCTCCTTCGCAACCGTAAAAGATTATGACAAATTTATTTTACAAAATTGCTCGTTATATCCTTCGCATGATTTGTCCTATTTTGACCGAAGCGATATGACCGCTCCATATGAGAGTTATTTCCCCTTATGCATCTGATATAAGTGATATGAATTTCTATCTTATAAATCATAAGTGATAGAGACCTAGGATCTTTTGATTTGAGGTCCTTGGTCCCAAAAAATGAAAATTAGATCAAGGTCAAAGGTCAAGGTCATATTCTAATATTTGAATTTGGCTTATTTTCACTTATATCCAAAGACTGTATAAGATATCAACAAATTATTTTTACTAAATTGTTTGTTGCGACATGTCGTAAGATGTAAATTTTGATTGCAAGCGTACGTTGAATGTAAAAGGGAGTTTTCTCCCCTCTTGTATTTAAAAATACGCGTTTGGTGATATAACTCATTAACTAAATATAATAAAGACCTATGGTCTTTTGATTTGAGGTCCTTGGTTTATGACCTTGAAATTGATCTCAAGGTCATAGCTTAATTTGACGTTCTAGATTTTGACCTTTGCTTTTATTCTATATGTATACATGATAAAGATATACAACTTTTAGAAAAAGGTATCAAACCATTTAACCTTGTAAAAAACAACCGGAAGTGACCTTTTGTAAACCGGAAATAGCTATTTTTTTGTACTTTATTAATATAAAAGTATATAGAACCAGATATTTTTGGAATCAGTGTCAAGTAAATATTCAAATATAATCGGAAGTAACATTTTTCAAACCGGAAGTAACAAATTATCTCCCTTATTTAAAAAAAATGTATGGAAACAATATATTTTTGGAATCAGCTTACTAGGAGCTATCATTTGACGATTGAAATGACATTTTAAACTTAGTTTCACAACTTTTCATATCAAAATACATTGTTTTGATGGAAAGACCTTCAATTGTTCTCTGAACAATTGGTTTTTAATTATTATTATTATTATTTTTTTTTTTTTTCCGCCAACTTTTGTTCTTGCGATAAATGTTTGTTTCGCAATATGTCGCTTAGATATTTCTCATATTGTATCGTATAGTTTATGCGCTTTTAAATTTCACCCTGCTAAGCCGAACCATTTTCTTTGTAAGAGTTATCTCCCTTTTCACTGTTTATCATCAAAGCGTATCTCCTTCGTAACAAAAAAAGATAGCGACAAAATTCTTTTTACAAATTGTTCGTTACATCCTCAGTAATTTTTGGCGTATTTGGATCGAAGCGATTCGATGAAATTTTATAGGAGTTATCTACCTTTACAAAATAAATTTGTCGGTATGTTTATTTAACTCATTAACAGATAACCGTATAACCCTGGGATGTTTTTATTTGAGTCCCCTAGGTCCTAACTTAGAAAATGAGGTCAAGGTCAAAGGTCAAGGTCAAGTTCTCAATTGTGACTTTTGCTTGTTTTTGCATTTTCTCACTCACTTTGAGAGATACATATAAAAGAACAAGTGTAAAATGTCTGCTTAATTGTTATGAAGATATGCTACATTTGGTCTTATACAATTAGATGGCATCTTATAGGAGTTGTCGCCCCTGAAATGTCTTGATATGAGGTTATTTGATTATAACTTCAAGTAAGTTCATTATAAAGACATTTGACCTGATACAAAAGGTTAAGTGACAAATGACCTTGAAAAATGGCTACCGGAAGTGACCTTGAGAAAACCGGAAGTAGCTTTTTTTGCAATTTTTTCACATAAAAGTACTCAGAATCCATATATGTTTTCATATAGATACATGAACAAATTACTGAAGACTAAAAATGACTTCCAACAAACCGGAAGTGGCCAATTATCTCCCATTCTACATACAAAAGTATATAGAAACTATATATTTTTGCAATCAGTGTGAAAGAAGCTATCATATGAGACCAGATGTGACATTCATTTCACCGGAAGTAGCATATTATCTCCCTTATATCACTCAAAAAGATAATTAAACCATTATTTATCGCATCAGTATGAAGAAACTACCTTCTTATCCAAATTTCTGTGGTGTGGAAAGACTTTCAATTGTTCTCTGAACAATTGGTTTTTAATTAAGTCTTTCCACTTTTCTGTGGAAAGACTTATTGTATTTGTTCTGATTATTAAGTCTTTTCACTTTTTTGTGAAAAGACTTATTGTATTTCTTCTGATTATTATTATTATTATTATTTTTTTTTTTTTTCCGCCAAATTTTGTTCTTGCGATAAATGTTTGTTTCGCAATATGTCGCTTAGATATTTCTCATATTGTATCGTATAGTTTATGCGCTTTTAAATTTCACCCTGCTAAACCGAACCATTTTCTTTGTAAGAGTTATCTCCCTATTCACTGTTTATCATCAAAGCGTATCTCCTTCGTAACAAAAAACGATAGCGAAAAAATTCTTTTTACAAATTGTTCGTTACATCCTCAGTAATTTTTGGCGTATTTGGATCGAAGCGATTCGATGAAATTTTATAGGAGTTATCTACCTTTACAAAATAAATTTGTCGGTATGTTTATTTAACTCATTAACAGATAACCATATAACCCTGGGATGTTTTTATTTGAGTCCCCTAGGTCCTAACTTAGAAAATGAGGTCAAGGTCAAAGGTCAAGGTCAAGTTCTCAATTGTGACTTTTGCTTGTTTTTGCATTTTCTTACTCACTTTGAGAGATACATATAAAAGAACAAGTGCAAAATGTCTGTTTAATTGTAATGAAGATATGCTACATTTAGTCTTATACAATTAGATGGCATCTTATAGGAGTTGTCGCCCCTGAAATGTCTTGATATGAGGTTATTTGATTATAACTTCAAGTAAGTTCATTATAAAGACATTTGACCTGATACAAAAGGTTAAGTGACAAATGACCTTGAAAAATGGCTACCGGAAGTGACCTTGAGAAAACCGGAAGTAGCTTTTTTTGCAATTTTTTCACATAAAAGTACTCAGAATCCATATATTTTTTCATATAGATACATGAACAAATTACTGAAGACTAAAAATGACTTTCAACAAACCGGAAGTGGCCAATTATCTCCCATTCTACATACAAAAGTATATAGAAACTATATGTTTTTGCAATCAGTGTGAAAGAAGCTATCATATGAGACGGGATGTGACATTCATTTCACCGGAAGTAGCATATTATCTCCCTTATATCACTCAAAAAGATAATTAAACCATTATTTATCGCAACAGTATGAAGAAACTACCTTCTTATCCAAATTTCTGTGGTGTGGAAAGACTTTCAATTGTTCTCTGAACAATTGGTTTTTAATTATTATTAAGTCTTTCCACTTTTCTGTGGAAAGACTTATTGTTTTTGTTCTGATTATTATTATTATTATTATTATTATTATTATTTTTTTTTTCCGCCAAATTTTGTTCTTGCGATAAATGTTTGTTTCACAATATGTCGCTTAGATATTTCTCATATTGTATCGTATAGTTTATGCGCTTTTAAATTTCACCCTGCTAAGCGGAACCTTTATCTTTGTAAGAGTTATCTCCCTATTTACTGTTTATCATCTGTGTGCATCTCCTTCGTAACAAAAAAAGATATCGACAAATTTCTTTTTCTAACTTGTTCGTTACATCCTCAGGAATATTTGGCTAATTTGGATCGAAGCGATTCGATGAAATTTTATAGGAGTTATCTACCTTTACAAAATAAATTTGTCGTTATGTTTATATAACTCATAAACAGTTAACCGTATAACCCTGGAATGTTTTTCTTTGAGTCCCCTAGGTCCCAACTTAGAAAATGAGGTCAAGGTCAAAGGTCAAGGTCAAGTTCTCAATTGTGACTTTTGCTTGTTTTTGCATTTTCTCCCTCACTTTGAGAGATACATATGAAAGAACAAGTGCTAAATGTCTGCTTAATTGTAATGAAGATATGCTACATTTAGTCTTATACAATTAAATGGCATCTTATAGGAGTTGGTGCCCCTGAAATGTCTTGATATGAGGTTATTTGATTATAACTTCAAGTTAGTTCATTATAAAGACATTTGACCTCATACAAAAGGATAAGTGACAACTGACCTTGAAAAATGGCTACCGGAAGTGACCTTGAGAAAACCGGAAGTAGCTTTTTTTGCAGTTTTTTCACATCCAAGTACTCAGATTCAATATATTTTGTCATATAGATACATGAACAGATTACTGAAGACTAAAAATGACTTCCAACAAACCGGAAGTGGCCAATTATCTCCCATTCAACATACAAAAGTATATAGAAATTATATATTTTTGGAATCAGTGTGAAAGAAGCTATCATATGAAACCGGATGTGACATTCTTTTCACCGGAAGTAGCATATTATCTCCCTTATATCACTCAAAAAGATAATTAAACCATCATTTATCGCATCAGTATGAAGAAACTACCTTCTTATCCAAATTTCTTTGGTGTGGAAAGACTTTCAATTGTTCTCTGAACAATTGGTTTTTAATTTTTTTTTTTTTTCTTCCGCCAAATTTTGTTCTTGCGATAAATGTTTGTTTCGCAATATGTCGCTTAGATATTTCTCATATGGTATCGTAAAGTTTATGCGCTTTTAAATTTCACCCTGCTAAGGCGCACCATTTTCTTTGTAAGAGTTATCTCCCTATTCACTGTTTATCATGTGTGTGCATCTCCTTCGTAACAAAAAAAGAAAGCGACAAAATTCCTTTTACAAATTGTTCGTTACATCCTCAGGAATTTTTGGCTAATTTGGATCGAAGCGATTCGATGAAATTTTATAGGAGTTATCTACCTTTACCAAATAAATTTGTCGGTATGTTTTTTTAACTCATAAACCGTTAACCGTATAACCCAGGAAAGTTTTTATTTGAGGTCCCTGGGTCCTAACTTAGAAATATAGGTCAAGGTCAAAGGTCAAGGTCAAGTTCTCAATAGTGACTTTTGCTTGTTTTTGCATTTTCTCCGACACTTTGAGAGATACATATAAAAGAACAAGTGCAAAATGTCTGCTTTATTGTAATGAAGATATGCTACGTTTAGTCTTATACAATTAAATGGCATCTTATAGGAGTTGGTGCCCCTGAAATGTCTTGATTTGAAGTTATTTGATTATAACTTCAATTAAGTTCATTATAAAGACATTTGACCTTATACAAAGGGTTAAGTGACAAATGACCTTGAAAAATGGCTACCGGAAGTGACCTTTAGAAAACCGGAAGTAGCTTTTTTTGCAATTTTTTCACACAAAAGTAGTCAGAATCCATATTATTTGTCATATAGATACATGAACAGATTACTGAAGACTAAAAATGACTTCCAACAAACCGGAAGTGGCCAATTATCTCCAATTCTACATAAAAAAGTATATAGAAACTATATATTTTTGGAATCAATGTGAAAGAAGCTATCATATTAGACGGGACGTGACATTCATTTCACCGGAAGTAGCATATTATCTCCCTTATATCACTCAAAAAGATAATTAATCCATCAATAATCGCATCAGTATAAAGAAACTACCTCCTTATCAAAATTACTTTGGTTTGGAAAGACTTTCAATTGTTCTCTGAACAATTGGTTTTTAATTATTATTCTTTTTGTTCCGCCAAACTTTGACAAAATAAACCTCCGTAACCGTAAACCATGTCGCTTTCATGTTCACACTTTGTATCGGTGTCATGAATACCTATCCGGAACTCACCCTGTGAGTCGAAATATTTTGTCGGTTCGGAGTCATCCCTCCGAAACCCAAAAACCTTGTTATCGTTCCAACACCGTAACCGTAATAGTTAGAAAAAAAACAGAGGCTGAAATTTGTTCAGGACCAGACCTCGGTTCTTCGTCACATTTGGATCGAAAGGATTCAACGACTCATTGGTAGGGTTATGCCCCTATGAAAATTAACCGGTGTCGGTTGGCCACCAAAACTCAGAAACCGTAAGTAGTAGACACCTAGGATCTTCACCATTCATCATCAATTCATGTGACTTTGAAAAATATCTCAAGGTCATATGTGTATGTTGACCTTGACCTTTGACCTAACACCTTGTTATGGGATAATCTCAGAAACCATTATACTTACAGAAGTTTTGAATAGTGGAAAATGTTTGGGTCATTAAGGCGCAACTTTGTTACATTTTGACCGAAGAGATTTGACCTTTCTGTAAGGGGCATAACCCCTGATTTAGGTGTCTGAAAAGACAAAATCAACTTTTACCATATAACCAAAGGTCCTAGACCCATGGGGTCTTCAGCAATGACATTGTGGACCAATGAACTTGACAAAGGTCAAAAGGTCAAAGGTCAAGGTCATGTCCCAAATAGCGAATTATGTGTTTTTGACCTTATTTTAAGGACTTTTAGTGTGTTTTAAATCTTTTCAATACATTCTACGTCTATTGGAACATGTATTTTACATTACAAAAGGAAAGACCTCTCAATTGTTCAAGAACAATTGACATTTTAATTTTTATTTTCTTTCGCCTAATTTTTTTCCTTTGCTGTGTTTTTGTTTCGCAAGATGTCGCTTAGATTTTTGGAATATGATATCGAACAGTTTATACGCTTTTGCAACCAACTCTGCTTAACCGAATACTTTCTCAAATAAGAGTTATCTCCCTGAACACTGTTTTTTTTTTGTTATCTCTAAAGCTTCGCAACTGTATTAGAAACCGACAAATTTATTTTTCCAAATTGCTCGTTATATCCTCAGGATGTTCTGTTTTATTTTGACCGAAGCCGTATCGAGATTCCATATGAGAGTTATTTCCCCTTTTGTACTTGAAATTTTGAAATGTATTTTAAACTGGAAAACCATAAGTGATAGAGACCTAGGGTCTTTTGATTTAGAATCCTTTGTCCAAAAAAATGAAAATTAGGTCAAGGTCAAAGGTCAAGGTCATATTCTAAATTTTGATTTTGGCTTATTTTCACTCATTTTCATTAACCTTATAAGATATTGACAAATTATTTTTACTAAATTGTTAGCTGCGACATGTTGTAACATAATATATTTGTTTAAAAGGGTTCATAGACAATAAATGGGAGTTTGAGCCCCTATCATATCTAAAATTATGTGTAAAGTGATATAACTTATTACCCATACATATTAGAGACCTAGGTTCTTTTGATTTTAGATCCTCAGTTTGTGACCTTGAAATTAAGGTCAGGTCATAGGTAAATTTGACGTTCTAGATTATGACCTTTGCCTAAAATTCATATCTATACATCATAAAGCCATAGGAACTGACATTTTAAACTGATTTTTAATATTTTGATATCAAAATAGATATTTACTGGTGGAATTTTTTTTATTTTCTTTTGCCGTCTGAGATGCTTTTTGTCTTACAACATATCGAATGGATTTTTTTGGCCAATAATGTTGTACAGTATTGGGGGTTTCAAAACTCACCCTGTGCGACCGAACACTTATTCTTATAGGAGTTATCTCCGTGTCCCCTTTTTCTTGTTATCGCTATATCTCTAAAACCGTAAAAGATTTTAGCAAACTGTTTTCACCAAATAGTTTGTCTACTCTTGGGAATGATTTGGTTTATTTTGACTTGAGTGATCGGAAGATATCTTATGGGAGTTATTTCCCTGTGAAAATTTAAGATAGGCGATTTATTTGATAAATTCATACGTTATAAGTCGTAGAGGCCTACAGTCTTTTGATATGAAGTCCTTGGTTCATTTGAAGGAAATTAAGGTCAAGGTCAAAGGTCAAGGTCATGTTCTAAATTTTGAAATTTGCTTGTTATCGTTATTTCACAGAAACTGTGACAGTAAATGATATGATGTGTTTGCCAAATAACTGTTTACAATAAGGCGCAACTTCAACCTATTTCAGTCAAAGAGTTTTGGTTAACCCTTATAGGAGTTCTCCCCTTATTTATTTCAAATCAGTATTTCTCCACAACCATACCAGTGATTGACCTCTGGTCTTTCGTTTTGAGTTCACTGACCTATGACCTTGAAATTGAGACCAAGGTCGAAGGTCAAGGTCATGTTATAAATTTTTGAATTTTGCTTGTTATCGTTATTTAAAAGAAAGTGTTACAGTTAATGATATGATCTGTTTGCCAAATTACTGTTTACAAAAAGGCGCAACTTCAACCTATTTCAGTCGAAGTATTTTGGTTGACCCTTTTTGGAGTTTTTGAAATCAGTATTTCTCCACAACCACACAAACGATTGACCTGGGGTCTTTTGATTTGAGATCACTGACCTATGACCTTGAAATTGAGGTCAAGGTCAAAGGTCAATTTGACGTTCTAGATTTTGATCTTTGCTAAAAGTTATTTTCTGTTCATACTAAAACAATTAAGTCTTCTGCAAATGCCTATAAATCTTTTTTTTATATCAATTTGAAGAACCAAATTACATCAACAAGGAGTAACATTATCTAACATCGTTTTTTAAATTTCATTCTTATTATCGAGGTGGAAAGATCTTCAATTGTTCTCTGAATAATTGGTTTTTAATTTAATTTTGATTTTGTTGATTTCTCCGATTTCTTCTTGATTACATCTTTTTATTATGGATCTGCACAAGAATAAAAGTTCTTTTGTCTTTTTCTAATTGCAATTATTAAAACAATTAAATTGACAAAGCGTTTGCAAATAGGTTCCAGTACATGTGGATTTACGTTTGTTGTATATTGTTACATCCAAGTGTATGTATATCTCTGAGTCTGCGCTTAGTATAGATATAGCGAGGGTTTTACCACGGTTTTGTGTACAAAGCGAAATATGCACGTCATATAAGAATTCGATTTTAAATAGTTTTAGTGTTATAATTTTACAACTGTGGTGAAAAACAACTGAATTTCTAATTATCAGCTGTTTTTTTTTTTTTTTTCATTTTGTTATATACAAATTCAGGTTATAAATTTATATCTTCAAAAACTGAAGGAACTGATCACTGCAGTTTTTTTTTTCTTAATTTTGGCGTTCTCTTTCATACTATTTTATTGCAGTCCTTAGAATAAAAATCGTTTGAAGTATTTTATATTTATAGATTATTGTTTGTCTTCTCAACGAGATTCAGTCCATGGAAGAAGCGATTCGATAAAAACTTTTCTTATATCAACGAGCGAACTAGTCTTATATCAACGAGTTGCATTGTGGGAAATTTCAGACGAATGTTAGTATTTGTACGAAGAAAGGCAGATTTCTCGGCATAAAGTAATGACTCTTTTTCTTAAAACAGGGTGACATTTAATACGACATACTCCTGGGCTGGTGTTCTCGAAGCTATCTTAGGATTAGGACGTGTCCTAAGACCATCTTATGACTAGTTTTTGTCTTAAGTCGTGTTCTCGAAGCTCTCCTAACTTTGGATATATCACATTTTTCGTCCTAACTTTAGGACTCCTAATTAGGTGTCTTAAGATCATCATATCTTCATCCTAACTTTGTGCATGCCTTTTTTTTATTTTTGACGTGGAGAAGATGAACGTGAAAAGTAACGCACCATCGGTTATTAACTCGTATAAAGAAATTGTGCATGATTTTCAACTTTGAACTTCGCGTTTTTACGATACGATGACACTTCGAATTTAATATTCTCATTTCAAAACAAATTGTTTTACAGTTTATATCAAAATCCTATTTGATATTATTTTATTATTACATTTGAAATCATGCATTTAATTAAACACATGTTGTTACAAAATTTTAAAAACAATTTTATTAATTGGTTTCGTCTCTAATAAATGTTTTATCAAACAATTACTTTAACTATTTAGACTTTCGCACATAGGATATGTTTAGGACGTCCTAACATAAGATGCGTTTGAGATAGCTTCGAGACGCAACTTAAGAGTGTCCTAAGTCGATCCTAAGTCCATCCTGAAATCGGTCTTATCTATGACTTAGGACGAATCCTAGGATACTTTCGAGAACACCACCCTGGTGTATAATTTCCATGAATTAATTTATGTAATAAAAAACAAGGTGTATTTAAACGAGAACATTGAATTGTTGAATAAATGAAACATAAATGCACGATTTATCATTTGTAGATGTACACACTCTATAAATATCATGTAGCAAATTCAGTGGAATGCAACTGAGATGAATTCAATTGTTTGCTAAGCCAAAATCACCTATAAGTCAAAGATACTGCTATATTGTATTATATCAATGCGATATTTGTCTTTATCATAGCGATGATTTTTTAATATCAAAAAATTATAAATGCGATACTTTTCTAATATAACTGCTATAGTTTTCTAAAATAAATTATTACGATGATACGTCACAATGCATGTCAAGAAAACTGCAAACATAATCACAAACTTAGATCATGACCGGTTTAATGCTTAAGAATCAATATCACTAAAATTTCGTAACTGTAACAAAATTAACGCTTACATGAACTTATCATTTCGAAAATGTTGCTTGACCCTGTTGATAGTTGAAAGTGTTAACAACCTGTTCAGTCTATTGGTTTTCAATCACATGGTTTAACCGACTAATTCTATTTGAAGTGATGATGCAACTGCGGAATTTAAATGCGGCTGCAAATAGTATACGACCTATTAGATTATAATATACTGGTACACTGCTATAGCCTATCCATCTTGGTAATATCGAAATAGATAAAAAATTTAAAAGAAACATTCATTCAAACAATCTAACCCAATACAGCTCCAAATTACAATGAATATTCAAATAGTAAAATAAATAATTCAAATTAATTAAAATGTACAAATGCTGATGACCCGAACTTTGAAGATACCAACTGAGGTAGCCTCAGACTATAAATTGGACAACATCAGATACAACGAAAATCAAAAATCTTGTCAAACAGAAAATGTATTTATTATTAACATAAACAAAATATTGAGAATGAAAACAGTTCTTTTTGGATATCAAAGACTTTTCCCGTTGGTAATTCGATATCTCTATGAACATAATCAGCTCGCCGCGTGGACGCTTCTTTTACATCGCGATGGCCGTGATATTTGACTTTCGTTTTTGACTAGTAATCGATCGTATAAATACGCGAACATGTCTTAGTGCAAAATAACAATCCGCATCGCTTGTTATAAATTCATTTCTTCAATGAGTACTAAAAATAACTGTTAAGAACACAAATAAATAAGATGTTAATGTCTTTTGACGTTAGAAATGTGTATATATCTTTTCTATATTTATAAATTTAGATCGTTCAGTTGGAGGACTGGAAAGCAGTTTGATTTATAGTTCTTTGGACAAAAGCTCCAAAAAATATGGGGCGAACGAGCGAAATTTTTTTGATTGTAAAAAATTCTTAAAAATGAGTTTTGTTGAGGCGGATGCTCTACAAGTGGAGCGAGCGGTATAATTTTTTTTTAAATTGTGCAATTTAGAATTTTGTGTACATGTGAAAACTGGGTAACTTCAAAGAAAAAAGGAGGAGAAACATGCTCTTATGCATATAATTTGATGTATTTGTGTCTGTAGTACAGTCTATACCATACCCAACTTTCTGATTCGCTTTGATTTAGTATCATTTTGATTATTTTCGTCAAATAAGCTTTAACTGTATGAATTTTAACTTAAATTCACACATGTATACAATAAGGAGGCAAAGCGGATAAAGTTTAACGAGAGGAATTATGTTAGTAGATACATTGTGTCCTTAAAGGCTTAAACCAACTTCACATGCATTATTCTGATTTGGCAAAATACATTTTCCTTTTGCCCCTGAAACCTAAATGTATCTCAAACTGGAAGTGGTTGCACCAATAATACATGCGTTATTACTATTTACATGCCATTACAAAAGAGTTCTGAGTGCATGTCAATAGACTAACAAGGGGATATGGGTTTTCATCAATTTGAAAATAAGATTAATATGTCATATTTTTTAAATCATGTAAATTTAATATCAATTTCATCCAAGACAGATAGCTCTATCTATGTCTGTTGTAGTCCGAGATAACTCTGACGTCCAACGACTGTTTTGCCTGACAAGCTGGATTCGTTGAACAACTCTATATCTTGTCTGGCTAAACAGCCGTTGTAAGTCAGATTAATCTCGGATTGTGTCTGTTGAAACAATGATCGGGTATGACAATGATTATGGTTCTAACGAGTACTGTTGTGATCGTGGTCGTATAACGAAAGATTTTTTTATTTTGACTTCTAGAATAAGTCTTCATAGGTAAAACAAAATTCATTTCAAATAACTGTGCGTTTAATAAGGGGACGATCATTTGATATTCTGGGGGGGGGGGGGCAGGATGATTTTGAAAATAAATAACTCAGCCTTGATAATCACAAAAATAAATAGCTTGTTCTGTGGTCGTTTGAAAATAAATTACCTGACTTGCAATGTATTGAAAATAAATAACTCTAATTGAAAGTATGAGATGGCACCAGATTCTTCATAAATTCATCTTTAAAAAAAAAATCGCCTTCGGCAAACACTGCCCAAATTGTTTAATAATAAAAGTATAAATATTATTTAGATATACTTGAAATGTCTGTAAATTGGCTTCATTTAACTTGAGGTATGTTTTCTTAGCAACACTTACCTCACTTTTATTTAACAGGTCCGTAACTTCATTGAGGCAAATGCATCATGTAGAAAATTTCAAAACCAAACGCTTAATTGTCTCCATAAATTGTTTTCACGTCGAGTGCTTTGCAAGAAGCAAGTTCTGTTCTCCCCAAGACGTATATATACATAGCCCCTGATTTTTCGGGATCAATGTTTCTTATTTATTTGTCTTTTGTTCATTGATTGCCATTCTGTTAGTGTTGCATTCCTTTTGTGATTTAGTAATTTTGTTATTAACTTGATCGTGAGTTTAAAAAACCGAAGCACCAGACTTCAACTATGTGAA
Source organism: Mytilus galloprovincialis (assembly GCA_037788925.1). Lineage (NCBI taxonomy): Eukaryota > Metazoa > Mollusca > Bivalvia > Mytilida > Mytilidae > Mytilus > Mytilus galloprovincialis. Next base: position 35,024,481 of record CM075339.1, read on the forward strand.
TTACATTTTTGCTTTATCATGCATATTGGTCTATTGATGTTGTCCATAAAAACTTAAGTCTTACACTGAATGTATACATTTTGCTTTGAGACCAAAAAAGAACTAAGAAAGGGTCTGGAGAACACCCAGAAAGCATTATTTTGCATCATTTCTTCTAAAGCTTCTTGTGCCTTCGATCTTTAATATAGTGTCTGGAAGTAATACATGTATATGCAGTTGGGAATATAGAAGATTCATTTCTGCAGAGGATGATAATTAATTCTGATTAAATTGTACATGATGACTTAACTATACATGTATTATTTATAATTTATAAACAAATAATTTAAAAATTGTATGTTTTCGAATATTATAAATACAGTTGTGAAAATAAATAATCAGTCCCTTACTTTAATGAAAATGAAAAATCTTGCTTCAATAGTGCAGAAAATAGATAACATGTCCTCTTAGTTTACAAAAATAAATAACCGATCCAAATCAAATCCTCCCCCCCCCCCCCCCCCAAGAATATATAATGTTCGTCCCCTAACTATTTGTCCCATGCAATGATCTGACACAACTTCATGTTGGCATCCCGATTTTTGACCTTTTATAAACAAATCGATTTATCACACGTGCGTCTGAATCAATTGGAGCAATATATGCACAAGAAAAACGTCTACGAGAAAAAAATGCCAAGGATAAACTAATTTTGGAGCGGCATGCGGCCCAAAAATTTGCGGAAGCGGTAATTATTTTTTTTAATGAAAAGTCAATTTCTCCAAAACAGGAACGGGAAACCCAAAGAACTATCAATCAAATTGGTGTGGCCTAAGGGGAAATTTTAAAGATTTATAGATATAAGAAGATGGCGCATGAGTTCGAATGAGACAACTTTCCATCAAAGTAATAATTTGTTAACCATTATAGATTAAAGTAGGGCATTAAACACAGAGCCTTGGCTCACAACGAACATCACGCTATATACATGTAGGAACAGAAACATAACTATTGTGAAACCATTCAAACTGAAAAACCAACGGTCTCATTTGTATAAAAAAGGAGATTAAAATACAGCTCAGATTTTGTCGAACCAATCTGAACGAGGACAGTATGATTCATATTTGTCACAAACTAGTTTCATTGTTATCAAGAAAATCGTCCATGCGTGCGTTGCGAGCATATCGGAAATATATTATTTCGGTGCGTTCATTATAAAATTTATAAAAACAGTAAAAACACAGCACTTCAAATTTTACAAGGGCATAACATTTAGCTTCTTACTAACTTCTGAATGTATATTTAGACTCCATTATTGTTTATATTTGAACAATAAGTTTTAAAGTTGGCATTTTCTTAATTTTTCGTTGCCGAAAACAACATTTTCCGCATGGAATGTCTGCATATTTACAATTGATATTAGACAATATCGCTATGTGATATAAGAAATTTTTTTATCGATACGCTTCTTCCATAGACTGAGATTGATTTCTCGCTTAAGCCTAAACAGTTCTTCATCCACATAACATTCACTTAATTAAAACTGTTAGCAATAATAACACCAATTTGAGTGCAACATTTTAGTATTTAATGTTTCTTTCTTGATATTCAAGCCAAGAACCTTTAAACATACAAAACCTACGCCAACGTTTAAGAGGTGATAAAATAAAACAAAAAAGGAACCTACGTATACAAATGCGAAGATGGAATCAAAGATTTTAATGGGGGAGATGTATCATTAAGTATAATTGTTATCCGAAATTTCGTAGCAACAAATTTTTATAAAAAAAAGTATCCCGCATCATGTGCAATATATTATATAAATCTATCTTGATCATCTGTTGTATATTCAACAGCTGTGTCTATTTCGGACCAACAAAACAGTAATTATTTACAGAAATCCAAGATGATATACGCGTTGACAAAATCTTCAAACGTCTATTCTACATTTGTGTGTTTTCAATCATGTGCAAAATGTTTCTCTTGTTGTTTGTTTTGCATTGCGTATAGCACGGATATTGTTCAAAAGATGTGACGCTCGTCAGAGGTTAGAATAACTCATTTGTAAATTTAATGTTATTTATTGAATGTGTTGGTTTCAAGACGTATTAATTCTGAACCATATATATGTCCATAACAATTAACAAAGGAAAATATGTGAAAATGCTTGGATCATTATGAATTATTTAAAATGTTCACACAAATGAAGAGACAAAGAGGACAAAATAAGGTATTCAGAAGATTTCAAATACTTTGACTCTTGTCCATTTTCATTAAAGCAACACAACACTTTAGTATTTCGATTTTGCACCTCGTATAGACGTTTTGTATTTGAAGGATGTTGGTATAAAATTAAATTTAAGAATCTATGATTTAAGAAAAAATGTCAAACCATGTGATATTTTCAAAAAAGGGGATAACATTGAATACATACTTTAAGGCCTTCGTTAGGGATTAACCAAAACAGTTGTTTAGTATTAAAAAAAATGGATACTTATGAAGAGTGTCTGTTACATTTTGTTACCTTTTTGGTCTATTCAAATATTTTAATTAAAGTTTATAAATCATCACTATCGTTATTTTTCTTATTATGTTCTTTGTTGATGATGTTTTAAATTTTTTATGTAAATCAATTGCAAGTATTGAAATGAATGTCAAAATGTGTTTAAAAATAACTTTTACCTGTACTACATATATCTGATCAGTATAACTTATCGATCATATTCAGCATACTGTTTCAAGTTTACCAGAGCCATGTCATAATTTTTTTAAATTGTTATCGTTCTTCTATTGGATTTGTAAATTTCTTTTCGACTTTGAGTTTGAATATCCCTTTGGAATCTTTGAACTTTTAATTTTTATATTGTGACGTCTATGACTTTCAGACTGAATAACAACAAAAGATGATTAAATTCTTCTTACCCTTCCAGGGCACCTGAGATCAGCCCCAGTTTTTGGTGGGGTTCGTGTTGCTTAGTCATTAGTTTTCTATGTTGTGTCTTCTGTACTATTATTTGTCTGTTTGTCTTTTTACTTTTAGCCATGGCGTTGTCAGTTTATTTTCAATCTATGAGTTTGGAAGTTCTTCTGGTATCTTTAGTCCCTCTTTTAAATGAATCATTTGGACAAGAAATGTATTTCATTTATTCAGTGAGAAAACATTGAATTTGAAATTGATTTTTTGTTTACTACTGTTTTACATTTTTACGCTTTAGTACTTGACATATTGTCTACACGTCTGATTATTGCTTTTCACATTTTCAGACAAGGATGGTGTGTCAATTGTTTTTAGACTCTTATTTCCTCACTTATTGTGTCGTTTGATTGTTTTATTGACGTTTACTTTCGTCTTTTATTCATTTCAAATAAAGTTTAAACACTAAGGGTTTTTCTAGTGTATAACCATAGACATACATTTTCTATACCGTATTTCGTGTATTAGGGCAAACTATTCAAATGTCTGGTTTTAATACTCTTCAACTTTGTTTAGATTTAATTTTCAAACGTTTTAAAGTGGGTGCTCCCTATAAGTATTATGCAGAGGAAACACGTCCGGTGTGTCAAATCACAAACTGCATGGATTGGTTATCTTCTACATGATGTCAACTTTCGTTATTTTTTTTAAAAATAGAATTAATAAAATTAAAATTAATTTACTGGGGTTGATATCAAGCGATATCCAATTATCTATCGTTAAAAAACCTACAATTATCTTTAACTTATCAATAAATAGTGATATTTCACAATCAAATTGCATATTTCAGATACTCGAAATGACCGTGAGTTCTCAGAGAATAATGCGACAATTGATAAAAAAAATCATGCGAGAGCTACAAGGTAAGGCATTGTTAATGACAATGGATATTTTTGGTGGTCGTTTAACATTATGCATTGGACTTTTTCTTTTGCGTTTGTTATTATCGCACATCTTATCTTGTTGGTTATATGTGTAGATATTTACGTAGAGGGTGGATTAAATCTTTTCATCTTTTGTCCAGTTATAAATTACGTTGTTTTGACGCTGTTTCGTTCAATTTTTTAATGATACTGTATATATTTAGAAACAAATACTGACTGTTATACAATACCGTATATGAATACAATTATTGCAAAATGTTCATGTCTTCACTTAACACAAATTAAACAATAAACTACGGCCAATTAACCCAAACAATATATATATGCGCTCTTCTCCAACTGAACATCAAGCAACCAGAATCTATCAAGAATTTGTAGACAAATTATTTACATATATTGCTATTCCTTATTGTTTAGATACATGCATCGATGGCAATCATCGCCTTACTGTAAAAAAGCTGAAAAAGAAAACACAGATTATTTTAGACAGTATGTAGTTTGTTTTCAGAAAGTTGATTTCCTTTGCCCAGTTTTTATGCGGTGAAGAGAATACTTCTGAAAAAATGCCGAATGTCTGTCTGTATTTTTAATAGAAATAATATATATGCGTAAATGCTGAACAAATTGTCAATTGGTGTCCTTTCAATGAATACTTTGACGTTTTATGCTAAAACGTGCAAATGACCTTGACAAAGAAGATATACCAGATACAGCTTTGTCTGTTTAAATCAACAACTCATACTCAAAAAGCGACAGTAACAACTGTAGTATCTGTTCTTACTGTAGTATCTGTTCTTCAATAGCTTAACAGGTGTCTGTTTGTATATACGAAAAGATTTCATGTTGATATAATGATTTTATTTAATGTTTTCTTCCTTATGGTAGTTTATCGTATATTTGGTTAAGGTCATCGATTCAAAGGATTACGAGCACCAGCATAATTTTCAAGTAATATTTATGTTTCATGACTTTTTTTACTGTTCTTGAATCCTTGAATTAATATATGACAAGATTTTTGATTCCCTACGGTATCTTTCTTTCCATAATGGTCAGCACTATCATAAAATCAGTTTTGCAGTCTGAAATGTACACCTCTGACTTTGAATTTATTAAGGTAGTTCGGGGGTTGACATTTTCGCGCCATCTGCGCATAAAGTTGCGCATTGATATCGTAAGTCATGTACATTGTCGTAATTTTCCATAACAATAAAATATGATCATTTAAATAATCTATTTTATTCAAATACAGTGAGAAAGAGTTGAATAACTTTTTAATGCAATTTTAAAACTTAACAAGTTTATTGTTACAATTGGCCCACAATTGTCATTGTCGAAATAATACTTCCGTTCTAAAAATAAATATGGAGCATGTTTTTGACGTAGGAGAAGAATGAAGAGAGAATAACCCATATTAATCGAACACGTGAACTGCTTTTCATGAATACTGTAATGCAGATCGAAATTAAAGATCACGATCTTCATATTGCTAGCTTATGAAGCAATTTCACCCTTGTCTTACGCTAGAAAAGGTTCGACAAACATGCGAAAGATGGATGTAAACAAATCATGAAAAGGGGGAAATTTAAACTGAAAAGTAAGTATAAATGAATTGAATATACATGCTCTAAGAGCGATTCACGACCATTGAAAAATAATGTGTAAGCTTCAAATTAGCAGAAATAATTTCAAAACAATATCCCTGTCGAACAACAAAACAATGACACCCCGCCCCCTTTTTTTCAGTCTAAACATTAATTATACATGTAACCATCAGCATAGCTCATGCTATTTCTATCATGTAATAGATTTGAAAATTTGTGGACCTGAGAAATATGTCATCTGCATAGGGTTTAGACCATTTGGGTTTCTTGGAGAAAAGGTCATGATTCATTCAAGTAGGTGGTTTATATAATTTCATGTACATGCAAACAGAATTTTCTTGTTGTAAACCTGGAATATTCGAATGCGAATGCAGTTGATTTTGCCTGGATTCCAGTTGTAACATTTTTGGTTAAGCATGCACACTTAAAATTTAGAACATATCCCATCTAAAAAAAAAGAATGTGTGCACGTGGTATGATTGCCAATGAGACAACTTCAATGTATCCACAAGAGACCAAAATGACACAGACATTAACAGCTATAGGTCACCGTACGGCCCTCAACAATGAGCAAAGCCCATACCGCATAGTCAGCAATAAAAGGCCCCAATATAACAATGTAAAACAATTCAAACAAGAAAACAAGAAAACTAACGGCCTTATGTGTATAAAAAAATGAACGAAAAACAAATATGTAACACATAAACAAATGACAACCACTGAATTAGAGGCTCCTGACTTGGGACAGGCACATACATAAATAATGTAGCGGGGTTAAACATGTAAGCGGGATCTAGATTGTTTAAATTATTTTTAAAAATGAATCATTTCACAAAACTACCTTTCTTACCGATGGTCTGGATGGAGGGTCCTTCATTTCATTCTTATCTTATTCTTTAACCCATTTATCTCTATTAATTTTTTTGTTTTTTTTTTCCATTTTTCTGTAATTCTTATAATTCATCACCCCGTTTTTCTTCATTGTTACATGTATGTCTATTTTCTTTATTTACAAATGTATTGTGAATATTACATGCATTATTCTCTATTCTTTAAAATTTTTCTTGACTCTCCTATAATATATTTGATCCTACAGAACCTTCATGAGAGAAAATCAAAACTTTTACTACCTAAACAGGAAAAGCGGTCTTTTTCTAAATTTAAAAGCTTGTTAGGTCTCTACACAGTTATTTCGAAGTGCATTTTTTTAACATGTTAAAGAAATTAAATGCAAACTTTTAAAAATTACACCTGTGCTAAGTGGGTGTTATATTCTCTTGATGGCTTCAGACATTTTTTAACCCTTTTCAGCTGGTCCATTCATGAACAAAAGTTACAGTATAATTTCAACTCTTAAAATACTTCCTCTTTGAGGCATATTTTTTTAAGGTGTATGCAAAAAAAATTGCAAAATATGTAATGTTCACACAAGAGTCTATATTTTGTAAATAAAGATAAAATCAATGGATTATAAATTAACTATGTTCCTATCTAATAGGATAGTAGGAATTAACCGATCTTAACCAACTTGTACATGTATCAGACATGTCAAATGTAAAAAAAAAATATTCAAAAGTCAAAATTATAAAAATGTATGAGTATGTGCCTTTTAGCATGTTAAGTAGGTTTTTGAATGAAAAAGGGGGGGGGGGGGCTTGTATGAAGATGTGATATTTTCCAGCAATTTAAAACTCGTGAACGTTTTTGTTGAATAAATATTCCCAGTGGCGGATCCAGAATTTTTCATAAGTGGGGGCTCTCTGACTGCCTAATTGGGGACCCGCTCAGGTCATGCTCCAGTGATTCCCTCTATTATTAACTACATTTTTCCCAGGGCCGCCTCTGAATCCTCCAATATGTACAAAATGTACCTTAAATAGAAAGGAAATTACAAATTGCATAATATATTACATGTAATAATTTAATTGTACGTTATGTATTAAAAAGTTTGAGGTCAAAAACACTTGAAATAATTTAGGGTCAATTTAGGCCCAAGCATGTACATTGTATTTACATTTAAAAATGCATACTACAGCGGTAGTTATTAAACTTTGCTTTTTTTGGGGCTGATTTCTATTGCATGTAATTTTAGTCTCAAGAGGCATACATGTATATTTGAACCACTTACTATCCTACAGTAGAAAAGAAAAATGACATGTGAAATACAGCAGTTTCAAAAGATATTGTAAAATGCGAATATACTGAAATCTTTAATTTTATGACAGACTTTTATGTACATACAAACCTCGTCACATTTTTCTTGCTTCATAAAGGTTGTAAGACACTTAGGATCCCGACTATTCATACAACTCATTCTGCAAATTTATCTGGGATAATCTACTTTTCGCTAGATTCAGAGTTCACAAATGAATAATACAAATTGATAAAACCCATATATTGTACCAATTTACACCACTGTCCCAGGTTAAGGGGAAGGGTTGTCACCTTCAAACATTAACTCCACCACATTATGTACATGTATGTGGCTGTCCCAAGTCATGTACCTGTAATTTTGACAGTGGTTGTCTTTTGTTGTTGTGTCACATATTTTTTTTTTGTACATTAATATGCCTTCAGTTTTCTCATTTGAATTGTTTTTCATTCTAAAGTAATTGAAGTGTCTTTTACAGCTAACTATGTGATAACGGCTTTTGACCTGTACAAATGTAGTTGTTAACTTCTGTGTCATTTGGTCTATTGCGGAGAGTTGCCTCATTAAAAATCAATTATCATACCACATCTTCCTTTTATATTGAAACACAAATATTGACACATAAAAAATTAACAGATAGAAAGTCAGAATGAGACTTATGGATAAAAACTTAGCAGACTGTCATCTCACACTTTTCATATGTTGTCACAATCATGGTTTAGGCACAATAATAACCAGATGCTCGACAGGGCACAGCTTTATACAACCGCAGAGGTCAAACCCTGATCGGTTGGGGCTAGGATGGACACATCATTCAAGCTGGATACTGCTCTGAGTTTGGACTGTGATTAAATAGTTGACACAGCAAAGGTTTCTGACACAGAATCAATGTGGTCTAATGAACTTAAAATATTTTTTTTGCTTAAAAGTGAGCAATTCACTTTGGCCGTTGAATATTAATCCTCTCAAAAAAAAATATTTGAAGAAATTCAGATTTAATTTCTGAAATATGAAAATATGAAATGAGAAAAATTGCAAAGGGACATAGATGATGCCCCCGCTAGCATTTAACGTTATAAAAGGACATAACTCAAGAACTGTTAAAGTGAAGCTGCCAAAAATTGAACTTATACTGATTTTAGAGGTAATAAGCCTTATATACACATTTCATTAAATTAAGTTGAGACAAACTTAAGTTAAGAGAACAGAAACTAAAGTAATCTTCAATTTTTCTATTTGTAAAGGGGCATAACCCTAAAATGGTAATCAAAGTGCTTGTAATCACTGAATGGTAAAGACTGCTTTAATTATCAGTTGGTAGTAAAGTGAATATAGCATTGTATATTGTATATATAGCGTTGATTTAAGTTGATTCAACTACTTTCCTTGACAAAGAAAGATAACTCCATTTTTCCAAGATTTCGTAAAGCATTGGTTTTAGGTATTTCAATAACCATTCTGGACAAAGAAAGATAAGTCCAATTTATTGTCTTGAAACTACAAAAATGCTTGTTTTTGGCCCTTTATTCCTAGACTGTTTGCTCCATAACCCACAAAATATATCCCAACCTTCTACTTATGATATTAAACATTAGGGTACAATTTCAAAACAATTGAAATACTTATACACAACTTGTACTGACACTAGATACATGCTTGTTTTTGGTCCCTTTGGGCCCCTAATTCCTAAAACTGAGGGACCATAACCCCCAAAACCAATCCCAAGCTTTTTTTTGTTGTTATAAACATTGTGTTAAAATTTTATTCATTTCTATTCACTAATACTAAAGTTATTATCCAGAAACCATCCGTCTTCGGACGACACTTACGATGACGTGATACCAATATAGTACCGCAAAAATTTGGCAGTCGTATAAAAATGTTCATCATGATTGTATTCACTTTGCAGAATAAATCAAAATTGAAGAAGTTATACATTTAACTGTACATGTTTTACTACAGTATAGTTCACTTTTCATGGATAGAATTAATAAAGTCTACAATGTTGATTAATTAAAGTCAGACTATGCTAAAAAAATTAATTCAGATTGACAAATAGTCAGGATAGTTCTAGATCTTGTACCAGTTGTCTTGTACAAGTTATATTTTTACCCTATATCGTATATAGCATTATGTTATTTGGTATAAAAAATTCTTATTTTATAGACAATGAATTTGTTTTTAACTTGAAAAAAGAAAGCCAATTTGACCATGTACATGTAGCATTAAACAGAGACATAATGTGGCAAACCAGTCAAAAAGGGCATTTGGGTAAGAATCCCCTCTGTTTTGACAACCAGTGCTTCTGTCATTTAATTTGCTCTGAAAATTCAATCAAAAAGATTTTATGTCCGTTTTCCCTATATTAAGCCTATTTGCACTCATTTTCAGAGGTCAAAAAATCTCTTGGATGGCCAGTGACCCCCAAATTTTATTCCAATTTTATAAAATAGAGACATCAAGCTTTACAGTATGAAATAATGAGAAACTTCTGTCGTCTATTTTGCTCTGAAAATTCAATCAAAGAGATTTTATGTCTGTTTTCCCTATATTTAGCCTATTTGCAGTCATTTTCAGAGGTCAAAACATCTCTTGGATGGACGGTGACCCCCAAATTTTATTTCAATTTTATAAAATAGAGACATCAAGCTTTACAGTATGAAATAATGAGCAGCTTCTGTCATTTATTTTGCATTGAAAATTCAATCAAAGTGTTGTTTTGTCCATTTTCCCTATATTTCCGTATAACCTATTTGCACTCATTTTCAGAGGTCAAAATATCTCTTAAATGGCCGGTGACCCGCAACTTTTTTTCATTTTTTCATTTACAATACTTCAAAGTTAAATTTCACAAAGTATAAGAAAATTCTGTCATTTTTTTTTCTATACCCCTGAACTACCTTAATGAACAATAGTTAATAAAGTAATCAAAATTTAATAATTTTTAAGATATTAACGTTTACAAAGATGTTGTGACATTGAACATGTTATTTACACTAGCAATTCTTTTAATATAGTACTTTTATTCCGTCATGCAAATAATACAGGAAAAGAGCCGATTTAGAAGCTGAATTACTTAACGATGAGCTTTTATAAGTTTCTATGAGAAATCGAAGGGACAAGATAATTAAAATTTCCAACAACTGATTATGGATGATTGTATTCATAGTCGATTTAAGCTTTGAGCGTGCATAAGCGAGACAAAGACATAACAAATGAAGGCAATCAGTAAATCCGATACAGGAAACGCTTCATAACCTTTGAGCATATGTAAAAAAAAGAAGATATAAAACATGTGTAAATCGTTATTAGAGCTACTCACTGAAGGCTCCAACAAATCAGCTTTGTCTGTCACAAGATTGAAAACTATAAATAAGTGGTTATTTTTGGTTTAAGTCTGGCATATTAATTTTTCGTTGGTTTCTTAAAAAATAGATCTTTATTTCGTTGTTTGAATTCTTTTCATTTTTCCTGCGTCGTTTGTTTTCTATTATTTTTGAGTGTAATTTCACATTGCGATAAGACGTGTCACGGTACTTGTCTATCCCAAATTCATGTATTTGGTTTTGATGTTATATTTGTTATTCTCGTGGGATTTTGTCTGATGCTTGGTCCGTTTCTGTGTGTGTTACATTTTAGTGTTGTGTCGTTGTTCTCCTCTTATATTTAATGCGTTTCCCTCGGTTTTAGTTTGTTATCCCGATTTTGTTTTTTGTCCATGGATTTATGAGTTTTGAACAGCGGTATACTACTGTTGCCTTTATTTATAGCTACCTATACGGTATGGTTTATTTTATAGTTTAAGACTGGAAGATGACACATATCCGCATTTTAATTCTGGTGGAAAGATGTCTCATTGGGAATGAAACCAGATCTCTATTGTTTTTCAATGATAATAATTTCTGCAATTATCGATTGATTTTTTGCCTGATAGTATATCATTTTTTTTCCATTTAATTTAAGTATATACTGGTGGTATTTGCAAAAGCCAAAATGTAGCTACATTGAAGGCCTGTAAATGACATCATTATCAAAAATATAATACATCAGATTAGTGCTATTAAATATTAAAGTACAAAGGAACTAGTCAACATATATGTTAATCGAGCAGAACAGGAAAACAACGAAAAAGAAACAGTTTTACACTAATTATCACCGAAAGATTACACAAAATCAGGGGTGCAGTTACTGAATTCCTTCTGAAAAATTAGGTTTTGCAGTAAAGGTCAAAATTGAAAATCAATTTCACTGGTGTACGTTATAGTAAAAAAAATTGTGTACATTCCAATCTGTTTTGAACATTGGATTCTTTCATGAAAGTTTTTTTTTTTAAAATGTTGGATATACGTCCATGACAAAAACTCTAATCTGGAAAAACATCTAGAGGTTAATATATAGTCTACACGAACAGACAAATGTCTATAATATATATCCACCTACAATTTCTCTCGAGTTAAGACAAGTAATAAGACTACATTGAAGATTTCTAAAACAATCAATGTCTTTTTATCATTGAATATTGGAATTCAACTTCAGACGATCCTGGTGAGATGTATTGTTGAGTGTACACAAATCAACAGTAATGATATACATTTGTTGTGAAATATAACAAAATAATAACTAGCTTTTCGTTTTAATATATAATATCTACCCTCCTCTAGTTTGTCTCAAGTTAAGACTTGTCATAGGACTACATTGAAGATTTCTAAAAACAAATATCTATTTATCATTGAACATTAAAAATCCACTTCAGACGATCCTGGTGATATATATTGTTGAGTGTACACAATTCAATAGTCCTGTAATATATTTATAGTGAAATATAACATATTATAACTAACTTTCCATTCTAATATATATATTATAGACAAATATCTATAATATTTACCCACCTCTAATTCGTTTCGAGTTAAGACAAGTCATAGGACTATATTTAAGTTTTTTTTTTAAATCAATGTCTATTTATCATTGGATATAGGAAATCGACTTCAGACGATCCTCGTGAGATATATTGGTGATTGTACACAATAGTCCTGTTATATAAATGTAACAAAATAATAACTAACTTTCCATTTTAGTATAATAAAACGTTTTCAATAACAGATAACTGATTATCAATATTATCTAAATTAGTAATAATGCTTGTAAAGCTCACATAACAAACGGCTCTCCCTATACAAGTCCATGAAATGATAAGGGAAATTCTTGAAATAATATGGACTAAAATAATCTAGCTAATGAAACGAATATATTTGACACGTCATAAGTCACGCGTCAACATTGATTGCATTTTGCTTATGTCATGGCAAGCAAATTGTATATGATAATTAATATACAGATTTATGAACATAACAATGTAACATAGAAAGCAGGCAAGGTCCTTCATGGAGTTTAAAAGAAAACTTTTTTAATTAAACATAATTCTATTCATATAGGAATAAATCACAAAGTAAAATTTGATATTTATATAAATGTTCTTAATCTATTCCTATTTCTTTTTAAGTACCTGTCATTATAAAAATCATGCAGGTTCCTCTTGATTGGCGATTTATGATCTCTCCAAATATCTTTATATTTTATTTATGAAGATGGAATTTTTTCAACCTTGATAGCAATTGAAACCACAACAACATTCTGCCAAAGTTAATGCAAAAGTGACAGACTTTACAAGTAGATATTCAAAAGGTATATTTAAAAAGAAGCAAGGATAATTTTGATAGTGCATAATATAGGTTATACGTTTTCAACATATGAAAGTTTTTAGTCTGACTTCCATGAAATATTTAATAAGAATTTTGAAAATGTTTTTGTACTTTCAAAAATCCATACTAGCATCCGATCAGGCAATAGTTGACAAGAACATTACATGATGCATAATAGATACATGAATGTGTTAGAAATATGTATCCTTGGACGACCAAATTAACCGTAATCACTGATTATGTACTCAGTTGCATTATATTAGCTATTGGCATCATCGTTATGACGACTTAAATTTCTACTTACAAGACGTTCATTGCATGTAAATCAAGGCTTTACGATAAGGAATATCATGAGCATTTGTATATACGAGATAAAGCGATATCATATATATACGACATAATAGTATGCAAACATCAATTTTGACATATCAAGACCGACATACGCATTAGCATACGTCATTGCAGGAGCTTTTTATCTACAAAAAAAACTGTTTACAATGCTACATAATGTACAGACATCAAATGTGATTTTATCAAGATAAACATCCTACCAAATCAAAACGATTTTCATGAGATTCTGTTATACAATGAAGCATTATCCCTTGTATATATAAACCTTTCAGAAAGTGCAATGACATAATAAATGTTGTTCGCATTTGTTCATCAGGTATATATATAACATTCGTTTCTGTTCAGATATATGAAGTGAGGACAGTGCATTACTATATTGTGTTATTCAATTGTTTGGCTGAAACATAGAGGAAATCATTTCGAAACTCTTCAAGAATAATGGAATGTTATTGGAAATTTAATTCAATGATAATAGTAGTTGCTTTCTGTTTATGTGTTACTGCTTTAGGATCAGAAATCAGTGATAGGGAGAATGAAGATCCATTATCAATACCGTTGATAAACGACAAAGGAGCACCACTGGTTGCCATGCTGGATACGAATGCCATTAATAGAAAAATGAAAGTCTACATCAGAACACTTATGAAGGATATGTTTCAAAGTTATATACATATACAAATGCAAGGTATTTTTCAGACATCATTGGAAGAGAACTCTACCATAGACTTCATCAGAAATATAACTCTGCAGGAAATAAATGAGGTCTTGAAAGAGCAAGGACAAGAAGGTATTTACAATATTCTTATATTTGAAACAAAAATATAAAAAATCCGGAAAAGAAAGTTTTTGACAATAAGCTGTCACAAGGAACATCAACCGTACATCTATTACCCTAGATTCCTGTTTACCGTTATATTTTTATCATCCTTTGTTCCGGTGAAAGACTTATTTGTTATTGTATATGATTTAAAAACAATGTCTTCTTGTGATGTTTCAGAATAGGTTTAGCATGATTTCACCTCGTTTCATATGTGATATATATTTTTGAATGAAGCTATAACACAACACCTCATAACAGTTATTTCCTCTTTTGTATTTGATATAAGGGATTAATGTATTAAATATGAACTACAAATGATAAAGACCTATCTTATTTGAGGACTCTACTCTACAAAAAGAAAATGAGATCAAGTCATATTCTTAATTTATTTTCTTGTTTTTGAGTATCATCTCTCAAAGTAGATACAAAGGGGATACAAAAGAACTGATGTAAAATGGGTTCTCAAGAAAACGAAATGTAAATTTCAGTCCAACGCGATGCGATGAAATTTTATATAAGTTACTACTCCTTAATTTATATATTATGGTTTATTGATTATATTTTCATTCCTTTACAAATAAACGCACATGTTTTTACACAAACAAAATGTTGGATGGCATATGACCTTCCAAATATCAACCGAAAAAGACTTTGACTAAACCAAAAGAAGCTTTTTTTGCAATCTTATAATGACAAACTACATAGACACCATTTGGATGTTTTTTTGTTTATGATAGGCATACAACAACCTATCATCTGGAACTGGAAGTGGGTTTTTTTCATTTTTTTTCAGACATAAGTAATATCTCAGTCTGTAGAAACCTCATATGTGTTTTGAATCAATATGAATTAAACTGACTTAGAAGACTGAAAGTAACATATTTACAATCGGAAGTGTCAAGGTTATTTTAGAAAAACTATAAATAAACCATATATATTTTGAATCAGTAATTTGTATATTACTCTCTTATTTTAGGCACAGGTACAATAATGAGGGATATGATTAAAAGTTCTATACAAGAACAAATACAAGGAATTTTTAAGACATCATTGGAAGAGAACCCGAGCATAGACTTAATCAGAAATATCACCCTGCAGGAAATAACAGACGTTTTGAAAGAGCAAGGCAAAGAAGGTATTTACATTTTTTTTTTATATTTGAAAACAGAAAACAATTTCCGGAAACAAACGTTATGACGTACATCCACCTTGCATTTATTCCCCTAGATTCCCGTTTACCGTTATGTTTGTGTCCTACTGTGTTACGGTGAAAGACTGCTTCATTGCATATGATTTAAAAATAATTTCTTCTGGTGGCGTTTCAAAATATGCTTAGCTTTATTTCACATTGTTTCATCTGTGTAATATAGTTGTAGTGTAATATCACAAAACAATCCGAAAGAGGAAATACTTGAAATCGACCTTTTAAAGATTTTGCTGAATATATTCTGAACATATGAAAAGGGCAACTACAAAAACGAATGACAATTTTACATGTGTCTGCATTTAGTTATCTTTACATGTATATGATCATCATACAATTTCAATCACTGTTTGAATACTGTTAATTTCTTCCATATTATTCTAACACGACATCATTTGCCGAGAGACACTACTCAAGTTTTGACAATGATTTTTTTTATTTTCTATTTATTTGTTTCTAGCGTGTTGTTTTTGTTTTTCAACTTGTGGCTAATCTATTTGATATATTTGTTATTGTAAAATTTACGCGATTTTAATCATAACCCTGCCAAACCGAAAAATATTCTATGTGAGAGTTATTTTTAAGAACACTGTTTATCATGTGTGCATATATCCCTCGCAACCTAAAAAGTAATCATCAAATCTATATTTCTCATTAAATAATTTGGATGTTTCGGTCACTTTAAGCAATGATAAGGGATCAGTGAATTAAATAAATGAACCGCAAATAAAGACATAGTGCGTTATTAACGTATTTTAAAATTTATGATTAATTTATTATTTGTTCATACTGATTCAAAACAAAGTCGTGTGTTTAATAAATAAAGGTTGGATGACATATGACCTTGCAAAATATCAAATGAAAGTGACCTTGAGTAAACCAAAAGTAGCAATTTTTGTATTTTCATCATGGAAAAGTACCTAGAAACCATATGTATTTTTTTTAAGATAGTCAATCTATTTTTTGAGATTAGTACTGGAAGTGCATTTTATCTCTTTTTTCAGACAATAGTAATATACTGTAAAAACTTATATTTTTGCAATTAGTATGAATTATTCTGTCATAGAAGGCAGAAAGTAACATTTTCATGATCGGAAGAAGTAAAATATCTCCCTTATTAAAAAAAAATTAGAGAAATTATATATATTTCGAATCAGAATAAAGATGAGACCGAAAGTGATATTTTCTAATCGTAAGTTGTAAATTACCTCTTTTATTTCAAGCAAAAGTACGTAGAAACCGACGAATTTTTTATGAAAATCTTTATATAATTGTGAAGTAAAATTGTTAAAAGTTTTTTAATCATAACTATTGCTGCTTAAAGACTTAGAATAGTAACGGACAGTATTCTTATTTATCGAACCTCACAGTTGAAGACAGGTTTCACAAAAATTGGTGATGGTCTATCTCCACGTCAAAACACCTTTGCTTTCTTATAATACAGTAAAACCTGTATAAACCGGCCGGCTACGGGACTATGAAAAAGGGCCGGTTTGGACAGTGAGACGGTTTATTCAGGTTTCCGTTTCGACCGGAAGTTAATGACTTGTGACGTCCGATATTTTGCATATAAAAGTTCTCTTTGATTGTAAAGAATATCTGATCAATTAAAATACTTTCACTTCGTTTTCTATTGTTTGCATTTGCATCATAATGCTCGCGTTGTTTGGATTGTGAGACGAGAGTTTTGATTTACTTCTATGATCATTTATTTGAAATGCTGGAATGGCCGATAAAAAAGCCAGAATATTATCAAACGTAATTTCATCACTATCGAAACGTTGTGGTACAGTGTACTATACCCATTGATTGTTGTCATCCGGGTGTTTTTCATTATCAAGGTCATTTGTTTAGGGGTTCACAGCAGGGAACCCAGGGTTTCGACATCACGATGTAAATTTCTTATGCTGCGATTTAAATTTGTTTATCCAAGTTACAAAATGTAAGTTAAATCCGAGATATATTCGGTGTTTCTTGTCGTTTAATTGACACGTTTATAATGTTTTAATAAATAATACAGTTCACTACTGTACGATTGTAAGTTCACTTCACAGTTTAACATCTGGCTAATTGATTATCCTGAACAGTCATATTGTATAAACAAATATGTTTTGATTGCATATCGATCATTGCAATTAATTAGACAAACCGGTTTTGACATGTAATAATTCATGTAATTAAGAGTATGGGGACTTCATAATTAGACCGGAATTCGGATTACACAGGGTCCGGTTTCCAAAGAGTATTTTATCAAAGACTTTGAAGGGAAAAAAATGAGACTTTCATTTTCGGCCGGAATGTACAGGAAATCGGTTTATTTAGAGTCCGGTTTAATCAGGTCTGACTGTAGATATATCACAACAAAATCCAAAAGACCACTTACTTAAAGTAGCTTAAAGACTATTGCATGTTTCATTAATAGATGAATTCATAGTGAAACAATGTATCATAAAGATACAAATATATGTTTATTGTAAACACCGAAATTTTCAGTTCTTAAAAAAGACATTCATTTCCCTAATATGTCTTAGAGGACTCAAACATATAAAGAAACGTATTTATAACATAAATTGTATAACTAGAGGCTCTCAGTAGCCTGAACCTTTAATTGTACTAGATACACTGATTATGATTATGGCCAAGTTGTGACAGTTTGAAATTGTTTTTTTTTACCATTTTTATGTTGATTTCTATAGTAAACCCCTATTTTCTATCATTAGCCGTGGTGACCATGTTGGTCGGATGACAAGTTATTTTACATTTTCAAACAGGGTACCCTATTGAACATGTAGGTTAAGTTTGATTCTATTTCACCCAGTAGTTTAAGTGGGGATAATATTTGTAAAAGATGACAAAAATCTACGAAAAAGTTACTATAAAGAGCAATAACTCCTTAATTTGTAGATCGTTATTTGTTGAACATTGTTGTTGTTTACAATTTATATCTTTCTATAATTTGTAAGATAAACATCTGCAATATTTCCTTAAAATACCAGTTCAGGGCCAGCAACTTAACAGGGAGTTTTTCAGGGCATATAAATATCTTGACCTGATGAACAGTTTTACTCACATCAGATTTGAACTAAATACTTTCAGAGATATAAGCCAAAAACGGCTTTTCATTCCTATGTTCTATTTTAGTCTTGGTGGTCATCTTGGATGACGAGCAGGACATGTTGCAAGAAAAAAAATTAACGGAAGAAAATATATTCAGTAAAAGTCTCATTTAATATCAATGCAACCTTTAAATGAATAAATATATGTTAAGCTTTTCGCAACTAACAGTTTTTTTAAAGTCTTTTACGATTTTTTAGAAGAAAAGATAAATGTCAAAATCAAAAATTGAAAACATGTCCTTTTCTTTTGACATTGACCTCGTATTTTTTGGGGAGCAAGAGCTCCAAATCAAGACACCCTATGACAAAAAAAAAACACATTTCATATATTTCAAAACAGAAGAAGTCAAATGTTCTAAGATATCATGAGGGTATAAAAAGATATTCTTTCACATTTTCGAAGTTATAAATACAACGATTAAACAGTGTTTAGGGGAGATAACTCTTTACAATGAAAAGAGTTCGGTTTCAAAAACATATAATAAATGTAAGATATATCGTATATAATATACATATGACAGGTGTAGTTTCACTGATTCCAAAAAAAATATCACATTTGACCTTGAAATTAACATCTTATATTCATTGAGATAGCATCTTGCATTTACTTTGTCTGGGAGTACAAATTATTACTTCAAATGCAGAAAATGTCTGATTTTTTAAAGAGAGGTTGATTCATATTGTTAGAATTTCATCCTCGAATTTTAGAAGTGCAGCATTTAACACCGAAATTCTTTTGTTATTCATAACCTTATGGATGGTCTACTTTCCTAAATGTGCCTTTGACAGGTTTGTTTGCAAAAGACATGTGCGAATAATCTCTACTTATTTTTGAATACATTACAGAATTTGCGTATTGTCATGTAGAATATTGGTCTGCATATGACAGTCCTTCAAATAACGTTAAAAGATGTGAATTGATGTTCGATGGTACGTACATGATGTACTATATTTTGTTTTCTTGCAACGATCATCAAAGCAGGGAAGGTTAAAAAAAAACAAATAAGGATCACTCGGTTTCTCAGTAGAACATATTTTTTTTCTTTATAGATATAACATTTGTACGGTCTTTTTTTTGTTTTAAAGACTAGCATTCTGTGCTATTTTGCATAAGAAAGTAACGGAGATCTTTCAAATGCAGGCAATCGTCAGATGTTTTTGCATGCAATATCTTAATGTTTAATTTATATTTGTAGAAATTGGTTTTAAGATCAGGTCTTATTCAATATTTTTTGTTACTTAATATTTGTAAATTCGATCCAACGCTTAATATATCTTGCAGACAACAGTATATTGCCAAAGATATGGGTATGATGCTTTTCAAATGGGTTTTTCGTTGGCTTGAAGTCATATTATGTCAAACCAGACCACGCATGTGGTCAGAATGAGTTTTTTTCCTGCGCAGAATTTTAGTTAAATGTCACTGAAGTACACAAATTGTCTCTGTCTTCTTTTGGGCATAATATTCCTTGCTTTTTTTTAATGATATCAAAAAATTCTAGAAATGTATAACCCCACACATACAAAGGTCAGCTTGTTAATTAAGAAAATCTTACAGTTGATTTAAGCAAAAATTGACCTACTATAAAAATCAGAACCACAAACCAAATAAATATAGCTCGCCGTACGGCTCAAACCGGTTCAGTCGGCGCTAGTTCAACATATGCAAGGCAGACAACAACGTGTGCCTTTCAAACAACAAAGAAGAACTTGAAATCATCCTTCATGTCCTTGGCATGATTAAATCTGCCCCAAATGAGTTTGAAATAAGAAGTCTTATGAAACAATTATAAGTTAAGATCTACAGTTTGATAATATAGACCCCGAGAAACTGCTTTTCAAAATATCATAGAGGTCTTAAACCAGTCACCTTGACCCGTTTTGTTTGTACATGCATGCAACAATCTCCTGATGAGGGAAATTAGTTTCCCAACACCCCAAAGTTATATACTTTCGTTAAATCCTATCAAAATGTTCAATTATGTATAAACATATACAACAGAAGTTCATTTTTTCATCACAACATTACAACCTTTATCGGTTTTTAAATTGAAGAGTATCACTTTTGGTATGTCTTAACACCAAAAAGTTGAAAGTAAAACCGCTGTTTCCAGACATTGTACTGCATTAAAACATTTACATATCAACAGATACCAGAGATATTATTATCATTTCCTGTTGTATTCATGGTCATCTTTTTGAATATATACCAATTGTTATATTGTAGGCTGTTTTTATTGAGAAATTAATACCCGTATTTCTCTATATACGCAGTCAAATTTACTGTAAAATCAAATTAATTTTTTTAAACATAATAACCCAATATGACTTTTGAAAGTGTCATTTCCCAACAAAACAAGGTGCATACAATACAAAAACACATTTATCTCAAAAAGGTTGTTGAACAACATTTCCAAGTTCTGCCTGGTTTTCTCTGGCATTGCCTCTTAATATTTCCGGGATAAGAATAGTTAGAAACTTATGCATATCTCTCTCTCTCTCTCTCTCTCTCTCTCTCTCTCTCTCTCTCTCTCTCTCTCAAGTGTTGACTTAAACGTTGGTATTTACTCATTCTATGCTATGCTAACGGCATTAAGGAGTAAGAACTCGAACAAAGCCTGGTCAATTCGGAATCAGATTGTGTCCGGTTAGGGTGATGACATGTCGTTTTGTGGACTGCTACCTTGTGAACTGGCCCGTTAAAAAATTAGACTAAGCGAACTTGTCATTTTCAAAGAATGATCTTTAGTCATATTGCATTATAATTTTCTGTCCTCGATATGGATTAATGTGCCACTCGACGTTAAAAACCAATCCGTTCATATTTACATAAATAACAAACACACAATTTAGTATCTATTTTTGTTTCATATTTAGGCAACAAATACACCCATATGTTGACCTCCACTGAGAAGTACGAGTTGAGAGTGGACATGGTGGATACAAACAGCAATGAAACATATGCGGTGTATAAAACATTTATTATAGGAGACGCTGCATCGAAATATAAACTCACTGTTGGCGATTATTCTGGACATGTAGGTAAACTACAGTTTATGTCTCTTACAATCTGTTAAAAACTGTTTCGGATACATGTGCTAGTAACAGTTCTTTCCTCGAACAATGTAAGACATTTTTCCATTAAATTTTCAAATATTTAATATGTTATCCGTTTAACAGTAGATAGTGAATAAAAATAACGGGGTTAAACTTTATAAATTTGGTATATCCGAATATCTTGGTTGAGTGTTCCACGGATTTTTTTCAAATAAAAAACCGGTTCTTTAAATAGCGGTCTTCATTTTTTTTCTGATCTCATTATTAAGCCTCATGTTTTTGCTTTTCTTGAGCATGCACACGTTTTCAAAACGTTTCCTAGCTCTTTTCATCCCCAAGTTGGAACAAAACCATATTCTAAGGTACAAGGCTTATGATGTTATATGCCAAACATGTGATTGATCTTTAAAAGACTCATCAGTGACGTTCGAATAAAAAAATAGCAAAAAAGGTCAAATAAGGTATGAAAGTTAAAAATACAAATGACATAAATTTTGAAAGGTTAAGCCAAATAGAACCAAGGTGATATTTTGTTTTGATTACAAATCTTTATTTTTTTTTTCTTATAATTTAAAGTTTTGTTTACAGTTAATCTATAAATTTGACTATATCAATGATACTTCATTTCAACACAAAGTGCTGACAAATGCTAGTGATACCTTGGTGATATACGACATGGTGTTATCATGTTGAAGAAGATTTCTTTTATAATTTATGTGCTTGGTCTAAACACGTTACTTTCTCTGTCAGAATTGCAGAAAATTTGATTGTTTTACAGTTTATGGATTTATTTATTACAATTGAGCTGCGTCGGAACGAAAATGACCTTATGCAAATAAATATCAATACATCTGTTAACCTATTTCGGGTTGAAAAAAATATCTATGCAAAGTCGGTAACTGTTTGAAAATTGAGTTGGTATAAAAACCATACATAACAGACCAAAATTATTTATTTTGCATTTGAATATTAAAACACCAAACAAAGTCTTATACATGTTATACAAACTGTCGGAATTCCAATGGGAACCAATTGTGTCCCTCTTCTTGCCACATGTTTTTGGTGGGGTTCGTGTACTGAGTTTTTAGTTTTCTATATTATGTCTTGTGTACAATTATTTGTCTTTCTTTTAACCACGGCGTTGTCAGTTTACTGTCGATCTATGAGTTTGACTGTCCGTTTATTATCTTTCGCCCCTCATTTATACATGTTCATTTATACGTGCACTTGCATTATGTTGATTTTATTCGACGCAGCTCACATATCATTATACATGTACATCAGGTAAATATAAAAACAAACTTCGTATATTTTTATGAATAAAACTGTCTAAAACAACTGAACAGATAGATCAGCATTATTTAACAAATAAACGATCTGTGTTCTTGTTATGGTGAGTTAGGAAGAATTCTTCACGTTCGTTTTTCAAGCCGCGTCATGTTCAACAATCAAGAAACCAGTATAATGTCATAATATCATATAAGTTGTTTTATTATTTCATTGTTGTTTTAGAAGATCGTTTAATACTTCACAACGAGATGAAATTTTCCACATTTGACCAGGACAACGATAGAGCTAGAACCAATTGTGCATTAGCACACACAGGATCTTGGTGGTATAGAGTTTGTTTCAAATGTGACATCAGTCGTACTGATAGCCCACCATTCTGGACCAATACGTTATCGACAGCAGTTATGATGATCAGGAAAATATGAAGTCATAGATATTTAAAATAAAAGTGTAAATATTATTCAACTATTTTTTTTTTACTAATTCAATGTTGAGCTTTCAGACCGGTTATTATATTACATGTAGGCTTAATTATGACTGTTTGAACTATGTTGTTTTCTTTTAATGAGAATACTAATACGTATTAAAGGATAATAAAAGTTACCAAAAATATTGGACAAAAATAAAGTCCAAACATACGATCAATACCCGACTCCTTAAACAAATAAACGTTCATATTATTAAAAGCAACAAAAAAAAAAAGACATAGACAACTAAGGCGGCTTTATGTGTACCCGCACATATTTGGTCGGCTTAAACTAAATGTACACACAAAACGTTTACCCTCTCTTTTGCTTATCTTAACTTGATGTCATAACAGTTAACACAGAATAAAACAAGAATGTGTCATGTCCATAGTACTGGGATGCCCCACTCGCACAATCGGGGATCAAAACTCTAATTTGGTATTTGGTAAAAGTTGAAAGATCATATCATAATTAACATGAGTACTACGTTTCAAGATGATTGGACCTCAACTTCATTAAAAACTACCTTGACCAAAAACTTTAACCTAAAGCGGGACAGACGGACTGACGAACGGACGAACGAACGGACGAACGGACGCACAGACCAGAGAACATAATACCCCTCTACTTTCGTTGCTGGGGCATAAAAACATGAAAAACAAGCTACAAACATGATGGCAACTAACATGAACAAAGAAAATATTTGACTTTACATAACCCTAACTTCTTAGATATTAAAATGCATGTTTTTCTTAAGGTTGTCGAATGAAGCCAGTTAGCTGTAAAGGTACAAACAAACATATGACTGTGTTCCAGCGTGTAACCCTATAGAAAGATTCATAAGGAAACTGGTAAATCAAATTTGTTTTTTTAAAGTTATTGAAATATCACATTTTGACAATACAATGCAATCCTTTACATCCAATATTACATTTTGAGATAACAATCCAATTCTCAACGTTAAATGTTACATTTTGTTATTACAATGCAATCTAAACATTACATATTACATACATCTCCTTCCTTTTGAATCAATATTGCATCGTGTAATGTAGAAGGCTCAGTGTCTAAACTATTTTCGATTTTAATTTCCTATATTCTAACGTCACTAACAGGTAACGATGCAAGAACTGCATGGACATGTTAAAATTCATGCTCGCATTACCAATGTTATTTCAACTGATCGGGCGGAGCTTACGTTTTAATTTGCATAAGGACAGTCTATTTGAAGATTTGTGTGATAAGGATGCTTGCCGTTATCATTAATGTTTTTTTTTTTATCACCTATCAGTGTCACCAAACGCGTTTACAAAAGAATAAGTGAATGATATGGGAGGAATGGAATAGTTTTAAAATAAAATAATGTTTATATAGCTAAGTATTCTACAGTGCCGGTTTTTGTATTACACGTGAACTATGTTTAAATATTTCTTATTGTATAATATTATGAAAAATATATATATTAAAAATTAGATATTTACACCCTATTTTTACTTCCGTAAATTTAATCATTATACTAGCTTTTAAAAAAAGATTTTCTTGATATCCACAATTTCCGAAATGTGACATTTATAACATGTTTTAAAACTCCGTTTAACAATTACTTGAAAGGAACGGCTGTGTCTCACTATTTACTTGGCGAATACACGTATAGGAATCGTATAGTGTTTACATTTTTCAACGGATCAATGAACATAACTGGACACTTCATTGATGAGTTAATCCCGAAACACCTATATATAGATGGACTGGACTATGATGAACCAACTGATTAAACTCCGCCCAGTCAAGTGAAATAAATCGAATTATAGCAAGTGACGAAAATGACCTTGAAGACACTTACGTCAAAATGTATCAGCAACGACTATTTGTTTACCAGTCAAATGGTTTAGGAAAATGTAGCATTTTACAAGTTGAAGTATCATGCACTGTAGTTCTTGGAGATCTGCCTTTTTCTTGTTGTTGAAGAGGATTGTGAGGAGTTTTAACACGTAACTTGCGGTCATATATGTACTAATGAAAGTATTTGCAGCCCCCAAATAAAAAGGCACACAATTTCTTCTCTATCTGTCAGTATCTAGGCATAATTTACTTTACATTGGGGGCGACATAGAGGCAAATGCTATGGACTTATCGTATTGTTAAAGGGTAGCCTTAAACAAAACTTAGAGATATCATCATGGCGCGTCAATTCCTTTGAGAGGTAAAACAAAACGGGTCAAGGTGACTGGGTTAAGACCTCTATGATTTTTAAAAAAGCGGTTTCTCGGGGTCTGCACTATCAAACTGTAGATTTTTAACTCATAATTGTTTCATAAGACTTCTTATTTCAAACTCATTTGGGGCAGATTTAATCATGCCAAAGACATGAAGGATGATTTCAAAGTCTTCTTTGATGTTGGAAAGGCATACGTTGTTGTCTGCTTTGCATATGTTGAATTAGCACCGACTGAACCGGTTTGAGTCGTACGGCGAGCTATATTTATTTGTTTTGTGGTTCTGATTTTACAGTGGGTCAATTTTTGCTAAAATTAACTGTAAAATGTTTTTAATTAACAATCTGACCTTTTTACGTGTGTGGTTATACATTTCTAAATTTTATGCCCAAAAAAAAAGGCAGAGACAAATTCGGAAAACATCATACCGATGTCTTTGGCAATAGACTGTTGTCTGCAAGATATATTAAGCTATGGATCGAATTTACAAAATTAATATTAAGTAACAAAAAATAATAAATAAGACCTGATTTTAACACCCAATTCTACAAATATAAATTAAACATTAAGATATTGCATGCAAAAACGTCTGATGTTTGCCTGCATTTGAAAGATCTCAGTTACTTTCTTGAGCAAAATAGCACAGAATGCTAGTCAATAAAACAAAGAAAAGACCATAAAAAAAATGTTCTATTGAGAAACCGGGTGATCCTTATTTGCATGTTTGGACCTTCCCTACTTTTATGATAATCGCAAGGGAAAAAATATAGTACGTCATGTAAGAACCATCGAACATCAGTTCACATAGTTAAAGTTATTTGAAGGAATGTCATATGCCGAGCAATATTCTACATGACAATACGCAAATTCTGTAATGTATTCAAAAATAAGAAGAGATTATTCGCACATGTGTTTTGCAAAGAAATCTGTCAAAGGCACTTCTAGGAAAAGTAGACCATCCATAAGGCTATGAATAGCAAAAGAATTTCGGGGTTAAATGCTGCACTTCTAAAATTCAAGGATGAAATTCTAACAATATGAATCAATCTCTCTTTAAAAAATCAGACATTTTCTGTATTTGAAGTAATTTGTACTCCCAGACAAAGTAAATGCAAGATGTTTACTCAATGTACATATGAGCTTAAATGTATGACCTTTTTCATTCGATTTAAAAGGCGAATAACACCCGAATTTCTATTTATCAGCTGTTATTTTGAATTTCGTAAAACAAATGAAGGAAATAAAAAGAGTGAAATGTTCAAAAACAGATGGGACTAATCATTGAAGTATGTTTAAGATTTGAGCTTTTTCTTTCATACCATTATATCACAGTCTTAAGAATAGAACTCGTTATAAGTACTACATAGAAAAAGAACTACCTGCGATAAAAGGTATTTCAACATTCTCGAAACTGAACGGTTCCATATCTATTCAATTTTTATGTTTAGTAAATAGTATCGATGGTACAAATTTTACTGCACCAGATGCGAATCTAAATTAATGCTTCTTCCATGATGCTTAAGGTCAGAACATTTGAAAATCAAAATCACAATATCAAAAATTCTGATAAAACAAAAAAAGGACCGAAGTGTTTAATATTTCAGTCATACAATATCAGTTTTATTTCATGGAAGAACCTTAGTACTAGCTACTGGGCTGTTTCGACATTTAATTATGTTGTATTACACCAAACAAGGTAAATGCAATACAGTAAAATCAGAAATTAATGAGGTTTTTAATATTGCAAAATATGCGACCGAGTCGTGAACGCAATAAGATCAACTCTCGTTTTGAAATATTTTATATGAATTAAACAGGATTTTTTCAAAATCGTAAAAATTGCATTTAAGTCTAAAATGACAAAATTGCAAAAATAAATGCACGCAATAATTTCTGAATTTACAGTATGTTATTTTAATATTAATATTTTAAATAAGTAGATGTATCTACATCATCTGTTGTCTATTAAACACCAGGATCTATTTCAGACACGCAAAACAATAATTATATAGAGACATCCAAAATAATATACGCGTTGACAAAATCCCAACGCTTCTTTGCTACATGTTTGTGTGTTTAATCATGTGCAATATGTTTCTTACGTTGGTGGTATTGAATTCTGTATCGCTTGTATCCTGTTCAAAAGATATGACGCTGGTCAGAGGTAAGAACATTAATTTGTAAATTTTATGGTATTTATTGAATGTGTTGGTTTCAAAACGTATTATTTATGTGAATATGCTTAGATGTAAATTATTGTTTTGAAAACTGCAAAAAAATGTAAAAATAAAGAGTATTGAATAAGGTATTCAGAAGGTTTTATATATTTCGACTCTTGTCCGTTTTACATCAAATAAAACCTAACTATTAAGTATTGCGATTTTGCACCTTGTATAGACTTTTTACATTTGAAGGATGTTTGCATCAAATCAAATTTAAGAAACTATGATTTAAAAAAAAAATGTAAAAACCATGTGATATTTTCAAATTAGGGGAGAACATTGATTACATACTCTAAAGCTTTTTTAAGAAGTTTACATAAAAAGTTTGTATTTATTATCTAACAAAAAAATCAATAATTTTATAAGAGTGATTATAACTAATCTCTTACTTTTTGTTATTTTTTGGGGGTCTGTTTCAATCATTTTTATAATTGTGTTATTAATTAATATTATCGTTTTTGCCCTTATTTACTCCTTTGTTGTTGTTGTTTACTTTTTTTTTTCGTAAATCAATTTCAAATATATAAATAAATGTCATTATGTGTTTACAAATAACTTTTACCTGTACTACATGTATCTGATCTATATAGTTATCGATCGTCTTTATATATATCACCGTGTAGAACGCCACATGCGGGGTGTCGGCTATGTTTGACACGGGGTGGCAATTTTGAAGCGAAGAAAAACTGTCAAAGTAAGTTCAAGTATCAAAATTTCTTTATTTAGAATTCTTAGTACCATATAATGTACTGCACGGAAGGAACTGAAGCACAATCTATTTCCTTCAAGCAAAATTTGTCGTTTTCAGTGCTCTGTTTTCTCAAACACCTCTCCCTAGTTTTCCATGTTGCAAATTTTGAGGCTTCATATGCAAATTTCTGGATAAAAAACTACTTTACACGACTTCCCTCTGCATCATTTATATAGAATTGAATTCCTTTTATTGAATTTAACCAAATACAGCTTCATACTAAAAATTAATCGGTTTTAAAACTAGTTTTTCATCAAAATATAAAGTGTCGCTCGGGGTGTCATCTCAAGGGGTAGAGGCTTCCAATAAAAAACGAATAGATCTGCAGATAAATCATGTTAATCGGTCTTTATCTTATACTTTTTAATTCAAACACATCTGCTATATTATGATAACAAATAAAAAACTAAAAGTACTTCATTTTGCCTGTTTTTTTTAGTCATATAAGACCTGTGCTTTTGATTTCATGAATAGTAAAAAATGACTCAAAATATTTTGTTTTGAAGCTGAAACATTATCCCTTTTCCTTTCCAGTCACTAGCATTATCAGATGAAATGTCACTGTTGTGGCTCAATGCACCGAAACATGGAGGAAAATCATAGAGCATACCTCCATATAAGATTTTGCCGAAGCCAACAACAGTCAAACTCTATCATTGGCATCAAAGGTCTTCATCAGGTTCCTCTCAAAAGCGCTTGTGCATGCTGCAAATTCCAGTCACTCCTAAACGAACTCGAATACTATCTCAAATGAAACACTTACCGGCATCTTTATCATCAAATGACAATACTGCTTCAAGGAGACCTGAAGCCGATGACACTCTACTCTCAACAATTTTAAAAAGCGATTCAAAATCTTAAAAAACTGTATATGGCTGTTGATTTTCAATCTTTTATCCGAATGGTGAAAGCAAATAAATATCCTTTCGAGAATATTTCTCTTTGACTTTTCTTTGGGACGGTCAGATTTATGTCAAAAAGAATAACATCGGAACTATGGTATCGGGGAACAACTAAGAGGTTTTGGAAAACTGGCTACAGACTTTTTCGCGGTAAATTTTTATATTTTATGGGTGGACCAAAACGTATTGCATACATTGCCGGAAACTTGTATGAGCGCGGAATTGGCGATCCTCAAGATGCAGGAATTAATTTTGCAGTTCCGAGCCTAAAGATACTATCACACCTCATCGCCATTTACATTTATATCCCAAAGTGTGATCTCATCGCCATGGACCTTGATATCTCAAAGTGCTCTAGATATCTTGGTTCTAACGTTATCCAGGCATTCTTTATCTTACATAACCAACACAATTATGAGTTTATGTTATGTGCTGACGGTTTTAAAGATTGAATAAATTCAAGGAAAGAAAAAACACTACTAGAATACCAAATAAATACAAAGCAAACAATTATTGGGTATAGACAAGTTTTTTGGAACTTTTTCTTTGTAAAAGAGCACACGAGGCACTTAAAGATTTTTTCAAGATTTTGAATCGCTGTTTTGAAATAGTTTGGAATAGTAGTGTCATCCTTTTCATGTCTCCTTGAAGCTGTATTGCCATTGAATGATAAAGATGCCGGTGAGTGTTTCATTGAAGAGAGGAACCGAATTCGTTTTGGAGTGAACGTTTTTTGCGGTGTGCACGTGCGCATTCGAGAGGAGCCTGATGATGAAATTTGATGGAGTTTGACTGTTGGAAATTTTATATGGAGGTATGCTCTGTGATTGTCCACCATGTTTCGTTGCATTGAGCCAAAGTCGTTACTACTTTTGTCTGACCATGATAGTAACTGCAAAGGAAAAGAAATCATTTTCCAGCGGTAAACTAATATTTTGAGTCATTTTTTACTATTTATGACATCAAAAGTACATGTCTTATATGACTAAAAAAACCCCAGACAAAATGAAGTACTTTTAGTTTTTTATTTGTTATCATGATATAGCAGATGTGTTTGAATTAAAAAGTATAAGATAAAGACCGATTTACATGATTTATCTGCAGATCTATTCGTTTTTTATTGGAAGCCTCTACCCCTTGAGATGCAAAATCTGACACCCCGAGCGACACTTTATATTTCGATGAAAAACTAGTTTTAAAAACCATTAATTTTAAGTATGAAGCCGGTATTTGGTTAAATTCAATAAAAGGAATTCAATTCTATATAAATGATGCAGAGGGAAGTCGTCTAAAGTAGTTTTTTATCCAGAAACTTGCATATGAAGCCTCAAAATTTGCAACACGGAAAATTAGGGAGAGGTGTTTGAGAAAACAGAGCACTGAAAACGACTGATTGTGCTTGCAGGAAATAGAGTGTGTTTCAGTTCCTTCCGTGCAGTACATGATATGGTACTAAGAATTCTAAATAAAGACATTTTGATACTTGAACTTACTTTGACAGTTTTTCTTCACTTCGAAATTGCCACCCCGTGTCAAACATAGCCGACACCCCGCATGTGGCGTTCTACACGGTGTATATACTGCTCAAGTTTACCAGAGCCATATCAACATTGTTTAAATAGTTATCGTTCTTCTATTGGATTTTGAATTGTCAATTTCTTTCCGACTTATGCGTTTGAATATCCCTATGGTATCTTTCCTCTATTTCTTTTACAGCATACAATCTTCATTTCATCATGTAATGAATATAAAAACTTATCAAAATGCCTATGCGTAAATGAGAATTAATATTTTATTGCGATTAGCACATCTATTGAGATAAAATATGAAAAAAGAAATGCAGTAATATTTTTAGTAAAATAGACATTTATACATCTTCAAGTCTGCCATATTGTAAATTGATAGTTTTTAATATTATCTATTAATTTCATTAAAAAGAACAAAACAAGCTGCAGCATGATTTCATGGGATTATTTGGATAAACAAATATTTTTCATCAATTTTGGTACAATCTATTGACTTTTTGTGCGTTTTGTTCATTATTTTTACATTTTTAGGACTAGGCGTTTTATTGGTAACGATTTT
This sequence comes from Mytilus galloprovincialis, assembly GCA_037788925.1. Classification (NCBI taxonomy): domain Eukaryota; kingdom Metazoa; phylum Mollusca; class Bivalvia; order Mytilida; family Mytilidae; genus Mytilus; species Mytilus galloprovincialis. Next base: position 35,056,254 of record CM075339.1, read on the forward strand.
ACCTATTGTCTATTGTTTAAGATTACATGTATGTGCTACTCTGTTATACTCCTTTGTTTGTAACGTCAAATTATTATATAGAAAACATAGGCATTGTAATTGAAGCATTCCATTAAATGATTTCATATATAATATAATAACAATATCTTACATTCAGGTGTTCGAAATGATCGCCGGAGAGATCTCGGAATCGACAAAATAGTGCAGGAGCTACAAGGTATTGAAAAGGAATTGATTATTATTTGGTAGTTAATTAAGTTTTGACTCCCCCCCCCCCTATCTCCCAATTCAACCTTCATCCTTTTTTTATTGTCTTTGTTATTCCACAAACTAGGATAGGATATTATCTTTTCTAAGTGTTGGCACAGTTTCACTTATGCATTCATCCCCTATTCATATATTTAGAAGTAGTTATTATTGCTCAAAACTTTGATGTTCAATAAATATTTCTAATCGGCAAAGCCATGCAGTATAGATATGCTAAATTATCACAATATGATCAAAATACAACACAACGTGTCAAATTTTCACTTGATTTGATCTTAAAATGATAAATTTTGCTTATTTTTGAAACCTATGATCTCTTGGTTTTGTCTAATGATTTACAAATTAAGTCAGATTAATAGATGTAGGGATTTCATTGGCTGAAGTTAAAGTTACCAGACCAGAGCAAAACAACGGAGTGCTATTGTTAAATCATTGTAAGCGAAATGGGCTCCGACCTATATTTCAATCCAATTTCAATACTTTTTTTTATATATGTAGATGATTACAAAAACGAAAAAGGACATTAAAATTCAAACATATAAAATTGAGAATGAAAATGGGGAATGTGTCAAAGAGAAAATAACCCGACCATAGAACAGACAACAGCAGAAGGTTACAACCGGTTTTCAATGCAGCAAGAAATTCCTGCACCCGGAGGCGTCCATCAGCTGGCCCCTAAATAGATATATATATACAAGTTCAGTGATAATGGACGTCATACTAAACTCCAAATTATACACAAGAAACTAAAATAAAAAAATAAATAATATGTATATGTATATGCATATGCATGCAATAATATGTAGCGTTTGTATTCATACATAAACAAATGATCTATATATATGACATCATAATATCCATAGACCTATATTTCAACCATACTGATACTCACGAATACTTTTCTTAAAAATGTATTGTATTAAGAGCATCCCGTACATTCAGGCATTCAGCCGAATCAAGCGAATGTGTGCCAACACAATACCAGCTACAAATCGATTCACATGGAAACTTGCTTGAAGTTACAAACACAAAACTATTCAAATTATTTTCAGAAAGTATAAAATATCCTTGGAACTAAAATAACTATATAATACAAACGGACCTACTATCAATCAATTTAATGGTTGATTTATTCTATTATTTACAAACATTTATAAAAACGTCGTAGCCACGTTTATAGAATATTGAGTTTTTTTAGTTTTATGAGGTTCTAGATTTGGGATAAAATAAAAAAAAAGTCCACAACTTACGTGTATTACTAAGCTAGTTTACATAAAACAAGTATTTGAATTATTGGCACTGACGAAGTATATTTTTCAGCCAATGTATTCATCAGCACGATTATAACATCATCTTTGTAATTTACCATATTATATTATCATTGTCGAGCAAATATGTTGACTTTTATAATATTTTACTTATCTGCGCAGTATTGTTTATTCTATTCGATCCAGTGCGTATTACATTTACTGTTAAGATCTTTTCATAGACTTCTATATATTCATACATTGTTTTCTTTTAGATGCATGCATACTTGACAATACACACCAAACGGTAGAAAAGAAAACAAAGAATACAAAGATTATTCTTAACAGTATGTAACAGCTTTTTGAATGTTAAAATGGTTGATTATCTCTTGCCAATTTTCATGTTTATAAGTGCCACATGTGTGCTATATTATCTCAATGGAATAGATGCCAACTATATTAACTTACATGTCTTCGATATATTTTAAAAACGATAAGTTGATTTGCAGTATTATTAAGTGTTTAACATTTGTAGTGTATTCCGATATTAACAAAAAGAATCTAACTTTGAAAAAATGTAACGATACTGACTATCCTTTTTGACATTTAGATATTTCAGTTTTACGAAGGAAACTCCGAACTACAAAATTCTACAAATAGAACAATTCTTCTTTTCTTCTTTTAATTCCCTGTTTGAATGCTGTTGTTGCTTTGGAACCATCGTATGGTTTTCATATATATCACAACTCGTTTATTGTGCCCGTGTCTGTCGTGCCGATGTGGATACTAATGAACGTTGTTTATGTAGTTCTCGAAAATTGATAAGTCAGGGGTTTTGTTACCACAAAAGAAGGAAGAAATATATCAGAGAACAGTAAAACTCATAGATTGAAAACAAGCTGACAACGCCATGGTTACAAAATAAAAAGATCAACAGACAAATAATAGTACTCAAGATACAACATAGAAAACTAAAAACTTAGTAACATTAACCCCACCAAGAACTAGTGATGACCTCGGTGCCCCTGAAGGAAAAGCAGATTTTGCTCAAAATGGGAAATCCGTCGGGATGCTCATGTTATTACAAACCCGGTAAATAGTCTAGTCCGGTAGGTGACATATAACGTTAAACTTTTAATGAATTCCTCCATAGATTTAAACATGAAGTTTTGAGGTATAGTTTTACCTATTGAATATGTTTTCAATAAGGATAGCACAGTTTCATTTTTACGGAGATGTTGTTTACCGTGCACGAAAATATAGAAAACATCCTGGTGAACTTATCGATTCTATAGATAATACATTCTAAAATGGTTACCAGTTCAACACTATAATTAGATCTTTCAATATTATTTTTTTTTTATCTTTTATTTGTTTTTCAATAATCAGGATTTAACATACATGTACCCCCTGACAATGGTATCAAGGGGTTTCAATAAAGAAAATAATTGAGTATTCAATTTATATCACTGACAAATTGATTTTTACAATTATAGTATTTAAGGTTACATATAAGGTTTTTTTTTTTTGGTAATATTCTCTCTCTCTGACTTTCTTTCTCTTATACAATACAAATACTCTTCACTCATTTGTTTTGCTACAATATTTTGACTTACATTTTAAAGAAATATATTTTAAAGACAAAAAAAAATCAAAAGCTCATGGATAATTTTTTGCTCCTAATATATATAAAAAAGAAAAAGGAAATTTCTCATTTATATGAAACAATAATTAATTAAATATAACATGTAAAGGATACCAAAATTTTTCACACACTTGGACTTGTTATATACACATGACCATTCATGGCCCTACAATCTGTTGATACCTGTTACTTGACATTGCATCAGGTCATATTTTTCTTTGACTGTCTATGACGTCTTTACACTAACTCCATTGAATGTTGTTTGGATGTACAAGACGTGAACGGCCACATGTTCTCTGTGTTTTTGTAAGATGTAATTATATTTGATTCCGTCTGATAAGTTAAGCCTCTTTTAACTGATTTTTTTGTAGGTTGTGCTTATGTTGTACTATTACACCACTATCCCAAGTTAGTGGAGGGTTGGCGCCTTCAAACATGTATAATAAAATTGAGAATGGAAATGGGGAATGTGTCAAAGAGACAACAACCCGACCAAATAAAAAACAACAACAGCAGAGGGTCACCAACAGGATTTCAATGTAGCGAGAAATTCCCGCACCCGGAGGCGTCCTTCAGCTGGCCCCTAAACAAATATATACTAGTCCAGTGATAATGAACGCCATACTAATTTCCAAATTGTACACAAGAAACAAAAATTAAAATAATACAAGACTAACAAAGGCCAGAGGCTCCTGACTTGGGACAGGCGCAAAAATGCGGCGGGGTTAAACATGTTTGTGAGATCTCAACCCTCCCCCTATACCTCTAACCAATGTAGTAAAGTAAACGCATAACAATACGCACATTAAAATTCAGTTCAAGAGAAATCCGAGTCTGATGTCAGAAGATGTAACCAAAGAAAATAAACAAAATGACAATAATACATAAATAACAACAGACTACTAGCAGTTAACTGACATGCCAGCTCCAGACTTTAATTAAACTGACTGAAAGATTATGATTTCATCATATGAACATCAGGCACAATCCTTCCCGTTAGGGGTTTAGTATCATACCATCATAACATATATGAGAAGAACATAACCCGTGTCATGCCAACAACTGTATTTTAGAATAAATGTGTTTAGTTCCGATGCAAAGACCTTATCAGTGACTCAATATTAACGCCAAAATATGCAATATTTAATGACTTGACAACAGTATCGTAATTATATCCCTTCTTAATAAGTCTATTCAAAGGTTTTGTAAGTTTTTGAGGTGAATACTGACACCTTTGTGCTTTATAAAGAATATTACCATAAAAAATTGGATGTGAAATACCTGAACGTATTAGAAGTCTGCATGTTGAGCTATATTTACGAATGATGTCTTTATACCGATGATAAAATTTAGTAAATGTTTTGACTAGTTTGTGATATCGAAAACCCTGGTGTAATAATTTTTCAGTAATACATAAATTTCTCTATAACCCTGTCACATTCTATATGTGCCTGTCCAAAATTAGGAGCCTTTAATTCAGTGGTTGTCGTTTGTTGCAGTGACAGTGCTGTGTTTTTCGTTCATTATTGTGTAGTTGAATAAGGCCGTAAGTATTTTCATATGGTTTGTACTTTTGGGCATTTTTAAAGCTGACTATGCGGTATGGGCTTTGTTGATTGTTCAAGGTCGTATTGTGAACCTTATTTTTTTTTTTAATTTCTATGTGATTTATGTCTGTTGTGGTGAATTGTCTCATTGTCCAACATATCACAACTTCTGGTTTTTTTTTACAAATATTTAAATTTTAGTTAATGTTTTAATGACTGTTGGTGTCTCTGTATGAAAGTGAGAATAAGGGATATACTTGCAATTTAAACAATTTTTCATTAGGACTGGTTACTTTACAAAATTAGTGGTAAACTGCTACTTACTAAATAGTTTGCATTGTTATGTCTCGAAATTGCCTCGCATTCAATGACTGTGCGGGAAAAACTGCAAAAAACAGCTGAAAGATGCAAACTGAGCGAAGATCTTTTGATTACCCGTTTTCCTTTTTGGTGGCTCTTGTGAAGGCATACCACCAAATTCTTTAATTCGACACATTCAAATTCAGTTGCAAATGCCGCAAAATCATGTGTAATTGACAATGAATACTTTCAACTATGTTAGGGTTCAAATGAGATATATCATAGCAACTCTGTGTCGTCGTATGTTGACCTTCAAATGTCCAGATTATGTGTCCTCTATTTTTCCTAAATGCTCTTCAACTATGTCCTTGGCTTTTTAAGTGGTTTAATTTGAGCGTTACTGATGGATCTTATGAAGACGAAACGCGCGTCTGGCGTATTAAATGTATTGAAATTATAAGCCTAGTACATGTGGTACCTTTGCTAACTATTTCTAAAGATTTGGACTGTGATATCGCGCCTTCGACTTCAAAATTCTATTATCATAATCAACATTTTATTTTTTCAGATGTTGAAGTTTACAAGGAGTCAATGACATTAGATACAAAACTCAGAAAAGAACTAAAATGGATTATTCGAGGTATTAACATTTAAGATTATTATCCCGTTGTTAACGTTTCGGCATTGACACTTACTATAATTTTAAATAGAATAAAACATTAAACTGGTGATAAAAAAAATATCTAATCCATTAAGATAACAGATTTCAATGACTACTTAGATCTTATCATTGTCTTACTTTTTTAATTTAATACTCATTTTCATCTTCGTTTCATTTTTTAATTTCTAATTGGTATCCATCCATAGCCAAGCGCCGAACTGATAAAGTACTGAACAATTTTCAGATGGATCGGACTTTTACTGATTAGCTCGACGAGCCACAACTTTGAAGCTTTAACTGATGAAAAATGGATATTCGAAATATTTTCGAATCTTCCTAGATTTGTGAATGATTGTTTTTGTTATATTTAAAACCGGAAACTATTTTAAAATAAATCCATGTATGTGCTGTATACTGTTGGTATCTATTTGCGCATGCTTATTTACTCATTATATTGGCGTGGATTTTTGCTATATATGATTTTAGAATCAAAAGGCGAAAGGGCAGCAAGGAAAATATTAGACATACTCAAACAGGACACAAAAGGTGATTTAAAAAGAACTTATACTAACAACTATTTCTAAGAAAGAAGATGTGGTATGAATGCCAATGAGACATCTCTCCACAAGGAAAAAAAAGACACCGACATTAACTGCTGTAGTTCTTCAAATGAGCATAGCCAATACCAAATAGTCAGTTATAAAAGGCCCTGAACCATATGTATATTTTTGTTTTCTTGGGTTGCTGTCTTATTAACGTAAGTATTATTTTTTCCAAGCTTTGCTATTCACTGTATGAAAATCAAAATTGTGCAAAATATATCTTGGTTGTTGCATTTGTATGATTATAATTTTTATCTTTAAAATTTGTATATCATATCCAATATGTTGACAACTATTTTTTTTCAAATGTATAAAATAACTAGAATTTATAATAAAAAATGTGTCCGAAATTAACTATTATTATGGTGTTTACAATATTTACAAACATATCATCAGCACAAGAAATTTTACCGGAAAAGTGAAAAGTGTAGGTAGAGCATATCCTTAGACAAACTCAAAGACTTGTTTCAGAAAAACAAGTGTGCACAAATTGCAATGTCGATCCTGTTTTACTTACCATTGAATTAAGATAACGATTGTACTTAAATACACTTCACTATATATATAGTTGACCTATTGCTTAAAATATTTAAAAAGACAGACCAAAAACATTACATTCACCAATGAACCATAAAAAAAATCAAGAACAATGGACATATTACAAACAGAAACTTCGTATTGTAAGGTATCTGAAAAACAAAATACGAATCATTCAGGTGTTCTTCCTTCTGAAACTTACAGATAGTTATCTTTATGTCTTGCATGTTGCGACTTTCGGCACAGTCAAAGCAACAAAACGCCACTTTTTTTTAACAGGCATTTGTTTACAACCAAAAGACTGTACAGATTTAAAGAGATATACAAAAGACAAACTGAAGGATGGTGTTTATAGGATTTATCCTGGGGGAATTCAATCTGTTCATGCGTACTGCGACATGACCACAGACGGGGGAGGATGGACGGTATATGTTTCTTCATTAATCTTTGACTTGAAAGCAATCTGCCTAACATCTTTTAATAGTCACATATAATTATCGCTTGATCTTTTGCTGTTGTATAAATTTATCGCGGTATTAACATTATGAAAATCGGATAATCAATATATCCGTTGCTCAAAGCGACAGTTGTACAGTATTAACGTTAATTAAAATTTAATTTCGTCAAACAGACAACTTATAAGTACATTGCATTTAAGATACATAATTAATGATGTTACAAACAAGTATTGCCGTATCATTAATCATTCTTGTTTCGACATTTGATCAGGTAATGTTGAAACGCTATGGTGGATTTGTAAGTTTTTACCGTAGATGGGTAGAATGCGAAGACGGATTTGGTGATATACATGTCGACTTCTGGTTTGGTAAGTAGTTTTCAGTTTGTATATCAAAGATGATAAATATAACAACAGTGGAAAGGGAGAACTAATAATGTTGTAGTTCAAAAAGAAAGTTAGAAAAAATGTAATATTTATGTTTGTTTCAAATTTAGGCAATAAATACATCCACATGTTGACCTCCAGTGGAAAGTACGAGTTAAGGGTGAACATGATAGATGCAAACAACAACAAAATATACGTTGTGTATAAAACATTTGTTGTCGGAGATGCTGCTTCAAAATAAAAACTTACTGTTGCTGGCTATTCTGGAAATGCAGGTAAACTAATGAGACAGCTGCCAATATGGAGTAGGATCTGCCTACCACCTTATATCACCCCCAATTGTTTTTTGGAGTTTGTGTTGCTCAGTCTTCAGTATTTATGTTGTGGTTTGTATACTGTTATTTGTCAAAAGGTCTTTTTGAATGTTTTTGCAATGGCATTGTCAATTTGTTTTGACTTTAGCGTTTAAATACTGTTTGGTATCTCTATGCTCAATTTTTTAATCTTTCAAAAAAGGAATGAAGTGCTGTTATTAAGCTTTTGTAAAAACATGCTCTTTAAGCTATATAAGCATTTAAATACGTACTTAATTGCATCTTTTGCCAACAATTATTAAAAAATAATATATATCCTGATGTGACCGTGTATTAACTTTTAATTGTAACTTTTAAAAGCTATATAATTGATATATCCTTCGGCTACAGCCAACTCAAAAAAGAACACAGCTGTTGTTTTTAATATCAATGATTTTTTTTAAGATTGGAATACATGTAGCAAACAACGAATATAAAAAAAATCATTACCTCTGTTCCCGTAACAATGTACGATTCAAATTAAATCATGTGTACGATAATCCGCTACTGCTTAATATAGTAATAGAGAAATTTCAAGAACTTAAAATATAAAGATGCTGATGGTTAAATAAAATATTATGTTCTACTCTTTTTGATAACCTTAATCTCATTTGTTGCTGTAGGTGATAGATTGAAGAGTCACAATGGTAGGGAATTTACTACATTTGATCAGGACAATGACACGTTTAAAACCAACTGTGCAATCGAACAAAAAGGATCCTGGTGGTATTTTCATTGTGCCAGTTGTGACTTCAGTCGTTCTATTGACAAACCGCATTGGGGCAATAACATATCGAAACCAGTTATGATGATCCGAAAAATATAAAGTCAAAGATCTTTATAATAAAAGTTTAAACATATATTCCATGTATTCTTTTTGGTAAAATGTTTAGCTTCTAAACAGTTTATGTTTTTTTTTTTGTCATCAGAGCGTCACTGGTAAGTCTTGTTTGGACGGAACGCGCGTCTGGCATATTACATTTTAAACCTTGCACCCTTTGTGAGCTATTAATCGTGGTTTTTTTTCTGTCCTGCGTGTTCTTCAATTCATTTGTAATGTAGTCCTATCGTGTAATGTTGTCATTTTAATGTTATATTTAACATTGCCATAAGAGCGATAGGCTTGGCATGCCACAAAACCAGGTCAACCCACCATTTTATTTTTATTAAAATGTCCTGTAGTAAGTCATGAAAACGGCCATTGTTATAGTATAGTTTGTGTCTGTGTGTGTTACATTTTAATGTTGTGTTTCTGTTGTGTCGCAGTTCTCCACTTATATTTGATGTGTTTCTCTCAGTTTTAGTTTGTAACCCGGATTAGTTTTTTATTTCTCAATCGATTTATGAATTTCGAATACCGGTATATTACTGTTGCCTTTATCTGATCAGTTTTGTCTGGTTGGACTATGTTTTTTTATAATTCTTTTCAGCATACAAATAGTTCTAAAAGCATAACAAAGGCTACTGAAAATATTGAACAGTATAAAAGATCAAACAAACCACCTACAAATGAGACTGAATTTGCATCTCTTATCCATATTTGGCAACAGTTAATGCAAAATAAATGACATATACACCATCGAGCTACAAAAAGAATGGCAACTAACTTCGAGAAAGAAAATGCAAAACTATATAATGGTCTTCCTCCTTGTTGAATGCCGTACGGTTGCCACAAAAGAGTAGAAAGTGTATCGTTCTTGTTCGTCTTGATAGTAAGTTCGACTACTGAAAGGTCCACTGGCAGTTTTTTTTAGAGGAGGGATTTGCCGCTATATTGTCCTGCGTCCGTCAATTCTGACATCAAAAGATTAAAACCTTATTGAAAGTATGTTGTGTTAGTCATTATTTCTTAAGTATATAGCAGGTAAAACCGGTTTTCAAATAATTTTAATTTATTAAAAAAATTAAGTTCGAGGGTCAAGCACGCATTAGAGTGTTGACAATTTAGTTTCACAACCTGACGAAGTACAAATAACATACCTTCACTGTTGATCTTCTTCCTTTTTCATGAATGTGACCTACCGAATTAGACTATTTACCGGGTTTGTAATAACATGAGCAACAAGACGGGTGCCACATATGGAGCAGGATCTGCTCATTCTTCTGGACCACCTGATTTCACCCCCAGTTATTTTGGTGGGATTCGTGTTGCTAAGTCTTTAGTTTTCTATGTTGTGTCATGTGTACTTAAACATGTATAATAATCTGTTTGTCTTTCCATTTGTAGCCATGGCGTTGTCAGTTTTTTTTTCGATCTATGAGTTTTACTGTCCCTCTGGTATCATTCGACCCTCTTTTTGAATGCTATACGGTGACAAATAGTTGTTTTTATTTTCCTTTCTTGGTTTCTAAAGGATAATGTGTTCATTGATAATCATAAGCAATCTCCTTTTTATATTTGATGTTACTTTTTGCAAATTTACATAAAGAAGAGAAGATTCCTTTAATATTGAATTTGAATAGATTAGGAAAGTATAACTTGGAAATCAGTATAGTGTACAGAATACAATCGAACTTGTTCTAATTTTGACAGGGACAAGACTGATAATAGACATACCCTGAACGCAAAGAAATACAACATATTATATATGAAAAAAAATCTGATCATAAATCATTAAATACTTTCAATTAAAGCAACATAAATGGGAAGAGGTTGACAATTTATTCATAATAAAATTCATGAAAATAAAAATGATAGTCAGCTATTCATATTTTTCATTACAATTATATAGGTTCATAGTGTAATAAATTAGGTACATTATTGCGTCATCTGCGTCACATGTGGCACCCGTCGTGTTATTCAAGTTCAAACTTGGGGACAAATCTAATACGGTAGTGAGGAGGACGGAATTATGTTGACAATAATTGGAACGTTTCTTAGGAAATGATATTCCATAACGGTAAACCGATTCGTGATACGTCTGTAACATTTCCGACGGGATGATTAAATAGCCTCTATCAAGGAATCATGATAGGAAATGTATAATTTTGAATATTGTATCACCTGGAAGATATATACTCCATATGAAGGACCGTCTGGAATATTACTAAATTTAAACAGAAAGTTCTTAATTGGGAAACAAAGTTATCGTCCTTACCGATCTCCATTGTAAATTTCTGGATGTAAATCAGGTTATGAGGAAGAGTTAATTATATCTGAATCATCGGGTAGCTCTAGTCTAGATGCATCATTTCTTCCTTTCAACATCCCACCTTAGAATTTTTCAGCAGTTCTTTTTGTTACTTAGCTTCCATATTTGAAAGAAGACGTACTCAGAAGAAATAGGCAAAATTCAGAACATGACTTGACCTTCGACGTTGAACGCATTGGCCTCAAGCTATGATTCAAAGTTATCAAAACAAGATATATTCAGTTAATGAGAGAATCGATCAAATGCACAGTGACGGAAAGATATCTTCTGTTAAATGTAACTATATGACCGAAGTTTTACCGAACAATTTAAAAAATATTTTGTCGATGTATTTTTTGTTACGGTGGAAATGAACACAAGATACACACTTAAGGAAAGATAACTCTTACAAAAAAATTCTTCGATTTAGTCATCACTGTTATAAGGAATCTTCTCTCACGACGATTTATTTATCATTGTAACTACTGGTTAATGATAAGGAATTCAATGAGCATTTTGTTACAAGATAACGCGTTATTCGTATTAACTAGACATAAGTATGACTGTACAGTCATCAATTATGATTTTGACAGATACACTAGAAATCGTACGTATTGGAGAAGCTCTTTATCTACATAATAAAGCATGACCTTCAATTTATTATGTAACATACTGTTAAAAAAATCATCCATGAGATTTTGTTATAAGATGAAGCAGTATCGTTTGTGTACTCTTATTTCATACATAAATCGTTCAGAGAGTGCATTGACCAAATTGACATAGTAAATGTATTTGTTTATCCGGTATATACAGAGCCTGCAAATGTGTTTGTTTTGAAATATAAAGTGACGAGAGTGCAGTAACTTTATTATGGTATTCAATTGACTGACTGAAACCTAGAAGGAAACATTTCAAAACTCGCTAGTAGTAATGGAGTGCTATTTGAAATTGAATTCATTGATACTAGTAGTTGCTTTCTGTTTATTTGTTACTGCCTTAGGGTCAGACAACAGCGATCAAGGAGAAGAAGATCCATTATCTATACCGTTGATAAACGACAAAGGCGCTCCACTTGTTGACATGCTAGATACCAATACCATAAACAGAAAAATAAAAGTCTACATCAGAACACTAATGAGGGATATGATTCAAAGTTCTATACGAGAGCAAATTAAAAGGATTTTTAAGACATCATTGGAAGAGAACTCGACCATAGACTTTATATCAGAAATATTACCCTGCAGGATATATATGACGCAACGAAACAGCAAGGCCAAGAAGGTAATTACAATATTCTTTTATTTTAACATGTTAAAAACCAGAAACATAAACGATTTCCGGAAACAAAAGCTGTCTTAAAAAAAATAATTTGACAGAAGGAACATCCACATATCATTGATTCTCCTAGATTCCCGTTAACATCATATTCTTTCTTCAATTGAAAGACTGCTTCCTTGCATATGACTCAAAACTAAATTCTTTTGATGCTGTTTTAAAAAAGTCCTTGATTGAACTGACCCTTTTTCAGTGTACTATGACTAGTAGTGTATTATCATATTTAATTTTATTTTTATCTTTAATATTTACAAGAACGTTTTCCCGTGAATTTATACTTGATAGCGTCCTTGCTAAAATAAGACAAACATTGAAAAGACTTAGTTTCTTCTTTACATGGGAGGTAATATTTTGTCACTAGATTTTCGAAGGGTGTGGCTTTATCATTGTATCAATATCAACATAGATCAATCTCTAGAACGTCAAATTTACCTGTGACCTTCACCCTAATTTAAAGTGATCTTAAACTGTTCTCAAAAACACACCCTTAAATCTTTATGTAAATTGTAAACGAGATGTATCATAATACAAACTCAAGAAGGGAGTCATTTCCTAATAGTGTTATCTTACACTTTCAATCAAAATTTATACAAATAGCCGGATTTTTTCGGGTTGGTTATTTTGGAGAATGAGAGAATATCGCGAAAATTCTCAAATATGTATGCATACGTTCAGTATTTTTAAATATCTAAATCGTCTAGCGTTCTATCTCACTTTTTCCAGTCAGGAGGACTTTGTTGGTGTATATTATTTATTACAACATTAATATCAAAGTGTACATACTTGTATATTTCAAATGACGTCGTGAATATTTATAAGATGACTTTTATTTTATCTTTATTGATAAGTGTCAAATTCAGTAAGAGTTTGATGGCACTCTTGCTCATTATATAACTTATTATTCATCAAGTTTTGGGTCAATTTTTTAAATCATCAACCGTGGTATTCTATTGGTTAACCTCAAGTTTTTATTTCATTATCAATATGCAGTTCTTTTTACTTTCAAAAGGGTATTTCTCATCACATCTGAAAAAAATGTCTTAATACCATGGCACCCTTTTGATTATACGTTTTCGTATACGACATGTCGCAGCTTACAATTGGAATAATTAATTTTCATTATTTACAATACTTACTTAAGAAAAGAGAAAACACATATAAATTAAGAACATGGCTTTCACCTTGACCTCAAATTTCTACCGATGAACCAAAGATCTCACATCAAAATGTATTTGGTCTCTTTGTGTAATCACACCATATTCAAAATTTATCAAATATTGGTTATGTTAAAACGCTACGATGTATCTGTTTCTTTTGAATGTAATTTGTTGAGATACAGTAATATATCACTTGTAACAAACAACACAGAAGTGGAAATAATTCTATAATAGTGACATGCTGAACTATTTACCATAACGTATTTAAATAGTTTTGGATGAATTTAAATGATAATTTATTATTTGTCTGATATGTATTAAAAAAAAATGGCTTATATCACATTTATACCACATTTTAGCATCGTTTGTTTACGTTTCCTTGTTTGATTTTCTGTTTTACAAGCGTGTATTTTCCCGTAAAATGCTTATATTCTTATGTCATCGTTCTATGACGTCGGACACCTCATTCATAAAAAACATATGACGTACGATCGGAATTCATATTTTACCACGGGTGTGTACTCAACGCGTAATTTTTAAGATCTACTTTTCCATGTTACAGAATTTTCGTCATAAGGAAATAATAGTTTGCACGTATTTTAATATTATCTATATGCTTAATTTTATGTTTGATTTAGCCTTCTTAAATATTTAATTCGAGCACTTATCATAGTGTAACCGCTTGAAAAGTGTAGATCTCGGGTTCGAAGCTCGGCCGAGTCAAATCTAAGACTTTGAAATTGGTATTTGGTGCTTCCTCGCTACACACAAGCCGTAAGAAGTACTGTTGATTATTGCATTGGGAAATATCACGTTTTGTCATTTCCTAACACATTTACTACGATGGTATGGGTCAGGTGCAGTTTTCGCTGCCAGTTGTAAATTTATTCCTTTTTTTCCATTTTATTTATCGTTTTAGGCGATCGATTTAAAAATAATAACGGTATGAAATTTACCACAGTAGACCAGGACCAGGACAACGACATAGAAGATTACAGACACTGTGCAGTCGGAGCCTCTGGGACCTGGTGGTATAAAGATTGTGGCGAAAGTGACCTCACTCGTACTAATTGCAAACCGTACTGGGGCAACGAGGTATCAAGACCAGTTATGATGATCAGAAAAATATAAAGCAACATATTTTTCTAATAAAAATATAAACATTATTTCATTTATTTTCTCGACCTCATTCAATGGTGACATTCATGAATATTGATGAGCGGTTGCTTGTTTGTTGTGTTTTATTGTCAATTATCTCATGCATATTCGGCATGTTCATGACACAATCACATAAACAACTTGTATAATGTATTGATTCTGCACGTGCATGTCTTTAGTAAAGATGATTCATTGTCGGTTGTAATGTAGAAAAATAAATCATTATATTTTATACTACGACATATCAAATATTGCATGTGTCAGTCCACTACACATGTATGTTTGGTAAACAAATTATAGTCTGCAAATTATACAATATCACGGAGAACATTTTTAATATGCACTGCAAAATCTGTTTGAAAATAGAATGGAGGAGGATTAAAGAATGTTCTTAACAAAAACTGATAATAATGACCATGCTTATAGTACATTCTACATTACAAAAACATTTCTATATATTCAAGTGATACGGATCTCACGTTACAACACTGACGATCTATTCTACACAGCTCAATTGTAAACTTATTTTTTGCTTAACTTTAATTTTATGATCACTGATCTGATAGACATTTACTATCGGATAAAGATAACTTATCTTAACAACAACAAAAACCACTGAGACAAAATATATTCAAATCATTAAAAGAAGAGAATCATATTTATTTGGTTTGTTTATTCACAAATGATTATGAGACAGCATAATATTTATAACATTTCACAAAATATAAATGAAGGAGAATTGGAAGGTTTTACAGAATAGAGAATAATAGACAAAAAGTGCAGAAAGAACCAAAAATAATGGACGGAGAACAGCAAGGGAAAATTCAGAAAAAAAGCATAATTTTCAAAAACATATAAAAAAAGAGAAAATTTACATAAAAAATAAATAAATGCAGAAATGAAGGGCCCTCATCCATATCCTCATATATAGAAAATCTAAGACGCTTGCATTCAAATTTGTAGAAATATTTGTTCCATTTAAATAAAGAATATTCTTGTATATCCATGTCGTATTCCTCAAGATAGTATCATACTTGTCATGGCCAATTAGTAAAAACATTTAAAACATCACGTTTAATAAATTCATTGCGCCCGAAGCGCTTTTCTGGATTTACCTTCATCAGGAACGCTCAAAGCCAAATATTTTAAATCCAAAGATGTATAAGTACCGAAACCGTTGAAGAGCTATACGACAAAAATACCTAAAATTGGTTTCTTAATAATTTCAAAATTTATAAACAGACAATTTAGAAGAGTTTGTTAAATCATGTCAGTACCGAAGTACTGACTACTGAGCTGATGATACCTTCAGGGACTGATAGTCCACCAGCAGTAAAGTGTGGATTTTGTATTTCTTTCACACTACATTGACCAAAATTTTTAATTTAAAGAAAGCATTAAACATATGCTGTCGTTTGTAATATTTTCTTGACAATCAGCAGAAATGCTTGTACCAAGTCAGGAATAAGACAGCTCTTGTCCATTCATTTTTCATGTGTTTTGTCATTTAATTTTGCCATATGATTATGGACTTTTCGATTAGATTTTCCACTAAGTTCAATATTTTTATGATTTTACTTTTCACCACTTGGAACTCTGGTTTAACAGTTTCCTTGTGAGCAGCAATCCTCTACCGAGAAATCTTGATAGGTTATGCGAGCCTGAAAATATCGTCAAGTAGTCTTCATTGATCTAGTTCTGCAAGGCTGGATCACATTGAATCTAGGTTCAAGAATGATGCGATATCGAATGCAGTGGTCTTATGCGAGAATAACAGGTTAAGTACTGACAATAAGTGCGATTTTATTTAACTGCGGTAGGTCCTTCTCCGCGTATGATTTGGTATTTAACAAAATACCAATAGTCATCTGCTCCTATTAACACGACAATTTCGTTTTCGTCGGTGATTGAATGTGCTTTATATTGGCCATGCAAATACATGTATTGTATTCCCAAGTTTAATTGTCGCACATGATTGTGTAGTTGAACTGCTACCGTCCGTTCGTCAAGTTCATCAAACGGTATTTTGTTTTCTTGATCAGTAACGTGTATTTACCTGGATCTCGTGTATTATTACCTGTGTCGCAAATGCATGATGATTTCATTCTTCGTTTGTCTGTGATTCGTGAACAGTGGACGAAACCGTCAATAGTATAGTTGCTTTACTTGCAAGTTTCGATCTATAAAAGAAATCTGAATTTCTGGTAAACTTAGATAAAATGTACTCCATATTGAAAAGAGTCTGAGAAAGATTACCATCTAGAAATATTTTCACTGAATTCGGTAAAAGCTACTTTCGGTAGACGGTGTGCTTGATTGATAAACGATGAAGGTGAGGATGCGATATAACATGCATAACTGTGTTGTAGATTTTTAATAATACATTAAAGGTGGAACTTCATAATTCGATGTTTGATAGCGTCAGGTAGACTTTATTTTTATGATTCATTACATTGTCTCAATTATTTTTTAAAATACGCAAGTGTCTTAGTTTTGTATCTAAATCATCAATTATGGATTTTTTCTTCTATATCCGTCGATTATTTTGCTTAAGGACTTAAAAAATAAAACCATATCTTATGTTGCGACAAAAATCGACACTGTCTCACTCGGTTTCGTTTCTCAAATAAACTTTCTTTCGTAAATGTCTTGCCACAACACTGCTGTCCATTAGACACGGCACCAAAAATAAGTTAAAGAGTTGGGAAGGCGTTCTTATTATAATTTTATTCAAACTATACTGCCCAAATTGAGAGACGCAAAGTCTTAACGATATAACATTTCAAAAACGTTACGTTCTCACGTTAAGTTCGCGACGTTGAAGACATACATAATATTGTAAGCTATTTGGATCATGTATCTACACGTTATCAGTTGGGATTGAGAACAGAAACGTTAATAATTTAGGTTGGAGAGTCAGACGGAAACATTGATATTATCGAGTTAAAGACATGAATAAAGTAACTGGGATCAAGGATTGGAACATAAGTTGTTGGGGTGGAGGATAGAAACAATAGCAATTAGGGCTGGAGAAAGAAACATTCAAACATTTCTGGGTTAAAGACATTAATATAAATAATAAGGAAAAATGACAGGAAAATTACTAATATTTTTTAATACAAAAACATAAGAATTGTGGTTGAGTTTGGAAATATTTGTAATGTACACGGAAATTTAGACACGATCCTAATAAACTAATCAATCATTTTAGTAAACTTATTCTAAAAGGTTTCAAATTCAAGATACAATGGTAATTAGGATCGATGATCATGGATATAATTTATCTAGGTTGACGACATCAATATCATTAACAGGAATCGATGACAGAAACATAACTAATTGGGATCGATGACATAATAATAATAATAATTAAGACAGATATTTAGATAGAAATGTTAGTTATTTAGACAGACATACGATGAATAGGAGTGTAGATATAAAAACTAATTAGGATCGAGGTCAGAAACAATGCTATTAGGTTTGAGAACATTATTTCCAAACGTACCTTGAACAAACAAAACTTACACCATCTGGTGTATACATGTATATAAATCAACAGGGACTGTTTCTATCACGCGAAACTGTAATTAAGTCTGATAATTAAACTTAGAGCCTTCAATAAACGCTTGCCATATGCGTCTAGTCTATCTGTGGTGTTACATGTGAAACTTTTCCATAATGTACAAAATATTTCTTTGGTTGGTCTTGTTAAATTCCGGACTGGTCGTTTGCTGTTCAAAAGATGTGCCTATGGTCAGAGTTAATATGAAATATCATTTATTGATTACGTTCGTGCCGTACCAATTCATCTACTTATAAAAAAAGAAGGTGTGGTATTTTTGCCAATGAGATAACTTTTCACAAGAAAAAAACCAGTACATGTATGTTATGAAATAAACGACGCTTGAACTATTCAAAACAAAGGAAAACTAAACTGTGAACATGCTAATATCGATACAAGTCTTATAAATAAAACCGTGTTTAGCTTTTTTGGTATCTTTCTGCTCTAGTCCAAATTTCATAAGTACGAAATATAATTAGGGGGATTTTTTTCTAAATCGTACAGCGTGATTGTATATGAATGAAATTATGTTAGACTTGATACAGGAATATATAATTTACAAGTCGTAGAATCGTATGCCATTCAAATTATTTGTTTTACTCGTTGATCAATTTAGAAATAAATGTCATAATGTGCTAAAATATGTTCTACCTGGTCTAACCGATCTATAAAGTTATTTATAGAAACAAGTTATAAATAGAAACTGATTGTTGAAATGCGTACTAGACAATTTGGATAAGAAAATTTCTCGAAAGTAAAAAACCTTCAAAATGTGTATAAGATATTTCATAAATTCGCAATATTCAATTCAGATTATCATCGATTGTTAAAGAATCTCAATAATTTATGCATGCTCAACTTGCTGATTTTATTGGGGTTTTGTAAATTGATATATTACATGTATTTTACATTTATCTGAAACTACTATAATAAGATTTTTAAAAAACTTAGTCGTTAATGTTTTCTTAGACGTTTTTTGCATCTTATTTACTGCCTTTAAAGGTGTTTTTTCTGAGATAGGGACTAATATTTGTTAGCGATCGTTTCAAAATATTCTATTCATATTGCCATGTTATGGTTGTGTGCTTTTAAAAAAAATTTGATACAATTTTTACTAATCTTTTAAAGTTTTTCTTTTTTACAAAATGCTTGAAAGATAATTTAGATTTTTTACAAGCCTTCAAATACGTGTCATATAAGTGTTGATGGATTAAGTTTTTTTGATATAATCATATTTACATCTTCGAACATCATGTTAAGCATGTATCATGAGTTATCTACACAGCTACTTTTGCATAGGTACTATTTCTGTACTAAAAATCTGTAGTACTGGAAATTTACTTTTAATATTCAGTACTATTTTGTTACTTTAAAATTATTGTAATATTTAGGTACCTGTATTTTACAGTACTTAATTTGTACTTGAAATTTAGGTACTACAGATTTTTGGTTACCACCGTTACATTTTCAGCATTTTGAAAGTTGTCCTATTTCAAATCTCTTAAAATTATGAATTTCAAACATGAAATATTGTATTATTTCTGTACCAAAATATTTAGTACAAATCAAGTACTGTAAAATACAAGTACCTAAATATAACAATAATTTTAAAGAAAAGAAATAGTTCTAAATATTTGAAGTAAATTTCCAGTACTACATATTTTTAGTACAGAAATAGTACCTATGCAAAAGTAGCTGTGTATGAATTAAATCTGCTCATGATTTATTGATTCTCTTTTCTTAACTTCTAAATGTCTTAACTATTCAACACAAAGCGGGAAAATTGAACATGCTAAGATCGACAGAAGTCCACTAACCAAAAAGGTGTTTAGCATGTTTAGTATCTTTCGACTCAAGTCCATTGTCAAATTTCATGAGTACGAAATATAATTAGATGTTGATTTTATTAAATTAGTACATCGTATTTTAATTTGAATGAAATTTATGTTAGATTTAATACAGGAATATATTATTTACAAGTCGTAGAACCGAATGACATTTTCAAATTATATTTTTTTACCCGTTGATCAAATTGGAATGTAGAAATAAATGCTACAATGTGTTAACATATGTTTTACTTATTACGTTATTTATAGAGACGAGTTATCTATAGAAATTGATTGTTGAAATACGGCGATAATTGGGAAACGCATTATTTCTCAAAATCAAAAAAAAAACTCTTCATTTTAATATGTGTATAAGACATTTCCTGAACTCGTAATATTCAAATTCAGATTGTCATCGGTGGTTGAGGAATCGCAATAATTAATGCTTAAGTTTCTAAATTCAGTGTTTAAATGTAATTGATACATTATTGATACATGTATAGTTAATTAATTTAAGACTGCCAGAATGATAACAAAAGTCATTGACTAATGATAGGAATATAATATTTTATGGCAATTTATCTGTTCATTTTAACGAAAAGATTCAAATGATATAATATATATTTCAAACTATTATCCTTTAGATCCCAAGTGTGACTTTGGTGTATAATCATCAGACTATGTTGTTTTTATTTACTTGTTTATCAATCAAAACTGAGCCTAATGTACATACATTGGAAAGTTACTTACAAAGGGGAAATAAGGGAGATTTTGTAGGAATGAAGATGGTTACGTAATAATATTTGGCAAAAAAATCAATCGTAGATGTTTTCTTAGACTTTTTTTTTTGCATCTTATTTACTGCCTTTTAAGGCGTTTTTCAGAGATAGAGGAGTCTAATATTTGTTATCGATTGTTTCAAAAATATTTTGTTGCTCATTATGCCATGTTATGGTTGTTTGTTCTTTAAAAGTTTTTTTTACTAAACTGTGACTTTGTGCATTTGTTTATTACAAAATGCTTGAAAGTTAGTTTTGAATGTTTTACAAGGCTTCAAAAATGTGTCATTTAAATGTTTAAATTTTTTTATTTTTTTTTATGTTATCATATTTACATCATTATATCTCAAGTTAAACATATGTTTTGAGTTATCTTTGAATTAAATCTGCTCAATACATATGTATTCAACTTTCTAAATTGTTGCAGAGCCTCTTATGTCTGCAATGAAAGGTCAGCGCATTTTTTTAATACCTTCTAAATTTGTATGTTGAAAAACTGCATGTTCACAAAATTTAATTACAAATATATTATGTGTTTCTGAAGAGTCCTGAACCATGTGTTTTTGTTTACTTGTCTATTTCAACACGCGCGGAATGTTTGGCGAAATAGCCTTCAAAGATCAATCAGAAAACATAGGCGTTTCTATGGTTAAAATATATCTTTAAAAAGTGAGTAATACTATTTCACAACTAAATTATATATTTCAGGTGTTCGAAATGACCGTGAGTCCTCTGAGGATGATGTGAGAGCCGACAAAATGATGCAGGAGTTAGAAGGTAAGGGACTGTAAACGACCTTTAATTGTCTATAAACAAAACGCATTTTAGTGATTTCCCATTTTTATCAAATTTTTGGGGTATTTCCTTTGTTGTTCTATAACTAAAGAGTGGGTAATAGCATTTCATTTTTTTCCATTTAGAAATATGATTTTGACACTGTTTCATTTTTTTTATGTATGCTTTCATATATATCATTCATTTATTGCATATTAGTAATTGATGAACAAAACTGTTGAATATCTTTCAAAATTTAAAAGCATATTACAAATACCTACAATTATCAAAAAATAGCATCAAGAGTACTACCCCAACAATAAGCAAATGATAATTAGATACACAAACTTTTAATGTTCTCATGAAACTGTTGTTTCTGTTTATATATATTTACATTTTTTACTGTTGCTTAGATATATGCATCGAAAGTAACCGACACCAAACTGTAAAAGAGCTGAAAAAGGATACCCAGAATATTCTAGACAGTATGTAATAAATTTTATCTTATGTTAAGAACTTTGAGAACCTCTTCAAAATATTTAGAATTTAATATCAAATTCTGAAGTATGCATCATATGGGTCTTTACTGTTTAAAGTTTAATTTAAATTATAATTGTAAACAAACATGTCTTTAGTAAATTTCCGGAAATCGTATTAATTGAACTGATTTACAGAATATTACATTAGATAGTAATATAAGTTCAAAGTCTACATTTAAATACTTCTTAGCAATATGATTTCTTCTCGGTCATTGCCAAATAGGATATCGTGTTTGTGTGCACACCTTCTCATGGACATTAGACAAGACGTGAAGACATTTACTGTCGAAATGTGCATCTTGTGCAGTTCAATTTATCTAACTATATATGAAAATAGTAAAATCACAAAAATACTTAAATCCAAGGAAAATTCAAAAAGGAAAGTCCCAAATCAAATGGCAAAATCAAAAGTTCAAACACATCAAACGAATGGAGAACAACTGTCATATTCCTGACTTGGTACAGGCATTTTCCTATGTAGAAAATGGTGGCTTAAACTTGGTTTTATAGATAGCTAAACCTCACACTTGTATGACAGTTGCATCAATTTCCATTAAAATGTCATCGATGCGTGAACAAAACAAACAGACACAATAGGTAAAAATGTTAAAAATAGGGGTACAGCAGTCAACATTGTGTTATCATCTTAATCACTATAAAAACTTTTATGTTAGTTTGCTACTGAAACTATGTTGTTTTTTGTCATATATTTAGTTAAAGTTTCCTCTACAACACGAATCATGGGCACTAGCATAACTGCAAGGCATATCTATGGGTTTTTTTTTTAAATTCATGACTTGTTTAACAGTTCCTGAATATATGTGACTTATTTTTATCGATTTTAACCATTGAGTTTATCTTTTTTATAAACAAGTCAACAATATAATGGATATTATGAATATATATGAATTCTATACCACTAATTTTAATGTATGATTGTCATTTTAATGAATTTGTAATAGCAATCACCATTTTGATTATGTTTTAGATATTGACGTATACAAAGATGTGGTTAAATCAAATACAAAACTCAGAAGTGAAATAAAATGGATCATTCAAGGTATTTCTGTTACAGATTTTAATCATTTATATACTGTGTAGGTATTCTAAATAATAATGGAATAGAACAATTGTAATAAAAACTTATCTGCATCAAAAGTAACAATTCGCAATTCAAATCTCATCATTGTTTCCCTTTGAAAATGATAATGGATATCATACAGGCTTCAGTATTCTTCACTTTTATCTGCGATCGATTCTATTTCATGGTAATCCACAAAAATAACACAACGACCATAGAACTAAAGATCAGTCTAATGTTTGCCAATTTTTCCAAAGAATATCAATCATGTAACTCAAACTAATAAAAATAGGAAAGTTATACCAGACTCTTTTTTCGTAATTTATTGATGCATTGTTGTTTGCTTGAAGCTCAATAGAAAATATGTCAAGAAAATTGAGGGCAAGTGGTATTTGAAAATTAATGTAATATCATGGTTCTTTCAAGTCACCTGCATGAAGGTGGAAACTTAAGATTTTCTATGAAAATTAAAGTTTGTATTAAAGCTTTAGAACAAGGCATTTTGTCTATTTAAATATGCGTTACAGCTCCCATTCTGACGGGACGTGGATGAGTATTAACTTAAGCATTTAAAACGACGTATATGTAAAGCCTGGTTCTATCTTATAGTCAGATGATAATACTAGTATTTCTATAGCTCTACACCCTTTTGTTGTTCTGTCTCTGGCTTTGAATTTGATTTCACGAGATACATGTATCTGGTGCGAGAAAGTACCTTAACTCGTTTAGACATCGTCATAATTTCATTCCCGACATCCGTTTTCTCTTTCATACCTTCTATTCCCTTATATTAGTATACTACACATATAAATAGCCATGAGGATTGCTGTTTTGAATCGGGCAGTGGTGAAAACATGACAAAAAAAAACCCAAACAATTTGACATTGATTTCAGTTGATAATATGTAGTTATGCACAAAAATAACATCCATTTCCGTTTTCTGTTCTGGTAATAGAAGATACAATTTGGTTCAAATGCACTAGAAATAAACAAATAAGAAGAGATAACTCTGTAATTTGCTATCATTCTAACCAATTTTCTAACCGAGTTATTTGATATTACCAGACACACACAAACGAAAAACTAATAATTTATAACTCAGGATGATGGTTAGTATCAAATATCATGATTAGCTCAACGGGTTTTTTCTGATCATGTTTTGATTTTTTGATAAATTGCCCGATTCTTACAAAGACTGGCACTTAAATAGCCATGAGGATTGCTGTTTTTATTGAGGAATATATTTTTTAATCTATATATACAAATCTGTGTTTTATTTAAATAATACTGAGGTGATAACAACATTTACTCTTGAAAATCTGACTCAAAAGAAATTTGCATATAGTATTAAAGATAGGAAACGTAATAATATTTTTAAATTTTGATTTGGAACAACATGACGAGTTCTTGAAATGCATCTTGTAGTTAAATTTACAGACATTAAACAATTCTAAACATTCAAACACAAGCAAGTAAAATGTGATTTGAGGACTCTTTTAGACGTATATATAGAATGAAATAGTCTTTAAACATTGTATTGACTTACGTAATTTCTGTTTATTATCGGGTTTTATTTCCATATGTCACTTATTTTATGAGAGCTGACTTATTCTTGGTATTGTTTTTAGAATCAAAAGGAGAGAGGGAAACTCGGAGAATATTTCGTCTACTAAAACAGGACACAAAAGGTGATTTTAAATTGTGCAAGACCTTATTTTGATTTTTAAATCATCGTGTTGTTTAGTTGTTGTTCTACTGCCGTAAAAAAATGATTATTATTTAAGTTAGATGTCGTTATTTTGTGTTGGCGGGAAAAGGTTTTCTTTGTGTTTCTGTAATGTAATGTAAGGGAAAACAATATTTTAAAATGTACAAGAAATGTAAAAAAAAAATATTATAGAAAATTGAGTAACTTTGTTTTTAATTTTGTTTCAAATACTGTCACTAAGAATAATGCATAGCCATGATAAAATCCCAGAGGGGTTTAACAATATTAGCGTAAACTTCAAAAATAGAAATAGAAAGAAAGCACATCCTTAGTTATAATGCAAAAGATAAGATTGCAATAAACAAATCGATGCTCGTTATTTATACAGGAATATGTTCACCAATTGCAAAGTACAAAGACTGTACAGAGTTAAAGAAGAAAACAAAGAAGAAACTGAATGATGGTGTTTACAAGATTTATCCATGGGGAGATAACCCTGTTCAGGCGTACTGCGATATGACCACAGACGGGGGAGGATGGACGGTAGGACTTAATTTATCAGCCTGAGGCATAAACATTATTTGCTCTGCAGTTTATACCATTGTTACGACATTCATATATCGAAAAAAGGACCATCTTTATAATACTTCTGCTTGATTTAGAACTTTGATTAATACAGTAGTAATGACTGGGTGTAAAATATAACTTTCTACAAACTTAAACAAATAACAACGTTCGTTTTGAACAAAGGTGTTTAAAGAACAAACAAATTTTTCCGAAAATGTAAAGACAATTTAATGACCTGATTATTTCGATATGTCAAATAATTCGCTATCAAATTGCCTATTTATCAGGTTATGTTAAAACGGTATAGTGGATCTGTTGGTTTTAAACGTACATGGAAAGAATGCGAAAATGGATTTGGCGATATCAATGGAGACTTCTGGTTCGGTAAGTTTTGTTTTTAATTTAACTATCGACGAAAATGTGTAATCAGACTAAGAAGGATAGTAGGCATTAGAAATTAATGCATGTAGTTAGTGATTAATACATATCAAAAATGCTATTTTTATATTCGTGATGAATTCATATTCTGCATGTAATTTTGATATACATTTTGTTTATTATACAGGCAACAATTACATCAATATGTTGACCTCCAGTGGAAAGTACGAGTTGAGAGTGGACATGGTGGACAAAAATAACAAAACAGTATACGCTGTGTATAAAACATTTGTTGTCTGAGACTCTGCATCAAAATACAAACTTACAGTTGGCGATTACTCCGGAAATGCAGGTGAGCTATTTCAAATGTTATTTGTCTTTCAGCAGATAATGAAAACGTTTTCATAATTACAATTCTGTCCACTTTAACCCCACGTATGGCTACTTGAATAAGACTTATCACCGGGTATATGCTTATGTGGGCAACAAGACAGGTGCCACAAGAGGAGCAATTTCTGCTTACCCTTCCAGAATCACCTGATATATTCCCTGTGCTTTGTTTTGTGGTATTGCTCATTCTTACGTTTTCCGAGTTGTGTTTTGCATACTGTTGTTTGGCTAGTCGTCATTTTCGTTGTTTACCGTTGTCAGTTTATTCTTGACTTATGCATGTTATGAGTCGGAAATGCCCTTTGTTATTTTTAGCCTTCATTTTTCAACCTTTCTAAAAATGAACACAGTGCTTCGTAGTATAAAAATTTCGTAGTTTTTATTTTTAAAGTGATTTTGGTATGAAAAGCGAGGAAGTTTGTTTTCTTCCATAAGTATTCATAAGTTTTACCATGTGTTGTTCTGTGTTTCATACTAATATATTAGTTTCTATTACTGTAAAATATTATTATCTATATGACACAAAGCAAAATTAACCAATGAACAAGCTCTGGATGCAAATATCAGATATATCCGTTTGAAGGTTTTGAATTAGGCTATACTGTGCACGGAGGAAAAGTATATAATAATCAAAACAACAACAAATATTTGGTTAGATCCAAACCTGTGAATGATGTATGTCCTAGACTGGCGCTCGATATTTTGATTCTGAATTTTATTATGTCTATTGCATGAATTTAATTGTTTCAAAGTAAAGAGAATTCAATAACGCAGCTGAAGAGTATTACAAGTAAAATATTCCAAAACGTTAAGCTATAGACGCGTCGGTTGCTAAACAAATTAATGCTTAGAGTATGGTAGTTTTTTTTCTAATAGTTGGTTTCTATGTATGTTGCATTGTTGTTTGTTTTTTTGTTGCATTCTAGTGTTTCTGTTGATTCGTTTATTTCTTCTTAAAGTTAATGTATTACCATCGGTTTAAGTTTTAAACCGGGATTCGTTTGCTCTTAATCAATTTATGACTTTTAAACAGCAGCATGCTACTGTTGCCTACATTTATACTAATTTTATGATGTTATGAATACTTAATTTACAAAAACTATCAATTATGTTTCTGGAGAGTACAGAAGTCCTTTAGCATGTTAAGGGTGTAACAACTCAACCAGCTGTGGCATCGACTTCCCATGCGGAGTTTTATGTACATTACCGAAAACTGGTTACAAATATCCATCAGAAAATACAAACAGAACTTGATGTGATCGTGATTAATTTGGAATAGCGAAGTATCTATACATAATGTTTTCAATTTGTACCTTGTTACAGAAATATAATTGATAACTCTTTCGGATAGATAATATATACAATATTTATCATTTACTTATAGTCAGCACATATGTATTGACTAGAGTTATCATTGATATGTTCATAAAAAATAAATTAACTGTTAACAAAACTTATAATTTTGGAAATAGTCTGTACTGGAATAGATTACCTTAGCTGTATTTGGTAAATCTTTTAGGAGTTTTTGGTCCTCAATGCTCTTCAACTTCATACTTTGTTTGGCCTTTTTAATACACTTTTCAGTTTTTACGTTACTGATGAGTCTTTTGTAGACGAAACGCGCGTCTTGTGTAAATATAAAATTGCAATTCTGGTATCTATGACGAGTCTATTTACAACAACTGGGTCGATGCCACTGATAGTGGAGTTTTTATTCCCCAAGGGTATCACCAGCCCAGTAGTCACTACTTCTGTGCCGACTTGAGTAATCATTGGTTTGTTCATAATTATAAATTAACTGTTAACAAAACTTCGAATTTTGGAAATACTAACACTTTTCTGTGATGACTTTATTCATAGAAAAAAAAATTGGTATAATTTCATCTTATTATAACACACTTATTTGTACATATATCTCTTTTAAATTATTGCATTTGAAGAATTGCTTAATCCGTGAGATATGACTTTGGTATCAACTGCTTCTGGTTCAGTCTCCGGCGCAGAGATCATATCCGTTACTTTCAATACTTTGATGTCATTTTAAGTACAGCATTGGAACGTATATGAACCCTGCGCCGGAGATTGCTGGTTTATATTAACTGCTTTCATTTTATATCAACTCTTCTGGTTATTATCACATTCTCTTTTGCAACGTTTTTGCATGACATATCAACATCATTCTGCAAATTCCACAAAATACACCTCAATAGTTTTTAAAGGTACGTCTTTATGTGGAAACATGACAAAGTTGGATAAAAATTAATGATTAGGAATCAGGAAAATCTATTATATGCAAAACAAGTATTACAACAAGTGCATTTATTTAAAGTTTTCATAAAATTGTTTTTGTGTATATGTCTTCAGCTGGTGAATGTGATAAAAAGAACCTATCATTTCATTTTTGGGGCTCTCGAACTGATATCATGACCTAGGGCTGGTGAGGTGTTGGATATGAAAAATGACATATTATAATCTCAATATATCAACCAGCCACTGTTTGATATATTAATATGACAAAGTTAGAAACTAAGTATTAATATTGCTGTTTGTTAATGGATATACTATTTCTATTCCTTTTGATAACTTAAATCTCATTTGTCGTTGTAGGTGATAGTTTAACAAGGCATAACGGTCTGAAATTTACAACTGTGGACCAGGACAACGACACATTTAAAACCAATTGTGCAGACTACAACACAGGATCCTGGTGGTATTTTCATTGTTCCACTTGTGACCTTAGTCGTACTGATTACAAACCGTACTGGGGCAGTGTCATATCGAATCCAGTTATGATGATTCGAAAAATATCAATTCCAAGATCTTTAAAATAAAAGTTAAAACATATATTCAATTTATTCTTTTCACTAAAATGTTTCGCTTCCATGCACATACAATTCCAAACAAACAAAAACATAAATTACTAAATAAAATTAATATAATTTTGTACGGCTGAAACATACGATCGGCTTAAACCAAAGCTACATGCACGTAGCATTATCCCTACTTTCAGCATCCATATTTCGTAACAATAAACGCAAAGTGAAAGAAATCTTAACAATCGCAGCAACAAATAGAATACCAACTTACCTGAAGAAAAATAATACTAAAGGCAACAGTAGTATACCGCTGTTCAAACTCATAAATTCATGGACAAAAAACAAAATCGGGGTAACAAACTAAAACTGAGAGAAACGCATTAAATATATGAGGTGAACAACGACACAACACTACAATGTAACACACACAGAAACGGACCAAGCATCAGACAAAATCCCACGAGAAAAACAAATGTAACATCAAAACCAAATATATGAATTTGGGATAGACAAGTACCGTGACACGTCTTATCGCAATGTGAATTTACACTCAAAATTAAGAGAAAACAAACGACGCAACGTTAAAATGTAACACATACTAGACTGTGCATTATGGTTTTTCTCATAGTTGTACGGTTTCTATAATTACATCCACTTCATATGTATTTTGGTTGATATTCGTCTCTTTTGCAATCATACCACATCATTTGTTTTACTCCCTTTGCTATTGAAATACAGATTTATTCTAGAGGATTGTATGTTGTGTAATTGTAAGGTTAAGAGCATGACGTGATGGTATTAACTGTTCTTTCCATTCAAACATCTTTTATCTGTGCCTAAATATATTTATTTTCTACCAAACATTTAAAATTAGATTAAGAAATGTAGACTTCACGTAGAACTCAGCTTAGTAGGGTTATATTCGCTGTGTATTTATATTGATTTTTTATAGTCTGTCCTCAGAATTATCTTTTTAAGATATATCAAGTTTTTCGTTTCTACGATATCGGATTTAAATATAGTTTCCATTTTCACATTGTAATCTATATTAAAGCCGTTAGTTTCTCATTTGAATTGTTTTACATTGTCATTTCGGGGTCTATATAGCTATATAAGGTATGGGCTTTGTTAATTGTCGAAGGCCGTACGGTGACCTATAGTTATTAATTTGTGTGTCATTTTGGTCTCTTGTGAAGAGTTGTCTCATTTGCAATCATACCACATCTTCACATGTTAAGAGCACATTTTTGTATCAGGCCATATATACATATTTTTCGTAATTGAGAATTTAAGCTACAGACTTGTCCGCCAATAGTTTATAATATATATATGCGAATAGTAATTTTAAGTACAAAATATTTTATGCTAATATAACATTGTGATTTTTAAATGTTTTTTTTATCATTTCAATCAGTTTCCACAACCTTCAGTATACGCCCGCATCAAAAAATCAAAGAAACAAAAATTTAGTGCATGTGCTAAAAATTCATATTAAAACTTGAAGATAAAATAAGCATATAATGGTTGTCTCCTCTCAGCGCATGTAAAGTTCACAATTGGGAAGCTTTTGTTTTAACCGACTCGTATGTTCAATTTACTATATGAAAAGCAAGATGAGGCAGACTTGAGAGTATCGTTGTATCCTATTTTTGAAGTTCGATGAGGTAGATGTTATTTGTTTGAAGTATTTGTTGATTTTAGCCTAAGAATGGTTAATACCAGAAATTATATAAAAGCCTTTTTTATGCAAAAACCACTAAATTGTCAACGAAAACACATACATCTATATATGTATACTTCAACATGCTAGTTTTCCGGAGCATATGAGATCACCGAAGTTTTCTGTGGGTTTTTTCAAAGTTGTGTTTTGTAACTGTTGGTTGTCTGTTTGTCCGTTAGTCTCTTTCTTTTTACCAACGGCGTTTTCAGTTCAATTTCGATTTATGAATTAAAAGGACCCTTTGGTATATTTTGCCTCTCATTTGCACAATATCTTGGTATAACATTGAAAAGGACATTTCGAAGAATAAATTCCTTTTACACGTCCGTGATGTTTCGAGAGCAGACCGATTTTTGAGTTTAATAAATTTCATTTGGATTTATAACACAGAAGAGTATATATTTAAAGTCCATCAAGTTGAATCTGAATCACTTTCCTTGACAATTTAACTTATTTATATTGAAGGTATATCTCACGCTGCAAGATTTAACTGTAATACTCTGTAAATGTCAGTATCGTCCTAAAAGTGCAATCGCCGTATCGGAATCTAATGTATTCTGGGTAAT
This sequence comes from Mytilus galloprovincialis, assembly GCA_037788925.1. Taxonomy (NCBI): domain Eukaryota; kingdom Metazoa; phylum Mollusca; class Bivalvia; order Mytilida; family Mytilidae; genus Mytilus; species Mytilus galloprovincialis. Next base: position 35,087,744 of record CM075339.1, read on the forward strand.
ATTTTCAAAAGCGTACACCAAAACGTTGTAATTCGTCAAAAACATACAAAACAATGTAAATTCAACCAATGATGACGTAACGTAATTCCATTTTTGTGTGAGAACAATGATATCACCAATAGTCCTTTAGATTCTGAAACAGCGAATTGAGGTGTCTTTGTCTGTACTCTCTGGCGACATGATTGTACACTTTTATCTTGATACACATGTATACCAAAAGATTTGTCAATAAGGTTTTATATTTCCTCCTGGTCTAGAAAAAGTGTTATAGGTATGACAAAAATAAAGGTGTCTAAAGATGATTCAGGATCATCAGATTTTATAAAAAAGAGAAGAGCTGCTCTTGGAAGATTCCTCACCAGAACAGCATTACATCCTTTATTGAGAATGGACCCTGATTTCCGTGATTTCTTATAACGTGAGGTAGATTTACTCAAGTCAACTAATCTATCAGTTTAAAGTGGTGCAGGTGGTGAGATTGTACCATAAAGTAGGAGATGTTGTTGATAAAGTCTCATTTAAAATGGACGAGTCGGAAGAGTGGTTTGATGAGAGAGACAAACAAGTAGAAAACTTAGATGTACAGTTAAGAAAATTACATTCCAGTAAGGAGACTTTAGTGCATCGTCGGAAAGAGTTAAGCCTAACCACAATGCTTCTCCAAGAGTGCAGTAATGCTATGGAATGCTTAGGAGCATACTGCATTATCACGAGCCGTATCACAGCTAGCTGAAACTAAGGAAAGGATAGAAATAATACAACACGACCAGGCCGATAATGATTTCTACCAAATGGCTGAGTTACTGAAAGATTATATTTCTTTGTTTGGTTCAGTAAAAGAAGTTTTTCATGAACGATTTAAAACTTACAAAGTGTGGAAGGAATCCGAAGCAACACTAACCAAGAAAACAGAAAATAGAGCCAAGTTAGAGTTGGCCGGTAAATGTAATAAAGTACCGCAGGCACAGAGTGGTCAGAAAAGGTTGAGAAAGGAAAGGAAGATTTTGAAAAGTTTTCACAGACAATACGGAAAGAATGGGAAGATTTGATAGGTACAGAGGGAAAGACTTTAAACAACTGTAGTTAGATATCTATAGCAGCTTATGGAAAATCAACAAAAGTTATTCAAATGTTGGGAGACTTTTTTACCTGAAGCAAAAGTCATAGCATAACCAAGGCGATGGGAAGTGCAAAGGTATATAATGCAGGTCATGAACTATTGTGAACAAAAAAACAATGATAAACTTTTTTTATAATTTAGTTTTTCAATTAGTTCATATATGAACCCGTCTTAATAATTATGGGCATGAACTGTAAATTATGGGTACATTTGGGAAAGATGAAAAAACTAATATTTCTGAATAAAATATATTATGATATATATTATATATGTTAGTCTTAACAAACTAGTTGAAAAGAATAAAAATAAAATAAAAAAAGATTTGTCAAATCTGTCATTTCAACATATGTGTCCTTTCTTGGATTCTGACAATTCAACTGAGTGCAAATTCGCCTGGTGGTGTTACATTCATAGCAGGAAACGGCTATTCCAAACAAAACAACAAATACTGGACTTTCAATCGACAACAGTTTGAGTGATTTAATTCAAAAGACAGTCTGTATTTTCATTGGTATCAATTGTGCACCAATTTTGGCTTACTCTAATAATACAAAGTTCTATCAATTCAAGTTCATATAAATTGATGCTAATTCGTCACTCAATACCTCAGATTTCAGTGAGTGCTTGCACATCGTATATTAAATATCCAATTAAACTATATATTAAGGATACTTAAATACTAGAATTCATCTCCATCTTGATTGTGTCGTCTCTATTGTCACGTATAGATGTATTTATGACACACGCAATGATTTTACTATTTGTCGCAGGAAAAATGGGACACCAATATAACATCGACTTGGGATGAGGAATAAGTCACCATAAATCCATAATAACATTAACGGTACCAATTTTCCTGCACCAGATGCGCATTTCGACAATACATGTCTCTTCAGTGATGCTCGTGGCCAAAATATTTGCAATCCAAAGCTTATATAAAAGATGAAGAGCTATAATCCAAAAGGTCCAAAAAGTATAGCCAAATCCGTGAAAAGAATCAGAGCTTTGCATGAGGGAGATATATTCCTTAATTTATAATGATTTCTAATATTTTGTAACAGCAAATTTTAATAACACAATAAATCCGTATTTTCATGCCAGTACCGAAGTACTGGCTACTGGGCTGGTGATACCCTCGGGGACTAATAGTCCACCAGCAGAGGCATCGACCCAGTGGTAGTAATAACATTAACGGTACCAATTTTCTTGCACCAGATGCGCATTTCGACAATACATGTCTCTTCAGTGATGCTCGTGGCCAAAATATTTGCAATCCAAAGCTTATATAAAAGAAGAAGAGCTATAATCCAAAAGGTCCAAAAAGTATAGCCAAATCCGTGAAAAGAATCAGAGTTTTGCATGAGGGAGATACATTCCTTAATCTATAATGATTTCTAATATTTTGTAACAGCAAATTTAACACAATAAATCCGTATTTCATAAACTAGTCGTGGTAATGCTTGTGGGCCATTTCTGCATTTAAAGAGTCGTCCAATTTATAAATACTTTATTATATAATCTGCAAGTATACAAATTGTAAACTAAGTTTACAATTATGTTCCACTAAATATGAACAATATATTTGACTGAAATATTTGCATGCAACGGAGCTTTATTCTGACCTTAACTTACATACCAAAATGCGGCTTTCAAGCCGTACTGAATTCTATATATGAAATACTAAAGTAACTTTACTTTAATTGAAACATTTTAAACATGGCATAAATAATAAATAAATTTACAAGTACCTGCGGTGACTTTAGCCTTCTGCCTTCCTGATTGTAAAAATGAACAGTGACTAACTTGAATAGTGATATTGTATTAATATATATGGTTAGTATTGCCACGCTCTGAGCTCATGCATAACTCATGCTATTTGAATATAAATATATATCATTTAAATAATAATAAAGAATCGCTTTAACTTTCTATTGTACTAATTTAAATATTGAGTACGTAAAGCAAAACATAGCGTATAAAGCTATAGTTTATTTCAAAATACGCAGCGCAAAACTATTGTCGTCAATCGTCAAGAAACATGAATATGAAATATAAATATGATATGAATGGAAAACATATAACACTGAAAACACACATAATATGAAATGCTTAATAATGAAATAAAATGGATAAATATATCCGGTGACATATTCAAATGTCAACTTCCCATTTCAGTCGTAAAATCTCTTAATATATATTTCAGCGAAGAATTTGCGTTTGAACATGTTCACACTATACGGACATCGTATGTGTGTGCTACTTATCCCTAAACCGACATAGTTGTGAGGGATACTGTATGTTCTCGTCACTACACAAGTTTTGCAGTCGCTATAACGAATTATAGACCGATACAGTACATATGTGTCGCAACTGATTAGCGATTTGGTTTACCTTCTCTGATCTTTAGAAACCAGAAAAATTGTCTTATCTGTAGTAGTGTTGATTGTGTTCTTTTCCATGTTATGTTTGAATATAAATTCGGTCGAAGAGTGATGCATGCGTAGCACAACACTCTTCCTATTTCCCGATCTCCTAATTGTTTGTTTGTTACCATGATAGGCGTCGTTTGGATTGATTTGAAAATTAGATTGTAAATTTGATGAATTACTTTTGCATAATTTTTTAAATAAGATATTGACCAAGTTCACAGAAATGTTTACCATGGTAGCAGAAAAGATGATATATTAGCAGCTACACGACGTCATCTTCATATCCTTGTATTCATTTTCAATGTTCCTCTATCATTACTAAGATACCATGAAAACCAGTGATTGCTTAAATTTATCATGTTTCACAATGAAAGGTTGATAGGTAAAACACAATTCTTCTAACTTATTGAAATCTATTATTTGTATTAACAATATGGTTGCAAGAGCGCAATCATTCGTAGTGTATTTTCAAAGGGCCCAGGTACCACTGATGTTCCTTATTTTTTTCCTTGAAGACTGCACAAACTAGGGGGAAACGGGTAGCAGTTTCTGTTACTAGCAATGCCAGTGTTGCACCTGTCGCATTACAATCAAAAAAAATATATGGGCATTTGGGAAAAATTGCCTTATTTCAGTTGAAAAATATCGTCTATTTCCTTTCGCTTTATGAAAAAGACATTTTTAAATGGCTCCGAAGTGCAGAAATGGAAGATATTTTCTAAACATTTTAAATGTCAATATTATTTCTGCATTTTCTAAATCTAATTGGATAAACTTTCGATTAAAGGTAATTCCAAACCTGTATCATCCAATTAGAAGCCGTACAGATTCTATTCTGAGTACCATCAAGTAAAGAACTTGACGCTAAAATGTAAACAAATGATAACGCTCTTATTACCATGTATCATAATGTTATGGTGTAAATTATAATTTTCTAAGCCCAGTAGTCAGCGTTGACATTACTTAATTGATAAAGTCATAATAATAATTTGACTGTTTAACAAACTTTTTTGAATTCTCAGTCGTGTGAAATGTTTTAGCTTTTGATGTTGCAGTTTCATACGGGAATCTCCGTTTTGAATTTTACTCGGAGTCGGTATTTTCATCATTTTACTGTACTAGTTTTATGATAATTGAAAAAGATAAGTAGAAAGATTTAAAGATATAGTACAAACTTCTGTTGACTACTTTGTCTGTGATGACACTATAGACTATGCTGCTTAGTGTTTTTTTCTTTGTGGTCCATTTTTTGTTCACTGGCTCTTTTGTAAAGACCGAGGAAATCACCCTCCGCGATGCATCGGATTTTATATCCATAAAGAGCGTGATAATAATTCTGCACAGCAAAACAGACAGCTTGTTTCACTTCTTAAACCGACAAAAGTATTAAACACAAATAAATCACCTGCTCATTGAATCATTCAAGTATCTAAGAATTTGTGGTTTATACCGTTAAAGACCAGTAACAATGAGTAAGTCATACAAATTATGGCTTTGTAAATAAAATCATTCTATGATTTCTGTTTCGACCTTTCACTAAACAATAGGATTTAAAAACAAATTGTTATCATGAATATGCACGACAATTTTTCGAATGTTTGACGAACGAAAGGTAATCATTGACTATGGTTAGTATTGCAAATTATTATTGTTTGCATAATTGGAGTACCACTTTTATCATGACGATTATTTACATAGAGACGGAAAGACTACAAAACAAATTAGATTAGAAAATTTTGTGTCTGAAAGAGGACACATTATCATGTGTTTATCACAATTTAATTACTACAAAGTTATATCAAAACGTCTCCAAATGTCTCCTTTATGTTTTTGTATCGTCAGGTTATCACTTGATGAACGCAAGCCAATTAGTCTTTACTTTTTTGTGATATCAAACAGGTTTCTTAATCTTTGAGTCATAAATTTTATCATTATTAAGCAATTATCGCAATACTTAGGTCAGCCTTAAAACAATAACATTCACATAGCAATACATTTCAACGTTGACTTGTAAAGATGACGCACTATTGGCAATTAAACACAATATTTACGTTAGTTGTTTATTGTTTGTTCTTACATGGTGAATTACATGGATATGTAGCAGCATTAAGTTCAGATACCCATGATACCGGCGAAAAAGACAATGCAGATCCATTATCTATTCCGTTGATAAGCGACGACGGAGCACCCCTGGTAGCCATGCTAGACACTAATACCATTAACAGGAAAATAAAAAGTTACATAAAAACACTTATGAGGAATATGATTCACAATTCTATGCAAGAAGAAATGCAAGGTATTTTTAAGTCTTCATTGGAGGAAAACACGACCATAAACTTTATTCGGAATTTAACCCTGCAAGAAATAAATGACGTATTGAAACAGCAAGAACCAGAAGGTAATTACATAATTTGCATATTTAATTTAATCTGAAACAACCTTCATGGAACGACAGCTTTAGTAATAAAATGCAATTAGAAAACGGTATATTCCAGTTGCCTCTATTTCCTCATTCCCTTTAGTGTTACAGTTATACTATCTTATAATGAAAGACTGCCTCATTGAATATGATTTATAAACAATTTTTCTTAACCTTTGTTAACTGTGATGTTTCAAAATATGATCAGCTTGAACATATGGATGCCATGATACATTACTCAAGTATTGACAATTACATTTTCTCATGTTTATGTAAACCATATGGCTTTAAATGCTGTAAGCCACAAAATGTGATAAAAATACAGACAAACATGTGCACTTTAAAATAATTGCATAGCATGACATAGATAAAAAGATTTCAAATACTTAAAAAGAAAATTAAAACATCAATAGGACTTTGTTGTTTTTAATTTTTCTAAAAGATATGCTGTATTTGCATGGGTCTTTTTTCCTCTGGGTCGTGCTGTGCCATAAAACTATCCAAGATTCACAGGGTTTTTTTCCGTACAAAAAATAAATATTAAAGTGTAGACAGCCATTTTAGGCAACCGGTCAACAGAAACCCAAAACAGCGATGTCTAATGGGTAAAAAATTAAAGTTAATTATCGTACCTCATTGGATACAGTTGAAGACAGGTTTCCCATTTTTTGCTGACGGTCTATCTCCGAGTCTAAACCTATTGGCATACTCAGCAAAGCATTACTTATGACCAATTACGTAGGCTAAATTGTTGTTAAACACAATATTTATGTCAATGAACCTCATTATAAAGCTATATATCAAAAGCATACAAATATATATAAAACGTCATTAAACCATTTTCTCACATGTCTTATCAAATCGAGAGAAATGAGACGTATTTATAACTTAACAAAATTATTAACTACATGTTGCAAAACAAAAATACACGCACAAGTTAGAAAAAAATAATGAAAATCATAAAAATATGTTATTCAGAGAATGATTTAATGTCTTTTCATCCCCAAATTCACATATGTTGAAAATGCAATTGGGTAAAAATTCATGTCTGCAATCTTTGCACTTCTGCTTGAAAGAAGACAGATAATTAGCTACTTCAGACTTGAAAATGTAAATTCCAGTTATATGTTATATATATGTAGGTTAATTGACACTAATTCTAATAATAGATGGTTCCATATACTTTTATCTTATCAGGTGCACACAGTGACGACTTAAATTCACTACCGGTTGAAATTTTCAAGTTCAAAAGAATTCCTACTAAAAACATACGTTCCTTTGGCTTTATCGTGTATCAATAGTGATAACAAAGGCAAAACTCTAGAACGTCAAATTCACCTGTCACCGTGACCTCGATTATACGTTATCACATCATGTCAACGTTAGCTTCCGATATCATTTCATAGGTTACTTTCAACTGATTGCAATATTATATGGTACTATACTACCGGTAAGCATACGGTAACTGTCAGCTGACCTTAACAATATGACTTATTTACCAACCATTTGGTGCATAAATATGAATTTATAGAAACGTCAAACTTAATTTTGACCTCGACCTAAATTTTAAGGCCATCTATGTGTCACAAAATATATGAGGGATCGAACAAGACATTTGGAAAATAAATTGTTAGTTTCTTTAATCATGTTAATGGCAACAATGTTTTTTGTATTAATAATTGAAATACTATTCGGTGGTGTACCTCTTAAAATGAAAAGTATACGGTTAAACAGGGTTAATTTCAAAAGCAGATGAACTCTTCGATATCCAATATCCAATCGACATCTTAACAAACTAACAGTACCCATAAGAATTTGATGTGACGGTAGAAAGAAAAGTCGTATTCAGAACAAAGCCTTTAGGTCTTTCCACAGATAGGTAGATAGACGTATTAATCATATCAATATCAAATGGTTTTTCAACTAAAAAATCCAGTTAGAAATATGTCAATAGTCTTATCTGATAGGTTTTATTCACATAACTTCAAAAACTGTATGGATTGTATCTACATTTGCATACAAGGAAGAAAGTGTAAACTCCTGTTAGAGGTGGTTTCACTGATTCCCCCAAACAATAACGATTGATCTTGACATTAAATTAAGGTCATTTAAGAATGAATTCTAAGCGAATTAAATACCCCAGGTTACTACTTATAATACATGGTTTATTATTTCAAACACTCGACAAGATCTCATAATTAAATACCAAACGTTTCCGAATACTGCATACCGCAGGTTACAATTTTGTATAATTTGTTTGGCACTACTTATTATGGTTTCTTAAGAAAAGAAAAATCAATCTAAAATCTGACTTTTACCTCAGTGTACTACTGATGAACAAGAGATCGCATATCAACATATACTTGGTCTCTATGTCTAAATGTTTGTTATGTACATTGATATTTCACTTATGTCAAATTCTGTAAGAAATTACTTTTATATTCATTCTTCGTATCTCTTACAAAAAATATAATGCTGGTACCGTTGATAACAATTTATGTGGAAATTGAAACCAAATGTCATACATGTAGGATGTAATGAGCAATTTGAAACATAAAGTATTTTTGTTGAAATATTTAGCAAAATCACAGTTTAGGATCAAAATAAGTAACGTTTAACATGTCTAGTAAAAACCTGAGGATTTTGAACTATAACAATTACTGACAATTTGTTAAGTGCTAGAAGCGCGCATCCTTTATATTTATAAATTTATAGATGTATTCAAAAAATGATACCGACAACTATTATTTTTATAGGCATATCTTCACCACCAATTGCAAAGTACAAAGACTGTACAGAATTAAAGAAGAAAACAAACAAAAAACTTAATGATGGTGTTTACAGTATTTATCCAGGAGGAGATAATCCGGTTCAGGCGTACTGTGATATGACCACAGACGGGGGAGGATGGACGGTATGACTTCACCTGGAACAAAATTTTCTTTTTAATCGCGCAGCTTTTAACTATTGATGCAATTACGTAGTTAAAAATCGCATGCTCCTTTAGATTTGTATTGCTTGATATCAAAACGTATTTACTACTACAATTAATGACAGTATCTTGAATAAAATGTTCTTAACACGGGAAACAATACTTTCTTTTAATGTGAACATACATATTTACAGAGAAAACAAATACCATCTAACAATATTTTACAAAAGAAACAATACAATAAAATTGTCTAAAACAAATGTCAACCCGTAATATTATCAGATATGATAGACTTTGTAATAAAAGCAAGTTAATCTGTTCTTTTGTTGGGTTGCTGTCACTTTGACACATTCCCCAATTCCGTTCTAAATTATACTTGTATATGTAATACAATACAATTCAATCGTGGTGCAACAGTCATCCATGATAATATCTTTATCAGTAACGATTTTAAAGGCTTAATCAAACTCCCTGTCGGTTTGAAGTCATCGATATCAGTCACAGTTGCAAGGTTTTATCCAACCCCTTATCAGTATAACGTCGTGTCACGTAAACATCTAGAAAAGTTACATAATAAAGTGTATGCAAAAAAAATATTGACGTGCATTTCTTATGCGATTTTAAAGAATTGAAAAACATGCTAGCTTAAGTATTGCTATTTCAAGAAAGTATAAATGCATGTTGATATTTGTATTATATAACATATTATACAAATACTCAACCAGTCGAATTATTCCCAATTATAAAACCTCGAAATATTGTTTTTTGGAATTTACAGTACATTGATGTCTAGGGCTGATACAGATGAGATATTGTAAAAGCCATTGTATAATTATTGTCTATCATATATCATATTGACTTTTTTTTAGGTTATGTTAAAACGGTTCGGGGGATCTGTTAGTTTTAAACGTACCTGGGTTGAATGCGAAAATGGATTTGGTGATATTAATGGCGAATTCTGGTTAGGTGAGTTGTATTCTTAGTTAAAAAGATTTCCGGGATTTGGATAGTGAGAAAGGTGTACATGCAGGGGTTAATAAACAGTTTTATTTTACTTCACGTTAAACTGTCTTATTTTGACTGGCAAATACGAGGGTGTTAATTTACTCTTCCACATGGCTGAGCGCGTGACATTTTTTTAAATGTCATCCTCTCGTCTTAGTGCGGCGGCTACAAGCATATTTCAGACGAATTGTGCAAATCCTACTACAAGCATGAAATTTTGCATAGACCTTCCTCGACTATTACTCCTTTATATCAGATATGGAGGTATTTGAAAAAAATGTCTCACTTCAGGTAATATCCAAAATGGCGGACATCATACTTAAATCAGCCCTATATTGAAGGCTAGTATGTGAAAAGGTGTTATTATCATGCTTCTAACATAATATTTGGTACAAACCTTTGTTATGTACTACTTTTGGATATATGATATAGATAAGATGTCTTTAAAAACTCTACTTCTGGTAAAATCCAACATGGCGGACATATCACTAGAATAAGCTTATTTTTAGGGAGGGTAATTGAAATGTGTTTTAAAGTATTGCTACTGTCATAAAACTGTGCAGGAACCTTTCTTTTGTGCTTTTCATGGATACAATGTATAAGAAATATCTCTTTAAAAACCTTATCCAAAATGGCGGACATAAAAATATCAATTTTCTATTCTAATATTCAACTTTTTTCAAAATGTAAAGAAAATATTTTTTGTTGGGGTTTTTTTTTTTGCTTGTAATTACACTTTTGGCTTCTAGTTATCCTCAAAACCACTAATTGTATTCTGTTGTAAATTTTTAAATAACACTTCCGGTAAAAAAAAACAATATGGCGTAATTTCCATATCTTTGATTTAGAGTTTTAGATAGATTGATAAACACAAAATAAAATTACTAAAGTACTAAATCATTTTTCAAATTACTACTATTTGGCTAAAAATGCATGTTTATTCACAGTCACCACCAAATGCTAACAAAGCAGTGCACATGAGACTCGATTTTCAACATTAACAACGACCGCGACATCCTCTGTATCTATATCTATATGAATACGGTGTCGATACCAAATTCTGGCTTAAATATAACGGTTTGAGAGAGCACCACCGATTTATTGACGAGGCGTAAGAGCAGATTTGACGCTCTCTACGCTTGATGTACGCACTATTGTCGTCTAGCTGATTCGACGCGATCACTGTCTTTACAAAGAATACGTTTGAGTATTGTGGTGTTTTGCTTAGTGGAATTTCAAAACGCTTAGAGTGATTCTTTACTTGCTTTTCAATAATATTTGTTGCGTGGTATTCTTCGAACTGCTTGGCAGTTATGTTTCTCTTTTTAAAAATTCGTCTGGTTCAATAGCGATATCAGCCCCTAAACCACTTTGTACATAAATATCAACTTCTAGCTTGTTCGTCTTGAAATTGTCTGGAGGTCTTGTAGCTTTGACGTTGTATCCTTTCTAGCTTATTTATGTTTGTTAACTGTTAGGGGTCCCATACTATGGCTCCACATTCCATCGTTGATCTGACGAGCGAGCTGTAAGCTGGGTTTTTTTTTTTGCAATCTTGTGGGCATTATTTCAAGTTTCTCTTTGAAAGCCTAGTGTTGAATTTGCTTTCTTTGCCACGTTTAATATGTGGGTGGTCCATTTGAGGTCTTCCGAAATGTGTATGCCTAGGTACGGGTTATGCTTGACTTGTTGTAGTATGTGTCCATTTGAACTGTAGATGTTATGACTTTTGTTTCTGATGCTTAGGATGTAGCATTGTTTTGAAATTCAACCGCCTTCCCCAGTACATCCACAATGTACAAGCTGCTGACGAAATGATAAGGCCTTAGAAAGAGTTATTTAAAAGTAATCATCTTTGTCCCTTCGCCATCCATTAGCGCTTTAACTGGGTAGCATAAGGGCCAATTCCAACTGCGTTCCCTGAAACACCTGCCTTAAGCCTCGGTCACACCTTACCGGATAGCACGAACGGACTCCTAACGGATGGAAATAAAAGTTGTCCGTTGACAAAATTGTTATCCGTTGGAAGTCCGTTGCTGTACTGAACGAATAAAACGGACGCGTAACGAATGCATAACGGACACACAACGGATATGCAACGTACGATAAACGGAAACGTAACGGGCAGATCGAATGTCGAACGTACATTCAACGGACGAGTACCGCATAAAACAGACAGCTCACGGAAGCGTACCGGATAAAACGGATGAAAAAGATATATGGAAAAGTTAAAGGCAACAATTATAATACACGTAAATCGCAAAAATATTCAAAATGTTTCTGTGTAACTGGATTTGGTTTGTTCTTCCAAATGTCGTCAAAGGTCAGTTTCTGGCCTGAATAAGGGCTGCTTGATTGTGAAGACGTGCCCTTACTCTAAAATCGATTATGAATAATAAGAATTCATGAACCTTAAAAAATCTAATTGGCATTTCTGACACGAATTTTTTTATTGGCATTTGTCCGTTTTAGATCCGTTCATCATCCGTTTTATCCGTTATACGTCCGGTAGAAGTCCGTTTCATATTCGTTCAACATCCGTTTTATCCGTTAGACGTCCGTTAGAAGTCCGTTGGTGAATTTATCTACCAGACCTCCAACGGATGTATAACGGACACGTAACGTAACGAATACAAAACGGAAACGAAACGGACGAGTATCGTACAAAACGGACGCCTACCGGACGTTCAACGGACATTTCATCCGTTAAACGTCCGTTCAAAGTTTTGAACATGCTCAAAATTTTCCACCGGACAAAACGGACGTCGACGGATAAAACGTACGCTAAACGGACATTCAACGGATATGGACGGACGTCTAACGGATAAGAACTGACGTCTAACGGACATGAACGGATTGAAAAAAAAGTTATCCGTTAGGCATCCGTTCGAGCTATCCGTTTAGGTATGACCGAGGCTTTAGTATATTGCACGTTTTACATGCTCGAAAAGACTAGACCAAGTTGAAGGAATACCCTCAATTAGTCTTCCCTCTTGCGCAAATAGTTATTTTTTTGATTCGTTAACCATGTTAACCCCATCTGATAAGTTTGTGTGATCTTATAGTTAAACCTCGGTGATTTAGGCTGAGCAATCATCATTCTTTATGTTAAAGTCACATCTTCAAATGTCATCAATGTCTCCCACGCAGTCTTTTTTTTTCTTTTCAAGCAATCAGAGAACCATATCACAACCGGTAAAGACATGGATCACAATAAGTGTGTTATCACTCATTTCCAGGTGCATTTGAAAGGTCATTGATATATATGTATTCAAAGCGTTTTGCCCTCCCCAACACAATCCATAGTTCTTCTATCCCTGTCACGGAATAGCGAAACAGTAATGACAGCATCATCAGTAACGACTATTCGAATCATGACTCGTGCAAGTTCGTGTTTCATTGCATCAGACACATGCAACATGATTCTATTGTTAGCCTCTTAATGTGAACATGGCGATAAACTTGAAATACATCACGAGGTACAAATGTAGATAAGATAGAATATCCTGAGCATCCTGAAGTAAGAGCTACATTTAGGGGAAAGGGAATACACAGACGAATCCAGAGTCAAAACAAAATCCTCAAAATTGGCAAAAAAGTTTTCTGGGAGATGACGTCAATAAGAAAGAACTTTTAAGCTTTCATTCGAAATTGATTTTGAGGAAAAGGTAGTTGTAGCAACAATTGCTTAGGATGTTCTGTGTTATCCACCACATTTTGGTCCTCAATGCTCTTCAACTTCGTACTCTATTTGGCATTTGAAACATATTTTGATTCGAGCGTCACTAATTAGTCTTTTTAAGACGAAACGCGCGTCTGGCGTTAATATAAAATTTTAATCCTGGTATCTATGATGAGTTCATATGATGATGTTTCAAGCTTAGCACAATGTTCACATGAAGAGGCTGACACTAGAATCAAGATGCATGTGTTTGATGCAGTGAAACACAGACTTAACTGATTCATGACTCGAACAGTCGATACTGATGTTGCTGTCATTGCTGTTTCGCTATTCAGTGACATAGGGGCAGACGAACCTTGGCTTGCATTTGGAAGTGGGAAAAGCTTCAGATATATATCTATTCATGACCTTTCGAATACACTAGGCATTGAGAGATTACACGTTTGCTGGAAAAGGAACTGCGTTGGTGACATGGATGGTGTTTGAAGATCTGACTCTATCATTTAGAATGATGATTGATCAGCAAACATCACCAGATATGGATTTGACAATGTCATTGATAGAACGATACGTGGTTTTGTTGTAAGATCGAACAAACTTATCAGATAGGGTTAACGAAGCAAGAAAACATGTGTTTTTGGAAGATGAAATATTTATTGAGGCTATTCCCACGACTCGGTCTAGTCTTTTTTAGCAAATAAAAAGTGCAATATACCATGGCGGGTGCGAATGAGTAACAAGCTTGGTATCGGTTCCTATGCTAACTAGTCCAGAACACTTTGTGAGGCCTCTTCATCTTATCAGGAGCTTGTACATTATAGATGTAAGAAACAATACCACAATCTTTGTAAATTTGGAAAATAAGCTCTCCGATTGTGAAAAAACATGTGTTTGCAGCCATACATTAGTCATTTTAAAGATGTTTAAAAACTTTTGTGATTTTATTTTGTTTTAATAAATCTATCCTAAAACAACGAAGATATGGATAGAGGACTCACTATGGTGTTGATGATGACTTAAAGCCAAAAGTGTAATTACCAGCTAATAAAAAACATTTTCTTCACATTTGAATATAAGTTGAATATAAAAATGAATAATTATCAATATTTCTATGTCCGCTATATTGGATATCACCGGAATTAAGGGTTTTAAAGACATATGTCTTATACATTGTGTCCATGAGAAGCACCAAAGAAAGGTTCCTGCACAATATAATGATAGTAGCAATACTTTAAAGACATTTCAATTACCCTCCCTAAAAATAAGCTTATTATAGTACAAAGTCCGCCATGTTGGATTTTACCGGGAGTAGGGTTTTTGAAGACATCTATTTTATATCATATATCCAAAAGTAGTACATAACAAAGGTTTGTACCAAATATTATGATAGAAGCATGATAATAACACCTTTTCACATACTAGCCTTCGATATTGGACTAATTTAATTATGATGTCCGCCATTTTGGATTTTACCGAAAGTATGATTTTTTTTCAAATGCCTCCCTATCTGAAATAAAAGAAAAGTAGTTGAGGAAGGTCTATGCCAAATTTCATGCTTGTAGCAGGATGTGCACAATTTTTCACAAATCCGCCATACTATCTAGACCAATCAATAATTTAAAGGACAATTGATTAAATTTACATCAAATTCTTAAAGACAATGCTTAATAAGTTCTATGTTTTGGCTCAGATTATATTATATGACTGTCAAAATACAAAAATAAAACATTTTGCTTCATTTCTGTTGATTTTTATAATACCCGTAACGTTCTTGTGTAAGTGACATCATAGAAAATTATTTGAAATAAAATTCATCTGTAAAAGGCAATAATGATAGGACATCTAATATAATAAAAAGTAAATAACACATAACTGAGAGTGTGATAGAGCGATTGATACCACTCGAAGAAGTAATGTCAAACTTGGCTTTACCGCGGTTGATAATGTTTTCTCGGGGTAATTACCCGTTTTATGTTAAAAAAATACATATTATAAATTTTACCCAAAAAAATATTTTGTTTCATGTTTAGGCAACAAATACACACACATGTTGACCTCTAGTGGGAAGTACGAATTACGGGTGGACATGGTGGACGTACATAACAACAACAAATATGCTGTGTATAAAACCTTTGTTATAGGAGACGCTGCATCCAAATACAAACTTACTGTTGGTGATTATTCTGGAACTGCAGGTGACATAGTTTTCTTTTATCTTTTAATGTATTATTCATTACAACTTGGTCAATTTTGTACCTTCATATAGATGGAGAGTAGCGGATTATCCCGAGGATTGCTGATTGTTATTGTATACATGTTTAAACGAGTTTTATCGCAAAATTATCAGACTGGTATCGTTGATGAGTTCATAACATGATCAGTGAAAAAATGAAACGTTACTACAAATAATATATAGTAAAACTGTCTTTGTCAATAATCCAACAATGTGAACAGCAAAATACAATTTCACAGCTGAAATATTCAATCTAATTTAAGATAATAATCTGTCAATTACTAACACTTTTTATTTACAAATGCAACATCAATTATACATTCTCTTTGTAGGTTCTCGTGTATATTTGAGTGAATTTTTATTGAGTCGTAAAACTGCTTGAACTCTTAAGTTGTCATAGCACTTTCGAAGAAATTTTTAATATCTACTTTCCTATGTCACAGATTTTCTGCATAATGAAATCATAGTTTGTACGTATTTAAGTATTATCAATGGACTTAAACTTCGTGTTTGATTTACCCTTTTTAAATATTTAACTATTTCTGATGAAGGAAATACGTTTTTGTTTAAGTTTTCCATCCATATTTCTTTTAACGAAAAAAATTCTTAGCGAAGAAACAATCAAATTATTTCAAATGTTCTTGTTGACTTATGTATGATCTGACCAATACAAAGTTTTCGGTGAATAAAAATGATCATCACGATAACTATAATTTAAAACGGAAACAAAACAAGAAAAATCCTGATATTTTACAAAGTATACACATTTTCTCATGATTTGTCCTTGCCATAGTTACTTTCCTAATGTGAAACGAATATAATTAAGCTTTAACCTTAGTCACGATAACTGTCAAATTCGCGCCTGAATTAAGACAATAAATATATGAGGATAACAACATACAAAATATAACTTGTTTGGTCTTCAAACAATTTGAAACTTTCTATAGATCACTATTTACGATAAAGGTCAAGCTCACATCACATATGGAAGATTATACAATACAACTTATATTTTGATAATATACGAAACGGTTTCGATTGTCTTATCATACTGTCCTCGCTCTAGTTGGGGAGTTATCGGGTTCGAAGCTCGGTCGAGTCAAATCTAAGACTTTGAAATTCGTATATGCTGCTTCTCCGCTACATACAAGGCGTAAGAAGTAAGAGCAAAGACTGTTCAGCTCAGTGTCATAATAAGGTGTCTTGTAGGGTGACATATTCTCCTGTGGATTATTGCCTGGAGGAATATCACGTTTTGTCATTTCATAACACATTTACTACATTGGACGATGGTATGGGTCAGACGCAGTTTTCGCTGACTGTTGTTAATTTATTCATTTTTTTATTTGTTTTTTTGTTATAGGCGATCGATTAAAACATCATAATGGTATGAAATTTACCACAGTAGACCAGGACAACGACAAAGATCACCGAAACTGTGCAGACGCATCCACCGGAAGCTGGTGGTATAATAATTGTGTCTATTGTGACCTCACTCGTACAGAATACAAACCGTACTGGGGCGGTAGCATTTCAAAACCGGTTATGATGATCAGAAAAATATAAAGTAACATATTTTTTTAATAAAAATATAAGCATTATTTCACTTATTTTCTCGACCTCATTTAATGTTGACCTTTCTGAATATTGATGAGAGGTTGCTTGTTGTTTGTTGCTTTTTTCTGTCAATTATTTCATGCATACTCAGTTTTTTCATGATACAAACACATACGTGTGCACAAATTGTTTAATGTATAGATTCTGCACGTGCATGTCTTTTGTGCTGAATAATTTTGTGCAGAAAAGGTTTATAATTCTAAGACAGTTATCTTAAACTATATCGTGTAAATGTTAAACAAAACTTAAAAGTCTCGTATACTTTTTTTATTCAATAGAGGCATTTTAGGGAGATTTGTGTTCAACCCCTTGACTACGGGTATTGATATACAAAAAGAGTAGATAAATCTAACTTAAGTAAAGATTTTTTATTGTCGGTTGTTATTTAGAAAAATGAATCAATATAATTTATACTACGACATATCAAATATTGCATGTGTCAGTCCACTATAAATTTATGTACAGTTTACATATTTTGTAAATAAGTTATAGTCTGCAAATTATACAATATAACGAAAAACATTTCTTAAATGCACTGCAAAATCTGTTTAAAAATCAAATGGAGGAGTATTTAAAACCGTACCAAACAAAAACTGATAACTATGACAATGCTTCTAACACTTTCTACCGATAGCCTTGTACATTTCAGCCAGAACATTTAAGTATATGCAATTGATGAGTGCGGTGGGTGAATCGGAAACAGTCGAATATTAAAAGACTTTGATTTCACTTCATAGTATACGGCTAAAAATTGGCACAGTTCTAGAAAAATGATTTTACTTGCATTTAAGATTTGTCGTCAAAATGTCGTATGGTGCAGGGTTTGTTTTAATTTTAGCTTTTATTTGACTTCAAATACAGATCATTAGTGGCATGCAGTTTGGCTTGATATCAAAAGCTGCCCGCAAATATCTCTTTTTTTTTTTGTATCCAAACATCAGACATAATGGTCTATACATTAGGCGAAAAGGATAATCCTAAAAGCCTTTTTATGACACATTATCATGATTATGTAGGTAAGAACTATTGTCAATCATTTCGTCGGATTCCAACATCATACAATAAAGCGCCGATGAATGGATTATATCTTAACTACTATAAATTAATAAAACTGCAATTTTTCTTTGTATGTACACAAGTTGTTATGAGGTAAGATTGTTCAAAACGATATGCTTTCCACTCTAAAAATATCTGTGCTAATCATTAACTTTGAAACATTCCGGATAGTTGTGTCTCGTCCATAAATTGGCTGAATACATAGTTTTCCTCAAATATTTTGGACTTGCTTTTGCTTTTGCTTGTTTTTGTTGATGTTTTATTGTTGCGCTGAATTATGTAGTTGTCCGTAATTCTCTTTTATGTTGTGTTCATGTAGTTTTATTTATATAAGAGACAACATGAGTTTTTCAGTCGTTCATTTAAGAAATTTGGATCCGACAAAATCACCAAAAGATGACAAAGCTAGAAAGTCTGTTAATACTTGGCTTTAAAATTTCAAATAAGCAAAACTTTATATTAATCTTTTCAGTATAGTGTTATTTTGTTAAAAGCGGAAGTTGAATAATTGTTTTTGGTTTTATTACCACTTTCAGTAAACCGCGGTATTTTGACACAGTTGGTATGTGTAATGATGAAATTTACCCGACGTTAATTCACTCTATTCGCTTGAAAATTGTTTCTTAAAAAAATGGAAACCAATAACGTACAAGTCTACATTATATTACCGTGTTTACAGTTCACACTACAATTGGAAATTCAGAACCTTTTCACAGACCTAAAGAACAATATTTTGCTTAGTTCTTTGGTTTCAAGTTCAGATATATTGAAAATGTTCTGCCTCTCTTTAACCCACATGTCAGTCAGTACTTACATCTCGCACCCCAGTGAGCTTGTGATGGTTATAAAGGATACTACAGAAACTAGAATGTCTGCTTCGTATATTGACCTCTTCTATGATATATGACACAGATTGAAGACTACAAAGAAAATGTATAAGAAACCCTGGAGGACGATTTTAACTTTCAAATTGTCAATTTTTCCCACGTATCAATAGTACCATATCCTGTGCACCATCGTATAATGAGCACATATCTCAATTAATTACTTACGCTCGTGAATGTTGAGTCAGTACAGACTTTATCTTCGACTGCTTAAAACAGGACGCTGATTTCAAAGTAATATTCAAACTTTTTAGTCGACGACAATTTTAAAACGGCATGACAAAAGTCTAAGAACGACGTAATGACAAACAAAATTATACAGAAAACTTTTATACTACTAAAGATCAACACGAAAATTACTGAAAACCAGGGGTTCTCTCGTGTGTCCCCGGGAGGTTTAGCATATTCTGTTCCAATTGTTATACCTGAGTGTCGAACATGTAAATCTAGCTTTGGTTATATGAACTGAATAGACACAAAATAAGTTTGTATATCAACATATGACGAATAATCTGACCTTTAAGCTCTGTCGTGATCCAACTCACTAGCCATTTTATTTTACATAATAAGTATTAGATTAGATCTGAAACTTTGCCATTAATTTGAGGCCCGTTCCTGTTTGTAACATATTGATAATTTAGATTCACATGCCAAATGTTACATGTTGTTGACACCTCCGAACTGAACTTTTTTTATTTTTTTGTAAATCCCCCAGTTTTTTTTTGTTTTTTTTTTTTGAAAAAATGAACATCGGTAAACTATTGTTGCCTTCAATCTTCCTTAGAGACATACAGATAACATAGCAGCCGGCTCAAGTGTCAAAGTCACGGCTGTCAAAGGTTGTGTTATGTGTTCCATTGTTTTTCTCCTGGTTTGGGTTTTTTACCATGTCGTTGTCAGTTTATTTTCGACTTATGATTTTGGATGTCCCTCGGGTATATTTCGTCTCTCTTTTATATGCTTGCATCTATTGTCATAAAAGAAATACAACCAAGACAAGGAATTACACTCTCTTAAACAGTATATTCAAGTAAATGTTGTTTAAGATAACTTGTCATACAGCAACTGTACTGTAAACCTTTACTGCATGCATGGTCTAAAAACCTTTTTCTGAATTACAAGGACATTTAAAGGAGCATGTTTTTTTATCATCAGTAGTGCGAAATAGTTTCTAACCCAAGTTCAGGGTTGAGTTAAATATCGTAGCAGCTACACAGATCTGTATAGGGCTATGTAGACGTTTGAGCGTGCAGCTAGTCTAACTGCTAAATAGATCTAGATAGAAGCTAGGCTAGCTACACGTTTTGTAGTAAACAATCTACGAAGCCCAATGTAGCTACTACGATATTAAACACAACCAAGATTTCTAATCAATTATACAGTTCAGACTTAAGGTCATAACGATCACGACAATCGGAAACATTCCACATACTATAGTCAGAACATCGTGATAACGTTCCCACATTACAAAAGAAATTTGAGGTCTGAATAACTGATTAAAGATACGAATATTTAGTGCTAAGTTAAACTATCCTGCATAGAAGAAAAGATATATCTTGCGGCACTTAGTTTGAGATTGAATAATCGAAATTTCTCCATTTTCTCCGAGTAAAAGGCTCTTCTATCATACAACACATCTTTTTAAAGTTTTAGCCAATTTACAATGAGTTATATCCTTTTAATACAATTGATTTCATAGAAATAGTCATGACATTGAAAAAATAAATGTCGAAATATGTGTTGCAGTTAAACACGTTAAATTAGAATATACTTGTATATCCATGTCGTATAATACTATTCCACGAAATAGTGTCATACTTGGCATGGCCAAATAAATAGATAGTGGAATTCTGTATTTTTTAAACACTACAGTGATGAAAACTTTATCTTTTACAATCTAAAATTTAATTAAAGTATAACATATATGCTGTCGTTTGTATATTTTCCTGTACGAGGAAAATCGACCAATTTTGACTAAGTCGTGAATTCCTGTCGTTGAATACGCAAGTGGCTGCTGCTGGATATCAAGGTTATTGGTCTGTGTAGACAATAACAAGGTATCCTCATCAATACGTACCAGACGTGTTTGTGTATCTACAATACATGACAGGCCATGTCTCTATAACAAACTTTTTGTATTCTTTGTTGCCGTTATTCCGTGTGTAAGTATGTCGGATAGGTTGTGGTCTCTCGAATTGTATCACCGCCTAAAGTGTTCTTGTTAATTCGCTTGGTTCTGCTACTCTGTTTGCAATGAACCTGTTTAATGGTGTGTTTTTTAAACGAGCTATTTTAATACTAGTTGACTTTTAGACCAT
The DNA here is from genome assembly GCA_037788925.1 of Mytilus galloprovincialis. Lineage (NCBI taxonomy): Eukaryota > Metazoa > Mollusca > Bivalvia > Mytilida > Mytilidae > Mytilus > Mytilus galloprovincialis. The sequence goes on from CM075339.1 coordinate 35,109,439, forward strand.
GATTGGAATTGCTAATGATGGTAAACGTCGATAAAATATGATTTGAAAGTCTCTCTCATAATACAGCTGACATTACCTCTAATTGCAACAATGTTAAACTTTTAACCGGAGCTACCCTGGTCTATGCCATAATCCATTTAGGTTATTTTCTGTTGGTTAAAAAAAAGTACGGAGTCGTAAGCTTTCATGCCAGGTACAGAAAAATATATAGTATTTCAGTCCTGGTACAATGTTGAATGTTTGCGAGGATCTCAATCCATGTTTCGTGTAACTTTGCTGGTTAAATTTCATCTCATTCGTACTGTTTGCACCAAAGTTTCTGGAGATATATGTTTGCTCTGATTGAGATTGGACTCAAGAGGCCTAATGAATTGTATATATCTTTCAAGAGTACTATAATATTTCTCTCTGATAAGCGATTTTTTCGGCGGTTAAGAGAAATTCATCTTTGTGTACATCCAAACGCATTAATTTCTAGTAATTCGGTTTCGTGTACTTCATTACGCTCAATGCATGACATGCATGATAATACAATATAAATATCCCACTCAAACATTCTGGCTGTGTCACTTTTCTTTCCTTAAGTTTGTTTATGCTTTAGTAAAGTTGAGATCAGATTAAAGGGGGGCATTTAAAAGGCTTAACAGACCAGACCAGACTTAAATCGGTTTTTCAACAATTATCTGTTTCGGTTTTATACGTATTAAAAGACATATCGAAAATCTTGTCACATCGCGGTCATATTCGTATTATCCTACGTTTAAGAATGTTTTTGTTCGATGTCAGTTGAAATTGCAATCTTTAGAAGGGATGCGCAATAATAGTTTTGTCAATTCATTGAGAATGGGAGTCGTTCAAGCTAGGATATTAAACAATACGAGTTGGTACGGCTATCGAATGTTCTCCAAGTTTGTGGTGCTGTATATAATGTGTTGTCTTATCATGAGATTCCTTCTAAACAAGTCTTTCAATAAACCCTGTATGTTCTTGGTTCTGAATGATACATGTTTCCCTGTTCAGCCTTCTAGTTATAAATTTGATGTTTTGTTTTGTCAGATTGAAATTTGTCAGAGTTTGATCGTATTTTCATTTCCATGGTAACTAAGACGTATATTGACCTCCTTGAAATTCAATGTGTACTGAAACGTTCTCGGGGGAGAGGCGAAAGCTGCCAGAGGAACAGTCGAACTCATGAATCGAAAATGAACAGACAAAGTCGTGGCTTAAATAGAGAAAGACAAACAGACAAATAATAGTACACAATATACATTATAGACAACTAAAGACTTAGCAACAAGAACACCACCAAACATTAGGTTGATCTCAGGTGCTCTGGAAAGGTAAGCAGATCCTGCTCCACATGTATCGCCCTTCGTGTTGCTCATTATAAAATAAACCCGGTAAATAGCCTTATTCAGTAGGTCACATTCATGAAAAGGAAAGGGAGTTGTAGTTATATAAGGAACATTTCCGATATCATCTGTGACACGGTTACTGTGAAAGTACTTTTATTCGTGGGGTATCAATTTTCGTGGTTTTCGTGGATGACTTTATCCATGAATTTAAGTATCCAACGAAATAAAACAACCATTGTCCAAATTAAGACATGGAAAGATCCCCAGCCGTAGGTTTGACTACTGATATGATCTAGAGAATATATTGAATAACACCAAATCTGATAATACTTTAATTGCAGTCACATAGCTACAGCATGCAAGATTATACCCATTTAATCTTTAATAACCTAAAGTGTACAACTTTTGATCTTTTAATTCTCATAAAAAAAAAATTTGATTGATAAAAGTCAAATTTCCGGTATTGATATGCTAGTATGATAAAGTGTTCATTTAATATCCTCATAGTTTTCGTACACATGGGTAATATATAATTTCATGCTGGGCTTGATTTTGATAAGAATAACCTATTTGACAATCCAAGATACGTTTATAGCATTTGTTTATGTTACTGTTTTCTTAAGGTGACATGTTTATGGCCTAATTAACACCTTTGACTGTCTTTAATCTGTTGATCACCTTACCATGGGTTAATTAGCGTTATCACTACGATTAACACAGTCAATGTTTACTTTGCAATTTCCCTCAATCAAGATTATTTTTAACCTTCGTTTCTACAATTTTTTTATTTTTTTTAGAAAACTAAAATCCACGAATTTAAAACCCCACGAACATGTAAATATTGCTCAAACCACGAAAATTGATACCCACGAATTAAAGTACTTTCACAGTATTCCATAACAGTCAACCAAGATCGTGATTGCGTCTGTAGAATTTACGAAGGGATGGCCTCAACTTCGAAAATTGTAACTTGTGGTTTAATTGATTCCTTGTGAGCAGCAACCCTCTATCAAGGCAATCATGACAGGAAATACAAGCCCGGGAATATCATCAAGTAGTCTTCATTCTCTTGATCTAGTTCTGTAAAGCTGATTCCCATTGATTCTGGGTTTAAGAATGATGCGATGTCGCACTCAGTGATCTTATGCGAAAACAATATGTTAAGTAGTGACAATAAGTGTGTAGCTGATTTTGTTTAACTGCGGTAGTTCCTTCTCCACGCATGATTTCGTATTCAAAAAATTACCAATAGTAATCTGCTCGTATTAAAACGACTGTTTCGAATATATTTTCGTCGGTGATTGAATGTGTTATATATTGGCCGTGCACATACATGTATTCTAAAGTTTAATTGTCACATATAATTGTTTTGCTGAACTGCTATCGTCGGTACACCAAGTTCATCAAACGGTATTTTTGCTCTTGACCAGTAACGTGTATTTACCAGGATGTTTTGTATAATTACCTCTGTCGCCAAAACATGATAATTGTATGATTTCTTGAGGACTCTATGAACCCATTTCATATCCAGTTCGTCTCTAATGCATGGGCGTTTGGATATGTGCCTCAATACCAATACTGTCTGATCAAACGGGTTCAACTGCTGTTTTTTATAATACTCTAGAAAATGCCTTATGTGAATTGTGGAATTATTGTGTCTCGTCGTCAGGTTTCCCCCTATATATATATATATATATATATATATATGTATATATATATATATCATTTAAAATGTTTGAATTTCTGATTTAAATGTTTCGGTAGAATGACATTCGTAATCGTGATCTCCGTCTTCGTAAGTAAACACATTTTGATTCATGTATATTTCTCTTTTGATATGCGTTCTTTGTTTACTGTTGATTTACACCATGTTTAAAGTTTGATTTACTGACCAATTTAACTTAGTACTGAGACAAATAAAGCACATATTGCGGCGTTTTACGATATCCTTTTGTTCTATTTTTGTCTGTAATTCTTGTACAATTAAAACAAATATTGTTTTGATTTACGATATTCTTTTGTTCTCTTTTTTCTGAGAGTTGTGATTTGTGAACAGTTGACCGGTGCACTATACCGTCAATAGTATAGTTACTTAACTTGTAAGTGTAGATTTTTTTTTTAAATGAATTTCTGAATTTCTGGTTAACTTGGTTTATATGTACTACAGATTAAAAAAAAGTCTTATAAAGATTACCATTTAAAAATATTTCACTGAATTCGGTAGAAGCTATTTTCGGTAGGCGGTGTGTTTGATTGATAAACGATGAAGGTGAGGGTGTAATATAACATGTATAAAAGAGGGACGAAAGATACTAGAGGGAGAGTCAAACTCATAGATAGAAAATAAACTGACAACGCCATGGCAAAAAAATACAAACAGACAAATAATATTATTTTACCTCCTACCTTCTTTTCATTTCGAGGAAGATGATTGGTTAAAAGCGTCCTCGTGGAGACCGCGTATATTTGATATTAGGTTAGTAGGGAGGCGGGCTTATTTCATACACAGTTAATTGTGGTGTTACGTCCCTTTATATTCCATGTTTGGTAAAAGGGAGGCGGGTTTTTTTTTAAACACGGTTAGTAGTGGTGTTACCTCCCTTTATAAAACAAAACGGTACTGAGAAAAAAAATCTAAAAGCTTTCAACAGACAAAGAAATTGAAACAAGTTGCTATTGCTGGTAATTGTTTTTGTAGGATTAAGAGAAGTAGCTATTTTCCTAATGCTAACAGTATCGAAGCATTTTGATAGGTCACTAGTCAAAATTTTCACATGTTAAGATAGTCGGTAAGATAAATTCGTAACATAGTGTTCTAGTGACGTAATACGATATATATGGGGTCAGTAAATTCCATATAGGAATTCGAGCTTAGCTCTAACCCTATATGGATTTTACTGACCCCATATATACCGTATTAGGTCACTAGCACATTATGTAACTAATAGTACACAAGACACAACATAGAAAACTAAAGACTAAGCAACACCAACCCAACCAAAGACTGGGGTGATCTCAGGTGCTCCAGAAGGGTAAGCAGATCCTGCTCTACATCTGGCACCAGTCGTGTTGCTCATGTTATTACAAATCCGGTAAATAGTTTTATTCGGTGGGTCGCATTCTTGAAAAGGGAAGAATATTGTAGTTACTACATAAGGAACATATCCGATATCATCTGTGAAACGGTTATTCCATAACGGTCAACCAACTCGTGATGGCGTCCGTTAAATTTACGAAGGGATGATTTCAACTTCACCATTTGAAACTCTTGGTTTAATAGCTTCCTTGTGAGTAGCAATCCTCTATCAAGGAAATCATGATAGGAAATACATACAAACCCGGGCATATCGTATCAGTTTGGAGAAACATACTCCATATGCAGGCGCTGCTGGAATGTTGCTACATATAACTGTGTTATACATTTTTTATAATACATATAACATGTATAATTGGAATAAAAGATTGTGCTTCATAATTCGATGTTTGATAGGATAAAGTATACTTAATTTTTATTCTCATCGAATTGTCTCAACTATTTATGAAAATACGCAAGTGTTTAAGTTTTGTATCTAAGTCAACAAATATGGGTGTCTCATCTGGATTTTTCTTCTATATCCTCCAATCATATTGAACTTAGCATCTGTTAGTTTAAACCGTCCAAAAAGATTTTATTTTGCGACAATAGTTCACACTGTCTTACATGGTTTCGTTTATCAAATAATTATCCTTTCGTAAATGTGTTGTCACAACACTGTTGTTCATTGGACAAGACACCAAAAATAAGTTAAAGAGGGGTTAAGCCGTTCTTATTATAATTGTATTCGATCTATATACTGCCCAAATTGAGCGACACAAAGTCCTAACGATATAATATCTCTAAAACGTTGCGTTCTCACGTTACGTTTGCGACGTATTTACACCATTAGAAAATGGTGTAAAGAAAAACACAATATTGTTAAAGGTTGAAGACATACATAATATTGTAATCTATTTGGATCAAGGACCGACACGTTATCAGTTGGGGTTGAGAACAAAAACGTTAATATTTTGAGTTGGGGACGAAAACATTGACATTTTGGAGTAAAAGACATAAATATAAGTTATTGGGATCAGAGATATGAACATTATATAAATAACACATAGCTGAGAGGGTGATAGAGCAGATTGTTACTCCGAGAAAAAAATGTCAACCGAGGCGAAGCCAAGGTTGACAATGCTTTTACGAGGGGTACCAATCTGCTCATCACCCTCTCAGCTATGTGTTACTTAATTTAATATACTGAATGTCCTATCGTTATTATATCTTTTACAGAAAAGTCAGATTAATTTTAATTTAAAGTATTTTATATGAAGTCACGTACATAGCTACGTTACGGGTATTAAGAAAAACAACAAAAGTAAAAGCAAGATATTTTTTTTTTTTATTTTGACAGTCAAATAATAATAAATCTGAGCCAAAAAAATAGAACTTAAGCATTGTATTTAATTACTTGATGTAAATTCAATTCATTGTTCATTAAATTATCGATTTTTGATAGGACTGGACGAGAGGGTAACATTCAAAAAATTGTCACCCGCTTAGCCATGTGATAGAGTAAATTAGCACCCTCGTATAAGCCAATCAAAATATGGCATTTTGACGTGAAGTATAACAAAAGTTATTGGGACCATGGATATGAACATAAGTAATTGGGATCATGGATATGCACATTAGTTATTGGGACCATGGATATGAACATAAGTTATTGGGATCATGGATATGCACATTAGTTATTGGGACCATGGATATGAACATAAGTTATTGGGATCATGGATATGAACATAAGTTATTGGGATCATGGATATGAACATAAGTTATTGGGATCATGGATATGCACATTAGTTATTGGGACCATGGATATGAACATAAGTTATTGGGATCATGGATATGAACATAAGTAATTGGGATCATGGATATGCACATCAGTTATTGGGATCATGGATATGCACATTAGTTATTGGGACCATGGATATGAACATAAGTTATTGGGATCATGGATATGCACATTAATTATGGGGACCATGGATATGAACATAAGTTATTGGGATCATGGATATGAACATAATTTATTGGGATCATGGATATGAACATAAGTTATTGGGGACGAGGATAGAAACAATACTAATTAGGGTTGGAGACAGAAACATTAGACATTTCTGGGTTAAAGACATTATATAAGTAATAAGGAACAACGACGGAAACATTATTTTGGGTCGGAGACAGAAATATTAGTTATTTGGTTTAAGGAGAAAAACATAAAACAATTGGGTTTAAAACGTAACTTTTAGTACTTGGGATCAAGGAGATATTAGTAATTTGAGCTTGAACAGAAACCTTAAATTATTGGAATAAATACATAAATATGAGCAATAGGGATGAAGGACAGAAACATTATTGATTTTGGTTGAATACAAAAACATAAGAATTTGGGTTGAGTTTGGAAACATTAGTAATGTGCCCGGAAAATTAGAAACGATTGCCATACACTTATTGATCATTTAAAAAAAACTTTTTTAAAAGGTTACAATTTCAACACTCGATGGCCAGAACAATGTTAATTAGGGTCGATAATCAAAAACATAATTCATTTGAATTGACGACATCAATATCCTTAACAGGGATCGAGACAAGAACATAACTAATTGGCATCGATGACACAACATTACGTATTTGGGTCCAGGGTAGAAACCTAATTTTTTGGGGTCGGGGACAGAAATGTAACTTAAATATATTCCTCGGAGTTCATTATTTTTCTGATTTTATTTTTTATTTAGACAGACATGTGATGAATAACGGTGTAGAAAAAAACAAATAATTAAGATCGAGGATAGAAACTTTGATATTAGGTTTGAGAACATTATCAATTGCATTAGATTTTATACCTGGACGAAACCAACTGTTAAATATCAAAACGTACTGTAATCAAATAAACCGTGCACCATCTGGTGTATATATGTATCAACAGGGACTGTTTCTATCACGCGAAACGGTAATTAAGTCTTAAAATTAAACTTAAGGTCTTTAATAAACACACGGCAAATGAGTCTAGTCTATCTGTGGTGTTACATGTGAAATTTTTTCTATCATGTACAAAATGTTTCTTTGGTTGGTCCTGTTGTATTCCGGATTGGTCGTTTGCTGTTCAAAAGATGTGCCTATTGTCAGAGGTAATATTAAATATTATTTATCGATAATGTTCGTTTCGTGACGTACCATGATTGCCAATGAGACAAGAGAGAAACATGTATATGTATGTTTATGAAGTAACAGACTCTTGCAACTATTCAAAACAAAGTTAAAATAAACTTTGGGGTCCTTTATAGGTTTTTGTTCGGTGTGAGCTAAGGCTCCGTGTTGAAGGCCGTACATTGACCTATAATGGTTTACTTTTACATGTTTTATAAAATTGTTATTTGAATGGAGAGTTGTCTTATTGGCACTCACACCACATCTTCCTATATCTATTTGAACATGCAAAGATCGTTACAAGTCCTATTTAGTCCATTGTCCAATTTCATGAGTACGAAATATAATTAGGTTTTTTTTCTAAATGGTACAGCGTTTTTGTATTTGAATTAAATTATGTTAGATTTAATACAGGAATATATGATTTACAAGTGGTAGAACCGTATGCTTTTTTCAAATTATTATTTTTAACTCAATTTAGAAATAAATGTCACAATGTGTTAAAATATGTTTTACCTGGTCTAGCCGATCTATAAAGATATTTATAGAAATAAGTTATAAATAGAAACTGATAGTTGAAATGCGACGACAATTTGAACAAGAAAATTTCTCAAAAGTAAAAAACCTTTAAATTTTGAGATGTGTATAAAAAAAATTCCTAAACTCGCAATATTCAATTTAGATTATCATCGATTGTTAAAGAATCGCAAGAATTTATGCGTGTCCCAATTTCATTCATTGTTGTTATATGGAATAATATTTCATGGCGGTTCATCTGTACATTTTAACAAAAAGCTTAAAATAATATGTTATATATTTCAAACTATAATTTCTCTAGACCCCAAGTGTGACTTTGGTGTAAAATCATCAGACTATGCTAGTTTATTTACTTGTTTGAGCAATCAAAACTGAGCCTGATATTTGTACATTGAAAAGTTACTTACAAAGTTTAGAAAAAAGGGAAATAAGGGAGCTCTTGTAAAAATGAAGATATTTACGTAAAAAGAGTAAGCAAAATAAAACTCAGTCATAGTTGTTTTTTTAGTCGTTTTGGCATGTTCTTTACTGCCTTCAAGGGGATTTTCGAAGGAAGTATCTAATATTTGGTAGCGTGTTTTTCAAAAATATTTCCTGTTACTGATGATGCCATGTTATGGTTGTTTGTTTTTTAAAATTATTTCGTTCAATTTTACTAATTATTTATTGCTAAACTGTGAATTTGTGCATTTGATTATTACAAAATGCTTAAAAGTTAATTTTGATTGTTTACAAGCCTTCAAATATGTGTCATATCAATGTTGATTGATTTCTTTTTATATGTAATCATATTTACATCATTGTATATACCGTTAAACGTATTGTGAGTGATCTACGAAATTAATCTGCTCAATATATATTTATTCTATGTTCTTAACGTCTAAAATTGTTACTGTTACAGATCCTCCTATTTCTGCAATGGAAAGTCAGCGAATTTTTTTAATCCTTTCTAAATTTGCATGTTGAAAAATTACATGTTCACAAATTATAAATATGTTAAGTATTTCTGAAAAGTCCTGAACCATATGTTTTTGTTTGAATGTCTTTTACAACACACGCGGAATGCTAGGCGAAATAGCGTTCAAATATATATCTAAAAACATAGGCGTTTTAATGGTTAAAATATGTCTTTTAAAAGTGAGTTATAATATGCCACAACCAAATTATGTATTTCAGGTGTTCGAAACGACCGTGAGTCCTCGGAGGATGATATCAGAGTCGACAAAATAATGCAAGAGCTACAAGGTAAGGTCTTAAAGAAAATGACAATTATTGATCTCCAATCATCACCCTATTTTTGGGGTATTTCATTTGTTGTTCTATTACTAAAGAGTGGGTAATAGCATTTCATTTTTTCCATTTAAAAAAATGATTTTGACAGTTTTTCATTCCTTCATGTATACTCTCATATATATAATGCATATAATGCATATAAGTAATTGATGATAAAAACTTATATGTTAAAAACCCATATTACAAATAGTTATCAAAGGTACCAGGATTATAATTTAGTACGCCAGACGCGCGTTTCGAGGGTATCACAAGCCCAATAGTCCAGTAATTATAAATTAACTGTTTACAAAATTTTGAATTTTTTGAAAAAAATAAGGCTTTTCTACCTCAGGCATATATTACCTTAGCTGTATTTGGCAACACTTTTAGGAATTTTGGATCTCAATGCTCTTCAACTTTGAACTTTATTTGGCTTTTTTAACTTTTTTGGATTCGAGCGTCACTGATGAGTCTTTTGAAGACGAAACGCGCGTCTGGCGTATATACAAAATTTAGTCCTGGTATCTATGATGAGTTTATTTTCGTCTATACATAAGACTCATCAGTGACGTTCATATCAAAATATTTATAAAGCCAAACAAGTACAAAGATGAAGAGCATTGAGGATCCAAAATTCCAAAAAGTGTTGCCAAATACAGCTAAGGTAATCTATGCCTGAGGTAGAAAAGCCTTATTTTTTCAAAAAATTCAAAATTTTGTAAACAGTTAATTTATAATATATAACAATATCAATGATAATTCATGACAGCACAAAAATTGCAAAGGTAATCTATGCCTGGGATAAGAAAATCCTCAGTTTTTCGTAAAATCAGACACCTACAATTATCAAACCATGGTATCAAGAGTACTACCTCGAGAATAAGCAAATGATGATTATATTTTAAAAGCTCTAAATGTTCTCATTAATATGTAGTTTCTGTTTATATGCGAGCATAAATTATGATACTTATATATTCTACTGTTGCCTAGATACATGCATTCATGGCAAGCAACACCAACATATAAAATAGCTCAAAAAGGATACACAAATTATGTTAGACAGTAAGTAGTCGTTTTTATCTTATGTTCAGATATTTGGTAGCCTCTACAAAGTTTTTATAACTTTAAATCATATTTTGAAAAAATGCAGCACCTGTCTCTTGATTGTTTAAATTTAAATGAAATCATTATTGTCAACACACTTGAGTAAATGCAAGAAAATCGTATCAAAGGAATTGATTTGTGAACGTTAAACGTGATTGTGAGTGATCTACGAAATTAATCTGCTCGATATATATTTATTCTATGCTCTTAACGTCTAAAATTGTTACAGATCCTCTTATTTCTGCAACGGAAAGTCAGCGATTTTTTTTAATCCCTTCTTAATTTGCATGTTGAAAAACTAAATGTTCACAAATTATAAATATATTAAGTATTTCTGAAGATTCTTGAACCATACTTTTTTTGTTTAAATGTCTTTTACAACACACGTGGAATGCTAGGCGAAATAGCGTTCAAATATATAACAGAAAACATAGTTTACAAACATTAATGACAGGTTAACTGTTTCGGAGTATATGTGACTTTTTTCTCTATAAAAGACAGTATAACGGTTAACATTCTGAATCCTATAAATGATTTTAATTTATGATTTTTTTTAACAATATTTTAGAGTAATCACCTTTTTAATTTTGAAGATATCCAAGTATACAAAGATGTGCTGAAATTAAATACAGAACTCAGAAAGGAAATAAAATGGATCATTGAAGGTATTTCCATTAACGGTCTTAATCACTTATATATTGCGTATGTATTCCTAATAAAAATAGATTAGAACAATGGTGATAATTTATCTTTAAAAGTCTTTCCACCGGGATGAAGGATAAAAGGTTTAGACTGTGAAAAATGTGGTAAAGCAGAAAACAAGACTGTTTATCTAATTAAACATGGTTTACAGAACTGTTCTCATTTTGACGGAAGGTTTCTGCGTGTTATCCAACCATAAGCATTTAAAACGATGCATATCTTTTGCATGGTTCTATGTTGAATCATGTATTTCTATATGTCAACAGCCTTTGATGTGCTGCTATTGGCTTGTTATTTGAATTTCATGAGATATTTTCTGTGAGAAAGTACCTTGATTTGCCAGTAAAGATCCAATTTACGCCATCGTGATCACTTCACACCCGATTTACTTTTTTCTTTCATTCCTTATATTCATTAACATTGGAATGCTACGAATATTTGCAAATTCATGAGGCGTACTTTTTTTACATTTAGGGAATTAGTTTAGGTAAATTGTGTGAAATAAACTTCTAAAATTTATGTTACTTTTTTGTCTATTTCTAATGAATAAGAATGGGTAGATAAGCAAACATTTTCCTTCGAAAATATGACTCAAAAGAAATTTGCATTAAGTTAATAAGATAGGATACGTATTGATATTTCATAATTTTCATTGGGATAAACATAACGGGAACTTGAAGCCATATAGCAGTTACATTTACAGACATAAAACAATTCTAAAGAGTAAAACACGAACGATAAAAATGTGCCTTTTTAAGGCGTATATACAGAATAAAAATGTTAGTTTGAACCATTGTTTTTGATTTATCTACGTTTTCTTTATTATCGGCGTTTATTATCATATGTTCAGTACTTATTATATATGTGCTGAACTTTTCTTTGTTTGGTTTTAGAATCAAAGGGAGAAAAGGAAACTAGAAGAATATTTGACTTACTTAAACAGGACAATAAGGGTGATTTTAGATTGTTCAAAACCTTATGTTGGCTACTAGACAACGTATAATGGTTGTTGTCATATTGGCAAGAAAATGGATTATTGTTTTAGTCAGCTGCAGTGTGTTTCTGCACCAATAGATATCGGTGGTGTACGATATAGGTATTTTGAAGAAATGGTGTCTGTTTGTTTTTGTAATGTCATAATGGAAGGGGTGGTATCTAAAAATGTACAAGAAAAAAATAAAAAGAAATAATAAAAAAATGAACGACATTTCTTTTTCTAGTCTTGCTTGGAATATTTAGAAATATCGCTGTCGCTAAGAATAATTCATAGCCTTTATAAAATTCCCGAGGAGTTTAACCAAATTAACTCAAAGTAGAATAAATAACTTAACACATTCATATATATCATGATTTAAAAGATATGTAAATAATAAACAAATCAATCACTCTATTTTTTTCAGGAATATGTACACCTCCAATTGCAAAGTACAAAGACTGTACAGAGTTAAAGAGAAAATCAAAGAAAAAAATAGACGATGGTGTTTACACGATTTACCCAGGGGGAGATAAATCTGTCAAGGCATTCTGCGACATGACCACAGACGGGGGAGGCTGGACGGTATGCATTAATATAACTGCATAAGACTTGAAAGCTACAGTTCTTAAAAGCAATTTGTTGCACATTTTTTTTTACTTTTGTATTACTGACATGGGATACGTAGTTCGAAAAACGGATGATTTTTTTTGCTTTATTTAGATTCCTTGATAACTATTTCATTAATACTAACAGTAATACTGGTATCTAAAAATAATTTTCTGCAAACCTGAAAGCAAAAACTTAGATTTCAACATTGATGTTAAAAGAGGAAATAATTTCACTGAACATGAGCCATGAAGAGACAATATAATGAACTGATTATCTAAATTTGTAATATAAATCGTTCTCACATAATATACTTAACAGGTTATGTTAAAACGGTATAGTGGATTTGTTGGTTTTAAACGTACATTGAAGGAATGCGAAAACGGATTTGGTGATTATCCATGGCGACTTCTGGTTTGGTAAGTTTTGTTCTTGATTTAAATATTGAATCTGACTAAGTGGGATACCGGGTATGTTAAACTAGTGCGTTTAGTGATAATAAATTTATAGTATTGTCCATTTGACTTCTATGTATTTGCAGAAAAGAATTCTTAAAAATTCATTTGTATTAATTTATATTTTATTCCTTGATGGATGTTAATATATGATACATACGAACTCTGACTATTAATTCCATAATTTTTGGTCAATAATTAAAAAAAGTTTCCCATTAGGTCTCTATGTTAATTTTATTTTTTGAAGTGTTGATTACCTGATGGAGTAAGTATAAGTAGTGTAACGGCCATCCAACCAAAACAAAAACAACATACATGTGCTTTTAATGTTTGTTTATTTGTATCATGTGACTATACCAATTTGAATAATAAAGGATATCAATGAAAATGGTCATCACTTTATAGTTTTGATTATTGATTTGATATCATTATATAAGTTAACAAACTATACACAAGCTTGTCATGCTTTTAGCATGGTGAGTTGTATAATAATACAAAGAGGCTCTGACAAGTTTATTAAAAAACAGACTAAAGTTAATATACATTCAGTTATTTATTAATGTGCAAAATGCACATCTTGGAAGCAAACAATTTAGGAAAATAAAAAAAAATGTTTTTATAGTTTGTAAATTCTGTCATAACTCATGTCCACTAACATAACATATGAAGGTAAACATATAAGACAATATTCATTTTCATATTCTTTGCCTATAAAGTACTGTTTTACTAGTTTATACTATATCTAATTTTTAACAGAAAATGGTAAATGCAGTTTCCTATCATATTTGTACGACTTTGCAACTCCCCTCCCCCCGCAGAGCTATAGAAAAATAGTACATTAAAGGGTGTTACACGGACTCTTTTTAGACGATACACGGACTCTTTTTAGTTGTTACACGGACACTTTTTATGAATAGAATCACTCGTGCATGATCAGTGAGTTCATGGGCACTTTAACTTTCAATTAGATTTGAACTTTTTGTTCACTGACTTATTTCCTGTCTTTTTATTGAACAAAATATTTACGTTAGCATCAATATCTTTTTTCAAACATTTCCAGTTAAATACTATTCACATCAGTACACTAAGGGATTAAACATTTAACTTCAATAGTAAGGGGCATGGTTTTCTCCTAAAATAGATATTTTGATCCCAAATTTTATGAGAAAAAAATTATTATGGACAAGCAATTGACAAATTAATGTTTTGAATGATTCCTGATTTTCCAAATACCGTTAATAGTGCTCATTGGCGGATCCAGGAGGGGGGGTCCGGGGGTTGGAACCCTCATTTTTTGTTGGCCGATCAATGCATTTGAATGGGGACATATAGTTGGACCCCCTCCCCCTTTTAAAATGACTGGATCCGCCCCTGGTGCTAATTTAAACAAAAACATTTAGGCGTAGAAAAGTAAATAGTTAATATACTCAAAAAAGAACATACCGCTCCCTTTATAAAGCAAAATATTCGGTCAATAAATGTTTTCTTCAATATATGGACATGTATAGTATTTTAGACAATGCTGAAAGTAAAGAAAGGATGATACTGACGTGAACATTTCAATAAAAATAAGACAGGAAATAAGTAAATAAAAATCAAATCTAATATCAAAAGATAAAATCCCTATCAACTCATTAATGCACGATTAATCCTATAAACAAAAAGTGTTCATGTAATAAATGTCCAAATAAGCAGCAAATCTAGAAGAAAATCATTCAACTTATGTCATCAATTTTGGGCGGTAAGCTCGATTGGATCATATAGTAACACGTGTTTAATTCCGATCAACTCTTGCAGATCTAGAGACGAGCATGAATTTAAAAAAATCAAAGTATATTCCTGAATATATATAATATTAAGACAAAATCCTTTTTTTTTCATAAATATTTCATTCACTAATGAAGTAGGAAATTCATTCTTTTGATACCTTTATATTGTTATCGAATTTATATCAGTGGCGGATCCATGTCTAAATCCAGAACAAAACAGGGGGGTCGAACTTCAGGTCCCCATTTAAATGCATTGATCGTCAAAAAATGGTTGTTTCAATCCCCGGGATCCCCACCACTGCATATTAAATTCATGTATTTGGCAACAAACGCGCGTTTTTTAAGAATTTTTTTTAGGGGAATGGGGGGATTGAATGGCTCATCCTGCATTTTTTCATCAAAATTAAAGATCACAGCCTCTGTGTTTTAAAATGAATTAGCCGCCCCTCCCCCTCCCCGCTTTCCGTTTTATTCATTAAAATCAAACGTTATCTTTCTTACCACTAAAATATTCCTTAATGTATTACTTTTTTACGAAGTTGCATTTTAAAAAGTCTTAAAGTGTACAACATTTATCTTTTACTTGAAATCAAGGACGTATAGCTAACATATAATATACGTCCTTGTTGAAATGGTTCTTTTTTTTATCAAATTATTAGATTCCTGATTTTTTTTCTTGAAAAAAAATCTCGTTTGAAGGGAAATGAAAAAAAAATGTTTATACTATAACTTACATTTACTGCTTTATGGCTATCCAAGTTTCTCAAATGTTTAGTCTTGCTTAAAGTATTATTACTTGAAACGTCGTACAAGTCAGATAAAAAACACAAAAGTAACAAAAGAAACAGGCCGGTTACAACCAGCCGAATAGTTTTTCTGCACTTGTAGTCAGGTCAAGGTCCTCGGCTAACGCCTCGGACCTTGACCTGACTACTCGTGCAGAAAAACTATCCGGCAACGGTTGTTACCGTCCTGTTTCTTTGTTACCTTTGTATTTTATCTAATACATAATCTAATCTAAGTTTGGTTGATGGTCAGTAGAGGTCATCCTAATATTTAAATATACAAAGACTTTAAGTCACATTGTACAAATAAACAACATTAAAAGCACATGTATGTTGTTTTTGTTTTGGTTGGAGGCCGTTACACTACTTATACTTACTCCATCAGGTAATCAACACTTCAAAAAATAAAATTAACATAGAGACCTAATGGGAAACTTTTTTAATTATTGACCAAAAATTAGAAAATTAATAGTCAGAGTTCGTATATATCATATATTAACATACATCGAGGAAAAAAATATTAATTTATAAAAATGAATTTTTAAGAATTTTTTCTGCAAATATATAGAAGTCAAATGGACAATAAACATTCTATTTTTATATTCGTATTAAAGGAGTTGATATTTTGTATGTACATTTGATCTTTATTTTGTTTATTAAACAGGCAACAAATACATCCATATGTTGACCTCCAGTGGGAAGTACGAGTTAAGAGTGGACATGTTGAAAAACAACGTAAGAAAAATATATGCTGTATATAAAATATTTGTTGTCGGAGATGCTGCATCAAAATACAGACTTACTGTTGGTGATTACTCTGGAACTGCAGGTGACATATTTTAAATTATATTGATCTTAAAGGTGGCTCAGATGTCTCCCTCCATCTTGGATTTTGGTAAAGTTGGTCTGGATCTTTAATGAATTTTTTTAAAATTTGGATAGAAGTATATAATTCAAGTATAAGACTGTTGATGTCAATATAGAAAATTATGTGTTTTGTCATATTTTCGGCTATAATTTCTAAACAAAACATATAATTCATTAATTTTCATCTTTGCACAATAAGGGGAGATAATTCAGATAGTATGGAAGATAACTTCAATAAAGTAATTTTAAGAAAGAAAGTGTTGTGAATTCACTTACTTTAATATGTAGCAAGAAAACAAGTTTCGTGACCCTATTTTCTCTTTTTCTTATCTGGAAGAATGTTATAAGAGATGGGCGAAAGATATCAGAGGAACAGTCAAGAGCTATCTTTTCCATGTATAATCTATACAAAATCTGACAATTTTGCACAACCTGTAGCGTGAGAAAAACTACCAAATTTTTATTAAAATGACCTGTATCAAGTCAATAAAAGGGCCATTGTTATATTATAGTTCGTTTCTCTGTGTGTTACATTTTAATCTTGTGTTTCTGTTGTATCGTAGTTCTCATCTTATATTTGATGTGTTTCCCTCAGTTTTAGTTTGTAACCCGGATTTGTATTTTTTTCAATCGATTTATGAATTTGGAACAGCGGTGTACTAATGTTGTCCTTGTTGAATACTGTTGTGTGTTCAATTGTCTTTTTTATGTCATGATGATTTATATTTGGTGTGATTTTGTTATGAAAAGAGATTGAGTTTATTTCTATTCTATAGATATTCAGTTTTAAAATGTTTTATTCAGTTTTTATACTAATATGTTGGTTTTCGTTACTGTAAATTAATATCAATGCGAAATTTACCAAATTTACCAATGAACAAACTCATGAAGCTTTTGAGCATATATCAGCTATATCCATGTGAAGGTCAAAACTTATCGAAGAAGAACACTGGTGAATTTTGATATTTTTTATGTTTCAAGATTAGAATTAATTGAATTTAAACAACCAGCAAAACGAGAATCCGACAAACTATTACCGCTCTTCAAATGTTCGATATACAATATATATATATATATATACCAGCCAATGTGTAATATATAATTAGGACAAAGTTAAGTTCTAATTATTTTTATTGGTAATAGTTGATGAACATATTTTATTACGCTTCATGTCTAAATGCCGGATTTTGAGTGGCAAATACGAGGGAGATGATTTACTTTATTTCATTGCAAATACTGTAGTACCCTCGTGTTAACGCTTGATCAAGTGCACACATTATTGCATACGATGTTAGTTATGTGAAAGACTTATTTACTTCTTTTAATTTAAAATTTGATAGGCAATAATCACAGAATATGTAGTTTAATAAATTCAATTACACACATCTGATGGGACGACAAGATGATAAAACAAATTGTTACCCCTCGAAAAGACATTGTCAGCTTTGGATTCGCCTCAGGTGACATGTTTTCTCGATGTAACAAATCTGCTCGTTCACCCTCACTGTTATGTGGTATTTACGTAATGCTTTATATGTATGTGCTGGATTAGGTTGTTTTATGTAATGTTTTAATTCTGTAATTAGTCAATACTTCGGTCTTGTCATGTACAATGGTCATTTTATAAACTTCACTATTGGCGAATGTATAAATTATTCTTAATAATAAGGATATTCTTATCTCAGGCATAGAACTCTAGCCGTATTTGGCGCAATTTTTTAAACTTTTGGTCCTCAGTGATCTTTGTACTTGTTTTGGCTTTTGAACTTGTTCATCTGACCGTCGCTGGTTTATAGTCTTGTGTGGACGATCTGGCGTATTAAATTTTCGACCTGGTACCTTTAGTTTGCGATTATTCGTGTGATTCTCTGTCATATATGTTCTCCCATTCATTTGTATTGTAGTCCTGTCATGTAATGATGTCATTTTAATGTTATATTTAACATTGCCATTAAAGCGGTAGGTTTGGCATGCCACAAAATAAGATTCAACCCACCTTTTTTTTCTTACATTGTCCTGTACTAAGTCAGGAAAATTGCCATTATAGTTTGGTTATGTGTGTGTATCCTGGTATCTATGACAAGTTTATTTACATTTCAATGTTGTGCTTCTGTAGTGTCGCTCTTATGTTTGATGCGTTTCCCTCAGTTTTAGTTTGTAACCCGGATTTTGTTTATTTTTCTCAATCAATCTATGAGTTTCGAACAGCGGTATACTTCTGTTGCCTTTATTTATTTCTTTTGATTACCTAAATCTCATTTGTCGTTATAGGTGATAGATTGAAATATCACAACGGTATGAAATTTACCACAGTGGACCAGGACAACGACACATCTAACGGTAATTGTGCAGTCAAGCAAACAGGATCCTGGTGGTATTATGCATGTTCCCAATGTGACCTCAGTAGAACTGATAGAATAGCTCACTGGGGGTCCAGTGGTATATCAAAACCAGTTATGATGATCCGAAAAATATAAATTCAAAAATCTTTATAATAAAAGATTAAATATATATTTCATTTATTCTTTTCACTAAAATGGTTAGCTTCCATACAGTTGTTTTGTTTTGTCTGGCTGAACTATATTATTTTACTTCTAATCAGCTTACTAACAGGTTTTAATTGATATCACACGGAACTGAAAATATTGGACAGTATAAAAGACAATAAACAAAAAGCATCTAGTTCTAAAAAGTAGAATGGAGTTGTACAGCTTAAACATACGGTTGGTTTTAACTAAAGTTTTACGCACAAAGCATCCATAATGGTTTTTTTCTCATTGCTGCTCATTTTCTATTTTAGACGGGCACTAGCTGCCAAATTCATGTTCACCGATTTGACTCAAATTGTCATATTTTATTTAAAACAATGTGACACATTTTTCCAAATATTAAAAGTATAAAATAAACAATTTACTGGACATGGTATCAATAAGATGTAGTTTCGTTTCGTGTGCATTTTAGCCAACACGCCATCTAATTAACTATCGAGTTGACCTTCTATCACCATATAAGTGATGTTAACATAAACAGACAGGATATCTTAACATCGTTCAAGACCGGGAGTTAAAATCATTCCTCGGTAAAGGACCTAAATATCGTCCCCCGTCAATTATTAATTGGTATGAGTGTCGTTATATCATCTACGACTCACTCCGTTCTTGCTGTTTGAAATGGATAAAACGGGAAAAAGCTGACAAAAAATCTTTGGACTCTTTATTTAAATTAGTATTGAACAAAGTTGATCAATACGTTGTACGTATTCAACATTTTAAAGAATATTTTACTATTAACAATAACCACAATCAACCTATTTCTCGTATCAAACATAAACTAAAAGAATTAGAAAAGGAATTTGTTTTTGTCCCTGTCGATAAAGCTGTTAATAATATTATTATTGTTTGAAATAAATTTTACATTAAGGTTCTGAAAAAAGAAATCACCAATTCACCAACATTCCAACTGACTCCATGTTCAGAAAACGACATTTGCAACAAACATAAACTTTTAGCTACCGCTTTACAAGCAGAACCGATTACAATGAAAGTCCCAACTATGTATGGCTTCCGAAGCTACACAAAACACCTTACAAATATAGATTTATTTCGTCTTCAAGCCATTGTTCCACTACTAAATTGTCTATTCTTCTTTCCAGTACACTTGGTACAATCAAAAACCTGATAATAAATTGTTCTAATAAGGCCTTCCACTATAGTGGAATTATTTACTTTTGGAGTGTCAAGAACTCGTTGGAATTACTTGATAAATTGCATGCTTATATTGGAGATTTTGAATCTGTTCAAAGTTTTGATTTTTCTACCCTGTATACCACATTGCCTCACATTATCAATAAGAACAAAAAAATCACTCACCTAATTAAAAGGGCATTTAAAAAGTCAGAATGTGAGTATATATGTTCAAACTCGTCTATGTCATTTTCTAGTAGCAATAAACAAAACAACTATGTCAATTGGACATGCTTTGATACTATATCTGCCCATTCAATTTTTACTAGATAACATTTTTTTTTTGCTTTGGAGATTTCATATATCGTCAGGTTATCGGAATTCTAATGGGGACAAACTATGCACCACTTATTGCGGACCTGTTTTTGTATTGCTATGAGTTACAATTTATGACAAAAATCAGCAAAGACCCATCGAAACAACATCTGATAAACAAATTTAATAATACTTTTAGATATTTGGATAATATTTTGGCTCTCAATAATGACGACTTCAGTAAATATACTAAAGAAATTAATCCTGTTGAATTTACATTAAATAAAGCTAATACTACCAATGAACACTGCCCTTTCCTCGATCTTGATATCTATATCACTAACGGAAAGCTTAATTTTACTAAAATTTATGATAAAAGAAATGATTTTTTATTTCCTATAGTTAATTATCCATTTTTAGATGGTGACGTTACCTTGTCACCATTTAACGTTGTTTATATATCCCAACTTGTACGTTTCACTCCTGTATGTAACAATGTTTTAGATTTCAACGAGGGAAATTTATGTATTACTGAAAAATTATTTCATCAGGGTTTTCGATATCACAAACTAGTCAAAACATTTACTAAATTTTATCATCGGTATAAGGACATCATTCGTAAATATAGCTCAAAATGCAGACTTCTTATACGTTCAGGTATTTCACATACAATTTTTTATAGATATATTCTTTATAAAGCACAAAAATGTCAGTATTAACCTCAGAAACTAACAAAACCTTTAAATAGACTTATTATGAAGGGATATAGTTACGATACTGTTGTTAGGTCATTAAGATTGCATATGTTGGCGTTAATATTAATTCACTTATAGGGTCTTTGCATCGGAACTAAACACATTTATTAAAAAACCAGTTGTTTGCATAACACGGGTTATATTCTTCTCATATATGTTATGATGCTATGATACTGAACCCCTAACGGGACGGATTGTGCCTGATATTCATATGAAGAAATTATAATCTTTCAATCGGTTTAATTGAAGTCTGGAGCTGGCATGTCAGTTAACAGCTAGTAGTCTGTTGTTATTTATGTATAATTGTCATTTTGTTTATATAATGGTTACATCTTCTGACATCAGACTCGGACTTCTCTTGAACTGAAGTTTAATGTGCGTATTGTTATGCCTTTACTTTTCTGCATTAGCTAGAGGTACAGGGGGAGGGTTGAGATCCCATAAACATGTTTAACCCCGCCCCATTTTTACGCCTGTTCCAAGTCAGGAGCCTCTGGCTTTTGTTAGTCTTGTATTATTTTAATTTAAGTTTCTTGTGTACAATTTGGAGTTTAGTATGGCGTTTATTATCACTGAACTAGTATATATTTGTTTAGGGACCAGCTGAAGGACGCCTCCGGGTGCGGGAATTTCTCGTTACATTGAAGACCTGTTGATGACCTTCTGCGGTTGTTTTTTTCTACGGTAGGATTGTTGTCTCTGTGACACATTCCCCATTTCCATTCTCAATTTTATAGATTTAAATAGTGTAAACAAATCGTGCAATTCAATTTTTATAGGTCTTTTTGTGGTTCGAATCAGTAAATCAAATTATTTACCTTTGTTTCACTTTCAATGTTGACATTCTTTTCCTTTAAACAACAGTACACGGACAATGCATGCGTTTTTCTATCTCTTTCTACGGGGTTAAATTGGAGCTCACATGAATACGGATTTAATGAGGTCGAATTATTCACTTGCAAGTGAATAATTCATTTTCAATATTTATTAGCCTAATTTGACAAAATTGAACCATTTTATCTGATAAAAGCAAATTATTTTTTTCACTATTTCACTTTCATTATTGATTGACCAAATAAACTTTAGTATTTTTATATATCTCGTTGCTAGTGTCCCTTTAATATATAGCTGATAAAACTCAATAGTTGTTACGTATGACATAATAATATTTTTTCATAAAACAAATTAAGTTTAAAGAACAAGAACGCTGTATAGTGTTAACGTTTTAAAAGAGGGAAGAAAGATACCAGAAGAACAATCGAACTCATAAATCGAAAATAAACTGACAACGCAATGGCAAAAATGGAAAAAGTTAAAATGCTAACGGTTTAGTTTCATGAGCTGACGAGGTACTTCTAACATGTCTTCCATGTTGGAGGTCATACGTTGACCTAAAGTTGTTTTTATTATGTTTCCCTGGTCTCTGTCTGGTGTGTACATTTATCAAGGACAATGATAGGAAATCTCTTTGTGTATAGTTGATTTCGCATATTGCTTATTTGCATAAGAAAGAGAAGAGTCCTATAATATGGACTTTGTTTCGTAATTTCAATGGGTCTTTTTCGTTCTTTGAATTTTAGCTGTAATACCACCATTGATTTTCCCCATTAGTCTTTGTTGAATTTGCACTTTTTAAAAAAAATGTGCAGAATTTATCTTTGTTTCAAATAAATAAATACTTGGCATGAGTAAAGTATTATCCTTTCCAGTACTATAGAAATACATTCACATAACATTTCATTGCATACAAGAAAATAACCATCACTGGGAGTTAATCAATCACATGTCTCCCCTTATTGAATCAGTGTACAAGGTTTAGTAAACATGTCACATCAGGTTCACAAAATATTCTATGGAAATCACAAATAAAAAAAATAAAATACAAAAGACATATGGTATGACACTGACATTTTTTACTGCAATAAAATGTAGAATTAATTACCCACATCTGTCAAATTCAAGGGAAATTTTTTTTCGACCTATTTTCGTATACAACCGGATGTCACCATGATTTTGGTGGTATTACACCAAAAGTTAACGTGTTCTTCTTTCGGCATGGATTATGCTGATTATAAATATATTAAGAGTACTAGCAAATATAATATATTATACATTTAAAAAAACTTATCGAAATTGTTCAAGAAAACTGTCAATTTAAGTACCAAGTTTGCCGTTATATGTATTAAAGAAACACATAAACGCACATTGACAAAGCAAGCAGTAAAAGTAATATTAATAAAGATAGAAAAAGAACGAGATGTTCTTTGACATACCCCTGGTTCTTCAACTTTCTGTTCAGACACTGGTGACGTTTTGTAATAAAGTATGAGTAGGTCGTCCCAGAGTGTGAAATGAATGTCCTATGAACTATTATCTTGTTATCTATAAACAATGAGTTGTTGTATGAATGTCAATGAGACAACTATCCACATAGACCATGTTACCCAGACATTAACGACTATAGGTCATTGTACTGGATTAAACAATGCAAAGCCCATACAACACAGTCGTAAGCTATGAAAATCCTCGAGATTGCACATCAAACGAGAAAAATAACTTGCATGTTACAAATTCGAACCTGTGTTTTGATTATAATTATCATCTTCAAACTATGTTATGCTTATGTAACATTGTGATAGTGAATGGGTGTTTTGTCCTTTCGATCAGTCTCCAAACTCTTCAGTATAAATCCTGTTCAATAAGTCCAAAATACAAATGTTTAGTGCATGTGTTTAAACTGTAAATAAAAGCATCAAACTACAAACAAAGATAGTGGATGTCTCCTCCCAACATATGAAAAGTTCATAATTAGGAAGCTGCAATCTTCGCACTTGTCGTGACGGTTTGTTTTCAACCGACCCTTATGGTCAATTTGCTAGATGTACAACACGATATGAGGCGGACTTGGATATATCCTTGTGTCCTATATATTTAGTGCGATGGGAAAGATGCGTTCAACATCACAGTAGATATAGTATGCGACTTGTTTTCGTTCGATTGCTTCATCGGTACTTTTCGCCTCTCTTTTATAACATAGCTTGTCGTTACATTGATTTGAACATTTTGGAAAGTAAATTCCTTTTTGTATTTCTGTGTTTTTTCGAGAAGAGTCCATGTTTGTTTTAGAGTTTTAAAAATGCATTCCGGAGATTCAAAACAGCACAGTGTATATTCAAATACTTACATGTTACAAAATTATTTCAAATCAACTTCATTTGAATTGATGATAATCTGTCATGCAATAATCCCATTTTAATTAGGACTTGTATATTATATATTAGTTATCTCAGTAAACTTGATATTCAGGATACTTTAAAAACTAGAATGGCATCTCCATCGTGATCTTTTCGTCTCTATTGACACAGATGGATGAATTTATGACCAAAGTACTAATTTAAATCTGCAATGGTCAACTTCCGATTTCCTAGTAGTAACATCTTTCAATATGTATTTCAATGAAGACGTTGCGTTAGTGCGTGTTCATAATACGGGCATCGTAAGTATGTGTTCGTTACTTATCGATCCAAAAACCGGCATAATTATGAGGGAGAATAAAATTGAGAATAGAAATGGGAAATGTGTCAAAGAGACAACAACCCGACCATATAACGTGAAGGTCACCAATAGGTCTTCAATGCAGCTAGAAATTCCAACACCCAGAGGCGCCCTTAAGCTGGCAAATATATATACATGTTCAATGATAATAAACGCCATACTAAACTCCAAATTATACACAAGAAACTAAAGTAAAGAATAATACAAGACTAACAAAATTTGGACAGTCGCAAAAATGGGGCGGGGTTAAACATGTCTATGAGATCTCAACCCTTCCCCTATACCTCTAGCCAATGTAAAAATGTATGTGCTGGTCACTACAAAAGTTTTTCTGTCACTATTACAAATAAGAAGACCGATACAATACACATGTGTTGCAACTAATTAGCGATTTGCTTTACTTTCTCTGATCATAAGAAACCAGAAAATTTGTCTTATCTGAAATTGTGGAGATTGTACTTTTCCATGTTATGTTTGAAGATGAATTTCCTCAGATAGTGGTGCATGCGTAGCACAACACTCGTCCCATTTCCTGATTTCTTCAGTGTAAGTTTGTTGCATTGATACATGTGATACGTGTCGTTTGAATCGATTTGAAAATTAGATTAAAATTTTGGGGAATTACTTTTGCGTAATTTTGGAAATAAGATATTGACAGAAATATTTACCATGGAAGAAGAAAAGAAGATATATCAGCAGCTGCATGAAATCATCTCTAAATCCTTTTTATCGTTTTCCAAGTTCCTGCTCACCCTTCCTGAGATCACCCCTAGTTTTTGGTGGGGTTCGTGTTGCTTAGTCGTTAGTTTTACATGTTGTGTCATGTGAACTACTTTTTGTCTGCTTGTCCTTTTTCATTTTTAGCCATGACGTTGTAAGTTTATTTTCGATCTATGAGTTTGACTGTCCCTCTGGTTTCTTTCGCCCCTCTTTTATACTATTATAGTGTACACTTTGATTTCCTAAGCTCAGTAGTCAGCGTTGACATTACTTTATCATTTATAAAGTCATAATAATAAATTACGGGAAAATCAAATAGATATAAGAAGCTTAAGATGTGGTATGAGGGCAAATGAGACAACTCTCCATCAAAGACACAAGTTATAAAAGTTAACCAATATAGGTCAAAGTACGGTCTTCAACACGAATCCTTAGCTCACATCGAACAACAAGCTGTAAAGGGCCTTTAAAAGTTTGGTAAACAATTTATGTCTTTTGTAGACGAAACGCGGGTCTGGCGTAAATCTGAAATTTCGATCCTGATATCTTTGATGAGTTTATTTATTAATAGCTTGAGTTTATATTGAATTGTGGGTTCTACATGCTCTGCAACTTCGTATTTTATTAGTTGTTTTGTATTATGATGATTATTTTGTAGATATGAATCTATGGTACAACTTTTAGATCTGCGTATCTCGGATGATTTTATTTCGATCCCTTATATACAGCAAACTCTTTCATTAGTGAAGCTATATCATACAAAACCTTGATATTAAAGTGAAATGTCATAATAGGAAATAACATATGATTGTTCATTTATATAATTGATATAATAGACATTCATTAAATGTCATTTTGTTTTATTGATAATTAGACACAGGATGACAAGCTACCTCGTAGTTAGCAGTATGAAAAAATAGACGTATTCTGTAGTTCGTACAAACACATGTAAATCTTAATTCATCGAAAGGTAAGACAATTTACAAGCATATCCATCTAAACATTTATTTTAATAACTTTGAATAAATTTCAGTATGCAAAAACTTCAACACAAAAAGCTATATTACTTGTGAACGATATTAACAGAGTCCACCAAATGATTAAGGATCAACTGTTCGAGATAAGTATTAATTACAAATGAGGACAGGTGACAATTAAACGTATAGATATTTCAAATGAATATATTTATTGAATGTATATTTGTACATTTAAGAAACTTGTTCTGGGGTGAGTTTTTTCTCGCAGTGTATTGAGTGTAAACAGGGGCTAGTTAGGGTTGATTTTCTAACGTCGTTTTCATTATTTAGATATACATAAAGTACAATTAAGGTTTTCTTATAATACCGGTATTTCCAAGTGATTCTTATTTTCCTGCGATGTAGACGATAGGTTGATTGTATATTGTATAACACCAAATACTTGTTCGTAAAAGTACACTTTTTTATACTTGTTTAATCAGCATAATTATAGTTTTAAAATGAATTCTTCAAGTTTGACACCAATAGTTATAAAAATATATAGCAGTATGAAATGCATAATTATATCATATACATAATATAGTTTACTAAAAAAAAGTATTCTATACTCTGAACAGAAACTGATGTATAAGATAGAAGAAGTATGTTGAAGTAAAGCTACAGAAAGTATTTTTGTTACATGCAGATGCTGTCAATGTGTTAATGCATGTGACGCTTTAATTGCACAGGTATGTTACTATGTATATAGATGTGTTTCTGTGTGTATTTCAAACGTAGGAATGTGTGAGTGTTATTTTTAATATATTGATCTTGTATATTATATTTTGTTTACAAACATTTGATTGGTTAAGGGCACGACACGAAATTTTTCGACCTGTTAGTCAAATGCGTTTTATTTAAATATACTTTTTCACTTTTTTGGTCTTTTGGAAAATGTTATTTGTGCTGTTTTTAGACCCTTCTACAACGAAATTTGTTTTACATGCACACGTATAAAAATTGCGGTTTTTATCCAACGCAATCATAGGTTTGAACGTAGTTTTCAATTTAGACTCGTATATATATATATGTATTGGTACAACGTATCGGGAAATTGAATTATATCCTGATGATGTAATGGATACATTATCTATTCAAATCAATATTTCAAATACATAACAAAAAATACAAAACAATATCCAAACATAAGGCCCAAACAAACGTGCAGGGTCAGTGAAAAATAAATTGTAAACTAATTTTGCAGTTTTTTAACTGTTTGTAATAGTAATTTATTCATTCAGATATTTATAGTACTGTTATTTATAGTTGATTTTAATGAAGTTAAATAGATATTATTCTTTGTCATTTATAGGATTTTAATTTAATACGCCAGTCTACATAAAAGTCATCACTGACGCTCAGATCAAAATAGTTACGAAGCCAAACAAGTACAAAGTTGAAAAGCATTGAGGACCCAAAATTCCAAAAAGTTGTGCCAAATTCGACTTAGGTTATCCATTCCTGCGATACGAAAATCCTTAGTTTTTCAAGATAAATAAAGTTTTAATAACTGAACTACTGGACTGGTAACACTCTGCAAATGTATCCATCGGTCCAGTTGTTAAACTAACAATGGGCTTTAGGCTATTGATACTTAAATTGATATTATACAGGTTTAGATGTGTTCACATAATACAAAATAATTGCGAACAAACAAAAAAGAATAATGGCAAACAAATTAACTATACAGAAATAAAGACTCCCCCCCCCCAAAAAAAAAAATCGGACTCACCAGCTAGTCGACATATAATGTCTCTTCACTGATGTTAGAGGCCGAAAACGTGTTACTAAACAAAGCTTATGCTTACGTTCAACAAGCTAAACAAGAACAAGAAAAAAAACTTTTGCATGAACATGATGAAGGTTGCCTTTTTTAAATTCCACAAAAAACCTGTTAAATTCTGCCAAATAGTCGAGTCGATTTTACTGTTTCGGTAACCTCATTTCTTGGTGGCTTCCTTTAACTTTATGTTGATACTTGGTCAAGTTTTGTTTTTGCTAAGGAAATGTCCTGTGTCAGGTTCCTTCTATTTGTTTCTGTGTTAGATCTGGTATTCTGTGATGCCGCAAAAATTTCATTGGTGTTTTGTCGGTACCTGATAGTTGATTGAAGTGATAGATCATCATGAGGGTTGTCTGTATTCTGTCAGAGTCTGGTTTATAACAAATGACAAATACCATATTGATGTCATAATATTTCTATAACTCATCTAAATAACATCATAATAATTAGGTTTATCGCTATTTTGTGCATTTTTCCTTTGATCTTTTTTTGTGATTATTTTCATATCATGCTTCTCGCTTGAGATGGAAAAATTATCGCTAGAAACTAAGGAGGCCACGTGGCGTTGCTAACGAAATTGACATGAAATTGACAACGTCGTCATAGGTAAAATAGCGATAAACAGATTATCATTGGTCATCTCAACTCGATTGCTTTTCTCACTTTCGCTGTACCAGCTCAAGCGAGAAAATCAATCTCGTTGAGATGATCAACGATAATCTATAATTATTAATCACTCCTATATATATGACTATAGCAACAATGTTTTCATAAGAGCGTTTTTGATCCGCATACATTAATCTGACGAACGTCTGGCGTCCACAATTTTAATCCATGTATCATTGATCAGTTCATTTCCAGCAATTGAATCATTGATGCATTGTTACTGTGGATTCATTTATTTTCGTGGGTACCAATTTTCGCGTATTGAGGAATGCCTGTATTTTCGTGGATTTTTGAGGTTTTGGTTTTACAAAAGTCTGTCTACGAACAATAGAAAATTTGCCAATCGTTGAACATTTAAATTCCTGGTACACCTGTAACCACAAAATCCACGAAAATTGGCATCCAACGAATATTAATGAATCCACAGTACTCAAATGTGAATATATATATTGCAGACAAAAGGGCTACGTTCATGGCGTTGATGACTTGTATAGGCTTGATAGTATTGACGTCATTTTCGCTCTGTGTAAACGGCAATATCAAACATGGAATGGTCCCAACCACAAAAAGGGCAGATACCATACAGTTTGTATATATCCAAGGAGAAAAGGGTTCTGAAAATTGGAAGTTGATTTGCAAGATGCATCAAAGCCAAAACAAAAATGAAAGAGAAATTTGTAAACGAAAAGAAGAAACCAAACTACAGTCGTCATTTAATGCAATGTATTCCAACTTTGATAAGGAATGTTTCAAGGCAAAGTCAGAGCATTACATATTTAATCGTACAAAAAACCTTAAAATACGCAATCAAGTAAGTTTTTCTTCTTTTTTTGGTACTAAGTCGACCACAATTACAACATTTTGTACTCCTAATGCAGTTATTTATATCACTTATGTTATATTTACTCATATTACTTCTCCTGCTACTAATATTACTTCAACTACAACAACAACTACTACTAGTATCAATACTTATACTTATACTTTCTTTTTCTACTAATACTTCTAATATTAACACATTTTTCTTTCTAATTATTGATTTTGGACATACTTTAAGTAACTCGGTGTACTCTTATATTTGTTCGTTGTGTCCGTTTTCTGTGTTTTATCAAACTGATAGTGAGGAATTGAACAACATTTTGGAATTTTTGGTCATCGATGTTCCTCAACTTTATAGTTATTTGGCTATCTAACTATTTTGATCTGAGTATCACTGACGAGTCTTATGTAGACGAAACGCGCGTCTGGCGTATCAAATTATAAGCCTGGTATCTTTGATAACTAATTCAAATATGACGTGCTTCTTTTGCTTTGTGTTTAAAGCCATGCTATTAATCCTATAAAATGTGTTTGCACATGCGTACATTGACTACTTCAGAATAATGGTTTTTTTTTTCAAAATTGTCTGGCGTCTAATATATTTCATTAACTTAAAACACTTCCAAACTCTTAAATGATGCACATTTTAATACTAATTCATCTATTACAACATATCTGACCTAGATACGACAACCGTTCATGCTGGCTGAAAAAATGGGAGGTTCATAGAAGAACCTACACAAACGCGCTACACTTATACACATCGGACATATAAATTACCTTAATTGTCTAAATCAGAATCGCAAGAATTGATGCAAGCTATACTTTTTTGTAGTTTCAACATACGTAGGCATTATATTCGTGTTAATTTAGCCCTTACTACCGCTCGGGGAAAACTAATCACGAATATAATACCTACCCATATTAAATCTTCAATAAAGTATAGCTTGCATCAATTGTTTCTTAATTGTGCCCTGTACAACTGATTTTAATTGTTTGTTATATATGTTGTACTGTTACACCATTAAATACGGTTCGTTTAGGGTTTGGTGCAAGCAAACATTTCTTACCCCGCCATATTCTGTATGTGCCTGTCCAAAGTCTGCGCCTTCAATTCAGTGATTGTCGATTTGTCCTGTATATAATATTTGTTCTTCGCAGATGTTGTTACTTCTACTCGTACTGTGGATTCATTATTATTCGTTAGAACTCAATTTTCGTTGATTTCGATGGTATTGATGAACCACAAAATTAAATGTTCAACGAATGACAAAATTTCTTAGGCTTGTATAAAGGCGTCGGCAAAACAACGAACTTAAATATCCATAAACGTGCAAGTTTTCCTTCATCCACAAAAATTGGTGCCCAAGAAAATAAATGAATCTACAGTATTACAAATTCCGATAGTTTCACTAATATGTCTACTACACCATCAGAAACAATGATCACTAGTTGTCTTTGATAGGGATAAGTATATTAAGGTGGTACCCAACACTTTCACTAAAATTAATTTGGCTCGTTTAATTTTCATAAAATTTTACTTTAACAAAAATATAAAAAAATTTAAAATTTTGAACCAACCGTTTTGTCAGAAAAATACACTGGTTATATAGCAATTTGACAACCACCAATTTTGATCATTGAGAAGCTTAATATTCCTTTTACAACACAACGTAATTAAAACGTTTAGCTAATTTTACAGAATTATCTCCCTGTAGTGTTAGGTACCACCTTATTTAAATAGAAAAACGTATTTTCTCCAGGGTTACAGAGGCATTCAAAAGACTAAATCAAAACGACTGAAGATTTATTTTTCAATGAGATCGTTTGAATATTACTTTGTTTAATAAAGGCAACAATAGTATACTGCTGTTCGAAATTTAAAAATCGACTATGAGAAAACAAATCCGGGTTACAAACTAAACCTGAGGGAAATACATCTCAAATATAAGGAGAGAAACGACACAACAGAATCACTGAAATGCAACATACACAGAAACTAACTATAATATGACAATTACCATTTTCCTCACTTGGTACAGAACATTTTAAGAAAAAATGGTGAATTAAACCGGGTTTTGTGGCTAGCCACATCCCCCACTTTTATGGCAATGTTATAAATATAACACTACAATGACAAAATTACATGAAAAGAATATAGTACATTTCGACAACAAAACAACAGAAACACTGAAGTGAACAAAAAACAAATTTTCCTGACTTGGTACAGGACATCTATTTAGAAAATAAAAATGATGGGTTAAACCAGGTTTTGTAGCTAGCAAATCCACCCGCTTTTATGGCAATGTTAAATATAACATGACAATGACAACGTTACATGACAGGACTACAATACAAATAAATGGAAGAACATGCAGATCAGAGAAACACACAAATAAACAATGCAATAGAAAAATACGACAATTTAATAGATATTAAAGATACAAGGCTTATAATTTAATACGCCAGACGCTTATTTCGTCTACATAAGGCTAATAAGTGAGGCTCAGGTCAAAATAGCAAAGAAAGCCAAACAAAGATGAAAGCATTGATGACCAAAAATTCCAAAACGTTATGCCAAAAACGGCCAAGGTTATCTGCATGGGATCAGAAAATCCTTAGCATTTAGAATAATTCCTACCTTTATAATGGATAAACTGTTAACACTGAAGCTGAAATTTTGGGCACCATAATTGTTAAATAAAAATAAACCTTCTTATCTTACACTACAGATATAATCACTCCCGATTGTTAGTACAATTGTTGTCTAACAGTAATTACAGATTGATTTACTAGTAACTTATAATTATGTGTTCTTCTACTAATGTACTTTTTTTCGATACCGTGTAAAGTATAAATTCACTTAAGGAATTGTCATTCAAAAATGTTGTTTTTTACAGGTGTTTAGCGAGGAATGCAGAGTGTTTAAAGATGAATTTATCATCGAGAAGATTATGGGTGAAAATAATACAGAAGATATAGATGAAAAAAGTAGGTCACGAGAAACTGCCTTTGATGTGTTCACAACTAGTAGGCTGAAGGATTTTATTCATATATGCACAGATGTTTCAGGCGAAAATATTAACAGGCATCCCAATATGTCTGTTAAAGCACAAGCAGTGCTTGCAGTATGTAGTTCTTATATACAAAGGTTCATTACATTATCGTATGCATGTCATAATGATAATATCACTTCTGTGCTTTATAGAAATGTAAGGTTGGTTAATGATTCAGTAAGCTTGCTAAATGTTTCAGTGTATCAATATAAAGAATCAACAAAAGAGTTAAAAAAAGTGAAAAACAAAATCTGTCCTAAACTGAAACCTAGTTTGAATGGAGTGTTCATGGTAATTGTAGAAGTCTTTTTCAATATTGACACTCTTTACCAGTTTCTCATGGCCCTGTCAATGATTTCTTTGTTCATTGTCCTGCTGGTCTATTCCTGTTTCAAACAATTACGGAACATATCAGGTTTGAATAATATGTTCCTGGCAGGAAACATGATGTTAGCGTATATTTTCTGGCTTTTCCATAGTTTACAACTTCTTGATAGCTATCCTTGGTGTTCAGTCTCTGGCATGTTCAAACACTTCGGTTTACTTAATGTAGTTTTGTGGATTCACGTCTGCATCGGTCATATGTTTCGGGTATTTTGGCTTTTTAGACCAAACACAGGTATTTATTTCAAAAGGCAAAGTGTTATTTGTTATGCTGTTTTTGTCAAAGTAATAACAATCACATGTGTCGCAATAAACATTGCGTTAAGCGAAAATCCTAAAGACAGCTTACAAAAGGTAAATCCAATAAATATATATATTCCCGGTTACGGGGGTCATGCTTGCTTTATGTATGATCCAAATATGGTCAAATTCTTATATAGGGTACCAGTCTTGACCATATCTTGTATCAATGTAAGTCTTCTTGCATTGGTATGGGTACGTACGAGATGGAATCCTATTTTACAAACAAACACATCCACTAATAGAAGAATGGTGATTTTTTATGCCATTATGACTGCTGTTATGCTTTTTAAACTATGTGTGGGATATTTTAGCAAACTCACAGACCAAATTTTTATTTTTCATATTGTAATGTTTTTAGAATGTACTTACGGTATGATTTTTCTTGTTGTTTTTGTGACGTCAACAGAGATTCGTTGCGTAATGGAAGCTTACTCATAGAACTCGTCATTACAAAGATACGCTTGCTGAAACAAACCTACCCCCTTATGATGTAGAAGACAAATATAACACCTTGTAAAGAATCATTACACTAATACACTTGCTGAATCCAATTTGCTCGCTTGTGATAATAGTGAAAATATAACATATTGTAGAAAATCTACATTGACAGGTTTCGCCCCCTTTGGATGTTGATGAAACGTACAGAACCTTTTTAAAAGGATGCAAATAAGGGTTTTCTCCCTTGTGATGTTGATAAAAAAATTATTAAACCTTGTAAACAAGCTGCAAAAAAAGGTTTTCTCTCTTTTAATTTTGACGAAAAATACAAAACCCTGTAAATAAGCTACATAAAAGGTTTTTTCTTGTGAAATTGATAAACAAAATTTTAAACCTTGTAAAGAAGTTGCAAAAAGGGTTTTCCCCTTGTGATATTGATAAAAAAAATAAAACCTTATAGATAAGTTACATAAAAGGCTTTTGTTCATGGTTCTGATCAAGGTGGGAAATGTTTTCGTTTGACTTACTAACACTTATACTTTCTAGTCCCAACACAAGTTCAATTACAACAGTCCATTTCATTAGGGCTAACATTGGAGGGCAATTACATTGTAAAACAATAATGTCAAATCATTAAAAATCAAATAAGATAGAAAAACATTAAATGTTCTTTGTTAGCCCAAAGTGACGGCAAAATGCAGTTTGCATGAAGCAGAATACTATGTCAAAAAAAAAAGAATACTATGTCATTCGACATAAATCATGATACTAAATAAGGGGAACAACCATTTTACTTCCAGGGAAAGGGGTTTTGTGTTAATTTTCCTTAAATTTTGCGATCCCCAGTTTTAATGAAAAACATAGTGTGGTCAAGCACATGACAACAAAAAATATTCCGAAATCAAGAGTTGCAAAGACTTTTTTGTAAAACAAATATTGGATAGTGCTGTTGGTATCACCTCTCAATCCCTTGCCATAAAGCTAATCATAAACGTTGAAAACTCTGCTCTACAAGTCTTCAAAGTGGAATGCTGATATCATCAGCTATCTTTACTTAGTGAATGAGTTTGTAAAGTGTGATATATACTTTTTGTGCTTCTTTGTGATTTTGTTGTGATTAAGATTGTGACACGGTGTTGACTGATGTACCCCTATTTTGACATTTGTACTTATTATATATGTTTGTTATATTCACGCATCGTTGTCGATATAATGACATTTGATGCGATGGACATACAAGTGAGAGGTTTAGCGCTATAAAACAAGGTTCAATTCACCATTTTCCGCATAAGAAAATGCCTGAACCAAGTCAGGAATATGAAGCTGTTGTCCATTCGTTTGATGTGTGTGTACTTTTGATTTTGCCATTTGATTATGAACTTTCCGTTTTGAATTTCACTCAGAGTTC
The DNA here is from genome assembly GCA_037788925.1 of Mytilus galloprovincialis. Lineage (NCBI taxonomy): Eukaryota > Metazoa > Mollusca > Bivalvia > Mytilida > Mytilidae > Mytilus > Mytilus galloprovincialis. Next base: position 35,144,994 of record CM075339.1, read on the forward strand.
AGTATTTTTGTGATTTAATTTGTGACAGAATTATACTGTCTTTATTAATTTAAATATCATTAAGAAACTAACGTTTCATCTCCACCAAGCAAAGATGACGAAAGATGGATTTATCTTTTATTCAATCAGTTTTTGATCCACTGTTCTGCTTCTTATACAATCTTGGCTTTCAGAAACCAGTTTTCGGCTTTGAGCGTTCCAACTGAAGATATATCAGGAAAAGCGCTACGGATGCATGAAATCTATAAGGTGTATGCGTTTGGAATTTTCCTCGGAGTTCAGTATTTTTGTTAGATTACTTTTTCCATGTCCTTTATCTTCGGCGGATACCTCTTCTTGTGAACTACCAGTTCCGTTTGATATCATCAGCTTAATATTTGGTACTTTGGTACTGTCATTATTTAAAACAAACCTTTCTGAAATGTTCCATTGTTTGAAAATTTAGAAATAATCAAGAAACTTGAGTTTCAGCTGCCTGAGCATTACTCACTGCCAACCAAAATTACACACCCTTTTGATTCTGTTATATTGATACCATTTGAATAAGCATGTATAAATCGTGTCATTTATAACAGAACTGTTGCTATATTGTGTCAATCAAAATGTGAACGTAATGTTTATTAATTTATTAGAAATATTGATGTACAGCGTCAATCAACTTGTTTAAATCGTGTAAATACTTAAGAATAATAATATACTTTGTGAATTAGAGTGTACAAGTTTTGTAATGAATTTAAATTTTTATGCATTGCATGAATTAGTATGTACACGTTATGTAAATTGTAAGAGATATTGATATGCTGTGTGAATCAGTGTGTATAAATTGTGTAATGAATTTACATATTTATACAGTGTGTGAATTAGTATGTATACGGCATGTACCTATAGAGGAATAATGGTATTCTGTGTGAACCAGTGTGTACATGTTAATTATTGATAAACTGTGTGAATCAATTTGTATAAGTCATGTAAGTCGTTAGAAATAATGCAAACTCTGTGGACCAGTGTGTAAAAATTTTGTAAATCGTTAAAAATATTGCTAAACAGTGTGGAACAGTGTGTACAAGTTTTGTAATGAATATTGATACACTGTATGAATTAGTATGAATAAGTCATGTAATTATTAAGATGTGTTGATACACTGTGTGAAACCGTTGTATAAGTCGTGTAATTGATAAGATATTTTGATTACTAAACAATGTTAATTTTGATTCAATAAAATATGTTATGTATTTTATGTAACTAAATGTTATTTATTTGTATTCCATTACATTGCCGATACATTAAGGTGCTACCTTACACTACAGGAAGATAACTCTGAAAAATCAGGTAAACGTTTTAATTACATTGTGTTGGAATATTATGCTTCTCAGTGATCAAAATAAGTGTTTGTCGAACTACTATATAACCATTGTAATTTTTTTTATAAAATGGTTGGTTCAATGTTTTGGAATTTTTTATATTTTAGTCAAAGGGTCAAAGTAAAAGCTTCAAATGTCAAAATTTTATGAAAATTAGAAGAGTCAAATTAATTTTGGAGAAGGTGATGGGTACCACCTTCATGCTAAAGGTTCCACCTTCGGGTTAAGTGTTAGACATTGGGAGTTAATTTGGATTTTTATATTAAGTATGAATTTTTAACTCTATGAACTGCATCTGAATATCAAAATGTGATGGATGTTGCGTTTACACTTTCATGGTCAGTGTCAAGTACAAAATAAATTTTATGGAATAGGATTAATATAAAAAGCATCAGGAAATATGACTTATTTTTTTACATTTTAAATTTCGATTTCATCAAAATCAGAAACATCGCCATATTACGTATACTTTGCAATAATATTTAGTAAAAGTCAATTTACTTGGTTATACTATTGTTATTGTGATATGATCATTGCTATTTGTTATATATGACATTTGATATTTATATGACAATTTGATAAGTTTGGCATTTTCTCTCAATGAATTTTGATATTTGAAACTGTATTTTTCCTTAATGAAATTAAATGTCTGAAATTTGTATTTCACTTATAAATTTGCTATTTACTTGAAACATTTTTTATTCAATCATAGGAAATAAATGTATTTCAAACTTTGTTATTTAATCATAGAATTAAATGTGTTTCAAACTTTGTTATTCAATCATAGAAATTAAATGTGTTTCAAACTTTGTTATTCAATCATAGAATTAAATGTGTTTCAAACTTTGTTATTTAATCATAGAATTAAATGTGTCTCAAACTTTGTTTTTCAATCATATCATTTTTAATATATGTCTCATCAAACTGTATTTCAATTATAAAAATTAATGTGTCACAATTTTTTTTATTCAATTATAGAATTTAAAGTGTTTCAAACTTTGTATTTCATTCAATTTGTTGTATACTTGTTTGAAACTTTGTGTTGTACTCAATAAATTTGGTATTTATTCAAACTTTTTCACTCCAGAATATTGATATTTTTTACATGTTGTTAACAATTTGATATCATTTGACACTATGTATTTCATTCAATTTGATTTTTGTTCCACCATGTGATTCTATTTCACTATTTTTTACATTAATTTTGATTCAAACTTTGTTTTTGTTCAAAATATGATATTTGATTCAAATGCTGTACTTGACTTTGTATAATTTGGTGTTTGTTTAAAATCATGTTTTTCACTTTAAGATTTCTTGGATTTTTTTTTAAATTGAACTTTGATGTTGTTTTTTTTTTACTTCTAATTCAACGCTATCTCATCTGGGTTTTTTTAAACACCATATTTTACTTATGATATTTTATATTTTGATTTTTATATTTTTTTGCATTATCTATGTTGCGTTCTTAAACTTTGAATTTTGCTAAGAATTTGTAATATGTTCCAATCTTTATCACTTATCATATACTTTAACAAGTTTAATATGTGTTTGAATTAATAAATGGTTTGCATATTGTTTTCCTTTTTTATTAATGTACTTATATACCTATATTTGAGAATTTCTTAAATAAAATACAATTTCTTCGTATTTTTCCATGTGATCAATTGAAAATGCATAATTTCTGCGCAATAATTACAGATTATCGTTTGTCATCTCAACGAGATTGATTTTTCTGCTTGAGCTTGAACGGCGAATGATAATTTGTTTATCGCTATTTTACCTTTTACGACGTTGATAATTCATTGACCAGGCCTCGTGCGCCCTTAGTTTCTAGCAATAATTTTGCATATCACTCTACTGAGAAAGGTACTTATCAGTTAGTAAGTTTAAAGGAAACTTTTGAAAAATAGCAATAATCGTGTACAGTGTCTACAGCCAATTTGCGTGAGATAGTTTAAAACATAACTTACTAATACCTGAAGTCTCTTCAGAGTCAATGATTAGAAATTTGTGCGGCATCAATCATCTTGTTCAATCTTTTTATTGAAGACTTAATAAAGTACGTAACTCTGCTACAAAAACATAAAAAGGTATTGAAAAAAATGTATTCAGCAAAACCTTCGAGAATTTTAGAAAATAAGCAGTTCTCTTCAATTTCGTACTTTATGTAGCCTTTTTTACCTTTTTTAAATCGAGTTTCCATAATGAGTCTTTCATACACGAAATGAGCGTCTAGCGTACACAATTTCAATCTTGATATCTGTAATTAGTTTGTTGAAACTAAAATGTGTTGTGCATATAGAAAAAGTTAATTTTTGTAAAGGATTTGTTAAAAATTTGAGCAACAGGACGGGTGCTACATGTAGTGCAGGATCTGCTTACCTTCCGGAGCACCTTAAATCACCCCCAGTTTTTTGTGGGGTTAGTGTTGCTTAGACTTTAGTTTTCTATGTTGTGTCTTTTGTGCTATTGTTTGTCTGTTTGTCTTTTTATTTTTTAGCCATGGCGTTGTCAGTTTATTTTCGATTTATGTGCTTGACTGTCCTTTTGGTTTCTTTCGCTCTTCTTTTTTAAGGAATATGACAGTTGTTTTCATTCGTTTGATGTGTTAAGGTGTTTGATTTTGCCATCTTGATTTTGATCTTTTCGTTCTGAATTTTCCTCAAAATTCGTTATTTTTGTTATTTTACTTTTTAAGTAAGTGCTCATCTGAAGAGACTATTTTTTACAGTTGTCTTAATGTTGTGTTTTGTCACCACTACATTGTACCTGATTAGAGGGAGGGTTGGTGCATGTCACCACTACATTGTACCTGATTAGAGGGAGGGTTGATGCATGTCACCACTACATTGTACCTGATTAGAGGGAAGGTTGATGCATGTCACCACTACATTGTACCTGATAAGAGGGAGGGTTGATGCATGTCACCACTACATTGTACCTGATTAGAGGGAGGGTTGATGCATGTCGCCACTACATTGTACCTGATTAGAGGGAGGGTTGATGCATGTCCCCACTACATTGTACCTGATTAGAGGGAGGGTTGATGCATGTCACCACTACATTGTACCTGATTAGAGGGAGGGTTGATGCATGTCACCACTACATTGTACCTGATTAGAGGGAGGGTTGATGCATGTCACCACTACATTGTACCTGATTAGAGGGAGGGTTGGTGCATGTCACCACTACATTGTACCTGATTAGAGGGAGGGTTGATGCATGTCACCACTACATTGTACCTGATTAGAGGGAGGGTTGATGCATGTACATTGTACCTGATTAGAAGGAGGGTTGATGCATGTCACCACAACATTGTACCTGATTAGAGGGAGGGTTGATGCATGTCACCACTACATTGTACCTGATTAGAGGGAGGGTTGATGCATGTCACCACTACATTGTACCTGATTAGAGGGAGGGTTGATGCATGTCACCACTACATTGTACCTGATTAGAGGGAGGGTTGGTGCATGTCACCACTACATTGTACCTGATTAGAGAGGGTTGATGCATGTCACCACTACATTGTAGCTGATTAGAGGGAGGGTTGATGCATGTCACCACTACATTGTACCTGATTAGAGGGAGGGTTGATTCAGTAAATTTGGTATCGTTAATGCTATTAAACTTTATGACACGTTGCCAAGCACCTCATACAATAACACATCTATTAACTCCATAAACCGTGTTGTATAAATGGCATTTCAATTCTTTCTTGTGTATAAGTTAAACATTTGTTTGTCTTTTTGACTGTCTGAAATATTTGTCATGGCCAAACTCTTAGTAAAGCATGCCATTTGTCGCACCTTTCACTAAATTAATTTTTGTCAAACATATAGAGAGTAAAGTTGTGTGAAAAGATAATTATATCCCAACTCATTTGTTCTAACAGGGGTCATCCAGATATTCCGAACCCCATTGGGGCGACACTACAATAGTCAGACGATTCAATTGTCCAACACCTCAGTACACCCCATAGGTCCGACACACCAATAGCCTGGCTTATACACGAAATATTAAACGAAAAACGGTTATGATTCACAACAACAAAGTAAAACCGCTGAAAAACTGGCTCCCGACCGGGCACAATCAACACACAGGCGGGTCCGGAAATGATTAGACAATAGAGAATAATAGGCAAAATGGGACGAATAAAGGCAAAACGTATTAATAAAAATAAAGAAAAACAGGGTAAAAAACAAAAAAGAGAATAGTAGGGTGCTAATATATGGAGAATAGTAAGGAATGATGGGCAAAAAATATAAATAATGCAGAAAAATTACCTAAATGAAGGGCCCACCATTTAGACCCTTCTACAGAAAGTTTACTCCCTTTTTTTACCAATATTTTCTAGAATGTCACTGTGCATTAAATATATAATACTTTCATTTAATTATAGTAGCAAAATAGAGTTACTCATAAACTTCGAATTTAAATATTCCTCGATCATTTAAGCATGTTAAGGAAGTAAGATAATGATTTGTTAATAATAATGTCGGTATTGTCTCCCTTTACATACATTTTTCTCATTTGAATTTCATTTTACATTTGGTTTGTATGTTTATGGTCTAGATGGTTTTGACATAATAGTGAATAATGGGCATGCAATATCCTCCCCCAACCCCCAACCTCCTACCCCAAGTTAGAATAGAAATTAATAGGGTGCTAAAATATAAAGAAAATAAAATATTGGACACACAAAAAATGAACGGAATAAGATGTCTCTAAAGAATAAAAAAAAAACAGAATAGAAAGAAGAAAGGGACAACTATAGTGATTACCCTCATATCTCAGGAATATTCAGACGACGCTTCTGTTTATTTTAAACTTCATAATAAATCATAATACTTAATTTTCATGTGCTAAATATAGTCCTAAAAACATGAAATATTTGCCACTGGACGTTATTCAAACATTGATTATCAATTCTATGTTTAATACTATAAAAGAAAAATGCCTTGTTATAATGGAAAACAACAATATGTTGTATTTATTCACAACACAACTACGAGTAACAAGAATGTCTACCAAACACAAACAATATAAAAAAGAAGATGTGGTATGATTGCCAATGAAACAACTATCCACAAAAGACCAAAATGACACAGACATTTACAACTATAGGTCACCGTACGGCCTTCAACAATGAGCAAAGCCCATACCGCATAGCTAGCTATAAAAGGCCCTGATAAGACAATGTAAAACAATTCAAACGAGAAAACTAACGGCCTAATTTATGTAAAATAAAAAAAAAATGAACGAAAAACAAATATGTAACATAAACAACGCTTAAATCGCTGTACTCGTCTTAAAGCCACACTTCTTGGACTACACGTTTGCACAGACGCTCCCCCCCCCCCCCCCAGCACTGGTTTTAAAAGTAATCTTGGTAAAGTTTCGATCGATCTTCCTATATATGCACTGATAGCAAAGCTGAATGTTAGAGCAGACACATTACAAATTATTCAGCAAACAAATGTTGTCATAATTTACTTGTTAATCCCACTGCAAAATGCAAAATACATAAACAATTATTTAGGCAAAACTATGCCATCAAAATACATACTAAATAACTTGATATGAAAGTACCTATGAATATTAGTGAGATGTTCCCTTTTGAAATAGCCACCTGATACAATTTTTGTGTTTACTTTTTGGAAACTGTTTCAGTCCTATTGTTAATCAAATAACTGACCTACCATGTAAACATTAGGGGGAGATTATAGGAAGCGAAACGTCTTGACCACTTTATTAACTAAGTCAACAATTTAAATAAGTTTTGTAATAGTGTCAAAAATAAAGCGATTCTGTAAACATATTAAAGACTACATAAGTTTGTAGAAGCTATTTGGTAACACAATTACACATAAGCAAGTTAGACGGAGGGTTGGACACCCGAAAACATGTTCAATTTCGCCACTTTATGTTCGTGTCTGTCTTAAGTCAGTAGCCTCTACTTCAGTGATTGTCTTTTCTTGTTGTATACTAGAGTCATGTTTTTTTTATAAAATCAGGCAATTATTTTTCTCGTTTGAATTATTTTTCTCGTTTGAATTGTTTTGTCCTATTGAGGCTTTTTAAAGATTGCTGAGCGGTATGAGTTCTGTTCATTGTTGAAGGCCGTATAGTTACATATAGTTGCTAACTAAATGTCATTCAATTTGGTCTCTGATGCAATTTTCTCATTGACAATCGTACCAAATCTTTGTAGTTCTATACTGGTATATTTGAAGAGATTTTTCGCTTCCTTAATTTATTTCAGAATCTTCCGAGATAATATATATATAAATAAAAAAAAATATGTATGATTGCCAATGGGACAACTATCTACATGAGATCAAATGACACAGAAATTAACAACTTATTACAATAGGTCACCGTACGGCCTTCAAAAGAAAAGTCCATATCGCATAGTCAGCTATTGAAGATCAAGAAATGACAAATGGAAAACAATTCAAATGAGAAAACTAATGGCTTTATTTATATACAAAAAAAAATACAAAAAAAATCAAATATGTAACACAGCATCAAACGACATTCAACCGTTGAAATACAGGCTGCTGACTCGGGACAGGCACATATTTATTTGTTTGATACAGAACCGTGCTAATGTTATAGATATCAAAATAGCATTTTAACAAGAGCATAACGTTCCTGCTGACACCTATCAAATATTTCTAACATTTTTGACAATATCTCTGGGGCCAATTCAAGATTTATATTCTTTTTGAATTGGAAAAAAATAATATATGATAAGATTAAGTTGGTATGAATTAGATTTCGATATCGTTTTGTCAAGGAAAACGTACACATTTTCGAATCATTTGCTCAAAGAATATGTCAATCTAATCAAAATATAGACCTCTGATTTCGTTACACTACATATGAGTAGTAAAACGAAATCAGAGATCTTTATTTAATTAGATTGAGAATATGTTCGGGTTTTTTTTCAAAGAGAGGCAACACTTCAAAAATACCAATGGGTTATTCAAATCCATAAGTCGAAGACAAACAACGTCATGACAGGAAACAAAAGTTAGGCCCTCTCACAATTTGAATCATTTTCAAACAAGAAATAGTTCGACTCACAATTTTCCACCTACCCATCATTTTTTTTTTTTTTATTATTATTATTATGTTGGATTAAAAAAAGAAGTGAAAAAAGATCCGTATATATGTTACAGTGAATTTGTATAATCAGGGATTATGTAAAATCCCTAAATTTTTCAGGGGTTATGAAGAATCACTGGTTAGTTTATGGATTATATATAATCACATAAACTGTCAGGAATTATGTATAATCACTAGAAAAAACGTCAGGGATTATATAGAATAACTGAAATGATACTAAAATATATAACATATTGAAATTCTTAAAAGTTAACCTTAATATATCATAACAATAACCTTAATATTGTAAAACGTTAGGCATAATTTATTAATATGAAAGACAAAAATATTGAAATGTTATATACAAAATAATTAAATGATAAGCACAATATAATTAAATGATAAGCAAAATATATATAGAATAATTGATGTTTTGATTTTTATACTGACTTTATCAGTAATAATATCAAGCAAGCCCTTTTTGATATTGACTGTATTAGTATTAATAATATCAAGCGAGCCCACACGTGCGGGTTGATGAAGTCAGTATGAAAATATTAAATTGCATAATGATTATTCTTTTTATCGTATTGTTTTAGCAATTGTTTTTAGGTTGAGAATATGAAATAAAATGAAATTGTCATTAAAACTATTTTTATGCATACAGTTGTTTATGTATACAGAAATAATATTTTCTAGGCAGTTCCTAAAATTTGAGCAATGTAGTTTGATATATTTATACAAATTAGAGACATAATAGTTGATAGGTTTTTGTTTTACATCGATGGAAAAAAACCGAATAAAACCAAGTACCGTGTAAATGTTACTTTTGATCATTGATTTTATCATAATTAGCTTTACCTTTTCAATGCTTTATACATGATTTTTATGGAATATGTACAATTTTGACAAGATCAGCACTAAAAATAGTGTATTCCCGTAGAAAACTGCTGATTTTGAATGCAATATGACTTTTATTGATATATCTTAAGTAATATCTGGGGGAGCTGTCAATCGGACAGTAATCCGGCAACAAAAAAAATAAACAAAAGACAATCAAAAAAGGGAGCAACACCCTGTATTAAACAAAAGACAATTATTCAATATGTATACAAACTTAATTGTCTCCGTCTATAAAATTTGAGAATAATTAAAACATGCAGACACAACAAAAGTTTTAATTTCTCATACTCTACAAATAATAAAAACTGGTATACTAATAAAAATACATAAGACAACCATCCTTGTTGAAGATTTATTGACTGATTATTGGTTGCCTAGCGTCCAGTGGAAAATATTTCATTATTGCTCAAGGTAATCTAATTAAAGAGGTTCCTGACAACATAAATAAAGACCGTGTTAACTTTTCCATTGTTTCAAAATGTTTTGGCCTTGAACATCACTGAAGAGACATTGATTGTCGAATAGCGCATCTGGTGCAGAAAAATTGGTACCGTTTATATGTTATTCATGTGCAATTCTATTTGAATTTTTTATGTTTCTGCACTCCTCTGATCGAGGTAAAGTCGAAAGTATGAGGATCAAGACACTCAAAAAAATATTAAATTAATTAAACGCAGTTATCTGCCAATGTTTAAGAATATTTTGGAAGAATCTCGAAGATTTGAAAGCGGGTTTTTTTTCACTTCTTTGTCTGCAATAACAAAAATCATATATGCAGCACCTTCTACCACAACGTTTGCAGACTATTATTTATTTCCTGTGAGTTTACTGCGCCTTGCTTGGTTTACCTACAGAGGACTTGCAATAGCTTAAAAAAAGAGCTATTCATGTATTTGTTGTTGTTTTTTTTTGTCAATATTTCAAAATGTACTGTATATTTTGCTTTCAGTGTTATAAACCTTCGCTATTAATATCTTTTAAGATAATGATACTGTCATTTGTGTTACATATTATGGAAACGACAAATATGACATTCTGAAAACATGTAAAGAACTAAAAGTTTATGAATTGAAGATTTTAACGCAAACATAAAACTTCGAGACAGAGATATCTGCTTTTCTCGTGTATGACTCCAAAATGTACTCTTCATTCCAATTCTGCTACAACCATAATAAACCTTGAAAGTTACTATTTTTATCAGTTTTAGACAATGGTATTGTCATTTGTGCTAAACATCCTGGAAATGACACATTCTGACCTGGTTATAAGCTTCTCTTTGAAAAACAGGAATACTGGGGCATGTCATGATTCTAAACCGCTTTCATATCAACATATCTCTATTATAGCTGGAATTGGTGACTACAATATTACAAATGAAAAATCTGCTTGTATCTGGATTGAAATGCACATGAGCTTAAAAAATAAAACCCTGAAGAGTAAGGCAAACCAGGGTCTAAATTTACTTCAATCTACAGCCGTTTTCAACAAGTTTCTCATTTAAGCTATTCTCAAGGCGTTATTTTTCAAATTCAAACTATAAACATTACAAAGGAGGATGCGAAAGATACCAAATGGACATTCAAACTCATAAGTGAAAAATAAACTGACAATGTCTTGGCTAACAAAGAAAAAGACAAATAGAACATAGAAAACTAAATACTGAGCAACACAAGCTCCACTAAAAAACTAGAGGTGATCTTAATTGCTCCGATCATTTACAGTATCCTAATATATATTAGAAGATGTGGTATGACTGCCAATGAGACAACTCTCCATTCAAGTCACAATTTGTAAAAGTCAACCATTATAGGTCAAAGTAATGTCTTCAACACGGAGCTTTGACTCACACCGAAGCTATTAAGGGCCCAAAAAATGACTCGTCTAAAACCAACAGACTAATCTATATAAAAAAACAAGAAACGAGAAACACTTTTATATGAATCACATCAACAAACGACAACTACTGAACATCAGATTCCTAACTTTATATTCATATTTAGATACTGTATTACAATGTTATGCCTTTTTTTTTTTAACTCTATGCTCAATTACAAAAGCCGTGCGGTTGTTTGAAAAATTAGTAATACCCAAATTGCGTACATGCTGTACTTCACATCCGTGAAAACTTAATAACTGGTATCTCCAGTTTTAAAAAGATATGATATGAATTTTGTAGGAAATGACTGCCGTTAATAGTCCTGCAGCTACAATCATATTTCAGAAGAATTGTGTACATCCTGCTACAAGCATGAAATATGGTATAGACCTTCCTCAACTATTAATCTTTTATTTCAGATAAGGAGGCATTTGAAAAAAATGTCTCACTTCCGGTTAAATCCAAAATGGCGGACATTATACTTGAATCATCCTAATATCGAAGGCTAGTATGTGAAAAAGTGTTATTATCATGCTACTAGCATAATATTTGGTGCAAACCTTTGTTATGTACTACTTTTGGATATATTATAAAGTTTAGATGTCTTCAAAAACCCTACTTCCGGTTAAAATCCAACATGGCGGACATTGTACTTGAATAAGCTTATTTGTTAGGGAGGGAAGTTGAAATGTGTTTTAACGTATTGCTACTATCATTACATTGTGCAGGAACCTTCCTTTAGTGCTTCTGATGGATACAATGTATGAGACATATGTCTTAAAATCCCTTACTTCCGGTAATATCCAAAATGGCGGACATAGAAATATCAATCTTTAATCCAAATATTCAACTTTTTTCAAAATGTAAAGGAAATGATTTTTTTATTTGCTGGTCATTAAACTTTTGGCTTTAAGTTATCCCTCAAACCACTAATTCTATCATCATGTTGTAAATGTTTAAATAGAAAGTTGACACTTCCGGTAAAAATTTGACATGAATTTCAAAATATCAAAATACAGTGGGAGACCCGATTTTCCACATTAACAATGACCGCGGCATCCTTTCTTACATCCACAATGTACAAGCTTCTGACAAAATGATGAGGCCTCAGAAAGAGTAAAGAGAGATCCTCTTTGTCCCTTCGTCATTTATTAGTGTCTGGACTAAGTAGCATAAGAGCCAATCCCAAGCTCGTCCCCTAAACACCTGCATTAGTATATTGCACGTTTTACATGCTTGAAAAGACAAGACCAAGTTGAGGGAATAGCCTCAATTATAATTAGCCTTCCCTTTTGTGCAAATAGTTATTTTCTTGCTTCGTTAATCATGTAAGCTCCATCTGATAAGTTTGTGCGATCTTACAGAAAACCCTGGTGATTTAGGCTGATCAATCATCATTCTTTATATTAAAGTCACATCTTCAAATGCCATCAATGTCTCCCATGCAGTCTTTTTTCCTTTTCAAGCAAAGAGAGAACCGTATCACAACCGGTAAAGGTATGGGTCACAATAAGTGTGTGTGATCACTCATTGCCTAGTGCATCTGAAAGGCCATTGATAGATATTAATCGAAAGATTTTTGCCTCGCCAAACACAATCCATAGTTCGTCTGCCCCTATGTCACGGAATAGCGAAATAGTATTGACAGCATCATCAGTAACGACTGTTAATCATGACTCGTTTAAGTTCGTGTTTCACTGCATCAGACACATGCACCATGATTTTAGTGTCTGTCTCTTAATGTGAACATGGTGCTACACTTAAAATACTTCACGTGTTGGATAAGATAGAATATCCTGAGCATTTGTTGCTACAACTACCATACTCATCAAATACTTCATCCACTCTTGTTACAGTTTCAAGGTATTTTATCAAGGAAAGGACATAATACCCAATCATCATACTCGTTAGGAAACACCTTGAAACTGTAACAACAGTGGATGTAGTCTCGGATGCGAACATAGACAATACTGGTAGTTTGAAAGCTCTGAAATAAAAGAGTATTAGTTGAGGAAGGTCTATGCCAAATTTCATGCTTGTAGCAGAATGTGCACAACTTTTCACAAAGCCGCCGTACTAAAACTGGGCATCAAAGATGTAACTCTGACATTCCAATCTAACGTGACTGTTTTATTTACGAATTCAATATGACGGTCAGCTATACTGTTTGTATTTATTTTTATATATCCAGCACAGCCCAACCGACGGTTCTAACCATGAAAAAGTTATTTTCAACCTACAGTATTATTGATATGTTCTGTAACATGATGTCTTAAGTTCAAATGAAATGACGGTCATTTAATGTCCAAACAATACCTTAACTTGGCACGGGCTTGACAAAAATCAGCATGCGTTTAATAACAATTAGGAGCGGATCGGTTTCCGAAAATTTCGGGATCAGTTGGATATGTGAAACCCTCTAAAATCAATTCCATAAACAAATCTATACTTGAAAATTAACTTTCAACAAATGTTTTTAATATATCCCCCTACGTCCTTAAGCTTTTATTTGATACCAATTAAAAATACCCATGCATTTTACTAATAACACTTACGCGATAGAAATATTTTGTTTGAAATTTGTATTGCTTTCTGGAATATTCTCTCTGACCAGCTGGTCCCAATTTAAGTGGCCCTTAACCTTTATATTTGATTTCAAGAGGGTTGTTTAAAAATGTTTATAGAGATAGTAGATTTTGGTATTTATATAACAGTGGTTGTTTTTCCTTTTTGTAAGCTTCACCCAATGTAAAAATTGTATACTCAATCACCTGCTGTGACTTTTACAAGTCAGGCTATTTCGGCCATTTGTTGTTCGTCGTCGTTTTTTTTTTTTTTTTTTTTTTTTTTTTTTATCGGTGTGGTTTAATTTAGGGAGGCATAAGAGGGTGGTGGTTGATGTTGTCTCTTGTAGTTTCCGATATTTTGGCGATTCGTTGTATCTTATCGGACTATTTTATGCCCCACCTACAAAAGTAGGGGGTATCATGTTTTCTGGTCCGTTCGTTCGTTTGTCCGTCCATCCGTCTGTCCATCTTCAGATTAAAGTTTTTGGTCAAGATAGTTTTTAATGAAGTTGAAATCCAATCAACTTGAAACTTAGTACACATGTTCCTGATGATATGATCTGTCTAATTTTAATGCCAAATTAGAGTTTTTACCCCATTGTCACTGTCCACTGAACATAGAAAATGATGGTGCTAATAGGTCCTCCGTGTACTTAGGACAAATTCTTGTTTTTATTTGTGTGGTTTAATTTAGGGAGACGTTGATGGTTGTATTGTGCAGTATTTTGGAAATTCGTTGTATGTACTATCGGACTGTTTTTCGGCCTTTTTTTAATTTTGAACTTATAAAATAATAATTTTATTACTGTGCCGAGTCGGACATATGACAGTTGTTGTTATCCATTCGGTTGGTGTGTTTTGCTTAGGGACTTTCAGTTTCGAATTTTGTTATTTTATTTTTTACTAAGTTGTAACACCATTGTTTATAGTCATACACTTGAGAAACCCTTCATATGATAGATTTGATTCATGTGACATCTTTAAAATTATAATACCTCATTATTCGACATTAAACAACAATGGACAAGTTCGGAAACACTTCACCAGTTATAGGTTTTTCATGTATTGTTTAACAAAAGTTTTCCGTAATAAATAAATAACTGTGCTTTAAAGCTTTTACTGTTGGCCTATTAGAAACATTTTTTCAAATGATGTAATATTAAATTTCATACCCGAAATTTAAATTTACTAGTTTTGTAATAAAACTTAACATTACAATTGCTATTGTCCTCGTTTTTATCCTTCAGATGCTTTTTATCTCACCGAGTGTGAGCTTATTCCATCACTTGGCGTCCGTCGTCGTCCGACGTGTGGTGTCGTTAACTATTTCAAAACTCTTTTCTCAGAAACTACTGGGCCGAAAACCTTCAAACTTTAACTGAACGTTCCTTAAGGTATCTACTTTATGAATTAAATCCGCAGTTTTGGTCCATTGATAAACATTGCCGTCATGGCTAAAAGTAGAACATAGGGTTCAAATGCATTGTTTGATTTATATCTCTAAAAACTAAAGCTTTTTGAGCAAATCTGACATGGGTTAAACTTATCCAAATGGTCAAGATCTATTAGCCCTGAAAATTTCAGACGAATGGATCAACCCATTGTTGGGTTGCTGCAACTAAATTGGTAGTTTAAAGAGTATTACGTTTTATTTGTTATTATCTTGAATAATATTATAGATAGAAATAAACTGTTAGCAGCAATAATGTTCAGTAAAGTAAGATATACAAAACAAAAGTGACCAAAATTGTCAATTGACCCCTTAAGAAGTTATTGCCCTTTAAAGCAATTTCACACAATTTGATCATCAAGTTTGCTAACATTTCAAAATATTCTCCTCTGAAACTATTGTGCCAAAAACTTTAAGTGAATGTTCCTTTAGTTAAGGATTTTAGTTTATGAATTGTATTCGAATTTTTTATCCATCAATAAACATGGCCGCCATGGCTAAAAATAGAAGGGGAAAAGGGGGGGATCAAATGCAGTTTTAGACTTATATCTCAGAAACTAAAGCATTTAGAGCAATCTGAAAATGGGTTAAAAGGGTCAGGATCTGTCAGCCCTGAAATTTTCAGTCAAACCAAACAATCCATTGTTAGGCTGCTGCCACTATTGGTTACTTTAGGGAAATTTTGCAGTTTTTGGTTTTTATCTTGAAAATTTTTGAAGATAAAGATAAACTGTATACAGCAAACATGTTAAGCAAAGTAATATCTACAAAAAAGGTTTTTCAAGATCAAAATTGTCAATTGATTCCTTAAGGAGTTAACTTATTGACCTATAAGGACGATTTTACACAAGTTGTTTATGTTTCTTAACTTTAAAAATCTTCTCAAAAGAATCTAGTATAAATTTGTTATTTCATTTCCTTGTACGTCAAGAAACATAGACACGATGGCTAAAATGAAACATATGGGTAAAATGCATTTATTTGCTTTTGAAGAAAATATGACAGATACAATGAACATTTAAATGGCATTATTAAGCCATTCATTAATATACGTTCAAAAGCAAAAATAATCATTGATGAAAGATTTAAGCAAAAAATAACAGGTGAGCGATTCAGGCACTTGATAGCCTATTGTTCATATTGCATTATGATATTTTTTGTGGGGGAGGAAGCCAATAACCTCTAATATTCTAAATAGACTTAAAATTGTGGCAAACCTCTTTGTTTCCAAATTGTAGTGATATTTTTTCGAAAATGCGTTAAATTGTATAACATTTTTCAAGAACTTATCTTCCAATAGACTTTCCGTCTTTCGAAGAAAATGCGGGAAAATGTATTGTTATCTCAACGAGGGTGGTTGATAAACTCATCATAGATACCACGATTGAAATTTTCTATTTGCGCCCGACGCGCGCAACATTATGTTTTATGCGGCTTATGTATAAATATATGTATGGGTTCAGGGGCAGATTCAGTCTTTTTTAAAAGGGGTCCCAACCATATGTTCCCTTTCAAAAGCATTGTCAATTTGATCGTCAAAAGGAGGTTTGTACCCAACACCGTCACTATAAAATTAATTTGGCTCGTTTAATTTTCATGAAATTATGAAAAAGTATTTACTTTGACCCTTTGACAAAAATACACAAAAAATTTCTAAAAATTTAACCAACTATTTTTTAAAGAAAAAGTACACTGGTTATATAGTAGTTTGACAAACCCTTATTTTGATCATTATAAATATTCCCTTAACAGTACAACGTTATTAAGGATGTACACCTCTGAGGAGCCAAACATTTCTAGGATTAAACTTTTTTTCTTAACCTGATTTTGGGGTTTATAAGACTGTAAAAGAATAATTGGTAAAGAAAAAAATCGTATGGTTGTGCACTTCTTTTTTTGCTACGACCCTTTGAAAATACCCAATTTTGATGATTTTCACATTTTTAATCAATTTTTACCTATTTTTGGTCTTTTATCGTGAAAAAAATCACAGTTCGACAATTAAACTTTTTTTCATACTTTCAATAAAGATGAAGTGGACCAATCTAAATAACTTTAACTTACAAAAATTATAGGTAGGTGTAAATATAAGAAAGTTTTATCATATTTTGATGCTTTTTTGTGTCAAATTTACCATGCTCAGCCTGTCAATTTTGTAAAAGTTTGATTTTTCTCAGTTTTAAGAACAAAATGCATATTATTTCAACATTCCAGTTATAATTGATTGAAGGGATACATATGTAAGAAATTTGAAAAGACAAAAATGATATGGCAAGTACAAGATTCTTGTAAAATCATTTTTTGTACCCCTCACCCATTTTCTCAAAATTTTGGCTAAAAAAACTGACTTGATTGGTCGTAAAATTTGAAAACTGGATTACTCAAAAACTATTCATTTTAAATACACATTTTTTCACAGAGTTATGTTTGATGTTGTCTGCTCATTTGTCGGGTTATTGTTTCTTTGACATATTCCACGTCCCGTTCTCAATTTCATATATATATATATAAAATGTCTAATTAAAAATTGTTCAAAACTTTCAATTATAGCGACATCAATGGGAAAGGTTCAACCTTAATTCATGAGAACAATCATGATTAATATAAAATTGAAATGATAGGGAGCTATATAAATTATGTATATTTATGTTCTAAATGAGCAATGTAAAACAAAACAATCCTTCCTCGACCTGGATAAACCTATGATTTGACATTGGTAATTGAAGAATCTCCACTAAGCACTCTACATCTAGTAAGAAGTTAGTTCATCGACTCGTCGTCCCAGAATTAGAATAATATGTCTGTTTAGTAAGACCTGTCTGGTATGTAGACTGTAATTTTGTCAACTGGCACGTTAAAACACCTACCCAGCATGGCTGTTGGTTTCCCATATTATTTAATATTTTAGCTTGATAAATAACTCATACTGTCGAACCACTCCATTTGTGGTCATGTTTCAATACGCCTGAACAGATTTATCTCCCCATGGATAAATCTTGTAAACACCATTATATAGGTTTTTTTTCTTTTATTTCTTCTTCAACTCTGTAACTGATCATGTTTATTCGAATGAGTATGGCAAAAATTAAAATTGATCGTTACGAAATAACCGTTTCACAAATGATATCGGATATTTATAATACAATACCCTTCCCTTTTCATGAATGTGCCCTACCGAGTTAGACTATTTACCGGATTTGTAATAACATCAGCAATATGACGGGTGCCACATGTGGGGCAGGATCTTCTTACCCTTTCGGAACACCACCTGGGATCACCCACAATTTTGGTGGTGTTCGTGTTGCTAAGTCTTTATTTTTCTATGTTGTGTCATTTGTATTATTAATTAATACAATTGAGAATGATATGGGGAATGTGTCAAAGAGACAACAACCCGACCATAGAAAAAACAACTGCAGAAGGTCACCAACAGGTCTTCAATGTAGCGAGAAATTCCCGCACCCGGAGGCGTCCATCAGCTGGCCCCTAAACAAATATATACTAGTTCAGTGATAATGAACGTCATACTAATTTCAAAATTGTACACAAGAAACTAAATTAAAATAATACAAGACTAACAAAGGCCAGAGACTCCTGACTTGGGACAGGGGAAAAAATGCGTCGGGGTTAAACATGTTTATGAGATCTCAACCCTCCCCCTATACCTCTAGCCAATGTAGAAAAGTAAATGCATAACAATTGTCTATTTGTCCCTTATAATTTTTAGCCATGGCGTTGTCAGTTTATTTTCGATCTATGACATTGGTCATCCCTCTGGTGTCTTTGACCCCTCTTCATATTATGTTGTAAATTATGATTTCCTAAGCCCAGTAGTCAGCGTTAAGATTACTTATTATTGATATAGTCATAATAATTATTTGACTGTTTAACAAACTATAATTTTTAGTAATACTCAATATTTTATATTCTAGAAATACATAACATCAACTGTATATTGGCGTTATACATACAGTTGATGTAATATATTCAAATTCATAGAGTAGAAAATAGTTAATATTATTTCGGAAAAAAACAAGGTTTGGTAAACAGTTAATTAATTCATAACTTGAATTCATATTGAATGTTGGGTTCTCAATGCACTTCATCTTCGTTTGTTATTGGTTGTTTTTTTTTTGTGTGTATTATGATGATTATTTTGTAGATACAAAGCTAATCTATCATGATTCTATGGTACAACTTTTAGCTCTGGGTATCTCGGATGATTTTATTTCGAAACCTTATATACAGCAAACTCATTCATTGGTGAAGCTATAGTATACAAAACCTTGATATTAAAGTAAAATGTCATAATCGGAAATAGCATATGATTGTTCATTTATATAATTGATATAATAGACATTCATTAAATGTCATTTTGTTTTATTGATAATTAGATACAGAATGACAGGCTATCTCATGGTAAACAGTATGAAAAAATAGACGTATTGTGTAGTTCATGTAGTTAGAACAAACACATGTAAATCTTAACCCATCGGAAGGTAAGGCAATTTACAAGCATCTTCATCTAAACATTTATTTTCTCTCACTGTGTATTGAGTGTAAACAGGGGCTAGTTTGCTTGATATTCAAATTGAGCTAGCATGCCAGTTAACTGCTAGTAGTCTTTTGTTATTAATGTACTATTGTCATTTTGTTTATTTTCTTTTGTTACATCTTCTGACAACGGACTCGGACTTCTCTTGAACTGAATTTTAATGTGCGTATTGTTATGCGTTTACTTTTCTACATTGGCTAGAGTCATAGGGGGAAGGGTGAGATCTCACAAACATGTTTAACCCCGTCGCAATTTTGCGCCTGTCTTAAGTCAGGAGCCTCTGGCCTTTGTTAGTCTTGTATGATTTTTAATTTTAGTTTCTTGTGTATAATTTTGAGTTTAGTATGACGTCTATTAATACTGAACTAGTATACATATTTCAAGGGGCCAGCTGAAGGACGCCTCCGGGTGCGGGAGTTTCTCGCTACATTGATGACCTATTGGTGCCCTCCGGCTGTTGACTGCTCTATGGTCGAATTGTTGTTGCTTTGACACATTCCCCATTTCCTTTCTCAATTTTAATGTCGTTTGCATGGTTTAGGTAAACATAAGGTACAATTAAGGTTTACTTATTATACCCGTATTTCCAAGTGATTCTTATTTTCCTGCGTAGTAGACGATAGGTTGATTGCATATTGTATAACACCAGATACTAGTTCGAATAAGTACACTATTTTACACTTGTTTAATCAGCATGATTATAGTTTAAAAAAGAATTCTTCAGTTTTGACGCTAATAATTGTACAAAAAAATAACAGTATGAAATGCATAAATTATACCATATACATGGTATCGTTTACTAACAAAAGTATTATATACTCTGAACAGAAACTGATGTATAAGATAGAAGAAGTATGTTGAAATAAAGCTACAGAAAGTATTTTTGTAACATGCAGATGCTGTCAATTTGTTAATGCATGTGACGCTTTAATTGCACAGGTATGTATGTATCTAGATGTGTTTCTGTGTGTAATTCAAATGTAGGAATATGTGAGTGTTATTTTTAAAATATTGATCTTGTATATTATATTTTGTTTACAAACATGTGATTTTCTAAGGGCACGACACGAGATATTAATTGAGGTCACTTCAATAAAACAAATTGAATGTGATTATTAAGCTGTAAAATTTTATATATATAATAAAAAAGAAAAAAATTCTGTTTAGTATTAAAATTTATATTAAGATCCATTTTGTTACATCTTGTGATCACTTTTATTTGGCAATCGCCATTGGCAGTCAGCAGGGTTAAAGAACATCTGTTGTTCGACCTGTTAGTCAAATGCGTTTTGTTTAAATATACTTTTTCACTTTTTTGGTCTTTTGGAAAATGTTGTTTGTGCTGTTTTTAGACCCTTCTACAACAAAATTTGTTTTACATGCACACGTATAAAAATTTCAATTTTTATCCAACGCAATCATAGGTTTGAACGTAGTTTTCAATTTAGACTCGTTTATATATATATATATATTCATTAAATAAAATAATAAAATAAGTAAAAGGTTAACAGTTCCATTCTATCGATTTCATCCTTCCATTTTATTATTTTATTTAATGAATATATATATCTGACCAGGTGAAAATTATTTTTTACGCCTATATATATATATATATATATTCATTAAATAAAATAAAAAAATAAGTAAAAAGTTAACAGTTTCGTTCTATCGATTTCATCCTTCCATTGGGACTCTTCGGGATAACTGATGTAGTGTCGCTATAGGCGACGTCGTCAAGGAGGTTTATGACGTTCCGCCATTGTCCGTTATTAAAAGTTCTCTGGTTTTAATTTCGAACGGAACGTTGTTATGAAATAACATTCCATCTCTTTTCTATATATATATCGGTACAACGTTTAGCGAAATTGAATTATATCGTGATGATATAATGGATACATTATTTTCATGGGAGGCCGATTAAATTGTATGTGATGAAGTAATGGATACATTACCTTTTCGAATCAATATTTTAATTACATAAAAGATACAAATACAATATATCCAAAACATAAGGCACACAAAAACGTGCAGAGTCAGTGAGTTAGTTTTTTTTTAAATTTTAAGTTTTAATAACTGAACTACTGGACTGGTAACACTCAACAAATGTATTCATCGGTCGAGTTGTTAAACTAACAATGGGCTTCAGCTACTGATACTGAAATAGATATTATACAGGTGTAGATGGTTTCACATAAAACAAAATAATTGCGAACAAAAAAAGAATAATGGCAACAAATTCACTATAAAGAAATAAAGACCCATCCCACGCCCCCCACGCCCCCCGAAAATGTGTTACTAAACAAAGCATATGCTTGCGTTCAACAAGCTAAACAAGAACAAGACAAAAAACATTTGCATGAACATGATGAAGGTTGCCTTTTTTAATTCCACAAAATACCTGTTGAATTCTGCCAAATAGTCGAGTCGATTTTACTGTTTCGGTAACTTCATTTCTTGGTGGCTTCCTTTAACTTTATGTTGATACTTGGTCAATTTTTGTTTTTGCTAAGGAAATGTCCCGTGTCAGGTTCCTTCTATTTGTTTCTGTTTTAGATCTGGTATTCTGTAATACCGCAATGTCGGTACCTGAAAGTTGCTGGAAGTGAGAGATCATCATGAGGGCTGTTTGTATTCTGTCAGAGTCTGGTTTATAACAAATGACCAATACCATATTGATGTCATTATTTTTTCTATAACTCATCTAAATAACATCATAATAATTAGGTTTATTAATCACTCCTATATATGACTATAGCAACAAGGTTTTCATAAAGGCGTTTTTGATCCGCGTACATTAATCTGACGAGCGTCTGGCATAAATAATTTTAATCCATGTATCATTGATCAGTTCATTTCCAGCAATTCAATCATTGATGTATTATTACTGTGGATTCATTTATTTTCATGCGTACCAATTTTCGCGTATTGAGGAATGCCTGTATTTTCGTGGATTTTTGAGTTCGTGGTTTTGCAAAAGTCTGTCTACGAACAGTAAAAAATTTGCCAATCGTTGAATATTTAAATTCCTGGTACACTTATTACCACAAAATCTACGAAAATTGGCATCCAACGAATATTAATGAATCCACAGTTCTCAAATATGAATATATATATATATATATATATATATATTGCAGACAAAAGGGCTACGTTCATGGCGTTCATGAATTGTATTTTCTTGACAGTATTGACGTCATTTCCACTCTGTGTAAACGGCAAAACAACCACAAATACCACACAGTTTGTATATATCCAAGGAGAAAAGGGTTCTGAAAATTGGAAGTTGATTTGCAAGATGTTTCAACACCCAAATCCAATAGAAAGAGACATTTGTAAAGAACAAGAGGACACCAAACTGCAGTCGTCTTTTAATGCAATGTATTCTAACTCTGATAAGGAATGTGTCAAGGAAAAGTCAGAGTCTTACATATTTACTCGTACAAAAATGCCTGCTATACGCAAAATAGTAAGTTTTTCTTCTTTTTTTGGTACTAAGTCGACCACAATTACAACATTGTGTACTCCTAATGCAGTTATTTAAATCACTACTGTTATATTTACTCCTATTACTTCTACCGCTACTTATATTAATTCAACTACAACAGCAACAACAGCTACTTGTATCACAACTTATACTGCTACTGTCTTTTTCTACTAATACTTCTAATATTACTATTTTTATATTAACACATTTTCTTTCTAATTATTGACTTTGGACAAACTTTTAGTAACTCGGTTTACTCTTATATTTGTTCTTATGTTCTACATGTTCTACCTCGCTTGGCTCGTCCGAACATATATTATTTATTATTCTATATATAGAAACAACAAAGACTTATATAGCAGGAGATACACACCAAACAGTTGTTATAGAGCTTTCTTACAAATTGACGAAAGATACGAACGAACGTAAAGGGAGCACGTATTTCATTTCCACAATAACAGTTAAGAGTCCTTGTTTTATCCAGTAACACAGCCTTCTTTTCTAAATCAAGTTTATTTTTTCAAAAATAATAATATCGTAAACAATACACGATTTTAATATAATCAAAAATAGAAAAATAGTGTCAAATACACTTACGTCCGATACGTTACTTACGTAAACCACAAGTACACACATTTCCGCGGGATTTTTTTAAGCACGAGTTTCACGATTAACATTTCAATGGCATTATTGAAGTACGTTAGTCTAAATTTAACGACAATATTCACATTTATTTTTATTTTTTATAGTAAACTTTCAGCAAATTGTCAAAGTGGAATATCGAGATTTGCTAAAAAAAATTATGCTACAATGTTTTTACAAAGAAATGTTAAATAAATCTAGAAAAACAGATTTTGTATATCAAGAAAATAAATCTACAATTTTGAACCATATATATTGTGGATTTTATAATGACGATTTAACAGTACACATGTATGGAAGATAGACGCGAAGTTGTCACTTATCGTCCAGTGGCTAATATTTCATGAATGTTCAGGACAATAGGCAAAACGTAATAAAACAACCCTTCCATTGCTCCGGTGTATCAAATTTACACATTAAGGGGGAGCATCGAATATTACCAGGGGGAGAGGCGATGATTCAAAAGTTATTAAACGAGCACCAGCATATGGCATAGTATGAAGATCATCTTGTTTTCTTCATTTTCATTTTATTATTTTGAGCGTTGTAAATTTTCAATCAAGGAAGTATTTGTGCTTTGATTTTTCTCATTTTTCTGTAAGGGAAGAAGACAATGTAAATGATGTATTTGCTTTGACATTTTTTTTAGGTTAAACAGTGCAACATGTATGAGTGGGGGAGGGGCCAGTTTTTAGTCTATTAGGGGAAATGTTTTCGTCTGACTACTATATATTTAAAATATTTTAAAATGTTATCTCCTCCGACCTGGTGGTATCATATTTTAACCTATCGTACGTCCCGAAATCCTAAATATATCCCAAGAAAAATCCAATTTAATAAGTGTCGTTGCATGAAGGATAATTGTCCGAAATTCCACGACTTTTATTTAAAATATGTCAAAAGAAAGGATCCCTTAAACGAGTCTTACGTATGATTCGTCAAGCATACGTACCTTTCGTCAATTTGTAAGAAAGCTCTAATATAACATTTTTTTTCGAAATACATGTATACCGTGCAATTGAATATTTAAAGTCCATACATCATGCGTCATTATTTTATCTATATAATCATCTCAACTGTGTTCATACTAATATCTACAAAAAGAAAATACAAATAATTAGGATTTATACAAAGCATAATATTACAATCTAAATGTAGTAAAGTTGTCGTACAAGTTTTGGTGTGTGATATCTCGATAAAATGAAAAGGGCGCGTAAAACAGTATATAAAGTCCAAAAACCGAATTACTCAGTATTGCGCAGCAGAAAAAGTAATAAATTTCAAAACGAAAAGAAAAACAAGTTGTGTCGGTTTTCTGTGTTTTAATCGAACTGATAGTAAGGATTGAACAACATTTTGGAATTTTTAGTCATCGATGTTTCCTCAACTTTATAGTTATTGGGCTATCTAACTATTTTGATCTGAGTGTCACTGATGAGTCTTATGTAGACGAAACGCGCGTCTGGCGTATCAAATCATAAGCCTGGTATCTTTAATAACTAATTCTAATATGACGTGCTTTTTTTGCTTTGTGTTTAAAGCCATGCTATTTATCCTATAAAATGTGTTTGCACATGCGTACATTGACTACTGCAGAATAATGGGTTTTTCAAATTGTCTGACGTCTAATATATTTCATTAACTTAAAACACTTCCAAACTCTTAAATGATGCACATGTTGATACTTATTCATCTATTACAACTGTAATGTGATGCAATTCTAAATTGACATATCTCAACTAGATACGGCAACCTTATATGCTGGCTGACTAAAATGGAGGTTCATGGAAGAGCCTACACAAACACGCTACACTTATAAACATCGGACATAGAAATTAACTTAATTGTCCTAATCAGAATCGAAAGAATTGATGCAAGCTATACTTTATTGTAGTTTTATCATAAGTAGGCATTATATTCGTGTTAATTTAGCACTTACTATCGCTCGGGGAAAACTAATCACCTATAATGCCTACCCATATTAAATCTACAATAAAGTATAGCTTGTATAATTATTTCTTAATTGTGCCCTGTATAACTGATTTTAATTGTTTGTTATATATGTTGTACTGTTACACCATTATATCAGGTACGTTAAGGGTTTGGCACAAGCAAACATTTCTTACCCCGCCATATTCTGTATGTGCCTGTCCAAAATCTAAGCCTTCAATTCAGTGATTGTCGATTTGTCCTGTATATCATATTTGTTCTTCGTAGATGTTGTTACTTCTACTCGTACTGTGGATTCATTATTATTTGTTATTCGCGGATTTCGAAGGTATTGGTGAACCACGAAATTAGATGTTCAACGAATGACAAACTTTCTTAGGCTTGTATAAAGGCTTCGAAAAAACAACGAACTTAAATGCTCACGAACGTGCAAGTTTTCCTTCATCCACAAAAATTGGTGCCCAAGAAAATAAATGAATCTACAGTATTACAAATTCCAATAGTTTCACTAGTATGTCTACTACACCATCAGAAAAAATGAACTCGAGTTGTCTTTCTTTGATAGGTATAGGTCTATTAATTGAATAGAAAAAAGTATTATCTCCAGGGTTAAAGTGGCTTCCAAAAGACTAAATCAAAACGACTGAATACTTTTTTCAATGAGATCGTTTAAATATTACTTTGTTTAATAAGGCAACAATAGTATACCGCTGTTCCAAATTCAAAAATCGATTATGAGAAAACAAATCCGGGTTACAAACTAAACCTGAGGGAAACACATCCAATATAAGGAGAGCAACGACAAAACAGAATCACTAAAATGCAACATACACAGAAATGAACTATAATATGACAATGACCATTTTCCTGACTTGGTACATGACATTTAAGAAAAATGGTGAGTTAAACCCGTTTTTTTTGGCTATCCAAATATCCCACTTTTATGGCAATGTTATATATATATAACACTACAATAACACCATTACATGACAGGAATATAGTACATTTCGACAACAAAACAACAGAAACACTGAAGTGAACAAAAAACAAACGACAATGCAACACACACAGAAACAAACTATACGATAACAATTGCAATTTTTCTGACTTGGTACAGGACATCTATTTAGAAAAAAAATGATGGGTTAAACCAGGTTTTGTAGCTAGCAAACCTCCCGCTTTTATGGCAATGTTAAATTTAACATTACAATGACAACATTTCATGACAGGACTACAATACAAATAAATGAAAGAATATGCAGATCAGAGAAAAACACGAATAAACAATACAATAGAAAATTACGACACTCTAATAGTTATTGAAGATACCAGGCTTATAATTTAATACACTATACGCGTGTTTCGTCTACATAAGGCTAATAAGTGACGCTCAGGTCAAAATAGCAAAGAAAGCCAAACAAAGATGAAAGCATTGATGACCAAAAATTCCAAAACGTTATGCCAAACACGGCCAAGGTTAACTGTCTTGGATAAGAAAATCCTGAGCATTTAGAATAATTCATACCTTTGCAAATATTAAGTTTATGAAAATGACTATATAATGGATATATTGTTAACACCGAAGCTAAAATTTCGGGAACCATAATTGTTAAATAAAAATAAACCTTCTTATCTTACACTACAGACAGGGGTCAAATTTACGCTAGTCCGGTGGGCCGAGACCAGTAGAATTTGCGTCGGACGAGTACATTTTATGAGCTGGTGGTCCAGCGGACCAGTACATTTTATCAGCTGGTGGTCCCGCGGACCAGTAGAAATTTGTCGGCAAAAATCACTGAGTTTACAGATATAACTACTCCCGATGTTAGTACAATTGTTGCCTAACAGTAATTACAGACTGATTTACTAGTAACTAATAATTATGTGTTCTTCTACTACTTTTTTTAGATACCGTGTAAAGTATAAATTCACTTAAGGAATTGTTTGTCATTCAAAAATATTGTTTTTACAGGTGTTTGGCGGGCAATGTAAAGTGTTTGACGATGAATTTATCATCGAGAAGATTATGGGTGAAATTCAAACAGAAGATATAGATGAAAAAAGTAAGTCACGAGAAACGGCCTTTGGTGTGTTCACAACTAGTATGCTGAGGGATTTTATTCATATATGCCCAGATGTTTCAAGAGCAAATTATACCAGGCGTCCCAAGATGTCTCTTAAAGCACAAGCAGTGCTTGCAGTATGTAGTTCTTATATAAAAAGGCAGATTACATTATCGTATGCATGTAATAATAATAATATCACTTCTGTGCTTTATAGAAATGTAAGTTTTGTTAATGATTCAGTAAGCTTGCTAAATGTTTCAGTGTATCAATATATTAACCAATCAACACCAGAGTGGAAAAAAGAGAAAAACAAAATCTGTCCTAAACTGAAACCTAGTTCGAATGGCGTGTTTATGGTAATTGTACATTATCGTATGCATGTAATAATAATAATATCACTTCTGTGCTTTATAGAAATGTAAGGTTTGTTAATGATTCAGTAAGCTTGCTAAATGTTTCAGTGTATCAATATATTAACCAATCAACAACAGAGTGAAAAAAAGATAAAAACAAAATCTGTCCTAAACTGAAACCTAGTTCGAATGGAGTGTTTATGGTAATTGTAGAAGTCTTTTTTTCATATTGACACTCTTTACCAGTTTTTCATGGCCCTTTCGATGATTTCTTTATTCATTGTCCTGCTGGTCTATTCCTGTTTCAAACAATTACGGAACATATCAGGTTTGAATAATATGTTCCTTGCAGGTAACATGATGTTAGCGTACATTTTCTGGCTTTTCCATAGTTTACATCTTCTTGATAGCTATCATTGGTGTTCCGTCTCTGGCATGTTCTACCACTTCGGTGATATCATCAGCTTAATATTTGGTACTTTGGTCCTGTCTTTATTTAAAACAAACCTTTCTAAAATTTTCCGTTGTTTGAAAATTTAGAAATAATCAAGAAACTTAAGTTTCAACTGCCTTAGCATTACTCACTGCCAACCAGAATTACACACCCTTTGATACTGTTATATTGATACCATGTAAATAAGCATGTATAATCGTGTCATTTATAACAGAACTGTTGATATATTGTGTGAATCAAAATGTAAACGCAATGTTTATTAATTTATTAGAAATATTGATGTACAGCGTCAATCAACTTGTTTAAATCGTGTAAATACTTAGGAATAATGATATACTGTGTGAATTAGAGTGTACAAGTTTTATAATGAATTTAAATTTTTATGCATTGTGTGAATTAGTTTGTACAAGTTATGTAAATCGTTAGAAATATTGATATGCTGTGTGAATCATTGTGTACAAATTGTGTAATGAATTAACATATTTATACATTGTGTGCATTAGTATGCATTCGGCATGTACCTATAGAGGAATAATGGTATTCTGTGTGAATCAGTGTGTACATGTTGTGTAATGAATTTAATTATTGATAAACTGTGTTATATGTTATTTATTTTATGTAACTAAATGTTATTTATTTTATGTAACTAAATGTTATTTATTTGTATTCCATTACATTGCCGATACATTGAGGTGCTACCTTACACTACAAGAAGATAACTCTGAAAAATCAGGTAAACGTTTTAATTACATTGTGTTGGAATATTAAGCTTCTCGGTGATCAAAAAAAGGGTTTTCAAACTACTATATAACCAGTGTAATTTTTTTTATAAAATGGTTAATTCAAATTTTTGGAAAATTTTATATTTTTATCAAAGGGTCAAAGTAAAAACTTCAAATGTCAAAATTTTATGAAAATTAGACGAGCCAAATTAATTTTAGTGAAGGTGATGGGTACCTTCGGGCTAAGTGTTAGACATTGGGCGTTATTTGGATTTTTATATTAGGTATGCATTTCTAACTATATGAACTGCATCTGAATATCAAAATTTGATGGATGTTGCTTTTACAATTCCAGGGTCAGTGTCAATTACAAAATAAATTTTGTGGAATAGGATTAATATAAAAAGCATGGGGAAATATGACCTATTTTTTGCATTTTAAATTTCGATTTCATCAAAATCAGAAAAATCTCCATATTACGTATACTTTGCAATAATATTTAGTAAAAGTCAATTTACTTGGTTATACTATTGTTATACTGATATGATAATTGTTATTTGTTATTTGTGACATTTGATATTTATATGACATTTTGATAAGTTTGACATATTCTCTCAATGTATTTTGATATTTGAAACTGTATTTTTCCTGAATGAAATTAAATGTCTGAAATTTGTATTTCATTTATAAATTTGCTATTTACTTGAAACATTGTTTATTCAATCATGGAAATTAAATGTGTTTCAAACTCTGTATTTCAATCATAGAATTTAACGTGTCTCATCAAACTTTGTAATTTAATCATAGAATTTAATGTGTCTCAATTTTTTTTTTTATTCAATTATAGAATTTAATGTGTTTCAAACTTTGTATTTCATTCAATTTTTTGTATACTTGTTTTAAACTTTGTGTTATACTCCAGAAATTTGATATTTTTTACATGTTGTTAACAATTTGATATCATTTGACACTCTGTATTTCATTCAATTTGATTATTGTGCCATCATGTGATTCTATTCCATTAATTTTTACATTGATTTTGATTCAAAATATTTGATATTTGATTCCAATGCTGTACTTGACTTTGTATAATTTAATGTTTGTTTAAAATCATGTTTTTCACTCGAGTTTTCTTGGGATTTTTTTGAAAATGAACTTTGATGGTTTTTTTTTTTTACTTTTGATTCAACGCTATCAAATCTGGGGTTTTTAAAACATCATATTTTACTTATGATATTTTATATTTTGATTTTTATATTTTTTTTTTTGCATTATGTATTTTGCGTTCATAAACTTTGAATTTTGCTTAGCATTTGTAATATGTTTCAATCTTTATCACTTATCATATTTACCTTTACAAGTTTAATATGTGTTTGAAATAATAAATGGTTTGCATATTGTTTTCTTTTTTAGCTCACCTGGCCCGAAGTACCAAGTGAGCTTTTCTCATCACTTTGCGTCTGTCGTCCGTCGTTCGTCGTTAGCTTTTACAAAAATCTTCTCCTCTGAAACTACTGGGCCAAATTTAACCAAACTTGGCCACAATCATCATTGATGTATCTAGTTTAAAAATGTGTGTGTTTACCCTGTCACCCAACCAAGATGGCCGCCATGGCTAAAAAAGAACATAAGGGTAAAATGTAGATTTTGGCTTATAACTCTGAAACCAAAGCATTAAGAGCAATTCAGACATGGGTTAAATTGTTTTGCAAGTCAAGATCTGTCTGCCCTGAAATTTTCAGATGAATCCGACAACTGGTTGTTTGGTTGCTGCCCCTGAATTGGAAATTTTTAAGGAAATTTTGCTGTTTTTGGTTATTATCTTGAATAATATTATAGATAAAGATAAACTGTAAACAGCAATAATGTTCAGCAAAGTAAGATCCACAAATAAGTCAACATGAACAAAAAAGGTCAGGAGTTATTGCCCTTTATAGTCAATTTTTAATAATTTTGTAAATTTTGTAAATTTTTCTAAATTTTAACAAAATATTTTCCTCTGTAACTAATGGGCCAAGTTCATTATAAATTGAGATAATTGTAAGAAGCAAGAATGTTCAGTAAAGTCAGATCAACAAACTTATCACCATCATCAAAACACAATTTTGTCATGAATCCATCTGTGTCCTTTGTTTCATATGCACATAGACCAAAGTGAGTGACACAGGCTCTTAAGAGCCTCTAGTTTATAAATGTTCTTATATACCTATATTTGAGGGTTTCTTAAATAAAATACAATTTCTTCGTATTTTTCCGTGTGATAAATTGAATATGTATAATATCTGCGCAATAATTATAGATTATCGTTTGTCATCTCAACGAGATTTATTTTTCTGCTTGAGCTTGAACGGCGGTGATAATTTGTTTATCGCTATTTTACCTTTTACGACGTTGATAATCCATTGACAACGCCTCGTGCCCTTAGTTTCTCGCGATAATTTTGCATATCGCTCTACTGAGAAAGGCACATATCAGTTAGTAAGTTCAAGGTAAAATTTTGAAAAATAGCAATAATCGTGTACAGTGTCTACAGCCAATTTGCGTGAGATAGTTTAAAACATAATTTACTAATACCTGCAGTCTCTTCATAGTCAATGATTAGAAATCTGTGTGGCATCAATCAGCTTGTTCAATCTTCTTATTGAAGACTTTTTAAAATAAAGTACGTAACTCTGCTACAGAACATAAAAAGGTATTGAAAAAAATGTATTCGGCAAAACCTTCGAGAATTTTAGAAAAAAAGCAGTGCTCTTCTACTTTATGTAGCCTTTTTTACTTTTTTCAATTCGAGTTTCCATAATGAGCCTTTCATACACGAAATGAGCGTCTACCGTACACAATTTTAATCTTGATATCTGTAATTAGTTTGTTGAAACTAAAATGTGTTGTGCAAATAGAGAAAGTTCATTTTTGTAAAAGATTTGTTAAAAATATGAGCAAGACGACGGGTGCTACATGTAGAGCAGGATCTGCTTACCTTCAGGAGCACCTTAGATCACCCCCAATTTTTGGTGGGGTTCGTGTTGCTTAGTCTTTAGTTTTCTATGTTGTGTCTTTTGTGCTATTGCTTGTCTGTTTGTCTTTTTATTTGTTAGCCATGGCGTTGTCAGTTTATTTTCGATTTATGTGCTTGACTGTCCTTCTGATTTCTTTCGCTCTTCTTTTTTAAGGAATATGATAGTTGTTTTCATTCGTTTGAGGTGTTTGATTTTGCCATCTTAATTTTGATCTTTCCGTTCAGAATTTTCCTCAAAATTCGTTAGTTTTGTTATTTTACTTTTTAAGTAAGTGCTCATCTGAAGAGACTATTTTATATAGTTGTTTTAATGTTGTGTTTTGTCACCACTACATTGTACCTGATTAGAGGGAGGGTTGATGCATGTCACCACTTCATTGTACCTGATTAGAGGGAGGGTTGATGCATGTCTCCACTACATTGTACCTGATTAGAGGGAGGGTTGATACATGTCACCACTACATTGTACCTGATAAGAGGGAGGGTTGATGCATGTCACCACTACATTGTACCTGATTAGAGGGAGGGTTGACGCATGTCACCACTACATTGTACCTGATTAGAGAGAGGGTTGATGCAGTAAATTTGGTATCGTTAATGCTATTAAACTTTATGACCTTTGTAACACGTTGTCAAGCACCTTAGGGACGACACCAAAAGATCAATGTAAGATAAAAAAAAAAAAACTTAATTCAAATAGTTTGGGGGTGGGAGGGGGGTTTGAACTGCTGCAAGATGTGGTTATCCGACATTGATTTTTACATATATCTATATTGGTCAATCAATTTTTCACAAATTAAAGTTGAGGGGGTGGGGGGGTCAGTGAAAAAACTATGTGAATTAGAATTAAGTTGTTTATCCTTCATTGAACTTTTGATGTCGTCCCTTATGCAATAATACATCTATTAACTGCATCAAGCGTGTTGTATAAATGACATTTCAATTCTTTGACTGTCTGAAATATTTGTCATGGCCAAACTCTTAGTAAAGCATGCCATTTGTCGCACCTTTAACTAAATTAATTTTTTGACAAACATATAGAGAGTAAAGTTGTGTGAAAAGATAATTATATCCCAACTCATTTGTTCAAACAGGGGTCATCCACATACGAACCCCATTGAGGCGACACTATTCATTGGTCCGACACCCCATTTGTACACCCCATAGGTCCGACACACCAATAGCCTGGATTATACACGAAATAATAAACGAAAAATGGTTATTATTCACAGCAACAAAGTAAAACCGCTGAAAAACTGGCTCCTGACCGGGCACAATCAACACACAGGCAGGTCTGGAAATGATTAGAGAATAGAGAATAATAGGCAAAATGGGACGAATAAAGGCAAAACGTATTAACAAAAATAAAGAAAAACAGGACAAAAAACAAAAAAGAGAATAATAGGGTGCTAATATATGGAGAATAGTAAGGAATGATGGGCAAAAAATATATACATTGCAGAAAAATAACCTGAATGAAGGGCCCACCATTTAGACCCTCCTACGGAAAGTTTACTCCCTTCATGGTGTCTTTTATCAATATCTTCTAGAATGTCACTGTGCATTAAATATGTAATACTTTCCTTTAATTATCGTAGCAAAATAGAGTTATTCATAAACTTCGAATTTGAATATTCCTCGATCATTTAAGGAAGTAAAATAATGATTTGTAAATAAAAATAATGTCGGTATTATCTCCCTTTACATACATTTTTCTGATTTGAATTTCATTTTACATTTGGTTTGTATGTTTATGATCTAGATGGTTTTGACATAATAGTGAATTATGGGCATGCAATATCCTCCCCCAACCCCCAAACTCCTACCCCAAGTTAGAATAGAAATTAATAGGGTGCTAAAATATAAAGAAAATAGAATATTGGACACACAAAAAATGAACGGAATAAGATGTCTCTAAAGAATAAAAAAAAAAATAGAAAAAAGAAAGGGACAACTATTGTGATTACCCTCATATCTCAGGAATATACAGACGACGCTTCTGTTTATTTTAAACTTGCATCATAATACTTCATTTTCATGTGCTGAATATCGTCCTAAAAATCATGAAATATTTGCCACTGGACGTTATTCAAACATATCAATCATCAATTCTATGTTTAATACTATACAAGAAAAATGCTTTGTGATAATGGACAACAACAATATGTTGCATTTATTCGTGACACAACACAACAACGAGTAACAAGAATGTCTACCAAACACAAACAAACAACGCTTATATTGCTGTACTCGTCTTAAAGCCACATGTCTTGGACTACACGTTTGCACAGACAGCCCCCAATACTGGTTTGAAAGGTACTCTTGGTCAAGTTTCGATCGGTCTTCCTGTATATGCACTTATAGCAAAGCTGAATGTTACAGCAGACACATTACAAATTATTTAGCAAACAAATGTTGTCATAATTTACTTGTTAATCCCACTGCTAAATGCATAAACAATTATTTAGGCAAAACTATGCCATCAAAATACATACTAAATAACTTGATATGAAAGTACCTATGAATATAAGGGAGAAGTTTCCTTTTGAAAAAGCCACCTGATACAATTTATGTGTTTACTTTTTGGAAACTGTTTCAGTCCTATTGTTAATCAAATAACTGACCTACCATGTAAACATTAGGGGGAGATTATAGGAAGTGAAACGTCTTGACCACTTTATTAACTAAGTCAACAATTTAAATAAGTTTTGTTATAGTGTCAAAAATAAAGCGATTCTGTAAACATATTAAAGACTACATAAGTTTGTAGAAGCTATTTGGTAACACAATTACACATAAGCAAGTTAGACGAAGGGTGGAACACCCGAAAACATGTTCAATTTCGCCACTTTATGTTCGTGTCCGTCTTAAGTCAGTAGCCTCTAATTCAGTGGTTGTCTTTTCTTGCTGTATACTAGAATCATGTTTGGGTTTTTTTTTATAAAATCAGGCAATTATTTTTCTCGTTTGAATTATTTTTCTCGTTGGAATTGTTTTGTCCTATTGAGGCTTTTTAAAGCTTGCTGAGCAGTATGGGTTCTCTTCATTGTTGAAGGCCGTATAGTTACATATAGTTGCTAACCTCTATGTCATTTAATTTGGTCTGTGGTGCAATTTTCTCATTGACGATCGTACCAAATCTTTGTAGTTCTATACTGGTATATTTGAAGAGATTTTTCACTTTCTTAATTTATTTCAGAATCGTCCGAGATAATATATATATATATAAAAAAAATATGTATGATTGCCAATGGAACAACTATCTACAAGAGATCAAATGACACAGAAATTAACAACTTATTACAATAGGTCACCGTACGGCCTTCAATAATAAGAAAAGTCCATATCGCATAGTCAGCTATTGAAGGTCAAGAAATGACAAATGGAAAACAATTCAAACGAGAAAACTAATGGCCTAATTTATATAGAAAAACAGATAAAAAATAAAACAAATATGTAACACAGCATCAAACGACATGCAACCATTGAAATACAGGCTGCTGACTCGGGACAGGCATATATTTATTTGTTTGATACAGAACCGTGCTAATGTTATAAATATCAAAACAGCATTTTATCAAGAGCATAACGTTCCTGCTGACACCTATCAAATATTTCTAATATTTTTGACAATATCTCTGGGGCCAATTCAAGATTTACATTCTTTTTGAATTGGAAAAAAATAATATATGATAAGATTAGGTTGGTATGAATTATATTTCGATATCGTTTTGTCAAGGAAAACGTACTCATTTTTCAAATCATTTGCTCAAAGAATATGTCAATCTAATCAAAATATAGACCTCTGATTTCGTTACACTACATATGAGTAGTAAAACGAAATCAGAGATCTTTATTTTTTAATTAGATTGAGAATATCTTAGGGTTTTTTTTCAAAGAGAGGCAACACTTCAAAAATACCAATGGGTTATTCCAATCCATACGTCGAAGACATACAACGCCGTGACAGGAAACAAAAGTTAGGCCCTCTCACAATTTGAATCATTTTCACACAGGAAATAGTTCGACTCACAATTTTTCACTTACCCATCATTTTTTTTTATTATTATTATCATTTTTGATTTAAAAAGAAGTGAAAAAAGATCCGTATATACACGTATACGTCTCAAAATATCCCCTAAAAATGTAATAATAGAAAAAAACAAGTCAGTGATTTCTATTGGAAGTTGGAAAATTTAGAAAATTGCAAGTCGCGACAATTCATACTTGTTGATGATTATTCTTTGATTCTAAGTCATTTTGATTCTTGTTTTGATTCAAAAGATCAATTATAGAAAAAAATATAACAAAATTACCGAACTCCAATGTCAATTTGAAAAAGGGGGAAGTCCTTAAAAAATAATAAGTAAGCCCTTTGAATATTTACGCATGTAAAACATTAAAATTGTATAATTGAAATAATTCCAGTGATGTCTTTAACTAGCTAACATCAATTGGTTAAATATCAAACAAACAATGAACAAATTTCGGAAACACTCGTTGAGTGGAGTGTTTCTGACTGTTGTTTTCCACAGTTTTCCGCATTTATTCCTAATTGCTGCTGACAATACTGCCGACCTATCACAAAATATCGTTATTATGTTCTAAGTAAAAAGGATACATTTATCCTTCTTGTCATAAGTATACAGTCTTCTTGGATTTTTTTATTTTTACCCAACTTTTTCAATAAAATACTTGCGATGCAGTACAGAAATAATATTTTCTAGGCAGTTCCTAAAATTTGAGCAATGTAGTTTGATATATTTATACAAATTAGAGACATAATAGTTGATAGGTTTTTGTTTTATATCGATGGAAAAAAAAACGAATAAAACCAAGTACCGTGTAAATGTTACTTTTCATTATTGATTTTTTCATAATTAGCTTTACCTTTTCTATGCTTTATACATGATTTTTATGGAATATGTGCAATTTTGACAAGATCAGCACTAAAAATAGTTTATTCCCGTAGAAAACTGATTTTGAATGCAATATGACTTTTATTGATATATCTCAAGTAATATCAGGGGGATTACTGTCCGGCAACAAAAAAGAATAAACAAAAGACAATCGAAAAAGGGAGAAACACCCTGTATTAAACAAAAGACAATTATTCAATATGTATACAACCTGAATTGTCTCCGTCTATAAAATTTGAGAATAATTAAAACATGCAGACACAACAAAAGTTTTAATTTGTCATACAAATAATAAAAACTGGTATACTAATAAAAGTACATAAGACAACCATCCTTGATGACGATTTATTGACTGATTATTGCTTGCCTAGCGTCCAGTGGAAAATATTTCATTATTGCTAAGGCAATCTAATTGAAGAGGTTCCTGACAACATAAATAAAGACCGTGTTAACTTTTCCATTGTTTCAAAATGTTTTGGCCTTGAACATCACTGAAGAGACATTGATTGTCGAATAGCGCTTCTGGTGCAGAAAAATTGGTACCGTTTATATGTTATTCATGTGCAATTCTATTTGATTTTTTTATGTTTCTGCACTCCTCTGATCGAGGTAAAGTCGAAAGTATGAGGATCGAGACACTCAAAAAAATATTAAATTAATTAAACGCAGTTATCTGCCAATGTTTAAGAATATTTTGGAAGAATCTCGAAGATTTGAAAGCGGGTTTTTTTTTTACTTCTTTGTCTGCAATAACAAAAATCATATATGCAGCACACCTTCTACAACAGCGTTTGCAGACTATTATTTATTTCCCGTGAGTTTACTGCGCCTTGCTTGGTTTACCTACAGAGGACTTGTAATAGCTTTAAAAAAGAGCTATTCATGTATTTGTTGTTGTTTTTTTTATCAATATTTCAAAATGTACTGTATATTTTGCTTTCAGCGTTATAAACCTTCGCTATTAATATCTTTTAAGATAATGATGCTGTCATTTGTGTTACACATTATGGAAACGACAAATATCACATTCTGAAAACATGTAAAGAACTAAAAGTTTATGAATTGAAGATTTTAACGCAAACATAAAACTTTGAGACAGAGATATCTGCTTTTCTCGTGTATGACTCCAAAATGTACTCTTCATTCAAATTCTGCTACAACCATAATAAACCTTGAAAGTTACTATTTTTATCAGTTTTAGACAATGGTATTGTCATTTGTGCTAAACATCCTGGAAATGACACATTCTGACCTGATTATAAGCTTCTCTTTGAAAAACAGGAATACTGGGTCATGTCATGATTCTAAACCGCTTTCATATCAACATATCTCTATTATAGCTGGAATTGGTGACTACAATATTACAAATGAAAAATCTGCTTGTATCTGGATTGAAATGCATATGAGCTTAAAAAATAAAACCCTGAAGAGTAAGGCCAACCAGGGTCTAAATTTATTTCAATCTAGAGCCGTTTTCAACAAGTTTCTCATTTAAGCTATTCTCAAGGCGTTATTTTTCAAATTCAAACTATAAACATTACAAAGGAGGATGCGAAAGATACCAAATAGACATTCAAACTCATAAGTGAAAAATAAACTGACAATGTCTTGGCTTACAAAGAAAAAGACAAATAGAACATAGAAAACTAAAGACTGAGCAACACAAGCTCCACTAAAAAACTAGAGGTGATCTTAATTGTTCCGATCATTTACAGTATCCTAATATATATTAGAAGATGTGGTATGACTGCCAATGAGACAACTCTCCATTCAAGTCACAATTTGTAAAAGTCAGCCATTATAGGTCAAAGTAAGGTCTTCAACACGGAGCTTTGACTCACACCGAAGCTATTAAGGGCCCCAAAAATGACTCGTCTAAAACCAACAGACTAATCTATATAAAAAAACAAGAAACGAGAAACACTTTTATATGAATCACATCAACAAACGACAACTACTGAACATCAGATTCCTAACTTTATATTCATATTTAGATACTGTATTACAATGTTATGCCTTTTTTTTTTAACTCTATGCTCAATTACAAAAGCCGTGCGGTTGTTTGAAAAATTAGTAATACCCAAATTGCGTACATGCTGTACTTCACATCCGTGAAAACTTAATAACTGGTATCTCCAGTTTTAAAAAGATATGATATGAATTTTGTAAGAAATGACTGCCGTTGATAGTCCTGCAGCTACAAGCATATTTCAGACGAATTGTGTACATCCTGCTACAAGCATCAAATATGGCATAGACCTTCCTCAACTATTAATCTTTGATTTCAGATAAGGAGGCATTTGAAAAAAATGTCTCACTTCCGGTTGAATCCAAAATGGCGGACATTATACTTAAATCAGCCTAATATCGAAGGCTAGTATGTGAAAAGGTGTTATTATCATGCTACTAGCATAATATTTGGTGCAAACCTTTGTTATGTACTACTTTTGGATATATTATAAAGATTAGATGTCTTCAAAAACCCTACTTCCGGTTAAAATCCAACATGGCGGACATTGTACTTGAATAAGCTTATTTGTTAGGGAGGGAAATTGAAATGTGTTTTAACGTATTGCTACTATCATTACATTGTGCAGGAACCTTCTTTTATTGCTTCTGATGGATACAATGTATAAGACATATGTCTTAAAATCCCTTACTTCCGGTAATATCCAAAATGGCGGACATAGAAATATCAATCTATAATCCAATATTCAACTTTTTTCAAAATGTAAAGGAAATGATTTTTTTATTTGCTGGTCATTAAACTTTTGGCTTTAAGTTATCCCCCAAACCACTAATTCTATCATCATGTTGTAAATGTTTAAATAAAAAGTTGACACTTCCGGTTAAAATTTGACGTGAATTTCAAAAT
This sequence comes from Mytilus galloprovincialis, assembly GCA_037788925.1. Classification (NCBI taxonomy): domain Eukaryota; kingdom Metazoa; phylum Mollusca; class Bivalvia; order Mytilida; family Mytilidae; genus Mytilus; species Mytilus galloprovincialis. Next base: position 35,185,300 of record CM075339.1, read on the forward strand.
ATCAAAATGCAGTGGGAGACCCGATTTTCCACATTAACAATGACCGCGGCATCCTTTCTTACATCCACAATGTACAAGCTTCTGACAAAATGATGAGGCCTCAGAAAGAGTTTTTTTAAAGGGATCCTCTTTGTCCCTTCGTCATCCATTAGTGCCTGGACTGGGTAGCATAAGAGCCAATCCCAAGCTCGTCCCCTAAACACCTGCATTAGTATATTGCACGTTTTACATGCTTGAAAAGACAAGACCAAGTTGAGGGATTAGCCTCAATTATAATTAGCCTTCCCTTTTGTGCAAATAATTATTTTCTTGCTTCGTTAATCATGTTAGCTCCATCTGATAAGTTTGTGCGATCTTACAGAAAAACCCTGGTGATTTAGGCTGATCAATCATCATTCTCTATGTTAAAGTCACATCTTCAAATGCCATCAATGTCTCCCATGCAGTCTTTTTTCCTTTTCAAGCAAAGAGAGAACCGTATCACAACCGGTAAAGGTATGGGTCACAATAAGTGTGTGTGATCACTCATTGCCTAGTGCATCTGAAAGGCCATTGATAGATATTAATCGAAAGATTTTTGCCTCCCCAAACACAATCCATAGTTCGTCTGCCCCTATGTCACGGAATAGCGAAATAGTATTGACAGCATCATCAGTAACGACTGTTAATCATGACTCGTTTAAGTTCGTGTTTCACTGCATCAGACACATGCACCATGATTTTAGTGTATGTCTCTTAATGTGAACATGGTGCTACACTTGAAATGCTTCACCTGTTGGATAAGATAGAATATCCTGAGCATTTGTTGCTACAACTACCATACTCATCAAAGACTTCATCCACTCTTGTTACAGTTTCAAGGTATTTTATCAAGGAAAGGACATAATACCCAATCATCATACTTGTTAGGAAACACCTTGAAACTGTAACAACAGTGGATGTAGTCTCGGATGCGAACATAGACAATACTGGTAGTTTGAAAGCTCTGAAATAAAAGCGTATTAGTTGAGGAAGGTCTATGCCAAATTTCATGCTTGTAGCAGAATGTGCACAACTTTTCACAAAGCCGCCGTACTAAAACTGGGCATCAAAGATGTAACTCTGACATTCCGATCTAACGTGACTGTTTTATTTACGAATTCAATATGACGGTCAGCTATACTGTTTGTATCTATTTTTATACATCCAGCACAGCCCAACCGACGGTTCTAACCATGAAAAAGTTATTTTCAACCTATAGTATTATTGATATGTTCTGTAACATGATGTCTTAAGTTCAAATGAAATGACGGTCATTTAATGTCCAAACAATACCTTAACTTGGCACGGGCTTGGAAAAAATCAGCATGCGTTTAATAACAATTAGGAGCGGATCGGTTTCCGAAAATTTCGGGATCAGTTGGATATGTGAAACCCTCTAAAATCAATTCCATAAACAAATCTATACTTGAAAATTAACTTTCAACAAATGTTTTTAATATTTCCCTACGTCCTTAAGCTTTTGTTTGATACCAATTAAAAATACCCATGAATTTTACTAATAACACTTACGCGATAGAAATATTTTGTTTGAAATTTATATTGCTCTCTGGAATATTCTCTCTGACCAGCTGGTCCCAATAAGTGGCCCTTAACCTTTATATTTGATTTCAAGAGGGTTGTTTAAAAATGTTTATAGAGGTGGTAGATTTTGGTATTTATATAACAGTGGTTTTTTTCCTTTTTGTAAGCTTCACCCGATGAAAAAATTGTATACTCAATCACCCGCTGTGACTTTTACAAGTCAGGCTATTTCGGCCATTTGTTGTTCGTCGTTGTTTTTTTTTTTTTTTGTTTTTTTTTTATCTGTGTGGTTTAATTTAGGGAGTCATAAGAGGGTGGTGGTTGATGTTGTCTCTTGTAGTTTCCGATATTTTGGCGATTCGTTGTATCTTATCGGACTATTTTATGCCCCACATACAAAAGTAGGGGGTATCATGTTTTCTAGTCCGTTCGTTCGTTTGTCCGTCCATCCGTCTGTCCATCTTCAGATTAAAGTTTTTGGTCAAGATAGTTTTTAATGAAGTTTAAATCCAATCAACTTGAAACTTAGTACACATGTTCCTTATGATATGATCTGTCTAATTTTAATGCCAAATTAGAGTTTTTACCCCATTGTCACTGTCCACTGAACATAGAAAATGATGGTGCTAATGGGTCCTCCGTGTACTTAGGACAAATTTTTGTTTTTATTTGTGTGGTTTAATTTAGCGAGACGTTGATGGTTGTATTGTGCAGTATTTTGGAAATTCGTTGTATGTATTATCGGACTGTTTTTCGGCATTTTTTTAATTTTGAACTTATAAAATAATAATTTTATTACTGTGCCGAGTCGGACATATGACAGTTGTTATCCATTCGGTTGGTGTGTTTTGCTTAGGGACTTTCAGTTTCGAATTTTGTTATTTTATTTTTTACTAAGTTGTAACACCATTGTTTATAGACATACACTTGAGAAACCCTTCATATAATAGATTTGATTCATGTGACATCTTTGAAATTATAATACCTCATTATTCGACATTAAACAACAATGGACTAGTTCGGAAACACTTCACCAGTTATAGGTTTTTCATGTATTGTTTAGGTAGCAATACACAGTTAGGAGTTTAGTTTCGCATTTTGGCCCCTGTGGATTTTTCAAATAGGAAAGTTATTGTGTAATAAAATTCATTTTTAGACAGATGAGTGCTAATTTAGCCTTCAAAGATGGTTTATAAGTGCACCAAGATTATTTTTTACATGTTTTATGGGCTTTTTTCTGTTTGACAATCCGTATTTTCATAGCTAGACCGGCCATCGGTCCAGAAATTAATGTACTGTTTACAAACACTCTTTTTCTACACGAAGTTTTTGACGCAATTTTACAAAAAAATGAGACGAAAGACATATGATTTTCATTGGATTTGCTGAATGATATATGTACACAGTTTCAGAAAAGGTATTACTTCAAGCGATTGAAATTCTACTTTTAGCCAAATTTTGGGGAAATATGTGACATCTTCCCCCCCTTTTTGCAATATTTTATAACAAATACATGCAGATTGTTGCCATGGATACACCGAAAAGAAATTATATTTTACCATTTTATATACTGGATATAAAATCTATGGAAGATTCTGATTACATACATATGCCCATATATGACACAAGCAGTAAGCTTGATATTGCAAGAAAGCAATGAAAAGGGGATGGTAAAATTCATGAGGGCAAATTTTAGTATTTTTTCCTAACTGTTTATTGCTACCTTATGGCATACTAACCAAGCTCAGAATTGTATAATTTAAGACTTTTCATGCCACAAATCTATTGATATTTAGATTCTAAATCAACTTCTGAGTAAATTAAGTGTTTAAGAATGACAATATATGTCAATTTTATTGTTTACAGTCCTTAGCAACCAAAATTAGACATTTTAACACCAGGCTTATATTTGTACTCTATTGGCTTAACTCTTGCTTCTGATGGATTGGGCTGCATTTAGTAGCCTAAGTATTGAACGCGTTGGTTTTTTTTTCTTGCGAATATATAAAATTATTGTTTTTATCTAGATTTCATATTACATTTTGGCATATATTAAATGTATAGTTAAATCAGATGTAAGAAATTGATTCCCTATCACCAAGTTTTTTAATCATATGCAATAAGCATAAAGATTAACATTTTTATGCTTGAAATTGCTAAATTTTATACAATGTTGCATCATCAGAGATCTTATTAAGATATTCAACATTAAAAAAACTGACAAAAGAGGTACAGTTTTTAAGATTTGGCTAAAAATTGAGGTAGAGACAAGATTTTACACCTTGACTTGGCACCTTTCTTTAAAATCAGTTTTTGTCGCGTTTCAGTGTCAACTGCTAACCTTCATAAAATATTAATTACTCAACCAATTTTCAAAAATAAAAGGCCATTTTACTCGTATTAGCTAGCAGAACTCAGAAAATAAGTTACAAGGGAGAATTTGAAAAAAATATTTACTATTAAGGTAGCAATACACAGTTAGGAGTTTAGTTTCGCATTTTGGCCCCTGTGGATTTTTCAAATAGGAAAGTTATTGTGTAATAAAATTCATTTTTAGACAGATGAGTGCTAATTTAGCCTTCAAAGATGGTTTATAAGTGCACCAAGATTATTTTTTACATGTTTTATGGGCTTTTTTCTGTTTGACAATCCGTATTTTCATAGCTAGACCGGCCATCGGTCCAGAAATTAATGTACTGTTTACAAACATTCTTTTTCTACACGAAGTTTTTGACGCAATTTTACAAAAAAATGAGACGAAAGACATATGATTTTCATTGGATTTGCTGAATGATATATGTACACAGTTTCAGAAAAGGTATTACTTCAAGCGATTGAAATTCTACTTTTAGCCAAATTTTGGGGAAATATGTGACATCTTCCCCCCCCCCCCCCTTTTTGCAATATTTTATAACAAATACATGCAGATTGTTGTCATGGATACACCGAAAAGAAATTATATTTTACCATTTTATATACTGGATATAAAATCTATGGAAGATTCTGATTACATACATATGCCCATATATGACACAAACAGTAAGCTTGATATTGCAAGAAAGCAATGAAAAGGGGATGGTAAAATTCATGAGGGCAAATTTTAGTATTTTTTCCTAACTGTTTATTGCTACCTTAACAAAAGTTTTCCGTAATAAATAAATAACTGTGCTTTAAAGCTTTTACTGTTGGCCTATTAGAAACATTTTTTCAAATGATGTAATATTAAATTTCATACCCGAAATTTAAATTTACTAGTTTTGTAATTAAACTTAACATTACAATTGCTATTGTCCTCGTTTTTATCCTTCAGATGCTTTTTATCTCACCGAGTGTGAGCTTATTCCATCACTTGGCGTCCGTCGTCGTCCGTCGTGTGGTGTCGTTAACTATTTCAAAACTCTTTTCTCAGAAACTACTGGGCCGAATACCTTCAAACTTTAACTGAACGTTCCTTAAGGTATCTACTTTATGAATTAAATCCGCAGTTTTGGTCCATTGATAAACATTGCCGTCATGGCTAAAAATAGAACATAGGGTTCAAATGCATTGTTTGATTTATATCTCTAAAAACTAAAGCTTTTTGAGCAAATCTGACATGGGTTAAACTTATCCAAATGGTCAAGATCTATTAGCCCTGAAAATTTCAGACGAATGGATCAACCCATTGTTGGGTTGCTGCAACTAAATTGGTAGTTTAAAGGAAATATTGCGTTTTATTTGTTATTATCTTGAATAATATTATAGATAGAAATAAACTGTTAGCAGCAATAATGTTCAGCAAAGTAAGATCTACAAAACAAAAGTGACCAAAATTGTCAATTGACCCCTTAAGAAGTTATTGCCCTTTAAAGCAATTTCACACAATTTGTTCATCAAGTTTGCTAACATTTCAAAATCTTCTCCTCTAAAACTATTGTGCCAAAAACTTTAAGTGAATGTTCCTTTAGTTAAGGATTTTAGTTTATGAATTGTATTCGAATTTTTTATCCATCAATAAACATGGCCGCCATGGCTAAAAATAGAACAAGGGGAAAAGGGGGGGATCAAATGCAGTTTTAGACTTATATCTCAGAAACTAAAGCATTTAGAGCAATCTGAAAATGGGTTCAAAGGGTCAGGATCTGTCAGCCCTGAAATTTTCAGTCAAACCAAACAATCCATTGTTAGGCTGCTGCCACTATTGGTTACTTTAGGGAAATTTTGCAGTTTTTGGTTTTTATCTTGAATATTTTTGAAGATAAAGATAAACTGTATACAGCAAAAATGTTAAGCAAAATAATATCTACAAAAAAGGTTTTTCAAGATCAAAATTGTCAATTGATTCCTTAAGGAGTTAACTTATTGCCCTATAAGGACGATTTTACACAAGTTGTTCATGTTTCTTAACTTTAAAAATCTTCTCAAAAGAATCTAGTATAATTTTTTTATTTCATTTCCTTGTACGTCAAGAAACATAGACACGATGGCTAAAATGAAACATATGGGTAAAATGCATTTATTTGCTTTTGAAGAAAATATGACAGATACAATGAACATTTAAATGGCATTATTAAGCCATTCATTAATATACGTTCAAAAGCAAAAATAATCATTGATGAAAGATTTAAGCAAAAAATAACAGGTGAGCGATTCAGGCACTTGATAGCCTCTTGTTCATATTGCATTATGATATTTTTTGTGGGGGAGGAAGCCAATAACCTCTAATATTCTAAATAGACTTAAAATTGTGGCAAACCTCTTTGTTTCCAAATTGTAGTGATATTTTTTCGAAAATGCGTTAAATTGTATAACATTTTTCAAGAACTTATCTTCCAGTAGACTTTCCGTCTTTCGAAGAAAATGCGGGAAAATGTATTGTTATCTCAATGAGGGTGGTTGATAAACTCATCATAGATACCACGATTGAAATTTTCTATTTGCGCCCGACGCGCGCAACATTATGTTTTATGCGGCTTATGTATAAATATATGTATGGGTTCAGGGGCAGATTCAGTCATTTTAAAAAGGGGTCCCAACCATATGTTCCCTTTCAAAAGCATTGTCAATTTGATCGTCAAAAGGAGGTTTGTACCCAACACCGTCACTATAAAATTAATTTGGCTCGTTTAATTTTCATGAAATTATGAAAAAGTATTTACTTTGACCCTTTGACAAAAATACACAAAAATTTCTAAAAATTTAACCAACCATTTTTTAAACAAAAAGTACACTGGTTATATAGTAGTTTGACAAACCCTTATTTTGATCATTATAAATATTCCCTTAACAGTACAACGTAATTAAGGATGTACACCTCTGAGGAGCCAAACATTTCTAGGATTAAACTTTTTTTCTTTACCTGATTTTGGGGTTTATAAGACTGTAAAAGAATAATTGGTAAAGAAAAAAATCGTATGGTTGTGCACTTCTTTTTTTTGCTACGACCCTTTGAAAATACCCAATTTTGATGATTTTCACATATTTAATAAATTTTTACCTATTTTTGGTCTTTTATCGTGAAAAAAATCACAGTTCGACAATTAAACTTTTTTCATACTTTCAATAAATATGAAGTGGACCAATCTGAATAACTTTAACTTACAAAAATTATAGGTAGGTGTAAATATAAGAAAGTTTTATCATATTTTGATGCTTTTTTTGTGTCAATTTTGTAAAAGTTTGATTTTTCTCAGTTTTAAGAACAAAATGCATATTATTTCAACTTTCCAGTTATAATTGATTGAAGGGATACATATCTAAGAAATTTGAAAAGACAAAAATGATATGGCAAGTACAAGATTCTTGTAAAATCATTTTTTGTACCCCTCACCCATTTTCTCAAAATTTTGGCTAAAAAGACTGACTTGATTGGTCGTAAAATTTGAAAACTGGATTACTCAAAAACTATTCATAGTAAATACACATTTTTTCACAGAGTTATGTTTGATGTTGTCTGCTCATTTGTCGGGTTATTGTTTCTTTGACATATTCCACGTCCCGTTCTCAATTTCATATATATATATAAAAAATGTCTAATTAAAAATTGTTCAAAACTTTCAATTATAGCGACATCAATGGGAAAGGTTCAACCTTAATTCATGAGAACAATCATGATTAATATAAAATTGAAATGATAGGGAGCTATATAAATTATGTATATTTATGTTCTAAATGAGCAATGTAAAACAAAACAATCCTTCCTCGACCTGGATAAACCTATGATTTGACATTGGTAATTGAAGAATCTCCACTAAGCACTCTACATCTAGTAAGAAGTTAGTTCATCGACTCGTCGTCCCAGAATTATAATAATATGTCTGTTTAGTAAGACCTGTCTGGTATGTAATTTTGTCAACTGGCACGTTAAAACACCTACCCAGCATAGCTGTTGGTTTCCCATATTATTTAATATTTTAGCTTGATAAATAACTCATACTGTCGAACCACTCCATTTGTGGTCATGTTTCAATACGCCTGAACAGATTTATCTCCCCATGGATAAATCTTGTAAACACCATTATATAGTTTTTTTCTTTTATTTCTTCTTCAACTCTGTAACTGATCATATTTATTCGAATGAGTATGGCCAAAATTAAAATTGATCGTTACGAAATAACCGTTTCACAAATGATATCGGATATTTATAATACAATACCCTTCCCTTTTCATGAATGTGCCCTACCGAGTTAGACTATTTACCGGATTTGTAATAACATCAGCAATATGACGGGTGCCACATGTGGGGCAGGATCTTCTTACCCTTTCGGAACACCTGGGATCACCCACAATTTTGGTCGTGTTCGTGTTGCTGAGTCTTTGTTTTTCTATGTTGTGTCATTTGTATTATTAAATAATACAATTGAGAATGATATGGGGAATGTGTCAAAAAGACAACAACCCAACCATAGAAAAAACAACTGCAGAAGGTCACCAACAGGTCTTCAATGTAGCGAGAAATTCCCGCACCCGGAGGCGTCCATCAGCTGGCCCCTAAACAAATATATACTAGTTCAGTGATAATGAACGCCATACTAATTTCCAAATTGTCCACAAGAAACTAAATTAAAATAATACAAGACTAACAAAGGCCAGAGGCTCCTGACTTGGGACAGGGGCAAAAATGCGGCGGGGTTAAACATGTTTATGAGCTCTCAACCCTCCCCCTATACCTCTAGCCAATGTAGAAAAGTAAATGCATAACAATTGTCTATTTGTCCCTTATAATTTTTAGCCATGGCGTTGTCAGTTTATTTTCGATCTATGACATTGGTCATCCCTCTAGTATCTTTGACCCCTCTTCATATTATGTTGTAAATTATTATTTCCTAAGCCCAGTAGTCAGCGTTAAGATTACTTATTATTGATATAGTCATAATAATAATTTGACTGTTTAACAAACTATAATTTTTAGTAATACTCAATAATTTATATTCTAGAAATACATAACATCAACTGTATATTGGCGTTATACATACAGTTGATGTAATGTATTCGAATTCATAGAGTAGAAAATAGTTAATATTATTTCGGAAAAAAAACAAGGTTTGGTGAACAGTTAATTAATTCATAACTTGAATTCATATTGAATTTTGGGTTCTCAATGCTTTTCATCTTCGTTTGTTATTGGTTGGGTTTTTTTTTGTATTATGATGATTATTTTTGTAGATACAAAGCTAATCTATCATGATTCTATGGTACAACTTTTAGCTCTGGGTATCTCGGATGATTTTATTTCGAAAACTTACATACAGCAAACTCAGTCATTGGTGAAGCTAGAGTATACAAAACCTTGATATTAAAGTAAAATGTCATAATCGTAAATAGCATATGTTTGTTCATTTATATAATTGATATAATAGACATTCATTAAATGTCATTTTGTTTTATTGATAATTAGATACAGAATGACAGGCTATCTCATGGTAAACAGTATGAAAAAATAGACGTATTGTGTAGTTCATGTAGTTAGAACAAACACATGTAAATCTTAACTCATCGGAAGGTAAGGCAATTTACAAGCATCTTCATCTAAACATTTATTTTCTCTCACTGTGTATTAAGTGTAAACAGGGGCTAGTTTGCTTGATATTCAAATTGAGCTAGCATGCCAGTTAACTGCTAGTAGTCTGTTGTTATTAATGTACTATTGTCATTTTGTTTATTTTCTTTTGTTACATCTTCTGACATCGAACTAGGACTTCTCTTGAACTAAATTTTAATGTGCGTATTGTTATGCGTTTACTTTTCTACATTGGCTAGAGTTATAGGGGGAAGGTTGAGATCTCACAAACATGTTTAAGCCCGTCGCAATTTTGCGCCTGTCCCAAGTCAGGAGCCTCTGGCTATTGTTAGTCTTGTATGATTTTTAATTTTAGTTTCTTGTGTATAACTTTGAGTTTAGTATGACGTCTATTATCACTGAACTAGTATACATATTTTAAGGGGCGAGCTGAAGGACGCCTCCGGGTGCGGGAGTTTCTCGCTACATTGAAGACCTATTGGTGCCCTTCGGCTGTTGACTGCTCTATGGTCGAGTTGTTGTTGCTTTGACACATTCCCCATTTCCTTTCTCAATTTTAATGTCGTTTGCATGGTTTAGGTAAACATAAGGTACAATTAAGGTTTACTTATTATACCGGTATTTCCAAGTGATTCTTATTTTCCTGCGATGTAGACGATAGGTTGATTGTATATTGTATAACACCAGATACTAGTTCGAATAAGTACACTATTTTACACTTGTTTAATCAGCATGATTATAGTTTAAAAAATAATTCTTCAGTTTTGACGCTAATAATTGTACAAAAAAATAACAGTATGAAATGCATAAATTATATCATATACATGATATAGTTTACTAACAAAAGTATTATATACTTTGAACAGAAACTGATGTATAAGATAGAAGAAGTAGGTTGAAATAAAGCTACAGAAAGTACTTTTGTAACATGCAGATGCTGTCAATTTGTTAATGCATGTGACGCTTTAATTGCACAGGTATGTATGTATCTAGATATGTTTCTGTGTGTAATTCAAATGTAGGAATATGTGAGTGTTATTTTTAATATATTGATCTTGTATATTATATTTTGTTTACAAACATGTGATTTTCTAAGGGCACGGCACGAGATATTAATTGAGGTCACTTCAATAAAACAAATTGAATGTGATTATTAAGCTGTAAAATTTTATATATATAATAAAAAAAAAATTCTGTTTAGTATTAAAATTTATATTAAGATCCATTTCGTTACATCTTGTGATCAATTTTATTTGGCAATCGCCAATGGCAGTCAGCAGGGTTAAAGAACATCAGTTGTTCGACCTGTTAGTCAAATGCGTTTTGTTTAAATATACTTTTTCACTTTTTTGGTCTTTTGGAAAATGTTGTTTGTGCTGTTTTTAGACCCTTCTACAACAAAATTTGTTTTACATGCACACGTATAAAAATTCCGGTTTTTATCCAACGCAATCATAGGTTTGAACGTAGTTTTCAATTTAGACTCGTTTATATATATATCTATATATATATAAAAAATATATATTCATTAAATAAAATAATAAAATAAGTAAAAAATTAACAGTTTCGTTCTATCGATTTCATCCTTCCATTGGGACTCTTCGGGATAACTGATGTAAAATCAATATTTTAAATACATAAAAAATACAAATACAATATATCATAAACATAAGGCACACAAAAACGTGCAGAGTCAGTGAGTTAGGTTTTTGAAAAATTTTAAGGTTTAATAACTGAACTACTGGACTGGTAACACTCAACAAATGTATTCATCGGTCCAGTTGTTAAACTAACAATGGGCTTCAGCTACTGATACTGAAATAGATATTATACAGGTGTAGATGGGTTCACATAAAACAAAATGATTGCGAACAAAAAAAGAATAATGGCAACAAATTCACTATAAAGAAATAAAGACCCCCCCCGCCCCCCCCCCCCGCCCCCCCCCCCCCCCCCGCAAATGTGTTACTAAACAAAGCATCATATGCTTGCGTTCAACAAGCTAAACAAGAACAAGAAAAAAACATTTCATGAACATGATGAAGTTTGCCTTTTTTAATTCCACAAAATAACTGTTGAATTCTGCTAAATAGTCGAGTCGATTTTACTGTTTCGGTAACCTTATTTCTTGGTGGCTTCCTTTAACTTTATGATGATACTTGGTCAATTTTTGTTTTTGCTAAGGAAATGTCCTGTGTCAGGTTCCTTCTATTTGTTTCTGTATTAGATCTGGTATTCTGTAATGCCGCAAAAATTTCATTGGTGTTTTGTCGGTACCTGAAAGTTGCTGGAAGTGAGAGATCATCATGAGGGCTGTTTGTATTCTGTCAGAGTCTGGTTTATAACAAATGACCAATACCATATTGATGTCATTATTTTTTCTATAACTCATCTAAATAACATCATAATAATTAGGTTTATTAATCACTCCTATATATGATTATAGCAACAAGGTTTTCATAAAGGCGTTTTTGATCCGCGTACATTAATCTGACGAGCGTCTGGCATAAATAATTTTAATCCATGTATCATTGATCAGTTCTTTTCCAGCAATTGAATCATTGATGTATTATTACTGTGGATTCATTTATTTTCGTGCGTACCAATTTTCGCGTATTGAGGAATGCCTGTATTTTCGTGGATTTTTGAGTTCGTGGTTTTGCAAAAGTCTGTCTACGAACAGTAAGAAATTTGCCAATCGTTGAATATTTAAATTCCTGGTACACTTGTTACCACAAAATCCACGAAAATTGGCATCCAACGAATATTAATGAATCCACAGTTCTCAAATATGAATATATATATATATATATTGCAGACAAAAGGGCTACGTTCATGGCGTTCATGACTTGTATTTTCTTGACAGTATTGACGTCATTTCCGCTCTTTGTAAACGGCAAACCAACCACAAATACCACACAGTTTGTATATATCCAAGGAGAAAAGGGTTCTGAAAATTGGAAGTTGATTTGCAAGATGCATCAAAACCCAAAAGAAAGAAAAATTTGTAAACGAAAAGAGGAAACCAAACTGCAGTCATCTTTTAATGCAATGTATTCCAACTTTGATGAGAAATGTTTCAAGAAAAAGTCAGAGCATTACATATTTAAACGTACAAAAATACCTAAAATACGCAATCAAGTAAGTTTTTCTTCTCTTTTTGGTACTAAGTCGACCACAATTACAACATTTTGTACTCCTAATGCAGTTATTTATATCACTTATGTTATATTTACTCATATTACTTCTCCTGCTACTAATATTACTTCAACTACAACAACAACTACTACTAGTAGCACTACTTATACTTATACTTTCTTTTTCTACTAGTACTTCTAATATTAACACATTTTTCTTTCTAATTATTGATTTTGGACAAACTTTAAGTAACTCGGTGTACTTTTTTATTTGTTTGTTGTCCATTTTCTGTGTTTTTATCAAACTGATAGTGAGGAATTGAACAACATTTTGAAATTTTTGGTCATCGATGTTCCTCAACTTTATAGTTATTTGGCTATCTAACTATTTTGATCTGAGTATCACTGACGAGTCTTATGTAGACGAAAACCGCGTCTGGCGTATCAAATTATAAGCCTGGTATCTTTGATAACTAATTCAAATATGACGTGCTTCTTTTGCTTTGTGTTTAAAGCCATGCTATTAATCCTATAAAATGTGTTTGCACATGCGTACATTGACTTCTTCAGAAAAAAAAAATTTTAAATTGTCTGGCGTCTAATATATTTCATTAACTTAAAACACTTCTAAACTCTAAAATGATGCACATTTTAATACTAATTCATCTATTACAACATATCTGACCTAGATACGACAACCGTTCATGTTGGCTGACAAAATGGGAGGTTCATGGAAGAACCTACACAAACGCGCTACACTTATACACATCGAACATATAAATTACCTTAATTGTCCAAATCAGAATCGCAAGAATTGATGCAAGCTATACTTTTTTGTAGTTTTAACATACGTAGGCATTATATTCGTAATAATTTAACCCTTACTACCGCTCGGGGAAAACTAATCACGAATATAATACCTACCCATATTAAATCTACAGTAAAGTATAGCTTGCATCAATTGTTTCTTAATTGTGCCCTGTACAACTGATTTTAATTGTTTGTTATAGATGTTGTACTGTTACACCATTATATCCGGTTCGTTAAGGGTTTGGTGCAAGCAAACATTTCTTACCCCGCCATATTCTGTATGTGCCTGTCCAAAATTCAGTAATTGTCGATTTGTCCTGTATATAATATTTGTTCTTCGCAGATGTTGTTACTTCTACTCGTACTGTGGATTCATTATTATTCGTTAGAACTCAATTTTCGTGGATTTCGATGGTATTGATGAACCACGAAATTAAATGTTCAACGAATGACAAAATTTCTTAGGCTTGTATAAAGGCGTCGGCAAAACAACAAACTTAAATGTCCATGAACGTGCAAGTTTTCCTTCATCCACAAAAATTGGTGCCCAAGAAAATAAATGAATCTACAGTATTACAAATTCCGATGGTTTCACTAGTATGTTTACTAAACCATCAGAAACAATGATCACGAGTTGTCTTTCTTTGATAGGTATAGGTCTATTAATTGAATAGAAAAAAGTATTTTCTCCAGGGTTAAAGTGGCTTCCAAAAGACTAAATCAAAACGACTGAATATTTTTTTTCAATGAGATCGTTTAAATATTACTTTGTTTAATAAGGCAACAATAGTATACCGCTGTTCGAAATTCAAAAATCGATTATGAGAAAACAAATCCGGGTTGCAAACTAAACCTGAGGGAAACACATCCAATATAAGGAGAGCAACGACACAACAGAATCACTGAAATGTAATATACACAGAAACGAACTATAATATGACAATGACCATTTTCCTGACTTGGTACATGACATTTAAGAAAAATGGTGAGTTAAACCCGTTTTTTTGGCTATCCAAATATCCCACTTTTATGGCAATATTATATATAAAACACTACAATGACAACATTACATGACAGGAATATATAGTACATTTCGACAACAAAACAACAGAAACACTGAAGTGAACAAAAAACAAACGACAATGCAACACACACAGAAACAAGCTATACGATAACAATTGCAATTTTCCTGACTTGGTACAGCACATCGATTTAGAAAAAAAATGATGGGTTAAACCAGGTTTTGTAGCTAGCAAACCTCCCGCTTTTATAGCAATGTTAAATTTAACAATACAATGACAACGTTTCATGACAGAACTACAATACAAATAAATGAAAGAATATGCAGATCAGAGAAAAACACGAATAAACAATACAATAGAAAATTACGACACTCTAATAGTTATTAAAGATACCAGGCTTATAATTTAATACACCAGACGCGTGTTTCGTCTACATAAGGCTTATAAGTGACGCTCAGGTCAAAATAGCAAAGAAAGCCAAACAAAGATGAAAGCATTGATGACCAAAAATTCCAAAACGTTATGCCAAACACGGCCAAGGTTAACTGTCTTGGATAAGAAAATCCTTAGCATTTAGAATAATTCATACCTTTGCAAATATTAAGTTTATGAAAATGACTATATAATGGATATATTGTTAACACCGAAGCTAAAATTTTGGGAACCATAATTGTTAAATAAAAATAAACCTTCTTATCTTACACTACAGACAGGGGTCGAAATTTACGCTAGTCCGGTGGGCCGAGACCAGTAGAATTTGCGTCGGACGAGTACATTTTATGAGCTGGTGGTCCACCGGACCAGTACATTTTATCAGCTGGTGGTCCGGCGGACCAGTAGAAATTTGTCGGCAAAAATCACTGAGTTTACAGATATAACTACTCCCGATGTTAGTACAATTGTTGCCTAACAGTAATTACAGACTGATTTACTAGTAACTAATAATTATCAGTTCTTCTACTACTTTTTTTAGATACCGTGTAAAGTATAAATTCACTTAAGGAATTGTTTGTCATTTAAAAATATTGTTTTTTACAGGTGTTTGGCCGGGAATGTAGCGAGTTTGACGATGAATTTATCATCCAGGAAATTATGGGTGAAAATCATACAGAAGATACAGATGAAAAAAGTAGGTCACGAGAAACTGCCTTTGATGTGTTCACAAATAGTAGTCTGGCGGATTTTATTTATATATGCACAAATGTTTCAGGCGAAAATATTAACAATAACAATATGTCTGTCAAAGCACACGCAATGCTTGCAGTATGTAGTTCTTATATAAAAAGGTTCATTACATTATCGTATGCATGTCATAATGATAATATCACTTCTGTGCTTTATAGAAATGTAAGGTTGGTTAATGATTCAGTAAGCTTGCTAAATGTTTCAGTGTATCAATATAAACAATCAACAACAGAGTTAAAAAAAGTGAAAAACGAAATCTGTCCTAAACTGAAACCTAGTTTGAAAGGAGTGTTCATGGTAATTGTAGAAGTCTTTTTCAATATTGACACTCTTTACCAGTTTTTCATGGCCCTGTCAATGATTTCTTTGTTCATTGTCCTGCTGGTCTATTCCTGTTTCAAACAATTACGGAACATATCAGGTTTGAATAATATGTTCCTGGCAGGAAACATGATGTTAGCGTATATTTTCTGGCTTTTCCATAGTTTACAACTTCTTGATAGCTATCCTTGGTGTTCAGTCTCTGGCATGTTCAAACACTTCGGTTTACTTAATGTAGTTTTGTGGATTCACGTCTGCATCGGTCATATGTTTCGGGTATTTTGGCTTTTTAGACCAAACACAGGTATTTATTTCAAAAGGCAAAGTGTTATTTGGTATGCTGTTTTTGTCAACGTAATAACAATCCTATGTGTCGTCATAAACATTGCGTTAAGCAAAAATCCTGAAGATAGCTTACAAGAGGTAAATCAAACGGACATATTTATTTCCGGTTACGGGGGTCATGCATGCTTTATGTATGATCCAGATATGGTCAAATTTTTATATAGGGTACCAGTTGTGACCATTTCTTGTATCAATGTAAGTCTTCTTGTATTGGTATGGATACGTACGAGATGGAATCCTATTTTACAAACAAACACATCCACAAATAGAAGAATGGTGATTTTTTATGCCATCATGACTGCTGTAATGCTTTTAAAACAATGTGTTGGATATCTTAGCAAGCTCATGGACCAACAAATTTTTATTTTTCATATTATAATGTTTTTAGAAAGTACTTATGGAATGATTTTTCTTGTTGTTTTTGTGACGTCAACAGAGATCCGTTGGCTACCTGCGTATTGGAAGCTTACTCATAGAACTCGTCATTACAATGATACGCTTGCTGAAACAAACTTACCCCCTTATGATGTTGAAGAAAAATATAAAACCTTGTAAAGAATCATTACACTTATACACTTTCTGAATCCAATTTGCTCGCTTGTGATGTTAGTGAAAATATAACATATTGTAGAACATCTGCATTGACAGGTTTCGACCCCTTGGGATGTTGATGAAACGTACAAAACCTTGTTAAGAAGATGCAAATAAGGGTTTTCCCCCTTGTAATATTGATAAAAAAAAATATTAAACCTTGTAAACAAGCGGCAAAAAAAAGTTTTCTCTCTTTTGATTTTGACGAAAAATACAAAACCCTGTAAATAAGCTACATAAAAGGTTTTTTTTTTTCTTGTGATATTGAAAACAAAATTTTACACCTTGTAAAGAAGTTGCAAAAAGGGTTTTCCCCTTGTGATGTTGATAAAAAAAATAAAACCTTATAGATAAGTTATATAAAAGGTTTTAGTTCATGGTTCTGATCAAGGTGGGAAATGTTTTCGTTTTACTTACTATCACTTATACTTTGTAGTCCCAACACAAGTTCAATTACAACAGTCCATTTCATTAGGGCTAACATTGGAGGGCAATTACATAGTAAAACAATAATGTCAAATCATTAAAAACCAAAATAAGATAGAAAAAACATTAAATGTTCATTGTTAACCCAAAGTGACGGCAAAATGCATTTTGCATGAAGCAGAATACTATGTCAAAAAAAAAAGAATACTATGTCATTCGACATAAATCATGATACTACTTAAAGGAACAACCATTTAACTTCCAGGGAAAGGGGTTTTGTGTTATTTTCCTTAAATTTTGCGATCCCCAGTTTTAATGAAAAACATAGTGTGGTCAAGCAGATGACAACAAAAAAATATTCCGAAATCAAGAGTTGCAAAGACTTTTTTGTAAAACAAATATTGGATAGTGCTGTTGGTATCACCTCTCACTCCCTTGCAATAAAGTTAATCATAAATGTTGAAAACTCTGCTCTTCCAATCTTCAAAGTGGAATGCTGATATCATCAGCTATCTTTACTTAGTGAATGAGTTTGTAAAGTGTGATATATACTCTTTGTGCTTCTTTGTGATTTTGTTGTGATTAAGATTGTGACACGGTGTTGACTGATGTACCTCTATTTTGTCATTTGTACTTATTATATATGTTTGTTATATTCATGCATCGTTCATTTGATGCGATGGACATACAAGTGAGAGTTTTAGCGCTATAAAACAAGGTTCAATTCACCATTTTCTGCATAAAAAAATGCCTGAATCAAGTCAGGAATATGAAGCTGTTGTCCATTCGTTTGATGTGTGTGTACTTTTGATTTTGCCATTTAATTAGGGACTTTCCGTTTTGAATTTCACTCAGAGTTCAGTATTTTTGTGAATTAATTTGTGACAGAATTATGTTGTCTTTATTAATTTAAATATCATTAAGAAACTAACGTTTCACCTCCACCAAGCAAAGGTGACTAAAGATGGATTTAACTTTTATTCAATCAGCTTTTTGATCCACTGTTCTGCTTCTTATACAATCCTGGCTTTCAGAAACTAGTATTCGGCTTTGAACGTTCCAACTGAAGATATATCAGGAAAAGCTCATGCATGAAATTTATAAGGTGTATGCGTTTGGAATTTTCCTCGGAGTTCAGTAATTTTGTTAGATTACTTTGTCCATGTCCTTTATGTGTCATGTGGAGCAGGATCTGCTTACCCTTCCGGATCTGCTTACCCTTCCGGAGCATCTGAGATCACCCCTAGTTTTTGGTGGGGTTCGTGTTGTTTATTCTTTAGTTTTCTATGTTGTGTCATATGTACTATAGTTTTTCTGTTTGTCTTTTTCCTTTTTAGCCATGGCGTTGTCAGTTTGTTTTAGATTTATGAGTTTGACTGTCCCTTTGGTATCTTTCTTCCCTCTTTTATGTCCTCGGCGGATACCGCTTCTTGTGAACTACCAGTTTTTTGTGATATCATCAGCTTAATATTTGGTACTTTGGTTCTGTCATTATTTAAAACGAACCTTTCTGAAATTTACCGTTGTTTTAAAAATTTAGAAATAATCAAGAAACTTGAGTTTCAACTGCCTTAGGATTACTTACTGCCAACCAGAATTACACACCCTTTTGATTCTGTTATATTGATACCATGTAAATAAGCATGTATAAATCGTGTCATTTATAACAGAACTGTTGATATATTGTGTGAATCAAAATGTGAACGTAATGTTTATTAATTTATTAGAAATATTGATGTACAGCGTCAATCAACTTGTTTAAATTGTGCAAATACTTAAGAATAATAGTATAATGTGTAAATTGTTAGAGATATTGACATGCTGTGTGAATCAGTGTGTATAAATTGTTTAATGAATTTACATATTTATACATTGTGTGAATTAGTATGTATACGGCAGGAGTAATGATGGTATTCTGTGTGAATCAGTGTGTACATGTTGTGTAATGAATAGAAATATTCATAAATTGTGAATCAATATGTATAAGTCATGTAAGTCGTTAGAAATAATGCAAACTCTGTGGACCAGTGTGTACACGTTATGCAAATCGTTTAAAATATTGCTAAACAGTGTGAAACATAGTGTACAAGTTTTGTAAAGAATATTGATACACTCTATGAATTAGAATGAATAAGGAATGTAATTAATAAGATGTGTTGATACACTGTGTGAAACCGTTGTATACGCCGTGTAATTGATAAGATATTTTGATTAATAAACAATGTTCATTTTGATTCAATACTTGATATTGTGAAATATGTTATTTATTTTATGTAACTAAATGTCATTTATTTGTATTCCATTATATTGCCGATACATTATCACATAAGCAACACGACGGGTGCCGCATGTGGAGCAGGATCTGTTTACCCTTCCGGTACCTTACACTACAGGAAGATAACTCTGTAAAATCAGGTAAACGTTTTAATTACATTGTGTTGGAATATTAAGCTTCTCAATGATCAAAATTGGTGTTTGTCAAACTTCTATTTAACCAGTGTAATTTTTTGGATAAAATGGTTGGTTCAATTTTTTGGAAATTTTTATATTTTAGTCAAAGGGTCAAAGTAAAAACTTCAAATGTTAAAATTTTATGAAAATTAGACGAGCCAAATTACTTTAAGTGAAGGTGATGGGTACCACCTTCAGGCTAAGGGTACCATGAACTGCATCTGAGTATCAAAATTTGATGGATGTCTTTTACACTTTCATGGTCAGTGTCAATTACAAAATAAATTTTGTGGAATAGGATTAATATAAAAAGCATCAGGAAATATGACTTATTTTTTTACATTTTAAATTTCGATTTCATCAAAATCAGAAACATCGCCATATTACGTATACTTTGCAATAATATTTCATAAAAGTCAATTTACTTGGTTATACTATTGTTATTATGATATGATAATTGTTATTTGTTATTTATGACATTTGATATTTATATGACAATTTGATAAGTTTGGCATTTTCTCTCAATGTATTTTGATATTTGAAACTGTATTTTTCCTTAATGAAATTAAATGTCTGAAATTTGTATTTCAATTTCACTTATAAATTTGCTATATACTTGAAACATTTTTTATTCAATCATAGAAATTAAATGTGTTTCAAACTTTGTTATTCAATCATAGAATTAAATGTGTCTCAAACTTTGTTATTCAATCATAGAATTAAATGTGTTTCAAACTTTGTTATTCAATCAAAGAATTAAAAATGTTTCAAACTTTGTTATTCAATCATAGAATTAAATGTGTCTCAAACTTTGTTATTCAATCATAGAATTAAATGTGTTTCAAACTTTGTTATTCAATCATAGAATTAAATGTGTCTCAAACTTTGTATTTCAATCATATAATTTTTAATATGTGTCTCATCAAACTTTGTATTTCTATTATTTAATTAAATGTGTCTCATTTTTTTTATTCAATTATAGAATTTAATGTGTTTCAAAATACTTTGTATTTCATTCAATTTTTTGTATACTAAAAGTACTTGTTTAAAACTTTGTGCTGTACTCAATAAATTTGGTATTTATTCAAACTTTTTCACTCCAGAATATTGATATTTTTTACATGTTGTTAACAATTTGATATCATTTGACACTCTGTATTTCATTCAATTTGATTTTTGTTCCACCATGTGATTCTATTTCACTATTTTTTACATTAATTTTGATTCAAACTTTGTTTTCGTTCAAAATATGATATTTGATTCAAATGCTGTACTTGGCTTTGTATAATTTGGTGTTTGTTTAAAACTGAACTTTGATTGGATTTTTTTACTTTTGATTCAACACTATCACATCTGGGTTTTTTTAAACATCATATTTTACTTATGATATTTTATATTTTGATTTTTAATTTTTTTTTGCATTATGTATGTTGCGTTCTTAAACACTGAATTTTGCTTAAATTTTGTAATATGTTCCAATCTTTATCACTTATCATATTACTTAACAAGTTTAATATGTGTTTGAAATAATAAATGGTTTGCATATTGTTTTCCTTTTTTATAAATGTACTTATATACCTATATTTGAGGGTTTCTTAAATAAAATACAATTTCTTCGTATTTTTTCATGTGATAAATTGAATTTGTATAATTTCTGCGCAATAATTATAGATTATCGTTTGTCATCTCAACGAGATTGATTTTTCTGCTCGAGCTTGAACGGCGAATGATTATTTCTTTATCGCTATTTTACCTTTTACGACGTTGATAATTCATTGACCAGGCCTCGTGCGCCCTTAGTTTCTAGCAATAATTTTGCATAACACTCTACTGAGAAAGGCACTTATCAGTTAGTAAGTTTAAAGGAAACTTTTGAAAAATAGCAATAATCGTGTACAGTGTCTACAGCCAATTTGCGTGAGATAGTTTAAAACATAACTTACTAATACCTGAAGTCTCTTCTGAAGTTCAGAGTCAATGATTAGAAATTTGTGCGGCATCAATCAGCTTGTTCAATCTTCTTATTGAAGACTTAATAAAGTACGTAACTCTGCTACAAAAACATAAAAAGGTATTGAAAAAAATGTATTCGGCAAAACCTTCGAGAATTTTAGAAAATAAGCAGTTCTCTTCAACTTCGTACTTTATGTAGCCTTTTTTACCTTTTTTAAATCGAGTTTCCATAATGAGTCTTTCATACACGAAAAGAGCGTCTAGCGTACACAATTTTAATCCTGATATCTGTAATTAGTTTATTGAAACTAAAATGTGTTGTGCAAATAGAGAAAGTCAATTTTTGTAAAGGGTTTGTAAGAAATATGAGCAACACGACGGGTGCCACATGTACAGCACGATCTGCTTACCTTCCGGAGCACCTTAGATCGACCCCAGTTTTTGGTGGGGTTCGTGTTGCTTAGTCTTTAGTTTTCTATGTTGTGTCTTTTGTGCTATTATTTGTCTGTTTGTCTTTTTATTTGTTAGCCATGGCGTTGTCAGTTTATTTTCGATTTATGTGCTTGACTGTCCTTCTGGTTTCTTTCGCTCTTTTTTTTTTAAGGAATATGACAGTTGTTTCCATTCGTTTGTGTTTGATGTGTTTAGGTGTTTGATTTTGCCATCTTGATTTTGATCTTTCCGTTCTGAATTTTCCTCAAATTCGTTATTTTTGTTATTTTACTTTTTAAGTAAGTGCTCATCTGAAGAGACTATTTTATATAGTTGTTTTAATGTTGTGTTTTGTCACCACTACATTGTACCTGATTAGAGGGAGGGTTGATGCATGTCACCACTACATTGTACCTGATTAGAGGGAGGGTTGATGCATGTCACCACTACATTGTACCTGATTAGAGGGAGGGTTGATGCATGTCACCACTACATTGTACCTGATTAGAGGGAGGGTTGATGCAGTAAATTTGGTATCGTTAATGCTATTAAACTTTATGACCTTTGTAACACGTTGTCAAGCACCTTAGGGACGACATCAAAAGATCAATGTAAGAAAAAAAAACTTAATTCAAACAGTTTGGGGTGGGAGGGGGGGGGGGGGGTTGAACTGCTGCAAGAAGTGGTTATCCGACATTGATTTTTACATATATCTATATGGGTCAATCAATTTTTCCCAAATTAAGTTGAGGGGGGTGGGGGGGAGGGGGGGGTCAGTGAAAAAACTATGTGAATTAGAATTAAGTTTTTTATCCTTCATTGAACTTTTGATGTCGTCCCTTATGCAATAATACATCTATTAACTGCATAAAGCCTGTTGTATAAATGACATTTCAATTCTTTGACTGTCTGAAATATTTGTCATGGCCAAGTCTCTTCAGAGTCAATGATTAGAAATTTGTGCGGCATCAATCAGCTTGTTCAATCTTCTTATTGAAAAAATAATAAAGTACGTAACTCTGCTACAAAAACTTTAAAATGTATTGAAAAAAATGTATTCGGCAAAACCTTCGAGAATTTTAGAAAATAAGCAGTGATCTTCAACTTCGTACTTTATGTAGCCTTTTTTACCTTTTTTAATTCGAGTTTCCATAATGAGTCTTTCATACACGAAAAGAGCGTCTAGCGTACACAATTTTAATCCTGATATCTGTAATTAGTTTATTGAAACTAAAATGTGTTGTGCAAATAGAGAAAGTTAATTTTTGTACAGGGTTTGTAAACAATATGAGCAACACGACGGGTGCCACATGTAGAGCACGATCTGCTTACCTTCCGGAGCACCTTAGATCGACCCCAGTTTTTGGTGGGGTTCGTGTTGCTTAGTCTTTAGTTTTCTATGTTGTGTCTTTTGTGCTATTATTTGTCTGTTTGTCTTTTTATTTTTTAGCCATGGCGTTGTCAGTTTATTTTCGATTTATGTGCTTGACTGTCCTTTTGGTTTCTTTCGCTCTTCTTTTTTAAGGAATATGACAGTTGTTTTCCTTCGTTTGAGGTGTTTGATTTTGCCATCTTGATTTTGATCTTTCCGTTTTGAATTTTCCTCAAAATTCGTTATTTTTGTTATTTTACTTTTTAAGTAAGTGCTCATCTGAAGAGACTATTTTATATAGTTGTTTTAATGTTGTGTTTTGTCACCACTACATTGTACCTGATTAGATGAAGGGTTGATGCATGTCACCACTACATTGTAAAAAAAAACCTTAATTCAAATAGTTTGGGGGGGGGAGGGGTTGAACTGCTGCAAGATATGGTTATCCGACATTGATTTTTACATGTATCTATATGGGTCAATCAATTTTTCCCAAATTAAGTTGAGGGGGGTGGGGGGGGGTCAGTGAAAAAACTATGTGAATTAAGTTTTTTTATCCTTCATTGAACTTTTTATGTCGTCCCTTATGCAATAATACAGCTATCAACTGCATAAAGCGTGTTGTATAAATGACATTTCAATTCTTTGACTGTCTGAAATATTTGTCATGGCCAAACTCTTAGCAGAGCATGCCATTTGTCGCACCTTTCACTAAATTAATTTTTTGACAAACATATAGAGAGTAAAGTTGTGTGAAAAGATAATTATATTGGGGCGACACTATTCATTGGTCCGAGACCCCATTAGTACACCCCATAGGTCCGACACACCAATAGCCTGGCTTATACACGAAATAATAAACGAAAAACGGTTATTATTCACAGCAACTAAGTAAAACCCGACCAGGCACAATCAACACACAGGCAGGTCTGGAAATGATTAGAGAATAGAGAACAATAGGCAAAATGGGACAAATAAAGGCAAAACGTATTAACAAAAATAAAGAAAAACAGGACAAAAAACAAAAAAGAGAATAATAGGGTGCTAATATATGGAGAATAGTAAGGAATGATGGGCAAAAAATTTATATATTGCAGAAAAATTACCTGAATGAAGGGCCCACCATTTAGACCCTCCTACGGAAAGTTTACTCCCTTCATGGTGTCTTTTATCAATATTTTCTAGAATGTCACTGTGCATTAAATATGTTATACTTTCCTTTAATTATCGTAGCAAAATAGAGTTATTCATAAACTTCGAATTTCAATATTCCTCGATCATTTAAGGAAGTAAAATAATGATTTGTAAATAAAAATAATGTCGGTATTATCTCCCTTTACATACATTTTTCTCATTTGAATTTCATTCTACATTTGGTTTGTATGTTTATGGTCTAGATGGTTTTGACATAATAGTGAATTATGGGCATGCAATATCCTCCCCCACCCGAGCCCCACCCCCAAAACTCCTACCCAAGGAAGAATAGAAATTAATAGGGTGCTAAAATATAAAGAAAATAGAAAATTGGACACACAAAAAATTAACAGAATAAGATGTCTCTAAAGAATAAAAAAAGAATAGAAAAAAGAAAGGGACAGCTATAGTGATTACCCTCATATCTCAGGAATATACAGACGACGCTTCTGTTTATTTTAAACTTGCATCATAATACTTAATTTTCATGCGCTAAATATCGTCCTAAAAAACATGAAATATTTGCCACTTGACTTTATTCAAACATTAATTATCAGTCATCAATTCTACGTTTAATACTATACAAGAAAAAATGCTTTGTGATAATGGACAACAACAATATGTTATATTTATTCACAACACAACTACGAGTAACAAGAATGTCTATCAAACACAAACAATATAAAAAAGAAGATGTGGTATGATTGCCAATGAAACAACTATCCAAAAAAGACCAAAATGACACAGACATTAACAACTATAGGTCACCGTACGGCCTTCAACAATGAGCAAAGCCCATACCGCATAGCCAGCTATAAAAGGCCCTGATAAGACAATGTAAAACAATTCAAACGAGAAAACTAACGGCCTTATCTATGTAAAAAAAAAATGAACGAAAAACAAATATGTAACATAAACAACGCTTAAATCGCTGTACTCGTCTTAAAGCCACACTTCTTGGACTACACGTTTGCACAGACGGCCCCCCAGCACTGGTTTTAAAAGTAATCTTGGTCAAGTTTTGATCGATCTTCCTATATATGCACTGATAGCAAAGCTGAATGTTAAAGCAGACACATTACAAATTATTTAGCAAACAAATGTTGTCATAATTTACTTGTTAATCCCACTGCTAAATGCATAAACAATTATTTAGGCAAAACAATGCCATCAAAATACATACTAAATAACTTGATATGAAAGTACCTATGAATATTAGTGAGATGTTTCCTTTTGAAATAGCCACCTGATACAATTTATGTGTTTACTTTTAGGAAACTGTTTCAGTCCTATTGTTAATCAAATAACTGACCTACCATGTAAACATTAGGGGGAGATTATAGGAAGTGAAACGTCTTGACCACTTTATTAACTAAGTCAACAATTTAAATAAGTTTTGTTATAGTGTCAAAATTAAAGCGATTCTGTAAACATATTTAAGACTACATAAGTTTGTAGAAGCTATTTGGTGACACAATCACACATAAGCAAGTTAGACGGAGGGTTGGACACACGAAAACATGTTCAATTTCGCCACTTTATGTTCGTGTCTGTCTTAAGTCAGTAGCCTCTAATTCACTGGTTGTCTTTTCTTGTTGTATACTAGAATCATGTTGTTTTTTTATAAAATCAGGCAATTATATTTCTCGTTTGAATTATTTTTCTCGTTTGACTTGTTTTGTCCAATTGAGGCTTTTCAAAGCTTGCTAAGCGGTATGGGTCTGTTCATTGTTGAAGGCCGTATAGTACATATAGTTGCTAACCTCTATATCGTTTAGTTTGATCTCTGGTGCAATTTTCTCATTGACAATCGTACCAAATCTTTGTAGTTCTATACTGGTATATTTGAAGAGATTTTTCACTTCCTTAATTTATTTCAGAATCTTCCGAGATAATATATATATATAAAAAAAAATATGTATGATTGCCAATGGAACAACTATCTACAAGAGATCAAATGACACAGAAATTAACAACCGTACGTCCTTCAATAATGAGAAAAGTCCATATCTCATAGTCAGCTATTGAAGGTCAAGAAATGACAATTGGAAAACAATTCAAACGAGAAAACTAATGACCTAATTTATATACAAAAAAAACACAAAAAAAAAACAAATATGTAACACAGCATCAAACGACATGCAACCATTGAAATACAGGCTGCTGACTCGGTACAGGCACATATTTATTTGTTTGATACAGAACCGTGCTAATGTTATAAATATCAAAACAGCATTTTAACAAGAGCATAACGTTCCTGCTGACATCTATCAAATATTTCTAATATTTTTAACAATATCTCTGGGGCCAATTCAAGATTTATATTCTTTTTGAATTGGAAAAAAATAAAATATGATAAGATTATGTTGGTATGAATTAGATTTCGCTATCGTTTTGTCAAGGAAAACGTACACATTTTTCGAATCATTTGCTCAAAGAATATGTCAATCTAATCAAAATATAGACCTCTGATTTCGTTACACTACATATGAGTAGTAAAACGAAATCAGAGATCTTTATTTAATTAGATTGAGAATATGTTCGGTTTTTTTTCAAAGAGAGGCAACACTTTAAAAATACCAATGGGTTATTCAAATCCATAAGTCGAAGACAAACAACGCCATGATGACAGGAAACAAAAGTTAGGCCCTCTCACAATTTGAATCATTTTCACACAGGAAATAGTTCGACTAACAATTTTCCACTTACCCATCATTTTTTTTTATTATTATTATTTTGGATTAAAAAAAGAATCGAAAAAAGATCCGTATATACACGTATACGTCTCAAAATATCCCCTAAAAATGCAATAATAGAGAAAAACAAGTCAGTGATTTCAATTAGAAGTTGGAAAATTTAGAAAATTGCAAGTCGCGACAATTCATACTTGTTGGTGATTATTCTTTGATTCTAAGTCAATTTGATCCTTGTTTTGATTCAAAAGATCAATTATAGAAAAAAATATTAACAAAATTACCGAACTCCAATGTCAATTTGAAAAAGGGGGAAGTCCTTAAAAAATAATAAGTAAGCCCTTTGAATATTTACGCATGTAAAACATTAAAATTGTATAATTGAAATAATTCCAGTGATGTCTTTAACTAGCTAACATCAATTGGTTAAATATCAAACAAACAATGGACAAATTTCGGAAACACTCGTTAAGTGAAGTGTTTTTGACTATTGTTTTCCACAGTTTTCCGCATTAATTCCTAATTGCTGCTGAAAATACTGCCGACCTATCATACAATAGTGTTAAAATGTTCTCAGAAAAAAAGGATATATGATTTCTTCTTGTCATAAGAGGAGATTTGTTAGATTTTTTTATTTGATACAATCAACTACTTAGCGATGCTCTACAGTTATCATATTTACTAGGCAGTTCATAAAATTTGAGCAATGTAGTTGATATATTTCCACAAAGTCGAGACACAATAGCTGATAGTTTTTTTTTTACATCGATGGAAAAAACGAATAAAATCAAGTACCGTGTAAATGTTACTTTTCATAATTGAATTTATCATAATTAGCTATACTTTTTCTATGCATTATATATGATGTATATGGAATATGTGCACTTTGACAAAACCAGCACTAGCAATTGTTTATTCCCGTAGATATCTGGTTTTAGAGCAAAATGGTTTTTATTGATATATCTTTGGTAATATTAGGGGTAACGTCAATCAGGCATTAAATCAAAATAAATAAAACTTTATCAAATATATAAAAAGGAGCAATTCACTGTATTCACCAATAGACAAAAAAGTACAACCATACCATACCATGTCAAAAAAGTACAATCTTTACCGTCTCATGTCTATAAAAGTTGACTAATTAGAAGAGAAACAAAAAAATAATTTGCCATACTCTACAAATAATAAAAACTGGAATATTAGTACATGAGACAACCATTCTTGTTGAAGACGTATTGACTGATTGTTGGTTGCCTTAAGTCCAGTGGCAAATATTTCATTAATGTTCAGAATGATCTTACTGGAGAGGGTCCTGACTTTTTGACAAGCACATCAAAAAAGACTGGGTAAACTTTTCCGTTATTTCAAAATAGTTTGGTCTCGAGCATCACTGAAGATACATTGATTGTCGAAATGCGCATCTGGTGCAGAAACATTGGGACCGTTTATGTTATCATACTACTTGTTTGATGCCGCTGCTGGTGGATATCACCAGTCCAGAAAATGCGGATTATGTGTTATTGAAATTTCCTGTTACAAATTAAGGAATTTTGTTTAAATTAAAGAATTTATCTCCCTCATGCAAAGCAAAGCTCTGATTCCTTTCCCGGCATTAGCTTTACTCTTAATTTTGTCCTTTTCGGTTTAAAGCTCTTACTCTTTTGAATAAGCTTTGAATTTTAAATTATTTTGGCCTCGAGCATAACTGAAGAGACATTGATTGTCGAAATTCGACATTTTATGTTTGTTCATTCCACTGATCGAGGTGTATCTGATCGAGACACTCAAAACTAAAATTACTTCAATTTATGAAGACAGTTTTTCGCCATTGTTTAAATCGCAAACGACTAAGGGGAGACAAATCATGAAAACCAAAAATACTGAGGGAATCGTTTGAATTCCATTTAGCATTTTGATTTGTTGATTTTGGAGTATGAGTACAAAAAACTGACTCGAAAGTTTTATGACCGCAAGGAATTATGCATCGACTGGACAAGAGTCTCCTGATATGCATGAATCCCATTGGCGGATCCAGGGGGAAGAAGGGGTCCAGGGGTTTGAACCTCCTTTTTTAGCCGATAAATGCATTTGAATGGGGATATATTGTCTTTTGTCCTGGGTTGGGAACTCCTCCTTTTTTAAAAATGGCTGGATCCGCCCCTGGATCACCTTATAGCATTTTGTATATTCATATTGCTTTGTTTTCGAAGAGACTTGGTTCTGACTGAACTGTGTCTATCAACGTTCTGTTTTGTTTTGCTATTTTCGAACCTGATGTTGATTACATATCTTTATATATTTTTTGTTTAAGGCATTTCTAATTCGACTATTCAGAGCAAGGCATATTATTCATTGATCAGTCTTATAATGAAGACTATATGAAATTCTTTTTCGATCGATGGATTGAAGGATTATCTTGAAGTAAGAACAGTTTTGGGTTGTGCTATTTTGCATTTAATTACAGAAATCGGCTCTGTAGTCTAAGAACGATTCGACTCACAGTCACCTGCATTTCTATAACTTATTCTGAATATTGTTATATATCTGTATGTTGAATCCGTACTTTCCGGAACCGTTGTATTGTCTTAACCATGATTGTTGTGATGATTACATTCAGACCGTATCAGCCTCTTTTGGCGTTTGAATCCAAAGTTAAAGGATCATAAATTGAAAGCTCTTCGTTTTATTTACAATATATATATACTTGTTTTAAACCTAAGTCAGGTATATCACAATATACATTTATTTTGTATCGCTGAACATAAAATAAAAAATAAATCTTTTCGAGACAGAACAATCTGATGGTCGTGTTGTCTCCAAACTAGTCATTATTCCAATTCTGCTACAACCATAATAAACCTTGACAGTGACTATTTTTATCAGTTTTAGACAATGGTATTGTAATTTGTGCCAAACATCCTGGAAATGACACATTCTGACCTGGTTATAAGCTTCTCTTTGAAAAACAGGATTATATTGGGTCATGTCATGATTCTAAACCGCTTTCATATCATCATATCTCTTTATAGCAGAAATTGGTGACTATAATGTTACGAATGAAAATATGCAAGTACGTGGATTCGAATGCACATGAGCTTAGAAAGGAAAATATTTAAGAGCAACGCCAAACAGGGTATAAATTGATTTCAAAAATTTCTCGCTAGAGCTATACTCAAGGCGTTATTTTTCAAATTTAAACTAAACATTATTTAGGAGGTTGCAAAAGATACCAAATGGACTTTCAAACTCATAAGTGACAATTCCTTGGCTAACAAAGAAAAAGACAAACAGACAAACAACAGTACACACACACAACATAGAAAACTAAAGACTGACCAACACGAGCTCGACCAAAAACTGGAGGTGATATCAATTGCTCCTAACATTTACAGTATCCTAACTTTATATTCATATTTAGATACTGTATTACAATGTTATGTCTTATTTGTTTACTCTATACTCAATTACAAAAGCCGTGCAGTTGTTTGAGTAATACCTAAATTGCATACATGCAGAAGTTCACATCCGTGAAAGTTGAATAACTATCCTTTTGATATACGTATCTTCATTTTTAGAAATATATACTAGTCAACAAAAGAAACGATACAAGACTTTTTTTTCAAATTAAAGATAAAGTTTTCCGTTCATTGGACCAATATTGAAGGTAGTAATACTTATCATTATGGAAATATAAATCCGTTTAAAAAAATTTTTTTTTGCTTTCGAGAGTTTTTTCGCGATTTTTTTTTTTTTTTTACAAAATTTACATAAAACGACAATTTTAAAAACAGAAGTTCCAAAAGTTTCTTTGTTTATTTGTTAAGCAAAATTCGGCCCCACGAGAAATCGTTAAAATGTATACATTATCAACTGATTTACCATAGACAGTATGTGTAAAGTGATATTCAAAAAGCGGTAAAAATCTTAAAACTAATCCGAAAGGTTCCAAATTTACTGTGTGTTGTTTTCATATCTACAGCATTTATTTGAGACGAAAATAAAAAAAAACATTTTTTTGCATTTTTTGAGATTTCAAAAAACACTTTTTTCCCAAAAATTTGAAAAAAACAATATTTCAACCCATTAATTACAACATGAACACAACTTGATTGCATATTGAATATTTTTAAACAAACTTGAAATTTTATTTAGTACTTAGAAAATTATCTGTCGATTTTTTATTCAACTTTCCGCAAAACTAATTTGCACCCTATGCTCGTTTACACGGAATTTAGATACTTTCCGACAATTTTTGATTTTCATTATCACATGTGCATACATTGCAAATGAAAGCTTTTTAAAACAGTATATCTCATTTTATTTTATATTTAATACTTTTTGATAAATTTTATTTCAAAGTCGTGTATCGTTTCTTTTGTTGACTAGTATATCATAAAATCCATTCATACTATGAATATTGTAAGAAAAAGCTGCCTGTAACAGTTTTTTTCAAGTTGGCTTTGTGTAGCATTGGCATTTCGATTATTTTTACAAAATGTCTACTGCTTTTTGACAAAATAGTTACAATTTAGGTATTCCGTACCATTTGCATATACATGTATACTGTGACGTTACTGTACGAGTATAATGTGGCAAAGGTTTCCGCGAAATTATAAGAAGAAAAATGCTATTTTCTATGTACATATCATGATGTAATTTTGCCACAGAAATTTTTTTAATCTTCTTTTATTAATTTAATTGTCTATATTTTATTATATATGCATTTTTTATTTATACATGAACAATGCACAAATTTAAAGTAGTTCTCAGAAACTCTTTTCTTCTCAACATATGGCCCTTAACGCACCGACAGAACATATGTTATCAACAATAAACAATAAATCAACTGATTGTTTGCTTATCTACCAAGTTAAAATATTTCCTGCATATTGAAGAAGAGAAATAGAGGAGCGAAATGTACCAAAGTGACATACAACTCTTAAATCGAAATTAATTGTCAATACCATTGCAAAAAATGAAAAAGACAAACAGATCAACAATAGTAGACATAAAACACAAATTAGAAACATAATTTAAAAAAACAAAAAAAGACTAAGCAAAATGAACCCCCACCAAAAACTGGAAGTGAATTTAAATCCTCCGTAACGGTAAGCAGTTCATGCGCTACATGTAGCAATAAATCTTTTTAAAAAAATACATAGAATCTTGGTAGACCTTGATAACGGGCGAAAAATTCGGATGGTCACTGAAAAAAAGATGTTTTGCAAGGCTTCTTCAACGTGACGATATATAATGTCTCTTTCCATAAACTGGGCATCAAAGATGTAACTCCGACATTCCGATCTAACATGACTGTTTTATTTATGAATTAAAAATGACGGTCAGCTATATTGTAGGGATTTATTTTTATACATCCAGCACAGCCCAACCGACGTTCTGTAACATGATGTCTTAAGTTCAAATAAAATTTATTTAACGTCCAAACAATACCTTAATTTAGCACGGGCTTGAAAAAAATCAGCTTTCCTTTAATAACAATTAGGAGCGGATCGGTTTCTTAAAATTCGGGGATCAGTTTGATATGTGAAACCCTCTAATTTCAATTCCATAAACAAATCTATACTTGAAAATAAACTTTCAACAAATGTTTTTAATATTTCCCTACGTACTTACGCTTTTATTTGATACCAATTTGAAACTACCCATACATTTTCATAGTGACACCAACTATTGTGTTTAAAATATATTTGCTTTCTGGAATATTCAGTCACTGACCAGCTGGCCTCAATAAGTGGACCTTCACCTTTATATTTGATTTGATATGTTTATATAGATGGAAGATTTTGTCATTAATATAAGTGGTTTTTTTTTTCCTTTTTGTAAGCTTCACCCTATGTAAAAATTGTGTACTCAGTCACATGATGTGCCTTTTACAAGTCAGGCTATTTCGGCCATTTGTTGTTCGTCGTTGTTTTTATTTTTGTTTTTTAATCTATGTGGTTTAATTTAGGGAGACGTTGGTGGTTGATGAGGTCTGTTGTATTGTGCGATATTTTGGAGATTCCTTTTTCATTTTGAACTTATAAAAAAATGATTATATTACTGTGCCTAGTCAGACATGTTGTAGTTGTTATCCATTCGTTTGGTGTTTTTTGCTTAGGGACTTTCAGTTTCGAATATTTCTCGGATTTAGGAATTTTGTTATTTTATTTTTTACTAAGTTGTAACGCCATTGTTGATAGACATACACTTGAGAAACCCTTCATATAATAGATTTTATTCATGTGACATCTTTATAACTTAATATCTCATTATTCGATATTAAATAAACAATGGACAAGTTCGGAAACACTTCACCAGTTATAGGTTTTTCATGTATTGTTCTGTTAAAGTTTTCCGTAATTTAGAATTAACTGTGCTTTTAAAAGCCTTTACTGTTGGCCTATTAGAAACAGTTTTTAAAATGATGCAATATGAAGTTTCATACTAAAATTTTCTGAAATTACTAGTTTAAACCGAAATTTAAGTTTACTAGTTTTGTAATTAAACTTAACATTACAATTGCTATTGTCCTCGTTTTTATCCTTCAGATGCCTTTTATCTCACCGGGGCTCAAAGGGCCCCATGTGAGCTTATTCCATCACTTGGCGTCCGTCGTCGTCCGTAGTCTGGGATCGTTAACTATTTCAAAAATCTTCTCCTCAGAAACTGCTGAGCCGAATACCTTCAAACTTTAACTGAACGTTCCTTAAGGTATCTACTTTATAAATTGTATCCGCAGTTTTGGTCCGTTGATAAACATGGCCGTCATGGCTAATAATAGAACATAGGGTTCAAATAAAATTGAGAATGGAAATGGGGATTGTGTCAAAGAGACAACCCGACCATAGAAAAAACAACAGCAGAAGGTCACCAACAGGTCTTCAATGTAGCGAGAAATTCCGGCACCCGGAAACGTCCTTCAGCTGACCCCTAAACAAAAATATACTTGTTCAGTAATAATGAACGCCATACTAAACGTTAAACATATTTATGAGATCTCAACCCTCCCCTATACCTCTAGCCAAATGCATTAATTTGTTTGGTTTATATACACATGGAAAAAGTATTGCAACACCTTGAGTTTTAAAACCTTGGAAACTAAGACTGTTTTTTCTTAGATAGAATTTGATAATATAAACGTATAATATTGAAACATTGTTAATGACAACATTGGCATTAAAACGAATTAAAAAAGTATGAAAAAAATGTTATAATTAACCACAATTTTGATAATAAAATGAAGTATAAATTTTTGTACAAAAAAAAATGCATTTTACAACTTTTACTGTAATCGAACTTTATAATGTCAGAATTTCAAAATAAATCTTAAGATGATTGTTCACATCTTGATTGATTGTTAGGGAGCTACCATTTGATTTTTATGGGGGGGCTAGGATGAAAAATTTTGTCCTGCATTTTTTTTTAGCTGTAATCTCTGTCCTGCCTTTTTATTTTTCACTCTGTTTGGTCCTGCTTTTTTTTTTTTAGTTTATCCTGACTTTTTTTTACCTAATTGTCGTCCTGATTTTTTTTTTTTTGGCAATTGTCTCATCCTGCCTTTTTTTTTACTCAAAACTCCTGTCCTGCCTATTTTTTTCAAATTTCATCCTAGCCCCCCCCCCCCCCCCCATAAAAATCAAATGGTAGCTCCCTTATACTCCAAAGAATCAATATTTGGTGCAGCCTCCATTCACACGGATAACTTGCCAACTTTGGCGAACTCTGCACCAATGGAAACGGGCCACTCTATGTCTGTTTGGAAGCAAGGGTCCCAAAAATGGTCTTGTCGCACAGTAACCATTAGCTATGAGTCGATGTCGAACAGTTTGTGTTCGAAGTCTCCTGTATTGCAACCACTTTTTTCCAGGATTGTAAGTTGTTTGCAAACTTCATAATGCTTGGTTTTCCCTAGCTGACGTTAAAGGGGTCTTTCTGATCTCACTAGGTCTTTAGAATCCTTTGTTGTCTGATTTTTATTCACAAAACGACCTAAACTGGAATAGTGATGACTAACAATACGTGCAATTGTTACAGGAACATACCTGCTTCGCTCATGCTGATTATCTGCCATCTTGCTGCAGTTGAGAGTCGCGGAGGACCCATTACATGGTGTCAATCACATAACTTTACAAACTTGGTTATATTAAGTGTGGAAAACAATGAGGATCTGTTTTCTGGTGTACGGGTACAGAAGCTGCATGTGCAGTTTACAACTTATCGAGTCGACATTGATTTATTAAACTCAGATGAGATTTGAGTAATATTTAACTACTTCTATTGCAATAATTATATCACAAAATAATATAGGGTGTTTTTGTAATTGGCATTTCAATTCGGTGTTGCAATACTTTTTTCCATGTGTATATCTCTAAAAACTAACGCTTTTAGAGCAAATCGGACATGGGGTAAATTTTGTTCAGTTGGTCAAGATTTATCAGCCCTCATGACATTGCCAGACGAATGGAACAACCCATTGTTGGGTTGCTGCCACTAAATCGGTAGTTTTAAGGAAATATTGTGTTTTATGTGTTATCATCTTGAATAATATTATAGATAGAAATAAACTGTTAGCAGCAATAATGTTCAGCAAAGTAAGATCTACAAAAAAAATAATGACCAAAATTGTCAATTGACCCCTTAAGGAGTTATTGCCCTTTAAAGCAATTTCACAAAATTTGTTCATCAAGTTTGCTTACATCTAAAAATCATCTCATCTGAAACTATTGTGCCAAATCCTTTAGGATTTCAATTTATGAATTGTATCCGAATTTTTTATCCATCAATAAACATGGCCGCCATGGCTCAAATAGAACAGGGGGGTCAAATGCAGTTTTTGGCTTATATCTCAGAAAGTATAGCATTCAGAGCAATCTGACAAGGAGTACAACTGTTCAAATTGTCAAGATCTATCAGCCATGAAATTTTCAGACAAACCGAACAACCCATTGTTGGGTTGCTGCCACTAAATTGGTTACTTTAGGGAAACTTTGCAGTTTTTGGTTATTATCTTGAATATTATTGAAGATAAAGATAAACTGTATACAGCAAAAATGTTAAGCAAAGTAGGATCTACAAAAAAATTTATATGATCAAAATTGTCAATTGATTCCTTAAAGAGTTTACTTATTGCCCTTTAAGGACAATTTTACACAAGTTCTTTAAGTTTCTTAACCTGAAAATCTTCTCAAACGATTTAGTATAAACTTTGTATTTTATTTCCTTGTACGTCAAGAAACATAGACACTGGAGCATATGGGTAAAATGCATTTATTTGCTTTGAAGAAAATATGAAAAATACAATGAACATTTAAATGGCATTTTTAAGCCACTCATTAATATACATTTAAAATAAAGAATAATCATTGATGAAAGATTTAAGCAACAAAATAACTGATGCGCGATTCAGGCACTTGATAGCCTCTTGTTAATATTGTATTATCATATTTTTAAGGGAGTAGGAAGCCAATGACCTCTCATACTCTAAATTATCTTAAAATTGTGGCAAACCTTAGTTTCCAACTTGTTGTGATATTTTCTCGAAATTGCGTTACATTGTATTATAAGAACTTATCTTCCAGTAGACTCCTCGTTTCGAAAAAAAATGTGGGCAAATGTATTGTAATTGGAGCGAGGCTGGTAACAGTATGTTTTATGAGGGTTATGTAGTTATATGGGTGCAGGGGCAGATCCAGCCATTTTGTCCCAACCACATGTTCTCATTAAAAAAGGGATGGATGGATGGATGGAGGGATGGAGGGAGGGAGGGATGGGATGATCAGTACATTGATTGAATATACTGAATGACGGTTAAGTCAGTCTGCACTGGAAAATGCATGCATTTTTTTTATTATTATTGAAATTTAATTTAGGCCTAACAGTATGCTTTTCCAAATCTTCGATCCAAATATCTTTTATTTTAAAATTTAGATGTTTACCAAATTTCAAAATCCCGTATTCATTGTTATATATATATATATGTTCCGATTATTTTTCAAATTCTAGTTCCTTCCTTACTAGGGGGGTGCAAGAGGTTTAACTGTTATGCTGTTATGGGGTAATTTTTTCTTTGTTATCTGTTATTCTGAAAATATATTTACTGTTAGCTGTTATTGTCTTATTCTTTGTTATCTGTTATAGGACTATTATTTTTATTGTTATCTGTTATTGTGAGATTGTTTTGCTGTTAACTGTTATTGAAAATTGGAATGTTAGCATTTTGACAGCCACATTGAATCTTAAGTAGAAATTGAAGAAAATTGAGCATTGTGATTTGGATGGAAAGTTGTCTCATTGGCACTCATACCACATCTTTTTATTATCACTATTGGGGTCTTTCCATTGGTGATATGGAGGTCGCGTATTTGCAGAAGGATTCCAGTAACAAACATCACATACAAATTATAATTTGTGAAAATGACCATTTGTATAAAATTTGACTAAAAATCACTTTTAAAAATGTATAACTTTCACAGTAACTTATCATATGGATTTTTTATATAAAAAAAAGCCTTCATACACCGTTTATTATTTTTTAGATACATCAAGCTGTTAAATTTCTCGTTTTGATTGTTTTTCGTTTGTCATTTTAAGGCCTTTTATATCTGACTATGGAGTATTGGTTTGTTGCTCATAATCGAAGGTGGTATGATGAGCTATAGTTGTTAATTTCTGTGTCTTTTTGTCTCTTTTGGAGAGTTGTCTTATTGGCAATCATACCACATCTCCTTTTGTACTTATTTACAAAATACAAAAATAGTATATATGTATCATTTGTTTGAGCATATAAGCGAAATGTTTCCTTTGGGAATTACACGACATCTTTTTCTTTAGCATTCACACTTTTAAAAAAGTGCTACTCCTCCTCTTTGTATTTATATGAAAGAGAACCCTGACTATCAATATTTCGATAGCTTTTTAACTGGTTCACATAATGAAAAGTGAAGCTTAGAAACTGTTGCTGCAAATAAAGATGTGTCTTTAACAGCTTCAAATATTTAATTTCTCGACAAAATATCCTTAAAATAAGTGAATATATTTGTCTCTATTAAGGCCTAACAATCCATACAACCAGTTATATAATAAGATGTACTGACTACTGTATTGGTCCTTGTTGGACTTATTTTAAAATTTCATTTACTGTTATCTGTTATTGTCCCTTTTCAATTCCTTGTTATCTGTTTTAAGCCAAATCAATTTACTGTTTTGCTGTTATTGAAACCCCCCTTGCCCCCCCCCCCCCCCCCTCTTACTATTTTGAAGTCACCCACAACTTACTATTATTAGTCGAAGGCGGTTTTCCGATTTAATTAAATTGGTCATTTCTTATCTTCTTTATGAAAAGGTCATCTATTTTCATTCATAATTCATAACCACAAAAGTTTTCTTAAACCAACAATTGTTTATGAATAAATATTATCCACGTACTTTAAGGTCACTACAAAAATTCCACTTAAACCGAAGGTCAAATAAATTTTCATTCATAAATATAACTGTGTTCCGGAAGGACAGGATTGATGCACCTTCATGAACAATACATTGGTGAGAGTCAACTTCCGAAAGGACAAAGTTAATAAGTGAATTGACAATATAAACAACGGATACGATGTTTTCTGAAATTTGATCTTCAGCAGAATTTTGTATATTGTAATATCCTACCTTTAATTGGTTGAGCAACGTCACGTGATGACCAAATATAGTTTATAGTGCGTAGCATTTTCAAATGTTATGTTCCTAGACTTTAGGCGGAATTTAAAGCTTCTAATTCCGACAGATTTCAAGAACAATACGTTTCGGAAATGAACTATTTAATAATATGAGAGTCTTTATATATATCTCCGTATTTTATAACTTCATGTATTTTTGTTTTCGTTTATGGAAAGATTTTTTAAATTCAAATGACGATTTCTGTTTAAGGGGTAATACCACCATCTAACTCCTATAATACTTTGTTAATTTTTTAATTTTTTTTGTCAAAAATTTGTCAGAATTTATCTTGTATAAATAAATATTTGGTTTGAAAAAGAGGGGGCGAAAGATACCAGAGGAAAGCTACATTTGAGTAACGTTTCATCATGTCAAGTATTACAGTGAAAATTTTACATAACATTGGTTTGCAAAATAACCATCATGGGAAGTATATGCAAAGTAACTTTTGTCCCCTTTTCTTGTTTACAAGCTTTAGTAACCATAGCCATTCAAGTTTCAAAACTATTTTATAGGAACACCAGATAAAAAAGAATTGCCGATGCTTTGAAACACCAAAACTAAATGTGTGTATGAATCAGAAGGGGGGAAAACTGCAATTAACTACCGGTTAATTACAAAAACACACCGTTTCTCTGTTGCAGTCGATTTTTTTTCTGTCAATCCACTTTAAGTCACTCAGTTATCAATTTAAGCATGAAATAGATCTCCAAATGTAAATTTTGTCTTAACAAATGTGAGCCCTATAAGCAAAGCAAGAATGAAGATCATATTATTAACGATTAAAACTTTTGTTCAAAATTTTAAGAATTTATCTACTCTCAGGTATAGCTGTTTTTGGAGAAACCCTCCAAAATATTATATTCCCAATGCCATACATCTGCCGTGCGTAATTCATTTGGCTTTTGAACTTCGTTTAATTCTGAATCTCACGTCACGGATGAATCTCTTGTTGACGAACGCGTGTCTGGCATACACAATAGAAGTGAGATGTGGGAAAAAGAAGGAAAAAAGTGGGAAATGGTAAAATATTAGAAAAAAGTTGGACTTGGGAAACAAGCCCGGTGTCACACCATCAGGAATTCTATTTGGATTGTACATTTTCGCTGGTTTCTATTGATTTTTTTTTTTGGTGGTTTGTCTACAGTAAATGAACTTAAAGAGTTTTGAAAATATTATGCCGTCAGACGGATTTGTCATTGAGGCCACGGACGAACCGTATCTCTGTAAAACTAACATAACCATTTGAGCAATAAAAACAATTACTAGTTTTAGCACCTCAAATCAAATTTATAAAGGTGCATCTTTTATGATGTTGATATGTAATTTTAAGTATGCAATTCAATATATGCAATTCTTATATTATTTGAAAGTTTTTCTTTAAGTTATACAATTCGTTATAGTCGACATAAAATATTGTATCCAGAACATTTTTTTTTTTATTAACTTTATTTAACAAATTTATCAGGTTTTGCAGTTTTGTGGCGCGGGTGTGTGCGTAATTTTCAGTTAAACAATATATCAATCAGTGTATACATAATGCTTATTAAAAGTGGTGCTTTGATTCTTCTTAGAAACCATTTTCATAACAGCGTGGGCAAGACCAGTTTTGACTTATTAAGCGTAAAATCACTGTTATCGATAGCCGATGACAAACAAGTTCAAGGTAAATGATTCGGTATTATTACTAACAAAAGTTGTCCACGCTGTTATGAAAATGATTCTATATCTCTCTTTTCGTCAAACAACACCTTTACAAAAATATCCATGTTACAGAAAACTCTTGTCCACTCTCGGGTGCACAACTAATTTTAGATTCGATAGCTGTCAAATTTACATGTATAAAAATATGAATAGATGTGCATACTTCTTCTTTTTAGTTCTCTATATCTTCACTCAATAGTAAAATAATAATTTTGTTGTTTCGTTTTTCATTTTTTCAATTAGCACTAAAACAAAACTAGGCAATTTTATCTAATAAATCGTATATTTAAAAAAGATGTTATAGTACTACATACAATTTGAGGCCATAGAGGTCAGGTTTAAGGTCATTCAAATTTCATTCATAAAAATGATGACAGGAAGTAGGTATGTTCGGAATCAAATCAATTGTCTATAACTTCCGAAATGACAAAGTAAGTACGAGGTCACCGTGATATTTTCATTGATATTTTTTGTAGGTTTTCTAAAATTGGATGTTCAGCCGAATATGTCAATTATCACTAACTGCAGAGTAATGTTAAAATGTGCACGTCAGTCACACTATATTTGCATTTTGTAATGTCATGCTGATTCAATACATAAAAAGTCCATTCGTAGGCGAAGTAAAATTAAAAAGAAACATGTGGTTTCAATGAACATCTTCTACCTTTGAAAATAACGCTGAGCTGAAAATGAGTGGATGGTCCGTCCTAGTTAGATGTACGATAAATGGTTCACATACTTTCCATACACGACGAAATCCTCTATGGATATTTTAACTTGATTTGAATTTTTAGAAAAACAAACTAAAAACAAATCAACCATTTAGCAAGAAAAAAATGAAACCCTGGGTATCTAATAATGGTGGTTATTGTTAAGCATAACAAATAAAATATTAAAATATTAAAATCTTTCACTTTGTGTTGTTTTTATCTAGACTGGGCACATTATTTCAAATCCCACTGGGAATTGAAAAATAATCTGATTTGCTACATAGTATGAGTTAGTCACATTACATGGATGGTTATTGTTGGGTTGTTTCCTCTTTCAAATAGATATAAGAAGATGTGGTATGAGTATAAACGAAATAGCTTTCCATCCAAGTCACAATTTATAAAAGAAAACCATAATAGGTCAAAGTACGGTCTTCAAAACGAAGCCTTTGCTCACAACGAACGGCAAGCTATAAAGAGCCCCAAAAATACCTTGTGTAAACCCAGTCAAACCGTAAAACCAACGGTCTAATCTATTAAAATAAAAACAACAACAACAAAAACGAGAAACACTTAGGAACATCAGCAACAAACGAAAACTACTGAACATCAGATTCACGACTTAGGACAAGTTCAAACAATTGCTGCGGGTTTAAACGTTTTAATAGGTACCAACATCACAACATAGAAAGACACACTATAAAAAATCAATTGAAATGGCTTAACTCAATCAAAAGACAGATAACACAAGTGAACATACACCGAAAAAATAAATTGGATATATGATACAATGAAAATACAAAATCAATAACTATAAAGGGGTGAATAATTGAAATAGCAATATTATACCGCTGTGAGATGTTAATCAATTTCAGAAGAAGAAAAAAACAGCAATAAGCTTGAACAAAAATCCGCCATTTACAATAATATACGCAGATAAATGAAAATAATTTTGTTGTTAGATATACAGTTTAAATGGAGAAAGGAAATATCTTTCAGAATACATAATTTTGATGTCATACTACGAAGAAGTGAAAATTCATAGTAAAACCAAACACTTATCAAAGCTGGTAAATAGAACAGATAAACCTCATTTTTTTACATAAATAAGGCCGTTAGTTTTCTCGTTTGAATTGTTTTACATTGTCTTATCAGGGTCTTTTATAGCTGACTATGCGGTATGGGCTTTGCTCATTGTTGAAGGCCGTACGGTGGCCTATAGTTATTAATGTCTGTCATTTTGGTCTTTTGTGGATAGTTGTCTCATTGACAATCATACCACATCTTCTTTTTTATATAACCCTGAATTAGCAAACTTTAAATAACAAAAAAAATCATTACAAGTGCTAACAACAGGTCAAATTAACAAGAAAGTACAATTTGTGAGTACTCGCATTTACTGACAGCTACATGAGGCTAAAAGCTAAAAGCAATTATTAATAAAAATCTATTCATTAGAGACGAAAATCAACTAAAACACATCCAAGGGATTTAATAATTATCGTCATGGTCATTCAAAGAAGACATCACTTGTGCAATGCCAAAAATAAATGTATCGACAGGCAGTAGGATTGTTACAAAGGGCAAGGCATCATCTATTTTTACAGATAAATGGTTACCCTCTTATCTTATAAGCAGAGCAAACAGTGTTTTCCATTGAATATGCTATTTGGCTGAACTAATATATAAAAAAGAAGATGTGGTATTATTGCTAATGAGACAGCTATCCACAAAAGACCAAAATGACACAGACATTAACAACTATAGGTCACTGTACGGCCTTCAACAATGAGCAAAGCCCATACCGCATAGTCAGCTATAAAAGGCCCCGATAAGAC
Organism: Mytilus galloprovincialis; assembly: GCA_037788925.1. Taxonomy (NCBI): domain Eukaryota; kingdom Metazoa; phylum Mollusca; class Bivalvia; order Mytilida; family Mytilidae; genus Mytilus; species Mytilus galloprovincialis. Next base: position 35,228,752 of record CM075339.1, read on the forward strand.
AATGTAAAACGATTCAAACGAGAAAACTAACGGCCTTATTTATGTAAAAAAAGAACGAAAAACAAATATGTAACACATAAACAAACGACAACCACTGAATTACAGGCTCCTAAGTTATATAAACTCCTTGGCTGAACGCACCATTATGGATAAAGGGATCTAAACCACCTACGTAATTAAATCTTAGAATATCAGCTAAAACTTTATTTAATATTATTAATCAAGAAAAATCTTGCATCTTGATAATCAGAACAAGTGTTTGTCGAACTGCTATATATCCAATAAAATTATTCTTACAGATTGTATGGTTCAAATTTCTTGATTTTTCTTATAATTATTGTCAACAAGTCAAAGTTTAAGAAAATTAAACGACCAGAATCTATTTTAATCAAAGTGTTGGGTACCCCGTACATATCCGTGCGTCCTGTCTTGGTAGTGCTCCTACAATTCCTTCCAGATTTTTTATAAAACTTATACTATAGGTATACTAAAACTTATACTATAGGTATACTATACTATAGTAGCAATATCTCGGGAAAGTTCCTAAATGGTGGACCTTTTTTAAAGAGTTATGCCCTTTGGAGATGATAAATTTATAGAAAATGGCCTCGTAAGAGCTCTCACGGGTACAATTCTTGCCAAATTTTTATAAAAAATAAATCGGAAAAGTTCTATAATGGTGGAGAATCTACTATTCTTTAAAGAGTTATGCCTCTTGGAAATGAAATATAAAATAAGTGCAACGCAGGAGACATTTAAACTCTGTTCTTTCATTTATTTTTCGAGAAAATGCATCCGTTTTAAACATGAAAGCATGAATGCAAATTATGTTATGTACAGCGCGTGGCGAAGAGTGTTTGACTAAAAACAAATAAACAAGGATTGACGGATGTCAGTTGTTCTCTTCGCGTACACTGGTTCCATTAAACAGAAAACCTTACCACAACGACAAAGCTACGTTCGCTCAAAGTGGCACTTCATACCTATAAACAAATAAACGTCAGTTTTAATTATTAAGATATATGCTTAAGAGGAGTCGTCAATATTTGATTTATACACTAAAGCTATGAGTGTGCCTACATATCAAAAGACAATTTAAACGCGAAAAAAAAAACATATAAAAACAGATGACTACAAACAAATTGATATAAATGCTAACTTCCTTGTCAGCTGATGTATATGGTAGGAAGTTTTGACTTTGGACGGCGTCTATAATTATTTCAAGTACTAGGTCTCATCAGCTTAAGTGGTATGTGAAGTGTTTGTCACTGTCCTAATATTAGTATCTCATCTGATCATGCCAAAATACACTTAGTTGGATATTACATATCAAATGTAGTTAATTCTTTTGTCGTTCATTATCGATGCTTTTAATTTGCGCCAAAATAAGAATCTATTTGCGCCAACAACAAAAATCATTTGCGCAACATTTTTTTTTTTTTTTCATTTGGAATGCGTCAAAATAAAATATTTCATTTGCGCTTAAATTAGATATTTCATTTGCACCAATAATGCGTGTTAAAGTTCCAATAGTAATAAAAAGTATATAAATTTTTGGTTGCTGTTAATTGATAAAAACGATGCTGCATGAATTGTATATTATTCACATGCATTAATCATGTCTTAAACACGTTCTATAGTCCACATTGGTACACCTCGTTTCCAAGGGGAGGTGGGAGTGGGATATTCAGGATAAGTTCCGTTTTATTGATAATAATGTAATACACTGTAAGTAGCAGCAACCCTCTTTCAATGAAATCATTATCGGAATGCAAGCTTTTAATTATCGTATCAACTGGGAATTTCATTACAGCGATGCTTATTGAATGTTGCTGAACAGAAATGGAACGTGTACAGCGAGAAATTTGAAATTATCTACATGTGTTTAGTTCTCCTCTGATCTGCATTGACAATGTCTACATTTAATCAAGTAACGATTATAAATTTGAATATGAGAGGGTAATGGTATAGTCCGGCCGATTGGTGCAGATATAGAGCAGAATTGTTCACTTGATGAGGAAAGCATAAAACTTTGCATAGTAGTTCTTGGTTATATACCCTTGGATTTCAGCTGTGGACCCACTCTGAAAAATCCAATATGGCTGCCATTTTCAAGATGGCGGAAAAACGGTATAAAAATCAAGATTGTTCTTAAGGTATTCTATATAATTTCGGAAATTAAAGTTATGATTCTTCAAAAATGGACTTCATGTTCTTGAATTTGTTATCAATTAATTTTAAAATATAAAAAAAAAAATAATTTGGTTATTTCTATTACACATACATTTGCAAATATGGCTGCATATACAACAAGAAATAGTGAAATTCAAAATGTTAATCAATATGTTACATGTTATTGTAATTGTTCTTTAAACGCTTTCAGTTTTAATGGTTGGAATGAAATAGGTTGAAACGAGTCGATTGAACGTTAATATAGGTCGGTTAAATGTGGTGGAATAGTAGGTAACTCATCTGAACTTTGAGGCAGTGCCGAGGGCACCCTGTCTCGTGTCTCTTCAATGTAACGTCTTACGTCACTTATCGCGTTTTCATCTGCCGTACCCACTACATCGTCAAATTGTTCTATGTAATCAATAGGTGTACCTTTCTTTAGGCGGAATAGGCGATTGCCATCATTTAAAATGGTTAAGGGGCAACTATTTCCTTTTCCAACGACGTGCGAAACCAATTCGCAACTATTCAGCGAGCATGGTCCTAAAATGCACTCCTGGTCAGCACTTTTATTAGTTTTAATGGTAACAGTCATTTCTGAGTTTGGTGGAACTGTGACGGTTCGTTTTATGCAAACTTCCTGAGTTGAAATCTCGTTTCCAGCGTTAACGAATGCCGCATTTATCACTTTATTGTTGATGGTAATTGTGGGAGTACTCAGGTTTATCACTGCGCTCAGTGTGTCCAAAATATCTAGCCTAAGTATAACATCGTCTGTTTACTCTATTAATGTCGAGAGTCGTTCTTTATAGTCTTCCCAATAACAAGCTAGTAACACAAACCACGTAGCGTTACGTTCTCAAATCTCTTCTGCTAAGCTCTTTCAAATGGTTCGTCTGATGACAATATCGGACGAGGCCGTGGGCCTCTGTTCGATTTTGTGATGAGGTGATGTTTCATGGCCAATGGACTTTTGAATCGTGCGTTGGCCTACTGGCCCGACCCTTTGCTGTTTAAAGACTCCATTATTGGAGTAGCACTTTGATTTGCTCCGTATCCTTGTGAAGGTGATCGTTGTCTGAAATAACCGGGATTTCTGGAGTTTGCCCGTGGAGATGCTAACCGTTGTCTTTGGGGACTATATGATCTCTACCTTAGTGGGGGTGTTGCTGATCGATAGGCATTAAGCTTGGGTGTAATCTATCAGGCGATCTACCGCGAATGTATTGCTCAGGAGATCCTCCATGTGTATATTATGCGTATTAGGAAAGGGATTTAAATACTGCGCTAATGTTAAATACCAATACCGATAAAGATTTAAGTGGGGACTTTCTCAAAATGCAACTGCATTGAAAAGTATCCCGGCGTAGTAGTATAGTTTAACTTTGTGGTGTGTTTGATTCAACATGAAACGAACGATTAACGTAGACTCCAAATTTTAAGACGTGCATTGGCTTAATGTAGATCTTCATACATTCATTTGTATTTGTTTGATTTAGGAGTGGAAAACAAAACTAAACACACATATATGTAAGAGTCACGAATGGGAATGACGGATTTTATGGCCACAAGTCCAAATATATACATTGAGTGATGTTTTTAACATGTTGGATAGTTTTGAAATAACTCAGTTTGTCTCAACAATGAATATGTCCTATTTTCGTTGCAAAATATACTTAGCATGCATTTTGTGTCGGGGATACAGGGACACGTATGTGTGGCTTAAACAAATCAGTACTAATCTGAGCACATCTTTATATCTATATTTAAAAAAAAAAACAGTGGACACAAGTGGATACAATGCTATTTTTCTAAGAAGGTTGTCATGCTGTGCACCGTTAATGTTCAGGAAAACCACTTTTCATATGCTATATCATATGTGATTCGAATTGTCTACTGCTACAAAATGTATCTGTGTATGAATGCAATGCATGGACAGAAGGACGAACGAACGGACGGATGGACCCATTCACCCATCACTATAAAGCGTCCAATTTAGAAAAACGGAGTGTATAGTGAATACTCTATGCAAAACACCATGAAAGAAATCTAAAAAAAAAAAAAAAAAAAAAAAAAAAATGCCCGACATATAATTAAGCAGTCTTTGTGTTGAAGGATGCGAACATGAATTTTCCTTTTTAAAAATATCCTCCTGACCAAAGGAACATAAAATGAACTTCTCTATATGAAATTTTAACGCCATTTTCAACGATATCTCCAGTTAATCGTGGTGTACTGTTTACTTGGTGGAGGAAGCAGTGATAACAAGGAAAAAACCCAACTTCCGACCCCTCTATTCTTTAAAATGATATGAAATAAGGAGATGTACGTGGTATGATTGCCAAAATAGACAACTATCTACCAGAGACCAAATGACAAAAATGTTTGTAACTGTAGGTCAACCGTATGACCCCTAATACGGAGCAAACCCATCCCGCATAAAAGCTAAGAAAGGCTTCGACATGACAAGTATATTTTAAATAAATTTCAAATAAACGAACATTTTGAACAAAGATTGATGTAGGATAAAAAAATTGGATTCGACTATGATTTGATTCCTGTGGTTTTTCTCATTTATTTTAGTAGACTGTCCTTGTAATTGTTCATCAAAATAGTAAGAAATGGAGAACAACAACCTTAAACTTAATCGGTCACTACTATGAAGCAATACAATTTTAAGAATAATGATCGTGTTATTTTGCTGGATCCTCTTCCATGAATTGCGGAATAAATTATTTCTATTTATAAATTTTTAATTTATAAAATTCATCTCAGCATTGTCAAACAAACCCATACAGGTAACTTTAATGAATTATTATCTTTACTGTTTGAAATGGTCCCCACTATAGCCTGTAGTGGTGTTGGTATTTAACATCAGCGTCAAAATCGTATTGGCTTTCCTAACACGTCTATTGATCAGGTGATCTTCTATGATTATTTGATCAGAAGATCCGAGGTTATACTGATCGGTCAATCCACGGCTATGCTGATTAGTTGAAAGCATAACATCAGCTAGTTTTGTGACAATTTGTGCGAGGTTATGCCCCTCATTATCCAAAGGTCTGCTCATATTTCCTTTATCGGTCGGTGATACTGCGCCATCAGCAAAGTAGACTTGTCGATGGTTATAATTGGCACTTTTTGATTCATATATCGCCATCTCATCTGGTTTGCTATTGAGGTTTTTAGTTGATTCAACGCCTTGTTGAAATTTTCTGGGTTCCTCTTTATTACATGCCTTGAAGAATCTTTGTCTTTACATTCTCGACGGAATGCTTCGGTTCCAATCTGGTTTGATCGTCTTTCTTGCTGAAGCGCTGCTCCAAATGAATGCTTTTTTTAAGGCCTTGTAATCATCATCTGTGCGAGCGTACTCAAAGCCAACATCGGCCTGCAATATGGGGCCTACACACATTTTTCTGTTTTCCCATTGTCACCTACCGGCAAATCGTTCAAATTGGTAAATGAACGCCTCCCAAGTCATGGATCCTCTCCAATTGCGTTTTTTTAATTTTTGGGAGCTGTGGGCTTCGTCTCCGGTCCCTTGCACCAAGATTTTCTTGCCATCGGGTATATTCTCTCTCCAATGAGGAGTCTGAAGAAGAGGTGTTGCCACACTCTTTTGGTTTCCTCTGCCCTTTCCTGGACCGGCCAGTGGAGTCAGCTTGCTGTTATGGGAAGCCTGTTAGAGTTCCAGGAGCTGACGAGGTTGTCATAATTGGAGTGATAAATGTGGGATTTGCCATTGACTCGACGGGGATGATACCGTAAGTAAGAACTGCATTCAGCATTGGAGAAACTTGATAGAATCCTCTTGCAGCCAATTGTTTCTGTAATGGTCTGCTGCTCTGAACCAAATATTATTGACTCATAGTAGATGGTAAGTATGCGTAAGACGACACATAAGCCTGTTGCTGGTATCCTTGATAAGTACTAGAGGGTTTTAGTATGTTCTTAATTGGAGATTGTTGTTGAATAATTTGAACTGTTTCATGCAGGGCCAAAAACCCTGACAAAGGACTTTTGACTTAAGGTGAAGACACCTTCAACAGAGTTGGCGCGGTTGCTGGTTCATGCGAACTATAATTGGGGAAAGACCCAAGGCATGGATTTTGTTGTGTACTTTTGGTAAACTTGCGTTGTACTGGCTAAGGTCAAATTTTGGCTTAGATGATGTGTCCATTTCAGGAATTTTAACTTCTTTATTTCGATTGTCCACTAATTCATTTACAACAGATGCCAGTTGTTGGAAGGTACCCTGCTGTTCAAATGCACTTTTAAATTGAACTTTGTCTACTTCCTCAGGAATTGTCAGCTTGTCCATTCGTCTCACAACAGCATTGAATATCTTATTGGTCTGACCATCAATTCCGCCAAGCAATTATTGTGGTCTATCCTGTCTTCAGACTGCTGAAGTTGCTGAGATATTACTCTCATCTGTTCGTAATTAAAATGCATTGCCTCTTTCTGCTCAGCTTGAAACGTAATGAGACCAACACATATTTTATCAATTCGCGATGATTCGCTCTGTTTTATATTGCGGTAATCTCAGCTGTTATTTGGGCATTAAATTTACTACCTGCTAAAAAATTCTTGGTACAATTGTTTAATAGTCATTTCTGAGCTGTCCTCTGTTAAAGCGTCCGAGTTCAGCTGTGGGTTTCTCCATATCCCCAAGTGATTAATGTTCTGCCATTTCAATGTTCTTGTCCTTGTTGTCCCCAATTCCTGCCATTTCATTGATATGTGTTTAAATGATTCTCAATTCACAGTTTGATATCTCAAATCACAGCTTTTATGTGTGACCCAAGACAACAAATAGTGAAGCTTTTAATGAAAGCTACTACTGCAGCTTTTTATGAAGGCTTCTACTTTGTGTATGAAATGACAAGCAAGGCAAAATCAAAAAGGACAAATACTAAATGACACTATATATCAATAAAATGCTTATATTCAGGTCAATTCTCAATAATGAATATTTGCTCCTTTTTAAGGCGGCCATTTTGAAAATAGCCGCCATTTTGTATTTCAAAGATAGATCAAAACAAAATCTTGCAAGAGTACACCAAGTCATTCAAATATGTTGATTTTTGTGCTTCCAGCATCAAATCCACTGTGGTGTGTGTAATACTGGAAAATATTTTAGAACGTACGGCAGCCATCTTGAAATAAGCCGCCATATTGAATTTTGAGGGTGGGTCCATAGCGAATATTGCTCAGTACACAAAAATGTACCATCATGCAAAAACTGGTGCTTTCCTCATTATTTGAGCAATTTTTTCACCGATCGGCCGGACTAGTAGTATTTTTGTGCATTTATCATTGGATACAAAGTCCACTAGTCCAAGATGACTCTGTCTTCCGAAGGCCACTGGTTGGCACTGGCCTATGATACATTCACAGTAAGCCAAGGACCTTGATTAAATAATATCTTTTTTCATAGTGAAATTATACTACATGTAAGTGATTTGATGATTCGGGAAGCCTTTGTAAGATGATGGTCATGTGTTTTAAAGAAAATATAAGTATAGGTATAATGTTTCAAGATGAATAGACATATTTAAGCGTTCAGGATGCTTCTGTAGTGAAAGGGAATTTTTAACTTTTAATCAGTTAACCCGCTGTATGTACGCGGGTGGTAAAGGATAAAGTTCGTGCACAAAGGGTCTAGATGAAGGGGGCATCATCTCTTTATTCTTTATTTTCTCTTTTATTTAAAGTTTTTGGTCCATTATTGTTTTATTCCCTATAATTTATTACCCCATAGGTTTATTTCAATTTAATTTTAGCTTGCTGTTTCTCTATTTTTCACCCCTTCCCTCTTTATTCTGTAATGTTTGTCCATTATTCTCTATATAGTAAATCCTATCCAGATTTTTTAAACAGCTGAACATTCGAGACGTACGTACAACTAGGGGCTAATCACTGTTTTGACGACCGTGCAAGTGGTATATAGCCAGTCAAGGTCGTTAAAAACTTCCATAATCAAATGTTTTGACAGTATAGAACGCTCTCATTCCCCACTTAGAGCCTCTTGTTTACAGTTTGAGAAGTATATATATAATTAATTTTAAAAGAACATAGCAAAGTAGATATTTTGACAAGTTCCTAGTTACCACTTTTAGATTATATAACGGTAATGTAGTACCGAACGGAAACACTCGAGGGAACGATGAGCTCACTGCCTCTGGTTTCATTAAAACACTTCTCATCTTCTTCAGAATCCATTCTTAAGTGATACACTTTACTTTACAGTACAGATTGATCCACGCTGATATAACCAGTGGCCAATCTGGCAAACTCTCTCTCTTTCTATCTGTTACCCTCTCTCTCTCTCACCTTCAGAATCCATTCTTAAGGGGAATACTTTACTGTACAGATTGATCCACGCTGATATAACCAGTGGCCAATCTGGCAAACTCTCTCTCTTTCTATCTGTCACCCTCTCTCTCTCTCTCTCTCTCTTACCTTCAGAATCCATTCTTAAGGGGAATACTTTACTGTACAATATACATGGATACACGCTGATATAACCAGTGGCAAATATGTCAAACCAATATATTTTATCTTTTGTCTATCTCAACTGTTACATTAATTTAATATATTTCTCTCCTCCCCCTTTCTCTCTCTCTCAATCAATCAATCAATTAATCAATCAATCAACATGTTGAAATCGGATATTTTGAGTTAAATATTAATTGATCTGGGAAATGATTTTAACGTAATGGTTTAAAATAAGTTATCTATTGAATTTGATAAATAATTTTTTTTCGAAACAAAATTGTACTACGTAGTAAACAGCAAAAAAAATGACAATTTAATGAAAATCATAAATACACGTAAAATTTGTACTTTCCAGATTCAAGAGGAGAGCTCGTCTCGAACGTGTATCCAAATCCGTAACAAACATGATAGGAAAATCCGAAAAAATGAAAATTATGAATGTCTTATGATAACAATTTAAAATAACATAAAAGATGTACTTAGACGTTTTCCGTACTTGTATCATATGATAGACGATAATCTATGTATTTTATAAGTGGATAATTAAACGAGTAGTTTGCATGGGTAGGAAAAGGTATTGCAACACAATTATAATAGGATAGTTAGACTTTGCACATCCTGGATTAGCGGAATTGCAGATAATGCGTTGTTTTTCTGTGCGGGATGTATAGATACACGGACACGTTCGGTTGGAATGGATTTATAATGACACTAGACTCGCGTTTTTTTAAGGAATGGGTGTAATATTTTTTCTGTCTATGAAGAAATAAAATAAAAAAATTTGTTCACACTGAACAACGCGCGTAGCGAGTTATTTAACAGTGTGCACCGCATTTTTAATATTATTTCGAATAGACAGAAAAAATATTACAGTTATTTCTTATAACTCAATTCTAAATTTCATTTTAAACCGTAGAAAACCATGAAAAAAACGTTGATGACGTCACGGTCACATGACTAAATTATGTCTATGGGCTGATAACAAAATAACGTCAGCCAATCAAAAACCGCGTTACATTCAAAATTGAATTATTGATGGATGACTGTATGGTCAGCTTTCAGCACATTGAAATGATTTAATCTAACTTCGCATACTAGTTCATAAGCAAACTGTTGTAAGACAGACTTGTCTACCCTATATCATATGGTCGTGTCTGAAAACAAAATAATATAACGAAATCACCCATTTGTACAAAAGATCATGTGATCAAAGTAAGATAAACTTGTTCGGTTGGTGTATCTTTGACACATTCCCTATTTCCATTCTCATTTTATGAAATTATAAGTATTGAATGCTTCTTTTTATAACTTCATAGGGTTGTAAAAGCGCGTTGACCGTGTGCACATTTTAGAATGAAGCGCTTCCGCGCTTCATAATAAATGTACTTCGGTCAACGCTTTTACACCCCAATGAAGTTACAAAAAGAAGCATTCAATTCTTCAATAATTATTTACGCTTCATGGTATATCCTTCAAGTAAACACTTACTTTACTTTGTTGAGGTGTTTCGCATTTGTAAACCGGGAAATTTCATAGCTCACACTCTATAGGTTTACTCGTTAAAGGCAGTGCGATGACCGATATATATATCATATCATTTCCCTTAACTAGATAGATATCTGCATGAAAGGCAAACATGCATGCTGCCATTTGTTATATCAGTGTCTTGCATAGCTGACTAACATTATATGGCATGGGTTTTCTTCATTGCTGAAGGCCACAGTGTGTCCTTGCTAACATCAATATGTCTGAGGTGGGCAGCTGTTTCATTGCCAATCATACAGCATCGCCAACAAAAATGTGTATATAAAAGTATTTTTATAACCAGGGCTGAAATGCATAAAAGAACTTCAGGTAAGATTACTAATTTACCGTAGGACAATGTAGAAAAATTCGTCCGTTCGGAACAAAGTATAGTTTCGCGCATATCACATTTATATCAGTGCAGATGTGTACTAATCATTCTCTATTTTGAATACTTATGCTATACTGGAAATGATATGGAATTTCCCAAATGAAATAGCATAAAAATAGATTTTATTTTTGGATAATTGTAATATATTTAGCTAAGAAAGAACAACTTAACTGAGGTGGATAAGAAGGAGATACATGTTTCTGTGAGAAACGTGTAAATCGTAATAAAATATTTCATGTTAATATGTTTTGTTTTAAAAAAATCAAAAGCAAACAAAAATGAAATATTGTGTTAACCACTATCTTTTAGAAGTGGAGGGGTAATTCTTTCCACATACTTTTCGACGCGGCTATTGGTATAATCTTTAGGTGTAACACCACTAATTTGGACCGGCCAGAAAGCACATACTAGAAAGTAGTACATATTTAACACAAAATAGTTCCTACGCATGAGTGTAACTTTCAAAATCTGTAGGATATTCAGGTATTGTTGGTAAATGATAGCTGAATGACTTGTGATAATTGTAGAATTCTTTTTGACTTATGATTTTGAATATTAAAAAATATTGCACCAAATTTTATAAAGAGGATACATGTTGCCTGTTTGTCAGATCTGAATGACCTGTTTTGGTACATCTGAGGTTTCGGGAACCAGTTCATTCTTATATGCCAATTAAGGTATATCGATTTTTTTTCAGTACAAGACACCATAAAGTGTTGATTTACCATTCAATGATTGTAACTGTATTTCAACTTAAAACAAAAGAGCTGTGTCTGTTTGAAATTGAGGAATTTAACATAGAATGAAATTGGGTCATGCATTAGTGTGGTACTCCGTTTATATGTTTATTTCACCTTTACAGCAAAAGTAAATAAAACAGTTCATATTATTAATTTTAATTACGGTCAACATAAATGCATTCAACAGTGACCTCATGTTTTTGTTAATTTCGCAGATATTCATGGTAATATATCAGGAATATATTAACAGGACTGTTCCCTTCTATGGTAAAACCTTTATCTGGATCAGTGTGTGTGGTCCCGCGCATTTGTGTCATAGGTAACGAAGCGCTTCGTTGGTCTTTTCCGGTTTTCGCATATGACAATGTTATCCTCTTTCATTAGTATAACTCGTTATGCCTAACAGATATTTTCATATGTCTTTCGTTTCACAAAATTTTTGCGGCGGAAGAAATGGGATACATTCTAAAGATTTGAATAGCCCCACAAGAATCATTCCGTTTAACATTATTATTTGAAACAAAAATGTTTTGTGGCATTTTGTACATCATCAGTGTCAAATGACCATTGAATTTAAACGATTATATGAAAAAAACTTATAAATGGGTGTCACTCCGTTTATATCCTGGTATCATGATTATGGGTATTGGTATAGTGAATAAGAGTTTACCATGTGTATGTTTTCGTCCGGACATGTGGGAAAATTAAGTGATATAAGGAAACCATCCACTTGCTCAATAGATCTTGTGATCGAAGTAAATTGAACTTGATGGGGAAGTTTTCTTTTTTTGTTCGAAGCCATGAACCTTGTGAAATATTAGTACACAATCTACTTGGTTGTCGTTTTATCCTATCGTAACTTAAGGATGTTTGCTCCTCTATTTTTTTGAATTTTTGTCAGATTTACGGAATTCCTTGGTTTTATCCATGTATTAATATTAAAAAAAATGCCCACTGACCCCTACTTTTCTTTTCATATTTTTATTGCATATTGTTTAAAAAGCCATATTTCCAAATCTTATGAAATCCTTGTTATTTTTTCATAGTTTTTTTAACAATAAAGTTGCCAATGTTAAGTGAAAGAAAAATCTAAAGAGAATTATTTCCCGCCAAATTTTCAATGGTTCATTTCTTGAAAACAAGCTCACAGACCCTGCATTTTTTTTTTAACTTTTTTAGTTACTCTATTTATATACTATCAATTTATAACAATCTTTTAAAAAGCTTGTTATTTTTAAAGAGTAGCGAACATCCTTAAATTATTTGTCTCTTGATATGAATAATGAAATGTCCTGGTTGAGTATGGAACCTTAAAGCCTTCAGATGATACAGCTTTAATAGAACAAACTTGCATTGCATGTACTCCAGGGGCGGATGCAGGAATTTTCGAAAGGGGGGGTGCTAACCCAGGGCAAAGGGGGGGTGCAGGGGGTGCAAAACATATGTCCCGATACAAATGCATTGATCGGCAAAAATAAAGGGGGGGTGCGCACCCCCGGAACCCCCCCCCTGGATCCGCCACTGTAGTAAAATATTTTAGGTAAAAATCTAGAGTTTATTATCTCGTAAAATTAAACTTCGGTTTTGCAGTTAGGGAGCTACCATTTGATTTTTATGGGGGGGGGGGGGGGGGGGGGGGGGCTAGGATGAAATTTGAAAAAAATAGGCAGGACAGGAGTTTTGAGTAAAAAAAAAAAGGCAGGATGAGAAACTTGTTAAAAAAAAAAAGGCACAATGACAATTTGTGTAAAAAAAGTCAGGATAAACTAGTAAAAAAAAAGGCAGGACCGAATAGAGTAAAAAATAAAAAGGCAGGACAGAGATTACAACTAAAAAAAAAAAGCAGCAGGACAAAATTTTTCATCCTAGCCCCCCCCCCCCCCTAAAAATCAAATGGTAGCTCCCTTATGGTTATTAAAACGGCATTGCATGCAAGTCAGATCTTCTGATCTTACTTAATAATTTCACAATATCATATGTCATGGTCCTTTTTATGCATCAAAAACTCAACAACCAAACGGTTCGACTACCATTAAAAAAAATTCATTCATCGAACAAACACAGACAGTTTTTTAAGGTGTTTTAAACCGTCTACAGGGGAAATTATGTTTATTTTGTTCTAATTCGCAACAGTTAAAAAAAACAGACAAGATTTGTGATGACAATGTTACTGCAGGCTTGTTTTGGCAATGACAATGTTACTGCAGGCTTGTTTTGGCAATGACAATGTTACTGCAGGCTTGTTAGGACAATGACAATGTTACTACAGGCTTGTTTGGGCAATGCCAATGTTACTGTAGGCTTGTTTGGACAATGACAATGTTACTGCAGGCTTGTTTGGGCAATGCCAATGTTACTGCAGGCTTGTTTGGACAATGACAATGTTACTGCAGGCTTGTTTGGGCAATGCCAATGTTACTGCAGGCCTGTTTGGGCAATACATTGTTACTGCAGGTGTGTAAGACCAATGATAATGTTACTGCAGGCATGTTTTGGCAATGACAATGTTACTGCAGGCTTGTTTTGGCAATGACAATGTTACTTTAGACTTTTTTTGGCCAATACCAATGTTACTGCAGGCCTTTTAGGGTAATGACAAGGTTACTGCAGGCTTGTTTCGGCAGTTCCAATGTAACTGCAGGCCTGTTTGAGCAATGCCAATGTTACTGTATGTCTGTTTGGGCAATGCCAATGAAACTGCAGGCTTGTTTGGGCAATGACAATCGGGTAGATATAGGAAGTTTGGAATAAGTGCCAATGAGACAACTTTCCATCTAAGTCACAATTTGTAAAAGTTAACCATTATGACTGAGAACGGCCATCAACACGTACGGAGCCTTCGCTCACACCGAACAACAAGCTATACCGTCGTCTGTAGTTGGCGTCGGTTTTTTCAACTGTTATAGACTCGTGTATGGACAGCAGTCTTTTGTTGAAGTTTGTAATTACTACTATGTCTTTTGGCATCATCACGATATCTCCTTTTGTGCGAATTCATCTTAGATTGATTGATTGTTTGTTGCTTAACGTCCAGTAGCAAATATTTCATGCATATTGAGGACGATATTTATATTAGATGATTGGTATATGTATACATGTATTGTATAACACGCATGTTTCCTGTATGTGGTTAAAATCTGTCATAAGAGATAAAAATGTGACTTACACGTGATTCTTATGATCAGGCTTATTGTTTGCATGTGATTACATGATGATGTTGTTTCTTGAACGCCTTCAACAAATAACCCGGGAGATTCCTATGGCTATGTGTTATACGAAATGGAAATTCAAAATAATTGGCGTAATAAAGGGCTCAATATACAGAATAGAGAAAACAAACAAAGCAAATAAAGAATTGAGGTGCAAAAGTATACAGAAAATAGAATACTGGTAAAAGAATAGATGAAAGTTACTTAGAAAAGAGGGGTGAAAAATACCAGAGAGACTCATAGATCGAAAATAAACGGACAACACCATGGCTAAAAAAGACAAAGACACACAGACAAATAATAGTACAAATGTCACATCATAGAAAAATTAAGTCTAAGCAATACATACTTAGAAATTAGATACAGAAATGAAAGCCATCTTCCATCTAGACCCTTAAATAAGAACTATAACAACACGATAACTGCGAAATGTCGTTCAGGTCAACATATGGTCTTCAACAGTAGACAATATCCATAGAATATAAGCCAAACTCCAGTCTAGACAAATCTAATCATCGTGTAAAATAATCTCTCCTTTTGTCACTTTAATATATAAGCAACGTCACTTTGACCAAGTAGAAGAAAAAAATAATACTAACTTACATATAAGTAAACCAGTTAAGCAGATCCTCACACAAACTCCGAAACAGTAGTGACGTTGCTTCGCTAAACTATCATAAAGTCAACGTAGCGTAGTAAAGAGGACGTAACCGCTGTTTCGAAGTTTGATCATTAACAACAACAACATCCCCAAAAAATGAATAAATATTATATAAACACTATAATGGTTTACTTTTTACAAATTGTGGCTTAGATGGAGAGTAGTCTCATTGGCACTCATACCACATCTTCGAATATCTACTTAACAAATTCAAGGTTCGCAAAACCATAACATTATAGAAGGATTATTTAATAAATCATCAACTGGTAACTGTGCCTTACCATTTTTTTCGATAAAGCATTTATATTCAGATTTTAATAAAAGATAACAATAAGAGACAAAATAAAAGGATCAGATGATAAAACGTGATTAAAAGAAAAAGGTAAGACGAAAACGACAAGACGGGTAGATAGGGCGGATCAAGGATTTGAGGAGAGTTTTTCCGAATAAGAATTGCATCGAATGGAGAGAGACAAATACTAAATTTTAATACTAAAATTTATGATAAAAGAGATGATTTTTCATTTCCTATCGTTAATTATCCATTTTTAGATGGTGACGTTCCATTGTCACCATCTTACGGTGTTTATATATCTCAACTTGTACGATTCGCTCGTGTATGTAACAATGTTTTAGATTTTAACGAGAGAAATTTATGTATTACTGAAAAATTATTACACCAGGGTTTTCGATATCACAAACTAGTCAAAACATTTACTAAATTTTATCATCGGTATAAGGACATCATTCGTAAATATAACTCAACATGCAGACTTCTTATACGTTCAGGTATTTCACATCCAATTTTTTATGGAAATATTCTTTATAAAGCACAAAAATGTCAGTATTCACCTCAGAAACTAACAAAACCTTTAAATAGACTTATCAAGAAGGGATATAGTTACGATACTGTTGTCAGGTCACTAAAGATTGCTTATTTTGGCGTTAATATTGATTCACTTATAGGGTCTTTGCATCGGAACTAAACACATTTATTAAAAAAAACAGTTGTTGGCATGACACGGGTTATGTTCTTCTCATATATGTTATGATGGTATGATACTAAACCCCTAACGGGAAGGATTGTGCCTGATATTCATATGATGAAATCATAATCTTTCAATTAGCTTAATTGAAGTCTGGAGCTGGCATGTCAGTTAACTGCTAGTAGTCTGTTGTTATTTATGTATTATTGTCATTTTGTTTATTTTTTTTGGTTACATCTTTTGACATCAGACTCGGACTTCTCTTGAATTGAATTTTAAATGTGCGTATTGTTATGCATTTACTTTTCTACATTGGCTAGAGGTATAGGGGGAGGGTTGAGATCTCATAAACATGTTTAACCCCGCCGCATTTTTGCGCCTGTCCCAAGTCAGGAGCCTCTGGCCTTTGTTAGTCTTGTATTTTTTCAATTTTAGTTTCTTGTGTACAATTCGGAAATTAGTATGGCGTTCATTATCACTGAACTAGTATATATTTGTTTAGGGGCCAGCTGAAGGACGCATCCGGGTTCGGGAATGTCTCGCTACATTGAAGACCTGTTGGTGACCTTCTGCTGTTGTTTTTTCTATGGTCGGGTTGTTGTCTCTTTGACACATTCCCCATTTCCATTCTCAATTTTAAACATTATTTTGACAATTTTTTGCCAAGAATGACATTTCTTCCTGATTTTTTCGCGGTCTGAATTCAACCCTGAGTTAGAAAGGGGTGTTTTCTGGCATATTCCATTGGTTTTCATATATTTAGATAATCTTTAAAAAATGAAACAAATCTTAAAGTTGATAATTTTATTTTCATTTTTATATATACAAGTACATATTTACAATTTCATATCTATATAATAACTCGCATTCTTTCAAACACACAAGCATACACACACATACAAACACACAACCATACACATGTACACACCTTTAAAATTGATAACCGTACAATAACAAATAACAAAATATATAATTCAACAACAAAATAAGGAATGTTATAAGCACTCGTAACAAATAAATGTGGACCTTTTTCAGTTCACTAGAATGTCTTTTCTTTTAAAATTGCACAAATCTTTGGCGGAATGTCATTTTCATGGCACTTTGTGGCAGTATTAAGAAATAGCACCTCAGAATCAGTCACGTGACGAAATCACAAAATGTCGAATCACGCCTAAAATAAATAAATATAATATAAATTTGGCTTCAACGCAAATCAGATGTGGTAAAGTTGCCAATTAGACCACTCTCCACAAAAGACCAAACTGACACAAAAATAAACAAATATAGGTCATTTGACAGCCTTCAACAGTGAGCAAAGCCTATACCATTATGTACATATATCTAAATTATTATTTTTAAATAGTGAATAATAACAATTTTTAAATATATTCTGTATATTCTTCAGTAGGTTTTTAATCTTGAGTGACTGTAATGGTAAGATAGTCAGAAAATAATACCTCATTTGTAAAAGTTTTCCAATGTTACTTCGGTATTGTTACAATTGGGTGAGTTTTCTTGAACGGAACTATCCTGATTTTTGATTTGGTGGGGGCTGGTAATGTAACTTAGTTTTCGACTTATGGTTTTGACTATGCCTTCTGTGTCATTCGGCTTAAATGGGATCTCAAAAATTGTTGTAACCCGATTAATTTCATTATAAAAACAGCATATGATGGAAGTATATTATTCTAATATTTTTTGATCTATATAATATGATTATTACCATGTGCGTTGCTTTATGGACTGCTAATGTTCGTGCCTGGCAGAACCCTTTACCACAGACTGCACACTTGAATGGTTTGTCTTTGGAATGGATATACCTGAAAAACAGCATAAAACGATATAATTTAACATTTAAAGTGAACTTAAAATACTTTCGTTCTTGCACGAACTATGCCGATCATTGCCGATCTGATTGCTTTCATTACTTTCTGCTGATACGAATAGAACATGACAAAAGTTTATATGAAAGTCCTACAGGCCTCTACATTAACATTTTTTCTAACTTGTCCCTTCGGACAAGTGGCAAGAAAATCAGCTTGTCCGAACTCTTAACTCACTTGTCCGAATTCATAATTGAAAATCTAACATATTGATGATTTATGCAATAACACTTGGGCTTTGATTGTACCTAATAAAAGGAGCATTTTGTAATGTTATATGAATACCGCATCAAAATACATTTCATTATTTCAGAATGAAAGTTTTTTTGCAAGACTGTGTTCTCTGACTCAATGTCACTATCATTTGTCAATCATTAAATCATCATTTCTTCCCAAACAACTACGTTCCCCTATGGACCTATTCATTCTTTAGTAGTGGTATGGGTTAAACCAAGGATGTAAATACACCTGGCCACCTTGAACATGTATATGAGTAAACCTTTTTAATTTATTGATGATGTCAAAACAAGCTTTTACAATTTATTTTGATTTGTATATACATTGATATATGATCATGAAGTACATACACATTTCACTAAAAAATCTGCCTTTTTAGATTTTTTTTTTTTTTTTTTTTTCATCTTAAATATTTATATCACATGTCATAGATCTTATCAAATAAAACCTCTTTTAATGTATTGTTATGCATAAAAGCAAAATCAAATGAAACATACTTTAATTTAATATTTTAAAGTTTAGGTAAAACTCCATATGGAGGTGCTCCTAATTCAAGGAAGCTTATACTAAGAAGATACATTAACATTGGTTTCTTTCCCCTTACTTATATCCCCCTGGTCAATGGCTTCCAGCATGTTCAATACTCCAAATCAGAGACATATTATACAAGTTTTATATGTCTCTGGTTCAATCAATGATTAATTATTTCATTAAGTATGATCAATAAAACAATCATTCATATTTTTGGGAATGTATAAGTCTTGAATTTGATCTATTTTTATCTGACCTTGATTTTTCACTTGTCCCATCGGACAAGTAGTATGGTGAATCTACTTGCCCGACACCTGTGTGCACTTGTCCCGGACAATCGGACAAGCGTTAATGTCGAGCCCTGTCCTAGTTTCGGAATAACTTGTAACTCTTTATCTATTAACGTGAGTGAAATAACAAAATTTCGCTGATACGAATAGAATATGACAAAAGTTTATATAAAAGTCCTAGTTTCGGAATAACTTGTAACTCTTTATCTATTAACGTGAGTGAAATTACAAAATTTCGAAACTATAACTATCCTTAAAAGCATTAAAGTTGGACGTAGTTTTAATTTGTAAATAATAATTACTATAAATAGCTAATCGTGGTTTCGATAATCGATGAGAAAAGGCCTCGTGGTTATACGATCAAGAGTCATTATACGCTCAAGAGTCATTATACGCTCAAGAACTGAAGTGTAGTTAAACAGTAAAATAATATTTAGAGAAACTAAAAAATAAAACGTACTTGTGATCTCTGAGATGGTCCTGTCTTCTGAACGCTTTTCCACAGATATCACATGGGAATGGTCTCTCGTCTGTGTGAGTTCTCTCGTGAATCAGTAGATTATAAGACTTGGTAAAATGGCGACCACAGTATTTACAGATGTATTCTTTCTTGGCCCTGAAATAAAATTCAGCTTCATTGAAATCTTATATACATTTCAAAGCACAGTATGGCGACCAAGCATTTCAACCAGAAACAAATCATCAAGTTCAAAAAAGGAACAACTGTGAAACGTTCTTTCATTTTCATTTCTTTTGAAAGGAAAGGTGTTGAAAAATCATGCTGAGCCTGTAAGGCTTCTTTGACGTATTCCCGACAAAACACCAACATTGGACTTTATTTAGCTTCTATAATAAATCTATGTCTATTAATGATAATGTGGGTAATTTCCCTTTACTACAAGTTAAATATGTGATACTCGTTTGATGTGGTTATTCGTTTCCTTTTTCTAAAACTTTTTGTTACATTGAATTTTCGTCTTATTCTTGTGTGTATTATAAAAACAAACATGACTTCCTTTTTGGCACTTATTTTTCATCATTTAAATCTTTTATATAAAGATGAAGGCAAGATACATGATATAACAGGAGGGGAAAGATAAGCTTCTCGAGGTGGGGTCGACCGTCCGATTCGATTCAAACATCCCAACCAAACATCACCACTTCTAACATAAAATATTATTAGGACCTCAACCTTTCTTCTTTATAAAATACACTCTTAAAAATGTTCCGCCGACAATTGTAACAATCAAATAATTGAATTTGATATCTTGATATCAGATCATCTCATATTCTAAACTAGCCGCGTAATTGGTTAGAACACTTTAATAACAATTAACTTCAAAACTCTGTCAATACAATTGAATATATACACCATAGGTTTTTTTCTAGTGTTGAGATTATCTTATGAGAAGTCAGATTGAGGTTGAATACGTTCAATACACAACTATTACCTTCTTGGTTTTTTCCCTCTGTTTAAGTCCATTTTCAGTGGGTACTTGTTGTAATGGAATGGGTACCGCATGCGCATTCTAAAACAAAATAAATATTCATTAAATTCTATAAAAGTATTGGTTGCAACTCTATACAAAAGCATTCATAAAATTTCAAGTTATACAAAAAGTTTTTAATGAAACGTCATTCAAAAGTATTTCGTGGTTAAAAAGAGTAGTGTATTAACTATACGGGTTAAAATTTCACTTCACTTCCGACTACAAGGGGAGATCACTCTAAATTCAAAATGAGAAGAAAAATTATCTGTGATGTTTGTTAGATTTAGAAGGATATTCATAAAGAGAAAAATCATAAAATTTCACCGATTGAAAAATGATAGTTCTTCAGCAGCTATATATGTATATAAATAGATACATATGTTATGCATTGGGTTGAATATAAAAGAATTGTCGTGTTTACAAACAAAAATGTAATCCAAGCTACTGAGGAACGTTACATGACTAAAATGTCCGTACCTAGATGATTCTAGGATGTACCGCCATGCATGACTGACAACATATGCGTCTCTGGTCTTTTCTGGAGAACTGGCTTCTTCGTCGCTGCTTCCATTATGGGTCGTTGCAGCTTCGGCTAAGTGGTGGAAGTCAAACTTTGGGGTTTCAGGTTTTTTATACTCTAAAATCAAAAGAAAGATATGAGCAAACTGCATTTTCATTTTACCTTTAAGTGGTCAATTTCCTGTTTCTATGAGTGAAAAAAGCTTCGAAACCTATAACCAAGTAGCAGTTTCAAGTGATCATGCGCTAAATATTTCGTACTTTCCCGCGCTTTTAAGTACAAAAACAAAAGCTACTGAAAACAGTATTTCTCGGTCATTTGCTGCGTCATTATTTACAATATATGTAATCTTAATAACAATATACTTCCAGAAAAGTGGTTTTTCAACGAAATGATTGTTAATTGGCTATGTTATATGCTAGATAAGACAAAAATTCGACCCCATTTTGAATGAAACTTGACATCTCATTCACCTGCTTCCTATGAATAAATTAAAATTCTTTCATGTCCGATGTTTAAGCTTATCTTTTCCGAAAGTATTGTTATCTTACATCTATTATAGTCATATTCGAGGCTAAATAGAGGGTAATTTATCTCCTCATTGGCTGTGTTTTGACCGCTTTAACCACACTTTAATGAGCGGTAGGCTTCTGTTTACTGCGTTCTACCACACGTACGTTGTTGTTTTGTAGATTAAAATATTTGAGAATTTTCGTACATTATGTTTTTACTTAAATATCAATAAGTTTCTATTAAGTCACACAACTATAGGGTTAGTAATGGATTTATAAATAAGCCATTGGCAGGTAAAACTATTGTACGTATTCAGACAAGACAGCTGTGTTTGGTCTGTGTATTTCTATTATAATTTTTTTGTTTTATAATTCAAGTCTTCAATAAATCATACTGGTATTCATATAACATGAAGAAAGACTTATTCTTTATTTTACATGTGTTTTTGATTTCTTTTATTCTTTTATTAATTTTTTGTTTTTGGGGGGGTGGGGTTGGTTCTTCCTCTTTTGTCATCGCTAGAACGAATTTTATTTTTATCTTAAAAAATGTTGTTGCATATCTCTATTTTACTTTCGGTTCTCTATCGTTTGTCTTCCCTTCTGGCTGGCATAACGATTTTACAACGAAGACACCTTATTCTAAAACGTTGAATATTTGTAAAATTCTTTGTACATGGTCAGATAACCCCCTTACTCTACAATGCTTTCAAGTCCCCTCATTCACAAATTATACTCTTAGAAAAAATAAGTAAGAGCGTGTCAACAAATTTGATTATAATAAAAAAAAATGCATACCTGATGCAAAACTGTCATCTGAAGATACTTCTGGCGATGAACAACTATTTGCTCGTGCTGAAAGGTCAAGGATAGGGCTGCTGTCATGGTAACTCGGCAGGTAATTTCGGATGCTTGTTTTGTTTGGTGTGGAGTACGCCGCCTGGAGCATAAACAAGTTGTTGTACATCAGACTGTAAGGGTAACAGGAGAGGGCATCCGGATAGGTCATCTGTGGATATAGTAGTGAGGACTGTGGACAACAAGACGGAGATGGTTTACTGTACACTGGTGACGGACACACTATACCAGGGCTTGTCATGATGAACAGCTGTTTCTACAAAATAAAATTATCATACTGAAAATTAAAGTTAAATTCCAGCCTTAAATTATTTGGCGAGATTTGAAATAGAAAGCACTTATACTACATAGATTTTGGCAATTTTTTTGTTGCATGTAGGCCTATGATTGATGTTTGATTGAATATGTTTACCTGACGTCCAGTGACAAACACTTCAAGCACATTTAAGACGAGAACTGAAATATGAAATTTGAACAAAGTGCACAAATATATACCATGTCTCTCCTATTGCACAGTTCATGATTTGATGTGTAACCCCCCCCCCCCTTCCAAAAAAAAAATTGTCGAATAAAAAGGATGACGAATGCACATTGTCATAATGAAAAAAAAAGTTTTAATAAAAGTTTCGTTGAAATTACATCAGTTTTAAAGGATACGAAGATGTCTTCCACTTTTGTTTACAAGTTGATTTCTAAGTAAAACCCTTAATATCATTTCGATACAAATAAAAAAGGACAAAGTCCTAAATGTCACTCACTCGATACAATAAATGTTTTGAGAAAGTTTCATTAAATTCATAAAGTTGTGTAAGAGGAGATAAGAGCACAAAATGTGAACGGACGTACGGACGGACGAATGCGAATGCGTTAGTAATTATTAAGCGTCAGCGATAGATTATCAATTAATAAAAAGAGTTGTTTGTCCAAAGTTGGTTGACAAGATTTGGTCTTTCGGTAGACTTTTGCTGGAAAAAGAGGAGGACAGATATCCATTGATGCATTACAATATATATATATATATATATATATATATATATATATATATATATATATATATATATATATATATATATATATATATATATTGTAATGCATATACAATATATATACCATGTCTCTCCTATTGCACAGTTCATGATTTGATGTGTAACCCCCCCCCCCCCCCTTCCAAAAAAAAAAATATATATATGTAACACCTCCCGAAACGAAAGCTTATTTTTATAAGCTAGAGTTAGAGGAGGGGATAAGGTCTCTGCGCAATGCTACAGGCGGTGTTGTCGTAGAAGTTAGAAAATAAAGTACAGGTTCCAGCCCCGGCGCCGGGGAGGAAGTTACGAATCAAATCTACTCTAACATCGTTAGGTTGATTTTCTAGGCACTGTATATATATATTTGTATATCCCGAATTGCTAAGTACAAACCCGACCGTGCAAGGGCTGTATAGCCAGTCAAGGTCGTTAAAAACTTCCATTTGTTGTAAGTACACTTGCCTCGTTGCGGGTCTTATCGCAGATCGAGACTAGCACTGATAACCATAATCATATACACATCTCAGACCTTTGGAAGAATATTAAAATACACAAACAAATTTTAGTGAAAACGATTTCAGTTTCTAATTTAAGATTAAGAATAGGTTTAATGTGTTTCTCGTTTCTCGTTTTTTTTTTAAATTTTATATAGATTAGACCGTTGGTTTTCCCGTTTGAAAGGTTTTACACTTGTAATTTTGGGGCCCTTTATAGCTTGTTGTTCGGTGTGAGCCAAGGCTCCGTGTTGAAGGCCGTACCTTGACCTATAATGGTTTACTTTTTTTAAAATTGTTATTTGGATGGAGAGTTGTCTCATTGGCACTCACACCACATCTTCCTATATCTATTAAGGTTGATAAAAAAAACTTGATACAAACTGTCCTATTTTAGAACAAAAAATTATCATAACATTCCTACTTTACACATATATATTAATATGTTAAAGTTTATTTGTGTGATGTGCATGTTTAGAGACATTCCAAGTATATCATTTCCCCCTATCACTGGTTGTATATACATTTTGTACTATCTACGTCCATATACTATATAAGTATCAAGTGTTTGTCAACATTTATAACAATTATTTCCGGGATTCAAAGACGCAAATTGAAAAAAAATAAATTAAACGTTTTTTAAATGGAGGCAGAAAAGCGGTGCTTTTAATTGCACAAGGTAAACCCCACGTCCTTCCCAACAAAAGCATTAACTTTGCACTCGAGAATTTTTTTAATAGAAACACAAATCTAAAACTAAAATTGAAAAGAAACCAAAACCGGTCCCCACTCAAACGAAGTGAAAGAGCTAGAAATCTGAAGTCGGTGTCTAAAGACCAAATAACAGTCTCATTTGAAATACCATTGAAATCCGAACAGGAAAAATGTTTCAACATAAGTTTGACATTTTTGGTTGCATGCAGTTTTTTCATAGAAATTGTCCATTGATAGACAAGTTATCCTAAAAGTAGTCCCATCACATACGTCTTATAGGTCCATTGGGCCGGGTGTATTACTATGTATCATATATTATATGTTTATAATCTGTACATAATTTACACATGTCACTATAATAAATAATTTACTTACTTACTTACTTACATACGTGCAAAATAAATATTAGAACAGTTACAAATGCATGGTACAAAATATTCAAAATGTTTGTTTATTTTTCCAAGAATTTACTATTTAGTAGAACGGACATCTTTGACCCAGATTAAAATCTCTGACGGAAGAGAAGCTTTGTAATGTCTTTGCGATAAACATTGATGCATGCATGATGGTTAATAATATTCATTGTCCTTCAATACAAAATTTTATAAAATATCTAAAGTTTGAAATATAGTTTCAAAAAAGTCTCCCTCAAAAAATATTCTACACTGCTTGAGGTTCTGTGTGGTATTTACAGAATACAGATTAATGGGGAAAAAATAAAAAAAGAATAATGCGATGCTGAAATAATAATAATACAAAAGGGGAGAAACATAAAGAATGGAGAAAAATTGACACAAAATAGAAAGAATGGAATAAAATTGACAAAAAATGGGAAGAATAGAATAAAATTGACAAAAAATGGGAAGAATAGAATAAAAGTGACAAAAAATAGGAAGAATAGAATAAAAGTGACAAAAGAATAGGAAGAATAGAATAAAAGTGACAAAAAATAGGAAGAATAGAATAAAATTGACAAAAAATAGGAAGAATAGAATAAAATTGACAAAAAATAGGAAGAATAGAATAAAAGTGACAAAAAATAGGAAGAATAGAATAAAATTGACAAAATAGGAAGAATAGGATAAAATTGATATAAATATTGAAGACTATAGAAATGAAGGATTATTCATCCTACCCTCCTGTATATGTATAGCATCATGTTTGTGAAAAATGTAAAATTTATGGTCAACTTTAAAAAAAAAAAACCCCATAGTTAAATATATCTTTGTTTTGTTATATACAACTAGAGCCTTAAAATAGACCATTGCAGCCACAATGCAGACTATCAATAGTTGCGTACATCCTTGTCCTTTGGGCTTTTAGGGATGGTAATTATCATTCACAACATTTACCATATCTACTCAATATTCTAAGAAAGTATCATGCACTTTTCGTGTGCTTTTAAGTTAATAAATCATTCCGTTTGAAGTATATTCTAATTTTGAGCAAAATTGTGACTAGATATAACTACTGATTTTATAAAATGTCTGAAGAAAAACCAAAAATAAAAACACTGCATCCAAATTTTCAAATTTCATCATACATACATTTATTTGTTTGTTTTTTATTTTTAACTTGTTTTATTATATACGCGACTGGAATACATTTAAGATTGCATCAGAATCCTGGATGAGAATAAAATAATGTATACGTAATATAACGCTCTTAAATATGGATTAATAAAAACCCAAAGGTAGAATTCCTTCCAGTCCTCGAGATGAAAAATAATTTTTTGTTCCCTTTTATACTAAAATAAAGGTGGGTTTTTTTTATCCCGCCTGATGGTAGGTTTTTTTTACGGGTCTGAGGTATAAAATATAACCAAATGAAATATTGTTTTAAAATAAAAAGGCAAGGGTTTTTAAATGGATTTAAAATTGAAAGAATATAGATATATTGCAAATCATGTCCTAAATTCTTACACACACACATGTTAAAACTAAGATTCAAAAAAAAAATGCGGTTTTGTTGCTGTGTTTGATACTTATAAGTCGTGGTGTATCTTTAACCGGCAGCAAATAATCTCACACTGCAAGTTAAAGGCGACCTCAGCGTCAGTTTTAGTGAAATAATTTGCATTGAAGAACACCGCTTCTGGTGACATCAACCATTTTTTGGTAAATTATATCTGGCAAAGAAATATGACGAATAATGTCTTATGTTGCGCTACAATTTCACTGTAAACCCCACAAAAAACTCAAAACACACAAAATAAATTCAATTTATACTAATTTAGTTAGCATGACAAAAATATTGAACAGTAATAATTTTGAAAATGAATGTCAAACTGTTTTCATTTACAGTTCTAATGGGTGTTGTTTTCTACTTAGAGGCTGGTATGTTTATAAAATTGAATTTACCGCAAAACCAATTAAAAAAGTACGTTATGATTATTTAGAAGACAGATCTTCTAAAGCAAAATGAAGGTACTTTTTGTAATGCCAGAGTGGACAACGGTGTTTTAGCAAAGACAATCAAACTAGTTTAGGTTAGTGGTCAAGATTGATTATTCCAAGATTTATTTTTTCTTCAGTCTTAAAAGCTTTGAATTTTTAAGGCGTCAATTATAATTGTAAAATGTGCTATTTTTATAATATACTCATATTAAAATCATGTGCGATTATGAGATATGAAGCTTCTAAATGTAATTACGGAACAGAGAATAATGTATGAAATTACTACGACAAACTTTGGTCAAAAGAAAAGAGAGCGCGTTAATAATAGAGAAAATAGAATAATGGGCCCCAAAATAATAATCATTGAGAAAAGTGGCCTCAGATAATTTAACGAATGCAAAATTAAAGACCCATCATCAAGACCCTCAGAAAAATGGTATTTGGCAATAACACAGCAACCCAGCAAGCATATTTAAAAAGTGGGACAAGATGTATACTTATAATTGATCAATATTATTTAACTGTTTATTTTTCTTCCTGTTATTCTAGTTTTAAATTATTATTCTATGATTTATCCATAAGTTTATTATCATGAAACTTTTTATTAATATTATTAGTGGTTCATTAATTTTTTAGTAGGTAAATTTAAGTTATATTTTCAACTTTTAACGAGGCCCGAATAGATCTAATAATAAATGGCAAATGTATTTTGAGACAAAAAGTTTATAT
This sequence comes from Mytilus galloprovincialis, assembly GCA_037788925.1. Classification (NCBI taxonomy): domain Eukaryota; kingdom Metazoa; phylum Mollusca; class Bivalvia; order Mytilida; family Mytilidae; genus Mytilus; species Mytilus galloprovincialis. The sequence continues at coordinate 35,256,621 of CM075339.1, forward strand.
TTCTCAAAAAAGTTTTTGTTTTGATGAATTGGTAGCGCCATGTAATATAAACTTGACATTAACTACTCCATTCTCTAGAAAACATTTCTCTTCAAAACGGATTGTTCAGGAAAAGGGCGAGTGAATCAAATTCATGTATACTTAAAATGTAGGGCTTTTGTTAACAGTAGCCTCGAATGAAGAAATGGATTGTTACAGTATATTATCTATACTTTTTGCATGCAATAGCCAAATCATAAAATAAAAATGTTCATCCGCATTAAACTGAACAACTTCCTAACGGAGCAACAACGTGTCTCAAAAACTAATATACATTTTTCTATGGTTCTGAAATTTCTAATTTTGAAAATGGGATGCTGAATTTATTGATGGTAAATTAACTTTTTCATTTTTTTTCAATAAAAAAAAATACATTTAGATTTAATTTAACATGGGTCCGTACGTTTATTTTTACTGATTTCAACCCAAAACATGAAAAGTAAAACTTTACCTCAGTCAAGAGTTAATATATATTGATTCATAAAAAATATGAACAACAATTTCAAACAAATTGTGATCAACATTTTGTTTTAACTTAAGGGACGATATCTATTATTTTTTTAAATATCCTATCGTTTCGGATGAATATTTTTGGAAGACAAAGTTTTAAAAAATATGTTCATACAACATAACACTTGAAGATGACTTAATAAATAATTTAACTCCTCTCGCGCAATTAAAATGTATATCATATACTTCAAGTGACTTTGTACAAGTACATACATACTGAAGTAAATATATATATATATATTGCACCACTTTAAGTTAGATTTCGAATTCTTGTCAAAGGTTACTTTTTAAAGTTAATTTGATATCGAATAAATATTGTTTATTTTATTAGAAATATGAGTATGAAATAAATTAACATGAAATATTTAATAAATGTGTATCAATTTAAAAATTAAAAAAAGAATAACTTACCGTAAATTAAATGTTGACTCTGCCAAATTGTGATTAATTATGAGCAGGTATTTCCCTGTGACTGGCTATTATAAATTTTCGAAAGACAAAGACTGTGTATTAAAAATAGTGTCAGTGAGTTTTGATTAATATACATGTAACGCAACCAGTCTCCGCTAGGTGGCGCTATGTTTATACTAGTAAGTGTCCACTTACAAAAATTTCGTTTTTACAGGCTGATGTGTCGGCAAACTAAAAAAAGAATTTTGAGATGTAACTTAAAACCGGAACAATTAGTAATATGTTTACAAATTATCACACATAATTTATCTAAATTAAGTAATTCACAACTTGTGATTATTGAGTTAGCGGTGGATAACGGATTTATAATTAGATGACTATTAGAGGACAATACGATATTGTTTTTGTTTACCTATAATCTTTTGTTTACTAAATAAATAGATTTGAAAAAGGTGAAAATAATTCCGTCAAATATTTAAGGGAACTGTAAACATTTTAACAAAGAAATGTCCCTCCCTATGTTGTTACAGTTCCCTCATATTGGCTATATCATCAGAAAAGTCAACAGGATTGGATTTTCGGTTTGCGGTGATATCTAAGCTTTTTTGTTTGATAAACACACTGAAGATGTAACACATTAGAAGGCATATAGGTTTTAGTATCTTTTACAATATATATAATAAACATATTTAAATCTATAGAGGCACGATCCATATTTCTGTCTGAATGCTTAACTCCGTCGAGGTAGAAAATGAATAAATGTTACAGAGCAGTGGCATAATTTTTTACTTTTTTTTTATTTATTTCAGATTTAGTATGCATTTGGATTTCAAAATCCGTGATAGAGGTCAGCTGATAGTTTTATAAGAAAAATGTGTGTCGTGTGTCCACCAAAAAAACTTACGATTACGATTGATCGTTTGTCATAAATTCATTTTACTGAGAATACATCTAAGTCGAAACTGACTCCAGACGCTTCGGTTTTTATAAAAAAAAAAATTATTATCAGAATTTTCGCTTTCATACAAAAAATATTTATTAACAGAAAATTTGGTTTCATAAAAAATGTTAATCAGAAACTTCAGATTCATAAAAAAAAATGGTGACCCCAAAAAAATAAGCATTCTTAAATCTGAAATCTATATTTTAATTAAGATTGCTGAAACTTCAGTTTCAATTATAAAAAAAGTAGCAAAAAAGTAGCATATTATTATGCTGCTTCAATATTAGCTTTTTTTTTAATTCATATTTATATTTCTGATATTCCAATTCGGAATTCGCGACCTTCATTCGATGAAAAACGGAATCTCCGGTTTCAAGGAATAATCCTAGATCTTATTATACGCTTTAATCTAAGTTTTTATAAAGTTACATATATATTTTTCAGACATGATATTCATTTTTGAAATGTGTGACCCTGAGTCAGGACAGCAGTGGTTTAACTAAAATTTTGATTTCATAAGAAATAAAACATTGGTATATAGCAGTGGCATGATATTATACTACTTCAATTTAAACTTTTAAAAATCTCGTCTTTATTTCAAAAAAGATATTGATTTTGGAATTGGTATTCCTTGATTAAGGTCAGTTGATGTTTAACTGAAACCTCGGTTTCATCAATTGTAGGTTTTAAAACATGTTTTAAGGGTTAGGGTTAGGGTTGTCGGTTTTTCATAATAAGGGAACGCGACCATTTGATATACTGTGTGTGGAGGCGGTAGCATTTTTTTGCAGATTGCCTATTAATTCATCACTGCTGCTACGCATGCTTATTATCTTTCGCACCCTTCTCATTCCTTCATTTTGTGTAACAGAATAATAATTTTCATCCTGTCCTTTCCAATGTGAATTACTAGCAGACCAGGATTTTCATTGTCAAATTCTTCCTAGCTGACCCTCCCCCTCCCCAACCCGACTAAATAAACAATGGTCGTCCCCTTACTACATTCAAGTTTGATTTTAATGCTACTTATGGACCTCTTCTCTTTGGATTTGCTTTTGACATTAGTTCGGTATTTTTTTTTTATACTTTTTGCAGTATCACTGCTATCTGAGGTTAATTCTCTGGTACGGGTGAACTAGGATTTAGAACACATCTAAATGATGAAATAGAATACTATGTCACGTTCTGGATGATCTGTAGACATTTTTTTATTGTAAAATTATAGAATACATCTTTTGTAGTTATAACAAAAGTCTGGTTCTATATGTTATAAAACACATGATTTGATTGTTTATGGTCATAAAACTTGTTTTCAGTCTTCTGTGAAATATATTTTTTCTTTTGTCACGATTGTACTTCTGTTAGCTGATTCGATAGTGAGGCTCCTCACTGGGTTTTTGAATATGTGATTACTTGACCTTTTTATAGTGATTATTTTGATTACAAGACCAAATACTTCATGATTATTTGTGAATCTAGGACTGTATTTTTTATTATTTGATTATCTTGTTTAAAGAAATAATTAATAATTATGGTATTATATAGGCAAGAAATATGTGATAACTTGGATACCCTAATGAGGGGCCGCACTTTTACAGTCTGTCAGCTGATTTCAGGAGTAGGTTTCTCCAAGAACAAAGTTAAGCATTTTTCCAGTCTTTGTTAAATTGAATAAGATTTCAAATAAAAAGAGACATGTCATATAGTATATGTCTCAGACTGATAATAATAACAACGCTAGCTTATTGGTTTAAACATGGAAGTTTTATTTTGACGTTAATCTTGTACTTTAATGGTTTTTAAAAAAATCCACTGATTTGATTGGTGTAGAGAATCGTGATTCAGATCATGACGCCTTTTTTGAAATTACACATTTCATAGGATAGACAAAAATGTAGATAATGGCTATGATTTGATTTGATTTTTGGTGTTTTAACGCCACTTCTAAGCACCGCTATGAATTCCGGCCTTGATTGCATGAATTCTAGTGGCAGATATTTCATTCAAAGTAAGCACGAAGTAAATAAGATCCATAGTGTTAAAGGGTTCAAATATGGTCCTGTGTCAAATTTATTTAAGTGAAATTTGAATATCTTCCCTGTCCAATAAAAAATAAGTTACAATATCTCCAACTTAAATGTCTGAAAATTTCAAATCTTAAATTGTAACTTGACAACATTGTCACATATCTACTTTGGTTCAGTTTTGAGTTTGGGTATTCATTATTTTTTCATTATTTCGTAAGTAAAAAATACAAGTCGTTAAAATTCCTGAACAACTATTACATTTTATAAAAAAAAGATTGTAAAAAAAAACCCACAAATCTTCATGAGGCTCTCCATGTAACGTGTACGAAATGTTCATCATATTCTTCTTGCGAGCGCATGCGAATTTTACTGGCAGTACATATACGAGAAAATATTATGGCTAATGTTCCCAAATTTATGAAAGTTTCAATTAATGAGGAAAAAATAGATGTTATTGTTAAAATTCAGTAAAAATCGATTTCACGATTTTATGAATATTTTTGTAAAACGGAAATTTCTGAGAAAAATCGAGCGTTTATAGATTTTGTGATAAATCAATGCAGTGTACGTTGATATGTTGCACTTTGAATATACGAAAATATAGGTGTTTATTCGTCTATTCTGTGTGCGTAGGTCATCGTAAACTAGCTATTGGATAGTACACATCTTTGGGTATACTTTAAACGAATACGTTAAATCACATATATAGAAAGAGAAAGAAAAGAACATGCATTTCAAAACCAATTTATTAATAGAAACTGCGTCAAATTTGCCTAAAATGGGAGTTTTTTCTCTTGAAGGTTAGGTCTCAATTTTGTTTGAAATTTCTCAAAACTCCTTCATTTCTTTCTCACTTCTTTTTCCTTACTTTAAAACGCTCTTTCACAGCATATTATCATCACAACTTTATGGTATTATAATCTTCTTTTCATTATAAAACAAACAAGAAATTACATTTCAAAGTCGCCGATAGCTTATTATTTGTTTATTATTCTAATCAATGACCAATTATGTTAAGTAATTAATGCAATAAAAGGGAGATAAATTGAACTCAAATAAACATTTACGAATAGATACAAAATCAGGTGTACGACAAGGTGTTCGCTTATCGCGTTACATTTTTGTATTATCGCTTTCGTTCAGCAAACATTTTACGGTATATTATTCATTTACATGTAATAGATCTCGCCGAAATCAAATTACGGATTTTATAATAAAGTTGTTGTAGTGATAGTCTCCACTGATTAGTTAATAAAAGGTTACTAATAGTTAGCTAATTGTCTCCCATACGCTAGATAAGACAGTTGTTTAAGTCTTTTGAAGAAAGTGTTAACGCATTCAAATAGTAATTGGATTTTGTTTGTTGAATAAATTAATGTTGTTATCCCCCATATAAAATTGTGTTTCAATTAGACACGAAGAAGAGACGAGTTAAAAAGAATGCTGTAGAATAAATTATCATTGTAATGATTTAAGTTTTTATTAACCACAATAAGTTTTAAGTCACAAGTGCTATAGAATTATCAAATATCAGAATTTCTACCTTTTATCTCTCTAAAAAAAGGGGGGGAATACTTCAAAACTTGAAAATTATTATCTTTTTCACCTTTATAACAAGTAAACATACGAGACGTGTATAATCGAACGTATGTTCAGTTTCTGGTTATTCGTATGTTGGTCTTTTTTAATTTCTTTTTTTTGTATTTAATTTTGTTTTTGTATCTGGGATTCATTGATAACATGTATTTGTTCCCGACATTTTAAATTTTGTATTATAGCTTTTTAAAAAGAAAAGGACGCTAAGAAGTATTTCTTTATTGGCCACTCTATCTTTAAAAAAAAAGGTAAATTATTAGCAAGCCTAGTATGATTCTTACAGAAAATAGCATGTTGTATTTTACCTGGGAATAGAGGCAGAATTTTTATTTATTGGTCCTATTCAGATATAAAAAAAATATCAGCTATCTTTTTAAATTGGATTATCGACATTCTGTAGACCCAGTAAAAATAAATCAACATAGATTCTTGAATATATTAATTACTTATGTGTCAATATCTCACACATCATTAATTCAGATTAAACTTTGTGTCTCCGTGTTATGCATATTGCATGTCACATAAGGCGTGTCATCCCTGGACATTTGACCAGCCAGAATACACAGATTTAGTGAAGAAGAACCGTTAATTAACCCATGGACAAAGCAATTAGACCCCTGGGTGCTTTTACCTATCTTACGGGACATTGTGTATATTGACTGCAGAATTTTTACTGAATAAATATGCAAATTTATGTTAAAAGAACAATTTATTGAAATTTCGCCATCGAAAATGAAATCTTATTCTTTACTTTTGAATTATTTAAAACAAATTAAAGGTGGAAAATTGTATTTCTAAAAATATTTCAGGGAAATATAGAAATTATTTGGCAAAATTTCGCTGTGGTGTGTCGCCCCTAAAATTGAAACGGGCCGATACCAAAACTCTAGAATACAGTGTATGTCTAAATTGTAACGATAGTACAATGGAAGATGAGAAACTTTTAATTTTGAAATGTCCACTAAATGCAGATTTTTGTCATGCTTATTTCTTGTTTCATGAATTAAACATTATGTCAGATGACGAAACATATGTATTTTTATTTAGTGATGAAAACGTATACTTTTATACTGCCAAAATCTGCTATGATATTTTATTGATAATTCTTGTCTTGTCTAATTTATTTCTAAGCTTTTAACATTGTATATCTCATCTATAACTAATCCAAGATTCTATCAAATTAGATTTTAAAATATGAATAAACTATTGAGATAATCATATATTGCATTGATGCCTTAGAAACATTTTATTTCAATAAAGGCCCCACATGAGGCATGGTAGTACAACAATATAACAATTAAGAAATAATGCATGAATAAATCAAATGGGAAGGTAAATATCATTTGTAAACTGACATTAAAATTTTATAGAACTTAGCTAAACTAACAGGAGCAAACTTTTGCTGTTCATTAAATCAGAGAAACTCATAGTTTTCCTCACTTTGCAAATATCTGCTGTAAAATTTCAGCCGTTCAACATTAAAAAAAGTACAATCATATATGTAATGAAATTCATCTAGCACATTTCTGTTACATAAATCACATATTCTTTCTGATCTATCAATGCTATAAATTCTACCACATTCAATTGGTAACGTATTATTAGGTTCTTTCAATAAAATATTCGTTAGAAATAGTTGTCGAACTTTCATTTATTCAAAAATAAATGTATGAATAAGTTTTGTCCATATACACAATTTACTGTAAAATGATTTTAAACAAATTTTACTTTTGTGAATATTTCATATTTAGTTCGCACCCACGTTCATTTCAATTCATTGTATTAAATAAAATTGAGAATGGAAATGGGGAATGTGTGAAAGAGACAACAACCCGACCATAGAGAAGACAACAGCAGAAGGTCACCAACAGGTCTTCAATGTAGCGAGAAATTCCCGCACCGGAGGCGTCCTTCAGTTAGCCCCTAAGTATATTTTCTATGTTAATTGCAAACGAGTATTAAGTATTAGGAAATATTTTTTAATTGTTTTTTTTTTGTTCTTTTCTTTATCCGATTATTAAAAGAGTAAAGAAAATATGAATTATCGCGGTCCTGTATGTCGACGATTATAGAGCCGAACAGATATATAACATTTCCATTCCCACTACGACTTGCTGATATTTTAAGATAAAGCTATCGCCTTGAAGAATTTTACCAAAAAGTTAGGAGTTTCTAAAATAGGGAAAACTAGTGAAGATACCACGAGTTAACCGGGTAATAAACAATTTACTATTTTATAAGAAATTCTATCACTCCTGACATTAAACATTAAAGAATATCAGGAAATTGAAAAAAACAACACTGCGAAGTACAATTGACCTCGTCAGAGACAGATATACAAATGTGTTATGAATATATATGTCACTAACCACACAAATCAAACACACATATAGTAAACATCATATGACCTGGAATATAAAATGTTGCAGGAACGACCATTTAACTTCAAGGACAAGGGGAAATGGTTCTTTCCTAAAAAAAATAATAATCTTATCCCAAATTTGATGCAAAATTTAAAAAAAATTAGAATCTGACTTAGACAAAAAAAAAACATATCCCCTCTTGAAGTTAAATAGTTGTCTACTAAGAGGTATATATATGTTGCGATATTTTTACACCAAAGTACACGACTGACTTGAGGTCCCACAGTAATTTCACTTATATATATATAAACAAATTATAACAATATGCTTTAAAAGATTATGTTTCAGCCTCGTAAAAGAGAATGCACCGACCATAACGACGATCCAGGGTTCTTTTTCTATTTAAAATGTTATAGCGTAGTTGTTTTAGAAGATGGACACGTATTTCAGGTTCTAAAGCAATACCATGAAAACCCTTCTCTCAAACCGCCCACTGGTTAGTTGTATTACCTTATATATACATGTACAATTCATTCAACAATAAAATATATAAACACTTATCGTTTGGTTAACCGCATCCCTTTGTACAAAAGCATCGCTGACCAGAAATTAAGCTTTTTAACTTAATTAAAACCTATTTCCTTTCCACAAACAAAACATCTTCCGTAAATTTGCTTTTTGTTGTCGATAGTTTACTAGAAAGGTTGATTTTTAGAAATTATGAAATTAATATAATAGATATAAATAAAAAGAGGCAAATTCATGATAAATTCCATCAAAATATTTAAAACCTATTTTTAACTATAATCATCAGAAAAGTTGGCTTTCAGAACGAATGTACTAACAAGGATTTGTAAACTATACAAATCCTTGGTACTAACTGAGACTAATATAACACTGTTATAGTAGTCTCAGGTACTAACGAATACATTTGTACACTTACCATTAAATGTCTCATTCAAAAAGTTAAACAAAACTATTACCGATCATACAAAAGAAAAAAAAAACGAAGAAAATATTTACCTCAAACTTTGCTTGCGTGACTGTGTTCTATTGATTGTGAAAATTGGAATGATAAAATTTCAACAAACAGAAGCATTTTATAAAACAAAATTTGAAAAGGTATTTGACAATTTGTAATATACAGCAAATTTTCGTTCGTTTATTCTTTTGTTTTACCATAAAAAGGTGTGATAATATATATTTTTATTGCTCTTTGAACCACCTCCCCTCCAATTAATGTGACAACACGGTGTCAAGACCCATGGAATAAACAGGGAATACACACACACCTGTTTGAACTTTCTACCTGTAGCAAATTTATGTAAAACAATTGGTATAAATTTAATTGTTGCTTCGAAATAGAAATTTTAATTGAAATATAAATTATTGATTGCTGCCATTTTTGTCGAGCCTTCGACTTTAGTCGAAAAAGCGAGACTAAGCGATCCTACATTCCGTCGTCGTCGGCGTCGTCGGCGTCGTCCACAAATATTCACTCTGTGGTTAAAGTTTTTGAAATTTTAATAACTTTCTTAAAATATCCTCGGTTGGTACCAAACTTGGACAGAAGCTTGTTTATGATTATAAGATAGTATCCAGAAGTAAATTTTGTAAAAATGAAATTCCATTTTTTCCGTATTTTACTTATAAATGGACTTAGTTTTTCTGCCAAAATATTACATTCACTCTGTGGTAAAGGTTTTTAAAATTTTAATAACTTTCTTAAACTATCCTCGGTTGGTACCAAACTTGGACAGAAGCTTGTTTATGATCATAAGATAGTATCCAGAAGTAAATTTTGTAAAAAAAATAAATCCATTTTTCCGAATTTAACTTTTAAATGGACTTAGATTTTCTGCCAGGAAACAACACATTCACTCTGTGGTTTAACTTTTTAAAATTTTAATAACTTTCTTATACTATTTTGGATTTGTACCAAACTTGGACAGAAGCTTGTTTATGATCAAAAGCTAGTATCAGGAAGGAAATTTTGTAAATGACTAAATCTATATTTTCATATTTTACTTTTAAATGGACTTAGATTTGCTGCCAGGAAACAACACATTCACTCTGTGGTTAAACTTTTTAAAATCTTAATAACTTTCTTATACTATTTTGGATTTGTTCTTAACTTGGACACACAGAAGCTTGTTTATGATCAAAAGTTAGTATCTAGAAGGAAATTTTGTTTTCTTCCAGTTAACATTACATTCAGTCTGCAGTTAAAGTTTTTAAACATTCATTAGATTCATAAACTATCCTGGATTTTTACAAAACTTGGACAGAAGCTTCTTACAATCAAAAGATAGTATCAACAGGAATATTTCATTGATTTATTTCCTCATTTTTGTTGAGTCTGCGATTAACAGAAAGAGTAGGCGAGACACTGGGTTCCGCGGAACCCTTACGAATTTTTGAAATTTTGATTTCTTTTTTAAACATTTATTATTAAATTTTATTATGTATTTCCCTGGTTTTTTTTATACAATAAAATTAACGGTACCAATTTTGTTGCACCAGATGCGAATTGCGACAATACATGTGTCTTCAGTGATGCTCGTGGCAAAAATATTTGAAATCCAAAGCTTATATAAAAGATAAAGAGCTATAATCCAAAAGGTCTTACAAAAAAAAAGTATAAGGAGGGGAAAGCACACAAATTAAAGAAAATAAATAAAGAAAATAAACAAAGATGAAAAACCTTCATTTATCCTAACAATATTTAACAAAGACATAATTTAAAATGAATTCATAGATATTAGTTCGTTTCCAAAAGAAATATAAAATTGGCAATCTCATTCATATAAAGTAAAGTATTAAAACAAAAATAATCAATGACAAGAAGAAAAATAAAAGGAAGGTAGAAAGAATGAATGAAAAACGGAAAATGCACTACAAGAACCTTGTGAAATGTGTTTTTTACGTAAACAATAATTGGACAGCTAAATGAAAATGCAAATTGCAATATTCTATTGCTGCTATTGATTATGGTGATGTTTTTGTTGCTGCTTGTGATGATGCAAAAACTACTCAGTCTGCTGCTATAGATTATGGTGATTTTTTTGTTGCTGCTTGTGATGATACCAAAAACTGCTCAATCTGTTGCTATTGATTATGGTGTTGTTTTTGTTTCTGCTTGTGATGATCCCAAAACAGCGCAGTCTGCTGCTTTTTATTATGGTGGTGTTTTTGTTGCTGCTTGTGATGATACCAAAAACTGTTCAGTTTGCTGCTTTTTATTATGGTGATGTTTTTGTTGCTGCTTGTGATGATACCAAAAACTGTTCAGTCTGCTGCTTTTTATTATGGTGATGTTTTTGTTGCTGCTTATGATGATACCAAAAACTGTTCAGTTTGCTGCTTTTTATTATGGTGATGTTTTAATGGGGAAAAACATACCTCCCCCATCCCATGAGCGTTAGTATTTTTCTCGTTATCGGATGAATTGGATTTTTCAATAAATGTTTTATTTGTGTTGCATAACTTGTATATTTCTATGAACTTGTTCTCACTGGCATTTTCTTTTGAAAAAAGTATTTCCCCTTTAATGACCAAGCCTATTTCCCGCAATTTTTGTTTTATTTTACAATTATCTTTTTTCTCTCGTTATCTGATAAATAAAATCATTCAATTATGGTTTTTATTTGTATTAAGTGCATAAATTGTAGTTCTTTTAACTTGGTATCATTTCAAGTGGATTTACAAATAAATTCTTCCGTAAGCAATTGTTTTATTTCATGATAAGTTTCCGATTTGTTTTGCAATGATTATCTTTGAGTGGTAGCAGGTCCATATTTTTCCTATAAAGCAGCTATTTGAATATATTATTTCCTGTTGCTAAAATACATAGGTTTTCAAGGAAATAATATGTATAGAACAGAAGGAAATTATAATAACTATTGGAAGAGACATCTAAATTAGATACTACAGTCGAACCTCGTTGTGTCGAACTCGGTTGTGTCGAAAACTTGAATGAGTCGAAGTAATTTCGCGGTCCCGGTAAAATTCCCGTTTGATCAATGCATAAATACCTCTGATGAGTCGAACTCGGTTGATTCGAATACTCTGTTAAGTCGAGTTAATTTTATAGTCCCGTCGAAGTAAAATTAATGTAAACTGACCCCGATGTCTCGAACTTGGAAAGTAAAAATTTTCGAAAGATGCAGACCTAATGATCATGATGATATAAATTTAAGTAGTATACATGTACTATAGAATTAAGAATGGAAATGGGGATTGTGTCGAAGAGACAACAACCCGACCATAGAACAAACAACAGCAGAAGGTCACCAACAGGTCTTAAATGCAGCGAGAAATTCTTGCACCCGGAGGCGTCCTTCAGCTGGCCCCTAAACAATAAATATACTAGTTCAGTGATAATGAACGCCATACAAAACTATAGCATATATACTATGCAGTGTTATACAGATAAGATTTCGTGCCATCTCCCCATGGCGTAGAAAAACACTTTCCATTGTCTGGACAACTACTTTGCTGAGAAAAGGCACTGAACGTTATACAGTGAAACCTGGTTAAACCGCCATGCACAAACCGAAAACCTGTATTTATAAACCAAACATGTTCTAAAACACCGTCATATCAAATTGTATACGTTGGGAACTTGATAAAACCTATTTTTTTTTCTTTTTTGTGATAATTTTTCATATCATGCTACTCGTTTGAGATGGAAAATTATTGCTAGAAACTAAGCAGGCACGTGGCGTTGCTAAAGAAATTGACATGAAATTGACAAAGTCGTCATAGGTAAAACAGCGATAAACAGATTATCATTGGTCATCTCAACTCGATTGCCTTTCTCGCTTTTGCCGTCCTGGCTCAAGCGAGGAAATCAATCTCGTTGAGATGATCGACGATAATCTATAAATATCGGCAAAAAACGAATCAAAATATAAAGTCCCGAAGAGGTGCGGTTTAAACAGGTTTCACTGTAGTTGAAAAGAAGTGAGCTTTTGATATGAGTAGCCCCATTCCCCAACATAATATGAGTGGTCAATGCATGCTCCAAAATCCTCCAAGATTATAAAGAATAAAATCGGTGAGAAAACCAATGTATAATAGACAGGAATTCCGTAGTGGGTATAGTTGTCGGCAAAAAGTCACATATTTGATAGAACAAAAAACAAAAAGTCGCGAATAATGTTCTTAAAAATTATTTGATCATTAGCGACTTTGATTAGAATAATTTTTGTTTGAAAAAGTTGCTTTGTATATAATAGTTCAATAAAAATGCAAAACTGTTTTTGAAAAAAAAAGTTTGCTCATATTACCCAGAAAAATTATTTCAAAACATAATGGTGACTTCTTGTCCTGTGACTTCTTTTCCGTGAGTTTTTGTCAGTCTGTACATTTTTTTGTCAATCGTATTTCTGTCCAGCATTTTACTTGTCCTTTTTATAATAAATACATATTCCTACGCAATAGAATGCAAAAAAAAAAATGTGTAACAAACCAGCTTCTGACACATAATGCCAAAAAGTTTTTAAAAATTCGGAGTTGGAAACATCCCTCAGTCTTCGCAATTGTTATTTTATATACTAATTACTCATTTGAATTGTATTTTTTATATTTGTCATTTCGGGGTCTTGTATAGCTGAACATGTGGTGCGGTCTTTGCTCATTGTTGAAGGCCGTACAGTGATATAAAATTGTTTACTTTTGTGACTTTTGTCTATAGTAGAGAGTTGTCTCATTGGAAATCATACCACATCTTCTTATTGTACATATAATAATTTAGAAGTGTATTTACACCGGCATTTCGTTAAAGGGGAACTAGATCTAAAGATGGATAACGCATGCATTTTGCGTGTTCGCTTACTTAAAAGAAAAGAATGCCAACATTGAAAGTGAAGCAAAGGTATATCATTTGATTGGCTGATTCGACGCCCCAAAAAAGCATTTCTATACCGGTAAAAAGAGTTCACACGCTGAAATATCTCGCCTTCTGTACTAATCATTGATATTATGTTGATAATAAATATAAAGTTTATTACAACTGTCACATAAACTTAACATTAACCAAGAAAACTAAACATTGACCAATCAACCATGAAAATGAGGTCAAGGTCAGATGAACCATGTCAGGCAGACATATACAGCTAACAATTCTGCCATACCACAAATATAGTTGACCTATTGCTAAAAGTTTAAGAAAAAACATACATAACACAAAAAGTTAACACTGAGCAGTGAACCGTGAAAATGAGGTCAAGGTCAAATAAAACCTTCGCGACAGACATATAGATCATAAAATATTCATATACACCAAATATGGTTGATCTATTGCATATAGTATTAGAAAAATAGACCAAAACTTAACTATAACCACTGAACAATAAAAATGAGGCCAAGGTCAGATGACACCTGCAAGCTAGACATGTACACCTTACAATCATTCCATACACCAAATATAGTAGACCTATTGCATACAGTTTAAAAAAAAACAGACCAAAACACAAAAACTTAACTATAACCACTGAACCATGAAAATGAGGTCAAGGTTAGATGACACCTGCCAGTTGGACATGTACACCGTACAGTCCCTCCATACACCGAATATACTAGACCTATTTCTTATAGTATCTGAGGTATGAACTTGATCACCAAAACTTAACCTTGTTCACTGATCCATCAAATGAGGTCGAGGTCAAGTGAAAAGTGTCTGACATGCATGAGGACCTTGCAAGGTACGCACATACCAAATATAATTATCCTATTACTTATAATAAGAGAGAATTTAAAATTACAAAAAAACCTAACTTTTTTTTAAGAAGTCACTGAACCATGAAAATGAGGTCAAGAACATTGGACGTGTGACTGATGGAAATTTCATAACATGAGGCATATAGTATACAAAGTATGAAGCATCCAGGTCTTCCACCTTCTAAAATATGAAGCTTTTAAGAAGTTAGCTAACGCCAAAGCCGCCGTAGCTGCCGCCAAATCACTATCCCTATGCCGAGTTTCTGCGACAAAAGTCGCAGGCTCGACAAAAAAGATGATAAACATATATTTTTAATCTATAAATGAAATTAATCAGAAATAGAAATATCAAATTGCACGAGTTCTCTTTCTATTGATATCTATTTTTATGTTTATATTGCTGATATAATCATCGGAGGTCTAACTCGATAGGTAGTTAGATGGCGTCAAGACTAAAACACACACGAAACGAAGCTACATGTTATCGAGCCCATTCCTATATAATTTGGATGAATGTTTTGATGGTTATGGATAAAATATGAGAATTTGAGTCCTTTCAATACTCGATGTACAAAAAGTGTTGAAAATTGAATAACACTTCATGTATAATAATAATATATCATGGGAACTATAAGTTCTAGAATTCTATAATATATATAAATAGAAACACAGATATAAATTTAAACAAATAATAAATTAAGATTTTAATTCTCTTTCAAGTAATTTCATGTACAGAAAAATAAAAAAAATAAGATTAAAAACCTATTGTTCAGAGAACCATTGATGGTCTTTCCACCCGTAAGGATCTTTTTTTATATGAAAATATTAAAATTCGGTTTTAAATGTCAATTTTAGCGTCAAATGACAGCTTATTGAACGCTGATTCCAAAAATATATGGTTTCTATACAAAAAGATATAAATAAGGGAGATCATTTTTACTTCCGGTTTAAAAGATGTTACTTCCTGTATGTTTTGATAGTTTAGATGACACTGATTCCAAAAATAGATGGTTCTATATACTTTTACATTAAATTAGTACAAAAGTGGCTACTTCCGGTTTACAAAAGGTCACTTCCGGTTGGCTTTTTCAAGGTCACATTGCTTGCAACCTTTTGCCAAAAGTCCCATGGCTTTATCATGTATATATAAGAGGAAAAAGCAAAGGTCAAAATCTAGAACGATAAATTTACCTATGACCTTGAGCTCAATTTCTAGGACCACTTGATCTTTAAAATGTCACAAGGTCAAGGTCATAATAAACCTTGAAGGTCAAGGTTAAATTTCATCATGACCTAACATTGACCTCAAATTGAAGGTCTTAAACTACTGATCATTTTTGCAGTTTATAATAGGTTGATATCTGTTACCATTAAAAAGATATACACACAATTTTATACTTTTAAGAATCATCCCGTCGTAACTTTTGAACAGACAGTCGGACATTTTTGAGCTCAGTGTATAAAATGTAGAGCTCGTCGAGAGGAACATTTTATACGCTGTAAGTATGCAGCAAACTGTTATCGTTTTCTTAATGTGCAAGCTTGAAATTGCAGCGTATTTTTTTTTTTGCACTCGGTGACCTTCGACCTTGGGTGCAAATTGAAGGTCACATGAACTTAAGATTATTGGTGTAGATCCCAAGTCTTTACGACTTCCGGTTCTCGAGATATAATTTTTCAAAAATTATGTATTTTTTTTCAAGAGAAATAACTCCTTATAAGGGTTAACAACAAAATGATTGTATATGTTTATAAACATTGCCAACTGTTCTTGATGTTGCCGTTTTCAAATCGATTCTATCTTCAATACTTTTTGAGAAAAATGAAAAAGAAAGAAATTGCTTCAAGGGGACATAACTCTCATAGGGAATGATGAAATACTTAGCAGCCTCATATGGTATAACACCATGATGAGATCTAACTATTGTTTAAATAAGGTCATGATATCTTCAAAAACAACGAGGGGGCCATGTCGAAAAAAAACCAATAAAAGGGAAATAACTTCTAAAGGGGATGATGAAATCCTACACAGCCTCATCTGGTAATACTTCATGATGAGGTCTACCGATGGTCCATATTTGGTCTTGATAACTCCAATAGAAACGGGGAGAGGTCATGTCAAAAAAAAAATGCTGGAAGAAAAAAAAAATAGAAGAAAAACAATTAGGTCTTTCCTCGCGTAGAGGAAAGACCTTAAAAACAGTAAGGTCTTTCCCCACGTGGGGGAAAGACCTTAATCAGAAGAAAGTCAATATGTAAATAATACATCAAAGAAAATACGTAAGCAATACGAACACTACTAAAAACGGTGGGTGGTCTCAGTTGCTCGGTAAGGGTTAGCATATCCTGCTCCACATGTCACAGTGGCACCCGTCGTGTTGTTCATTTTATTACAAACCCGGTAAATAGTCTAATTCGGTAGGTCACACACGTAAAAAGGGAACGGGATTGTAGTTACGAAATAAGATAGTCATAAAATGTGTCCTACGATATATCTTATGACATATCTTATGAAACATCGGAAAATTGGACCCGGAATAGCATGAAAAATATAAAAAAAATTATAATTTATCGTCTTAATTGCCTGGTCGTTTAGTTCCCGATATTTCACTTTGAGACTCATACATTATTTATTAAGTATTGTTTGGTCCAGCGAATCATTTCAACAAAATATTGCAGTACAACTTAATCATGACTAGCAATTTTTGAAGCAAAGTTGTTTGTAAAAAAAAAAGTTCGATTAGTAATTAGTTCAAGCTAATTGTGGATCAGTATCATCTTTTGACATAATCTTTTAACTGTCCAATATATTTATATATGTAGGACTCTGCATGATACTCCGAACAGCGATGGTCACGCTGACGTGCGATGGTCTACGCTAAAGTGTGTTGGTGGGTACGCTGAAGTGCGATGTTCCATTTTTGACGTTGTTTATGCTAGCTAAATGCGACGGTCTGAAGGTGGACTTCTATTTTATGTGGAGGTGTAGTGGTTAGCGTGCTAGCCTCATATTTGAGAGATCGGGTTTTTTTTCTGTTCAGGTTAAACCAAAGACTTTAATTTTTAATATGCCAATCTTTCGCTTATATTAGCATACAGCAGTATCGGGTCAGAAAATAGACTAGATGGCTCAGATAAAAGAGAAATTTATACTTAGTCTATAAATCAATTTTGCATGAAGATAGATCATACTTATTTCGAAATTTTAAGCGAAAAGAAATCGGAGTCATCGATGTTGTGAAATGTCTTCTTTATTGCGTGTTCAAGTGCGATAAAAAAAAAAACAACAGGTTCAGTGCGCCGTTCTACAGTACTCACTAAGCAGGATCCAACTTATTCTATCAAATATAGTAGTTACTTGTTTTTGTCATATCATAGCTAAGAAATTGCTAACAACACACTGTCATCCATTTATCTGATATCGTAACAGTTTTATGATTGACTCATAGCGGGGAAATAGCTGCTTCTCCATCATGACCAAGTTGAGACCAATCGGGGTTATTTTTTGTCTATCTCATTGCAGAAGATTATTACTGTAAGCACAATGAAATCGCTGTGATTGTGTGTTTTCTTACAAAGCAGGATTCATCTCAAGCCGCTGAATATAAAATTTTCGCTACCTTATATATAATGGCAAAAATGCTTATAATTAATTTTATGTTATTATTAATTTGTCAACACAAAATCGTGTACGGTACACTTCTGTGCAGTTGATATTAGTTTTGGTCTCGTTTCGTCATGCTGAGATTTGAGTTTTTTCTGTGTGTTTTTTTGTGTGTCCATTTTGTCCTTTTTTGTCTGTTGCTATGTCAGAATATGTTGTCGACACGTGCATGAATTCGAATTCCCTTATAAATTTGTTCTAAACTTTAGGCGGAACGAGATGATCAGTTATGATAGTTATATAAATCAGGAGACGTTATATTATTAACCAATGAGACAACTCTTTATCATGCAACTACTATAGGAAACTGTATATATAAACGCCCTTCAGCAATGAGCAAAACCAATGCCGTATAGGAGACAATAAAAAAAAGACCCAGGATGAAAGAAAGGAGAACGCCATCGACCTGTTAATAGTATAACAATGAATAAAAAAGTTTAGTTGACAGCAACCAACCACAACGTCTGCATTACAATCTGCAAGCAGTTGTTGACGCAAATGGATATCATTACTTAAGAAAATGCAGGATTAAGTAACATGTATTTTCTAGAAAATAGGCGCACAGATATATTATTACAATGCAGAAGTTGATTTCACAAGAAAACGTACGACTAAGATTAATCGTAAGTATACTGATTTGTTCATGAATTCATGGTATACCGCCATGTTGAATTGTACTATTGCAGTTCACAATCAGTCTAGTTATTTACCCAAATCTCCAAATTTGTAGACACATGTGCAATTTTATTGATAAGCCTGTTTATTGATATGAAGAAAACTTGCTGATTTACTGCATTATATAAAATATTTAAACAAATACCAAACATTTGTGTTTTACAATCATTTTTTTCAACTAAGCCGTTTAAGGGGATAACTCTTTTTGTTTCAAATTTATACTGGAGTGATAGGGATGTTTTTTTTATTTTTACTTGTAGCAAGAAAACAAGTTTGGTGACATCATTTTTTTTTTATTTCCCTAAAACATATTATAAATCCTATTTTCCCACAATTTATTTCACAAAATTCTATCTCATAGATTTTTCTTTTATGCACAAACATGTGTTTTTTCATGATCATTCTAAGCAAATTAAGGCAATTTTCAACAACTCATAGTTTGAAAAATAGCACGGTGACCCATCCTTTTTATTACATTTTTGGAAAGAGCATAGTAAAATCTTCATTTTTGCAAAATGTAAGAAAGTTCTGTCTCGGGAAACATATACCTATGATCTATCTTAAGACCAATCTTAGTCGTAAGTTTTTTTGTGAATCCGACCCCAGGTTCGTATCATTGCGATACTCACTCAATCGTATTATTTGCAATACTAAAAACATCACAATAATTTCTGAATTTACAGTACACAACCACCAAATATTGATTTTAGTTTCATTTTTCAGAAATCATGCTTGTCTGTGTCATTTTGGTCTTTTGTGGACAGTTGTCTCATTGGCAATCATACCACATCTTCTTTTTTTAGATTTGATCAGTTTCTGAGTTACGATAACTAGTTTATTGTTGATAGCACTAGGGGCTGACAGTCTCTGTTTAAATACTAGTATTACACAGGGCAATTTTTAGCTTGACTTGGAAATTTTGGGGGACTAAACATGTTTATGAGATCTCAACACTATCTCTAACCTGTAACAGATAAGGACCTTACTGGTGATTTCGAGTTTTGCTGTCAAATCAATAAACTCATCATAGATACCAGGATTAAACTTTTATATTTACGCCAGACGCGCGTTTCGTTTACAAATTAAAAGACTCATCAGTGACGCTAGAATAAAAAAAAATGTGAAAAAAGCAAAAAAATAAAGGTACGAAGTTAAAAGATAGAAAGTAATGCGTGGGATGATAAAAGTTGCGTTGCAACAGGCTCTAAGGCAGCAACCATTTGATTTTCTGGGAGGGGGCTATGTATTTTTTTTTAGGTAGGCGAAAAAAAATCTATTTTTTTGGCGACTAGTCGAAATCGGTTATCGGATTGGATGTCTCTGATTTAAATGCCGAACTCCTATTCAGCAGAAATCCAGGTATTGCAATCTAGTATTTTACCACTTGGATTTGACGACACAATCCATTACTTACTATATAGAATTGTCATCAAACTCTTTGTTATAGTGTACATGAGTGTTTTGTCTGTGGTTCCGATTGCCATTGCAATCCAATGATTTTGCATTCATATAGATCAGAAATTGGCCTGTTTAACCGATTGGAACTGCAGTACCGATAGTCAGTAATACGTGTTAAGTATCACCATGAGAATACAGTCGTCTCAGTTACTTACATTTGGACCAGGAGCTACCTTGTGGATTATGATCTTCTTGCCTTTCCGGAGCACCTGATATCACCCCAAAGTTTTATTGGGGTTCGGGTTGCTCAGTCCTTAGTTCTATGTTGTGTTTTTTTAGTATTGTTGTTGTTATTTTGTTTTGTTTTTTTAGCCATGGCGTTTTCAGTTTATTTTTGAATTATGAATGGGTTTGAATGTTCCTCTGGTATCTTTCGACTCTCTTTTACTCACTCTTCCTCATTTCCGGTTAGTCAGGTTTATGAACAACTCACAACTGACGAAACACATATGTCATTAAAGTATGATCATATGCTCTTTCATATTTGTAATCATTTGAAACAATTAACTATATTTGACGAATCCAGTAATTTTTGAAAACCATACGGAAATTGTCCATACTGGGAACAATAGAAACAACTTGGTTGTCTATAATTATGCCCATATAAGTGGGTTAGTAGACTATACTTTAGAACAGCACTCTGAACAAGTATTTTCTCATTCAGAAAAGTCACGGACAGTTCCGGTTCTATCTAAAATAGCCAATCATATCCATGAGAAATAAATAATAATAGTAAATCATTTCGAACTTAAGAATACTTTTAGGACATGGAGCTAACTTTTAATCATTTTCCCTTTTTCGTGCCAAAAAATCAAGTGAAATAATCCATCGATGGATAATAATTTTTCTACGCATTATATATGTTGGTTGTTTCAGTGTTTCAAGTTTGCAACATATATTAACGTTTATCACATGTGTCCTTCTTTAAACAATTATAAACAGTACAATGTATTGAAAACTATTTGAAAAATAATATTCAAGTTAAGTTCTTTTATTTATTTTCCTACTGAAAGGTAAAATGAATCCATCTTAACATCTAAGATTTTGAAATACAAATGTACAAATGATATTTACATCTAATGTAATGAATACAAAAAAAATCAAACTAAGGAAATTTATTAAAAAAAACTGAATTCGTTACAATAACTCAACACGCTAGGTACCCCAGGGTTGTTTTGGATTGTGAGGAGGGAATCGTCCCCACATTTTGACACACACTTTTTATTTTACTCCTTCGCCAAGTAGATTGGCTAAATAATAAAAATCCCTATAGAGGATAACAAAAAAATATTTAGATTTGTTCGTTTAAATAAATATGTTAAACGACTTAAAATGTCGGATTCATATAAACAAACAAGATTTTTTAGGTATTTAAAAGACGGGAGGTCACTATATAACCTGTATTACTTCTATGATCTACACGAAAGTTATCAAAAGTAAATGATTTATACATTTATATTTAAGAAACAGTAAAAGATGATTATGATAAGCAATGTTTATCTTTTGATAACATTATCATGGTCAAAGTGGCTTAACTCCTGACCACTTGATGGTGTCCAAGTCTTTGTCTATAATGTATACTGAAGGGGCGATTTATGACTATAGTATGAAGCTAATTTAGTAATAATTGTGTTCAGGGACTTCTTAAAGTAGCTTCAGAAATCCTTACTTTATAAGTTTTAATCTCATTTGGTCATCTTTGTTTATTTACATTCCATTGGCAAGAAGTTGTCATAGATAAAATACGCACGAATCAAATGAAAGGGTTTCTGTGTACTGAATGAATTAATGCTTCTACTTTCTTTTTAAAACCATGGATCCACTGAGGAAGCGATCAAAAATATTTTTTTAAATACAACTATATCAAGTTGGTTTGGAAATTTAGGTAAACCTGTAAAAACCTTATTATAAACGGGATAACACATCCTAGTTTAGGATGCTAATTTCGTATATATGTTACAGTGAATTAATATAATCAGAGATTATGTAGAATCTCTGATTTTTCAGGGAATATGTAGACTCACTAAAATCATTAGTAGTTATATCCCTGAAAATGACCAGTGATTTTACATAATCACTGAACATTTTAATAATTATTCTACAAATTCCTTAATATAATTTCAGGGATTATGAATAATTTATGGATCCTTTGTCTGATAATTATAGTATAACTAATCGCCGTATTTGAATATCAAAAATAAGACAACGCATGTGAAATTATCGGTTTTTATCTTACTGGGAAATCAATGTAATTCATTGCAACCAATGTAATAAAAAAATACTTCATGAACTTTACATGTATTGTCTGTTTATTAAAGCCAGCGTCAAATGGATATTTATGTTCTATTTGTAAATCCACAGAGCATGTTATTTGTTGTACATGTACATGTAAAGCAAATAATGAAGAAAATTATGGAACATTTTTTTTGTTTTTTTTTTTTTTTTGTTTTTGTTCAAATAAACAAGAAATTCAAACCGAGAAAACTTACGCATCTAAATGTATAGAAAAACTAAGGATTGACAAAAAGAACAAAATTTTAGAGGAAGCTGACATTTTGCATGTTTGGTGTATTATTCTCATAATTCCACATGATAAAAAAGGAAAGGGAATCACAAAAAAACATAATGGTAATTGTTCACCAAAAGTCTGAAAAAGGATATCTCCTGGCCAATAAAATATTGTATCACTGCTCGAACCAGTTCAAGGTTGCTATTTCCCTTTATTTGGGGGTAACTACAGATGTTTTTACTGAACACTTTATTTTTCTTAGGGGGTCATAAAATCTGATTCAATATGTGAAGGAAAATGTTTTCTAAAATGTGGATATTGTGGTAAAAACAGATGTGAAGCATATCAATTTGATATATTGTGCCTATCATTTAAAAAAAAAAAAAAAAATAGGGTTATGATTTTGATATTTTGTGCTTAACATTTTTCAATTGATGTGTATACAGTGTTATGCTGTTTTAATATGATTTTATAGCATAAATTATTTGACTTTTATTCATTTTCCTTATAAATAAAACTATTTCTTCATTTCAGTTATTATGTGTAATCCCTAACGTTTTTTCTAGTGATTCTACATAATCCCTGAAAATTTTAGTTATTATATATAATCCCTAAACTAGCCGGTGATTCTACAAAATCACTGATTATACAAATTCACTGTAACATATACATAGAAAGAGTCCATGATGTATAATTGTAAAGTTTTTTAACTTTAAGTTGTTTTGCCCTCAATAGGCATGAAATAATTGCCACTGGACATTACCTTATGTTGTACTGTTATACCACTGTCCCAGGTTAGGAGAAGGGTTGGGATCCAGCTAACATGTTTAACCCCGCCAAATTCTGTATTCAGTATGTGCCTGTCCCAAGTTAGAAGCCTGTAATTCAGTGGTTGACGTTTGTTTATGTTTTGCATATTTGTTTTTGGTTTAATTTTTGTACATATAAATAAGGCCGTTATCGTTTTCTCGTTTTACATTGTCATTTCGGGGCCTTTTATAGCTGAGTATACGGTGGTATGGTTTGCTCATTGTTGAAGCCCGTACGGTAACTAATAGTTGTTAATTTTTGTGTCATTTTGGTCTCTTGTGGAGAGTTGTCTCATTGGCAATCATACCACATCTTCTTTTTTTTCAGTATATCTTTTGTATTATCAGCCGGTTATATTTCTCTGTTATTATATATCATGATGAAGATGCATGGAAGTCACGGATTTGATTATATATTATAAACGTTGCATAAAATAAAAAAAAGGCTCAGTTGATGTTAAATAAAAGAAATAATAATACAAATACCTTCCCCCTCCCTCTTAAACAAAAAAACACACAAAAAAAAAAAAAAAAAAAAAAAAAAAAAAAAACACAAAATAAAAACGATAAAAACTAAACTAAAACACACAATGAACAAATAAAAAGCAAATTATAATAATAAAAAAGTTAAAGAAACCAAACAAACTTCAATAGCCTTTAAAATAAAAAAGGAAAAAAATCGCACTCAATATACGTTCTACACCAAACGGACCAATTTAAAAAAAAAGTTTTCCAACGGAACAAATGGAGAAAGAAAAAGAAGTGTTTTGGTATACTCTTGCAGTGGCGTAGCACTAAATTTTCATAAAGAGGGAGCACTGACCTCCTAAGAGGATGCCCTTTCCAGACACCATGCTTCAGTGATTCCTTAAATAATTATACTACCACTCCCCCTTTTCCATGGGAAACCTACTTAATCCGCAGGTGTCTTACATGTCTGGCATTATGTTATATATCATTTCCATTTGCTTTAAGAAATAATGATTTATTTTGAATTTCAAGAGGAAATAAAAGCTAGTGATTTTTTTTTTTTTTGGTTCAGCATGCATTTTAAATACAGAATATTTTCATGAAATATATTTCAGTAAAACTTTGTATATCATCTTTATAATCCTTGGGTTTATTTTATCAATATAAACATTGACTTTTGTCGTATATTTATTTGCATATTAAATAATTCAGGCATCTGGAAGCTTCTAAGCCCAGAAGGATCCAGAAGTTTCCCAGCGGTAGCCACAGAACATCTCAGATTTCATGTCCAAATTTGGAAATCACAGAAGATTGTCAAAGGACCCCTCGTGTAGTACGGTTGATTATTGTGAATCGATGGTCATTTTGAAAAATTGAACAGACGACATGAAAGTTGAGGTAAGTTTTTTTAACATACTGTTCTAAATCATAAAGATAATACTGTAATTCAAAGGTTTAATGCATTTTTAACAACAACTCTTCATTGATGAGGTTTAAAAGGTATCAACTTCCTGTAAAACTGAAAGTCGGCATGAAATTTCCCCTCCGACAAAAAATACGTTAAAACTAGATTTTAACATTCAGAAACCTATTTTATTTACAGTATTTTATAGAATATCTTCTCTAGAAACAGGTAATTGAAGGAAATCAATAGAAAAGTTTGAAAATTTGATGCTATCTTGACCTGTTTACACTTATTTATAGCACTCCTTCAAAAATCTAGTTGCATTCAGGATAAAAATCAGTGTAGTCCTCATTTAACCCAGTTTTAACAGCGGTAGTTTCTATGCCAGGGGTCTGGGTTCGATTCTTGACTGTTTATTTTGTACATAAACTTTGACTGTCGCTAAACAGGTCGTCATCAATTCTTTGTGCCATAACTTCCAGGCATAAATTTTAGAAAGTACCCTGAACACTGTTTAATACTTGCTCAAATAGTATCCATATTTATCTATTTTTGTTTAAAAGAATAAGGATAACTTGAAAGGTATTATAATAAAATAAATAGATCATTGACAATATTGGCATCTAATATAATGATAATATGAGACAGGCATTACCTGTAAATGGGGACGAAGTGTGTATGAATTATTTTTTTGTAACTTAAATATTTGTTAAAAAAAAGAAACGGAAATACCGTAACGTTTCCTTTTTTGGTTCTGTTAGAGATTTTAGTTGTGAAGTTATTTAAGTTGTGACATCATATGCAATGTAAACAAAGAAATGCTATTATCAGGTAACGTTTTTTCATATCAAGGAATTATTAAAAATGAATCTGGTATCTTCCTATTTTATACTAGACTGATAAATATATATTTTACTCAAAGTTGCATACAAACGAGACGGGAAAAAGGAAGTACATTCTAGATTTCTGCGCAGATGCAGGAATTTAAAACATGACATCAAAAAAATTGAACGATTTTGAGTTCATTAGTACAATGAAAATTTCGGGAAAATTTTCCCGATTTTTTTTTTTATTATTGATTTTTCTACTGTTATTGGGGACTTCGTCCGAATAATATGAGGCAGGCATTACCTGTGAATGGGGTCGAAGTCTGTATTAATATTTCTTTTTAATTCCAACAAGTTGGTAAAAGAAACGGAAATACCGTACCGTTTCCGATATTGGTGCTGTTGTTAGGGATTTAGTTGTGACGTTATTTAAGTTATGACGTCATATCCAATGTAAACAAAGAAACGCTGTTATCAGGTAATGTTTTTTTCACATCAAACAATTATTAAAAAATGATAGGGTGTTGAATTCCTTCCTATATTTGTTGAAATGTTGATAAATATACATTTTATTCAAAGTCTCATGCCAACAAGAGCGGAAACGGAAGTAGATCCGAAAAAAAAAGATAACGATTTTGAGTTCATTAGTAGAATGAAAAATTCTGGAAATTTTTAATTTTTTTTTTATTGATTTTTCTAACGTAATTGGGGACTTATAAATTTCAATTGATAATTTCTAGGTTTACAGCTTTCAACCTTCTTGCTGTTTGAGGGACACTTTTGTTCACACCAGCTGTGTTTTATTAATGTTAGATTCTAATCCTTGCTGTATCTCAGTCTAATAAAAATAATCGAAGATTAAATTGTGTAGTCATGGTAGTCATGGTAATATTCTTCTTCAATTGGCATGCAGTGTCGCTAATGTAACCTCACTTAGGCATGACTTCACATATCCAATGATGTCAATGTTGGACATAATACGTTATAGTTTCATTTGTCATATTTACTGGCACATGAAATTTAACCATAAAAAAATTTCTGCAAGTGTTCCTGCAGCTTTCTCCATCAATAAATCTATTTGCCATGATGAAGTATAGAGTGTTGAATGCTTATAGCTGACTTCAACCACCAATAATTTATTTTTCTAAATGCACATAAAACATTTGTAAAATGGTTATCATGTGCATATTAAAGTGGTAAACTTTTTTTGGTAATATTTCAAATGTTATATGGTTATAATAATGTTCTACTTTTTTTTATCATTATAGATGGCGAGTGCCCAGTCTTTACGTGAGGAGGGGAACAAGCACTTTAAGTCAGGAGATATAGACAGTGCTATTTCCTGTTACACACAAGCGTTGGACCTTGGTGACCTGAAGGAAACAGACAAAGCTATCATTTACAAAAACAGAGCAGCTTGTCATCTTAAGAAAGATAAATTCTCTGCTGCTGTCCAAGATGCTACAGCCTGTAAGTATCTAGAGAAAGGCTATAGAAATATTTTGATTTTTTTAGCAATTTGATTTACCATCATTTTGTCCATGCTACACACACATATACTACTGTGAAACTACTTTTATTTGTGGGTATCAAATTTCCTGGTTTGAGCAACATTTACATGTTCATGGATTTTAGTTTTTTTGTATTTTTTGTCAACATGATAAGGGAGCCATAATTTATATTTTTTTGCCAAAGGATTTGACACTGCTTTGTCTTACTTATAAATATTCTTTCTATTGTAAAGATCTTTTCAGGACCTTCTGGTTTTTTGGATACCATACACACCTTTGGAGACAAACATTTCTATGGCAAATCTGTTTATTTGGATAAAACTTAAAAATGTGAATGATGAAGTAGCTAATTACATAATATCTCTTGTGTAAAAGTTTTTTTTGTCAATGTGTTTCTGTACATTAATATGTTTCTTTGGAAAAGAATTTAGAAAAATTATTAATTCTTATATTCAACATCAGTTAACCTTGAGTTATTGTATCTATCACTTCAGCTTTAGAAATTGTTCCTGATGATCCAAAAGCATTATATAGACGTTGTCAGGCTTACGAAAAGCTGAACAAAGCAGAAGAAGCTTACAAAGATGCTGCAGCCCTGATGAAGTCTGACCCAAAAAATACAGCGGTACAGCCTATATTAAAAAGACTGAATCCCATTATACAGGAGAAGGTAACCTTAAAATATGCAAATTTGACTATGAATTTGGCCATGTTGTTTTGATGGTTCAGGTAGATTGTCTGGCTACAATAATTTAAAAAGTTTGCTTGTATGTCACTTAATAACAGATATACAATACATACATGACATAAGTTAACAAAATGTCAGATGATGAAATATAATGAATGACATGATGGTTGTGAAATAACTCATTCATATGATTAATATTAGATATAGAAGAGAAAATGAAAACATAGATTGTGAAAGATACCACAACCCAACTAAAGAGCAGAAAAACAGGTAAAGGCCATCAACACAGTAATGAAAATCTAGCACCTTGATGCAGCTCATAGTTGGCTGCTAAACAAAAATAAAAACTAGAACAGTAAAATGGACAATACACTCAAACTCCAAAACAAAAATAAATTATGAACTAAAATTGAAAATAATACACATAATTAGCAAAGGCTGGAGGTTCCTGACTTGGCACAGGCACAAACATTCAGGGGGGTTGAAAATGTTTGTGGGATCTTCACCCCCTCTTTACCTCTAGCCATTTTCTAATGTAGAAAAAAACATACACACAGCAGATATAGGCTATATTAAAAACTTATATGTACAATGGATCAATGTTTTGCAGGTCAAGGAGCAAAATAGCACAAGTTCAAAGGTCGCTCAGATGTTTAATTTTACTTTTGACCCAAATTGTGAAAAAGAGAAAAGGATAAATGTAAGTATTGTTGAATATATATTTCTTAATTCATTTACAGATAATTGTGAACATAACAAATGTATAAAATTTTCATTATTTTATTTTAAGAGCAAAAAAAGTAAAAATATTTGATATATATAATACCGATATATTTATTTATGAAAACCAAGAGGATTTTTTTAAGCCAAGTGGAGATAGTAAGCTACCCTTGAACAGAGAACATTCTGCAGTGGATATTTTATTGTTTAAAAGCTAACTAGATGCAAAAAAAAATAATATCTGATTTATTTATGTCAGTTGTAATGCATAGATAGTTCAATGTCTGGACTTCATATCAATGAAAAAATACTATGTCAAGAGTATTGGTTTATGCCAAGTCTATTCTGTAAAAACTTGACAAAGTAAGCAACCCTTGTACATAGAATAAGTGCAGAGGAAATGCTTATTTTTTAAATATTGAAAAAAAAATATATCCTTCCATTCAAACAGATGTACAAAGTGCTAAGACAATGCAGCTAAAAATACAATATTACAGAATGGTATCAAAATACAAGTACATTTTTTATTATAATGTCAGGTCACCTAAACGATATGAAAAATAAAATTGATACAAAACACGTCTAAAAAATTATTTGCTCAAGCATTCACTTCTATAAGAATGTTTGTCCTTTTTAGACAAAAGAGTATAAAAATTAGATTATATTTAATAAAATTGAGAATGGAAATGGGGAATGTGTCAAAGAGACAACACATTAATTTGGGTTACGGCACATACTGGGGCAGTTTCTCATACCTGGTTTGGAATTTCCTTCGTATAGGTTGGTTAATTGCTATGTTACTATTATCTTCTCCCAGACAAGGGAACACCATCATTTACCACCAACTACTCTTGAAGAGTTCTAGTGATTTACATGTTTCCTCTTTAAAAAGAATGCTCTTAAAACTCTGAACACTTTTTACAGGCAGCTAATAATTTAGTGGTGTTAGCCAAAGAAGAAGCTGGGGCAAAATTCATTAGTGAACAGAATGGTATTGCTAAACTAAAACAGTTGTTAGAGGAACGGGACCCTGACATTATACAGGCGTCTCTCAGGACATTAGCTTGTTTAAGCCAGGGGTCAAAAGAAAGGGTAGGTAATTAGTTCTTTAGCAGCTAAAAAGGATATAGACTTTTTTTTATCATGAGACAAGGCTCTAAACAGTGTACAAAAGTCTTAACAGATGGTAGGCCAATTTATAGCTCTGAAAATACAAGGTTGTCTCAGGCAAGATAGTTAAGAGAATAACTTTAAAAACCAAAAGCTCTGTGATCATTAGTGCCCAGTTCTAAGCAAGGAACCAGTTATCCAGAGGCTCTGCATTAGTCAGTAAGACAACAAACTGTAAACCAACTTATTTTCACAGATACTTTATTTCTCATTTTGCCCTTTCTATCCCTTTTTGTGGCGATTTTAATTTTGCGATTTTCGAATTTACTTGAGGTAGTTGAGTATATAAAAAAGAAGATGTTGTATGATTGCCAATGAGACAACTATCCACAAAAGACCAAAATGACACAGACATTAACAACTATAGTAGTTTTGATAATTGGTAAACATTTAAGTTGCCAGTCAAAATGCAAGCATTTCATGGATAACATGGAACAAACAACTGAAAAAATTTGCATGCTCAACTAAAGGGGATTAAAGAGGCAATTTTGTAAAATTTGATCTTTGTCTTTTATCTTTGTGTTTATTATAGGATTTGTCCTTTGACCTTTGTATCCGTGTACATGATTTATTGAACTCTGATTAAGAACATATGATCTTACTTTTTCAGAGCAAACAAATATTAGAACATATAGAGTTGAAGAGAATTGGTTTCCTTATAGCAGAAAAAAATAACCGTGTTTCAACCTCAGCAACATTTTTGTTAGAGAAACTACTGGTAGCCTTAACTGATCTTGAGCTATACAGAGCTAAGGTGCAGCACTACAAAGATGAAAGGAAACAGGGGAATCCTTGTATTTGGCCAAAATTTGAAATGAGTAAGAAAAACTTTTACTTTTTTTTTTTAAAGAATGTGAAAGTTGCACCACCTTTGTAGTTAAACATTTTGTTGCTAGTGTCATATATATATATAAAAAATTTAGTGAAAATGGAAGTCTTTGCCGTAAAATTATATTCTAATATGGCTGGCATCTCTTATCTCTGTTCCCTGTTCTTTCTTTTAAAATATTTGCGTTTTATTTGTAAGAGCTTTTATATCATGTATAGAGCATATTAATGATATGCTCAAAACTTGCATGTATACAAGAATAGATATTTGTTAGATTGGTCAAGCTTCATTTGTTTTTTAGTAGAACTTCGTAAAAGAAGGGGTATCAATAAATCACTTCTGAAATTATAAATGCAAATTTTTATTATTTTGAATGTGATACTGTATGATTTTTCATCAAATTAAAAAATCCTAATTTGTAAACAATTTAATTTGAATTTTATACTTTTAGCTGAGGAACAACAGAGTCTTACAGACAATGTATTTACCATGTTAAGTAAGATGATCGAAAATGCCAAAGTGTCAGCGTCTGGACGAGACAACGTGATCGAACTTATTATCAAATATATCACCAGGGAAACTGGACTGCACTGGACAAGAAAATTCCTTGATACAGAAGGTAGAGACCAGTAAAGTTATATGATTTTAAGACAGTTCATACTTACGTCACCTGTAGAACAAAACTAGGGTCGGTAGTTCAGTAAAAAATTTTTTTTTATCGGTAAATAAGGGATTTGGATAAGCATTTACCTATAGTTCAGGTTAGTGGCCTTTTTGTCTGTCAGATATATTTTTATATACTGGTACTTGCTGATATTTTCTTGCATAAAGCAATTATATAAATTGTAAAACAAAAAGAGCACATTGTGAAGAACAATACCAGGGGAAAATTACTTCCCTCATTTACAGTGTAAACAGTTAAATTTAGATATTTGAAAGCCATGACCACATGAAAGCTGTACCTGTAATACTTCTAGTGTTTGGCATTAAATCTAAGTGAGGTCGGGACTTTTATAGTAAATGTGAAATTCATACAGCTTTCAGCTGCGAAACACAAATTTCAACAAAGATTTTTAGACTCTTAATTAGAATTTGTTTTCTTCAGGATTGGATGGTTTGTTAGCAGTAGCATCAGCCATTAAACAGCACGAGACATGTACTTTACCCATCTCAGATTCCACTAAAATGCATTCTTCTGTCTGTATGTCTAAAATATATGATGATCTTAGAAGTGATAAAGAGAGAGATTTATTTAAAGAAAAATGTAGTAACTTCTTCAAGTGAGTATTACTATCTTTTGTGCAATATAAGAAATAGCTTCCCCAGTAATCACCACAGGCTATTATTACATGGTGGTGCTCTTCCACCCTTTTAATTTTCAGCACCTCTCTAGACTTTCTCAGGGTATATTATAATATAATATGATATTAAAAAAGCTTGGATAAAAACAATTATTAAATATTTAAATACTATGACTAAGTTCTATTTGTCTTTGTATTTTTTTAATAAATAATGAAACATACATTTTTTTTTGTACACACAGGCACACATTTATTAAAGTCGTGATCATAGCTTACAAAAATTTTTTAAACCATGTTGAATTTTATTTTCTAAAGATTTTCAGCATAAGAATATTTTTAGTGCCAAAATTTGTGTTATTGGGATTATTTAGACACCTTCAACAATGAAAAAAAAATGAGAAAGTAATTATTGCGGGTTCATTTACAGTTTCATAAATGTAATGTTGCATACAAATGTTAGATGGTGAGTTTTTATTTTTTGGTGAAATATATCCCGCCAATTTTTTTTTTGAATAATATAAAAATATTGCAGAAATGTATTCATTTTGCTAAACATTGTATGAATATGTTTTTCAGGGAGTTGTTCAGTGATGAATTATATGAGTCTAAAGTTGAGGCCATCAAGGCAGTATCTACTTTATTACAGGTGAGGGTCATTAAGGGGGTATATAACACTACAGGGAGATAACTCTGTAGAGGCCATCAAAGCAGTATCAACATTATTACAGGTGAGGGTCATTTAGGGGGGTACATAGCACAACAGGGAGATAACTCTGTAAAGTAGAGGCCATCAAGGCAGTATCTACATTGTTACAGGTGAGAGTCATTAAGGGGGTATATAACAATACAGGGGGATAACTCTGTAAAGTAGAGGCCATCAAGGCAGTATCAACATTATTACAGGTGAGGGTCATTTAAGGGGGTACATAACACTACAGGGAGATAACTATGTAGAGGCCATCAAGGCAGTATCAACATTATTACAGATGAGGGTCATTTAGGGGGTACATAGCACAACAGGGAGATAACTCTGTAAAGTAGAGGCCATCAAGGCAGTATCTACATTGTTACAGGTGAGGGTCATTAAGGGGGTATATAACAATACAGGGGGATAACTCTGTAAAGTAGAGGCCATCAAGGCAGTATCAACATTATTACAGGTGAGGGTCATTTAAGGGGGTACATAACACTACAGGGAGATAAGTACCGATTATCAGGTTGTCTGCATGTTGATATCGTAAAATATCAGCTGCGAGACATAATATGAAGCTTTTTGTCGAGTAAGTGCAGCGAACGAGATCAAAAAGCCTTCATATTATGTCGAGCAGCTGATATTTTATAATATAAATATGCCGATAACCTGATAATCGATTTATCGGGCTGTATTTGCGTCTTTTGGAAGTATTGTCTTAGTTTTACCAGCAACCGGAAGTTGACTTGATAAGTTCGGGTCAAACTTATCAACGTCGGTTCAAACATTATGACGTCGCTGATATGTCCGGGTCAAAGTTATTAAGGCCAGGTCAACGTATTTGACGTCACAAAGCCGTGATATGGAGTTTTATTAAGAGCTGAGCAGATTGATATAGACAGTTGGACGACCGATAACTATGTATAGGCCATCAAGGCAGTATCAACATTATTACAGGTGAGGGTCATTAAGGGGTACATAACAATACAGGGAGATAACTCTGTAAAGTAGAGGCCATCAAGGCAGTATCAACATTATTACAGGTGAGGGTCATTAAGGGGGTACATAACAATACAGGGAGATAACTCTGTAAAGTAGAGGCCATCAAGGCAGTATCTACTTTATTACAGGTGAGGGTCATTTAGGGGGTACATAACACTACAGGGAGATAACTCTGTAAAGTAGAGGCCAACAAGGCAGTATCAATATTATTACAGGTGAGGGTCATTAAGGGGGTACATAACAATACAGGGAGATAACTATGTAAAAATCAGCTGAACATTTTACTCACATTCTATTGTTATGGAAATACAAAGCTTCTCAATGATCAAAATTATATCTGATATTTTCTGATTAATTCTGATATTTTCTAATTAATTCTGAGTATTCTGATAAAGTATGTGGTTAAAGATTATTTTTAATTTTTACATTTGTCAAAATTATAATAAATTTGAACATTGTTGAACAGCCAAATAAATTCTAGTCAATGTGTTTGGTACAACCTTAAACAAATTGTAAGGTTCCAAACATTATAATTTGGTCTTTCCCTATTTGTCTTTGTTAAATTTTCACTTTTCAAAAAATTGAACAGAATTTATCATCGTTTCAAATAAAAAAATACTTTGAATGAGTAAAGTGTTATCCTCCACTACTATAAATAAATTTTCACATAACATTTCATTGCATTTAATATAATAATTTATCACTGGAAGTTAACGAATCAATATTCACCCCTTTTTTTCCTGTGTACAAGCTTTAACGATGTAACCTCAAGTTTCTCAAATATTCTATAGAAACATAAAATTTTTTTTAAAAAAATGGTGCTTTGAAAGACAGAAGATATATGTTTATGACTCAGAAGTTTTTTTTCTGCAATGAAATGTAGGATTAATTTTCTACATCTGTCAAATTCATGGGTATATTTTATTTCAACCCTTTTTCCTAAGCAACCGAAAGTGACGTACTATGATTATCGTAGTAGTGATTTGGTGGTACATGTATGACAGCTTTATAGACAAAAGACTTGCTGTCTTCCCCCTTCAGTACATTCAATCATGACAGAAAACTTTAGGAAAATATATGCCGTTACAACTTCATAACAGCGCCTGATGATGATAAAGCCTAACCAGTTTCGATCTAATTGACCCCATTCTGGACGTCTTTAGGAGTACTAAAACCAATTAGAATCAACAGTTTAGAGACATCCAAATTTCTTTATACCACTCACTCTATTCTCCATGACAGAAAACTTACCTTATATCATAAGAATAAATCAGAGGTATTTTGTCCTGTTTTTGGAAGCTGTTTCAAGACCTCTTTTTTTCAAATAGAATTCCCAAGTAGTCCTTGTACAGATGATTTTGCCAAAATGTTTGATTCACAAGAAAATTATTAAAAATATAAATTAAAATCACAAAATATGAACTTTAATTTATGTTGACTTAGATTGTTCAGTTGAATTGTCATTAAAAGTTATGGGACATTCCATTTACAAGTATAAATTTTAAAGAAATATCAATTCTTGATATAATAAATATTTTTAAAAAAAAGTTGAAAATTAAAAAGTTCTCAGAATATGATATAGATATTTTGGGTGTCCTTAAAAAGGGCACTCAAAAGGCCATGGAATAAAGTCAGTTCTTGATATAATATACTTTTTATATAAAAAAAATTAAAAGTTTTAAAAATTAAAAAGTTCTCAGAAGATGATATATTTACTTAGAGTGTCCTTAAAGAGGGCACACACATAAGGCCATGGAATAAAATAAAAACAGGATTTCCCATAGGTGGGTGTTCAGACATAGAAAGTATTGTTGTACTAACTTAAGGAACAAAATATACTTCTATTTAATTGTTTTATGGTTTCATATAGGAAACATTGAGATACTTGGTTAAAGTATTGAACTATTATTTTAAAATTGTGCTTAATGAGCTCAGTGCAGTTACAGAAATAAATATATTGGTCGATAAAATAATTTTGTTTTACAATGCCATGCCTAAGATTTTGAATAGATTATTCCTTACAATTTTTGAAGTTATTGTCTAAAATAGTCGCCACCCACTTTTTGAAAGTGCATCCAAATACATTCATTTATTATTTTTCTAGCCATAA
Source organism: Mytilus galloprovincialis (assembly GCA_037788925.1). Lineage (NCBI taxonomy): Eukaryota > Metazoa > Mollusca > Bivalvia > Mytilida > Mytilidae > Mytilus > Mytilus galloprovincialis. The sequence goes on from CM075339.1 coordinate 35,292,572, forward strand.
AAAAGGAATTGAAAATAAAAAAGGTGTTGAAAGAATATTTTTAGGGAGGGCAAATATTTTGTCAAAGAAAGACAACTCCAAGGCCTTTTAGAAAAAATAGTTTTTCAAGGAATTCACTGTTTTGAAAAAAATTAACAAGTTGTGTTTTTCTAAAAAATGCAAAATGTCCTAAAATCAAGGTGAGATGTTCATGCTGTTTGAAAGTAATTCTGAGGGGATAATAAACTTGCTATTCCACAAACAACCAATAAGTACTGTGTATTCATTATTATTCATTGGACACCAATTTTCGTTGGTACAGGTGAATCACGAATTCAAATTTTCAACAAATTACACATTTTCTATTGGCTTTGTATTCAGAGATTGACAAACCACAAAATTAAATACCCATGAAAATGCAAGTTTTCAACAATCCATAAAATTTGATACCCACCAAAATAAATGACTCCACAGTATGTGTTTAGTATGACAAAGGAGACAACAGACAAAAAAATGTCTGGGTGAAATCAATTATCGTAATATGAAAATCAGAACCACATAAATACTGTTTGATTTTAACTATATATATATTTCACTTGCTAAGGCTATGTCCTGCACAGACATCAACCCTAGATACAATAGGTAAAGCACAAAACGATAACTCCCGCGGTATTCACAACAACCTCCAATCTTGTAGCATCATTTGAAATTTTGAAATATAATGATGGTTGTGGTCAAATAGTTTCATCGAGGTTCAATAGATGGAAATTGTTCAACTTCGTACTTTATTTGGCCTTTTTAACTTTTTTGGATTTAAGCGTCACTGATGAGTTTTTTATAGACAAAACGCGCGTCTGGTGTATATACTAAATTTAGTCCTGGTATCTTTGATGAGTTTATTTTCAATGCTTGCAATTTGAAAAATAATCAAAATATTGAGTACCGTGGATTCAGTTATTTACGTGGGTATCATTTTTCGTGGTTTAAGGAAAAGTTTTATTTTCCTGGATATTTAATTTCGTGGTTTTGCCAATCTCTATATACAAAGCTAATTAAAAATTTGTTATTCATTGAACTTTTGATTTCGTGGTTCACATGTAATTACGAAACCCACGAAACTTGGTATCCAACGAATAATAATGAATCCACTTATTTTATATAGAAAATGATAATTGAGATATGATAATTTTTTGGTTGTATTACAGGGTCCATATGAAGTTGGAAATGTGATATTGAGTTTTGAAGGTGTAACTGATATTATGTTACATCTGGCAGGCAGTAAAAATCCTCTACATCAGGTAAGACAGACTCCCAGACACTATTATATCTCAAAGAAAAGTCCTACATCACTTTGTTGTAATACATTTACTTCAGAGGTGAGTGCAGAGGGATCTTTTTTTTGTCTAGTTTTTAATTCAGTTGGATATAGAAAAAGAAGTAATTTCAGAAAAATACTGAAAACGAGGAAAATTCAGAACGGAAAGTCCCTATTCAAATGGCAAAGTCAAAAGTTAAACACACATCAAACAAATTGATAACTACTGTCATATTCCTGACTTGGTACAGACATTTTCCTATGTAGAAAATGGTGGATTAAACCTTGTTATAAACAATCTCTTACATCAGGTATGGACTTTGTAGGTTTGTGGTTAAGGAGAGAAAAACAAACCATCTGGATAGCAGTGAAATATCTCGACAGCCTTTACAACACTTTATTTTACTGATGGGTTTTAAATTTTTGAAGTTGATTATATTCAGCTGAGAAATCTAATATGCAAAATGAAACTTAAAATTTATTTTCTTCTTTTCTACTTTTGTAAGCAAATTCTGATTATATATTCTACATGTACAAGATAAAGAGTAATTGATGTTTTACTTTTGTAGCAAGTAGCAGTAGAGGCTATTGTTCATTCTGCTTCAAAGAAGGACAAGTGTACTGGTCTACTGGCCAAAGCTGTACCATTGTTACAACAGTTAATCAAAGAAGCAGACGACCAGGTCAAAGTTCGTGCACTTGTGGTAAGTTAAGCTATCATCTCTTGGTGTAACAGTGTAACAAGCATATTTTGTGAATAAATATATAATGTTGAAAAAGTTGAATTATGATATTGATTATATTTGGAATTTTTTATTTGTGTAAGAAAAAAAGAGGCATGTTCTCTAATAATTTCAATATTTGAATCAATTTCCAACATTCATTTACATCAATTTTTTCTGAAATGCTTACTGTAAATTTTCATACAGATGTATACATTATTGGATATTAAATTATGAGTTCTTATTATTGTGATACTCACTCTTTTTCATTATTCACATTAATAAAAAACCTCACAATGATTTCTGAATTTACAATATTAAGAATTTAAATGCAGGGACATTTTGTTACATGAAATAACAAAGGTTGCAACATATTTCATAACTGAAACAACAAAACTGCCGATCTTTTGCATATGAAATTGTAAAAACCATGAAAAAAATCAATCTTCAAATGATTCAATTCTAAATTGAATAAATTTAATAGAAACTACTTTAATAGTAACTGCAGCAGATTGAAAGTCACCTTAATTGTATTGATTTTTCTTCTGTTTTCAGGGATTATGTAAATTAGGCTCAGCAGGAGGGTCTGATGCCAGTGATAAACAGTTCGCAGAGGGTTCCACAATGACGTTAGCCAAAGTTTGTAGAAAGTAAGTTATTTAGATAAAGAACCACTATTTTATATAAAAAGGGGAGTTTTGGTACAATAATTTTTGAAGAATTTTAAGTTATAAGCAGATACCAGATGGTTCCATGCATGATACAGTAATATAGGTCTACAGTTATATGAATGTACGAAGTAGAAATACACATCATCAAACTAACAGTACAATTAACTATTTTGGGGCATGATAAAAATGCCTTCTCATTTATGTTATTGATTTACTTTTCAGGTTTTTAGTGAATCCTAGCAAAGACATAGAAATAAGGAGATGGGCAACAGAAGGATTAGCATACCTGACGTTAGACGCAGATATCAAAGAAGAATTGGTGAATGATACACCAGCATTGAAATCCCTTATAGAAGTCACTACAGTAAGTTGTAAATAATGGTCTATTGTGGATTCAGTTATTTTTCGTGGGTACCAATTTTTGTAGATTGCGGAAACCTTGCATTTTCCTGGATATGTAATTTCGTGGTTCTGCTAAAGTCTGGATAAAACTTTATTGAAATTTGTATATTGTTAACATTTAAATTCGTAGTTCATCTGTTATGTTCCAACGAAAGCCATGAAAATTGGTCTCCAATGAATAATAATGAAGCCACAGTATTCTGTTTAATGCCTTTTCCAGAAATAAATGATAGGGGAAATGAAGGTGGCAGGTTAGAAGGCTGTTTTTAGATAACCAAGCTATGCATAGAATTTTCTTGTTTATCTAATTATTAAGTCTGTCTGTCTACAATAACCACCACCATTCAAATTTAAAAAATATCTCCTTCCAACCCCCATGAAGTCCAAATGAAATCTGGAAAAGCTCTGAGATTTTTTTTCTGTTTTTTGGGGGGGATTCTCTAAATAAATTTATTGATCATGTAAGGAAGAGTATCTTTCATTTCAAATATAGAATATGTACTTTATTAATGTTACACTTAATATTTTCAGAAGCCCTTGAGTATCTCAATTGCTATTATCTTTGCAAAACTTCGTGTAATGACTGTCCTATAATTGACCTTTTATGAAATGCAGTTGTTCAATTTCATATTGACAAAAGAGAGATAACTCTAGAATAAATATAATTGCTCAACCATATAAACTTCTTTCAGTCTTCAAACACATATTAACACTATTTTCATGGTGCTTAAATTTAAGTTGATAGCAAATTGTTCCTAGAAAACATCAATTAGCTGATTCTGTGGCTAAGAGAAAGCTACAGGTTTGAGGATTGAAACGTTGTCACATGCTTCTAGCACAAGATTCTAATTTACTGTGGATTCATTTATTTTCGTGAATATTTGCCACTGGATGTTAAGCAACCAACAATAAATCAATCAATATTTTGTGGGTAACAATCTTTGTAGATGACAGTAGACTTGTATATTTGTTGAAATTCAATTTTGTGGTTTTGGCAAATTTTGCATATATATTTTTGAAAAATTGTAATTCGTTGATTATTTATATTTGTGGTTCCTCTGTATCAACGAAATCCTCCAAAATTGGTATTAAACAAATATTAAGAAATCCACAGTAGCTGAAGTTTGATTAAGGAGGTAGACTTAGGTTAAGGGAAATAACTCTTAAAATCATCAGTACGTTTGTGTCAACCATTTTCATAAATATATTCTAAGCTTCTAGGTTACATAGATTATTTCCAATCTGTTTCAGGTAAATGCTTAAAAAACATTGATGAAACTTGATTTTAACAAACACATAACTGATTTAAAGAGTTATCTCCCTGAACCAAGGTCTACCACCTTAAATTACTACATAATTTGTAGAAAATTGTATGCAACAAATATGAATAAATCTATGCCTGTGTAAATAGGATTCTTTACTGAGCTGTCTGTTTGGCACCTTTGAGGAAGACGAGTTTAACAATCAACCATTTTTTAAGCATTCGCTTCATATATGTGAAAAACAGTAATGATTTATTTTCAATCTGCTATCTTTAAGATGACAGTTTCAGGTCTTTATTTTAAATTATCTGTATCTTAAAGCCTCAGTGTTATAGAATGTAATGATTCGTTATGCATCAACGTTCTGAAAAGTTTAGACCTTTTTAAAACATTATCCAGTAGTAAAATTGTTTGTATTACAAAATAATTAATATATGTCCTCTATCACTCTCTGTGTTTATTTCAGGCTTCAGACAAAAATGTGTTGTACCCAGCAGCCACTGTTTTTGTCAATGTTACTAACAGTTACGATGTGAAGGATGTAGAACCAGAGTTGGTGGAACTCGCCAAGTTTGCCAAACAACACGTACCTGAAAAACATGATTTGGTTAGTGTAGTTACATTTTAGAAGTACTATTATTTTAAAAATGTAACATATTTATCAAAAAAGAAGATGTGGTATGATTGCCAATAAGAAAACTTTCCACAAGAGACCCAAATGACACAGAAATTAACAACTATAGGTCACTGACGACTTTCAACAATGAGCAAATCCCATAACGCATAGTCAGCTATAAAAGGCCCCAAAATGACAATGTAAAACAGTTCAAACGAGAGTAGTATTGATCATGTAGAATATCTTATTAACTGAGAGATATATACTTCATATGCAGGTGCTGCTGCTTAAAAATGAGAAGTTCAAAATGCAAAAATAAAAATGTATGAATCTCAAAATATTTCGGCAGAAACTTGCTCTTGATATTTAACATAATTTGCTAAACTAAACCAAGTTTGCCAAACAACACGTACCTGAAAAACATGATTTGGTTAGTGTAGTTACATTTTAGAAGTACTATTATTTTAAAAATGTAACATATTTATCAAGAAAGAAGATGTGGTATGATTGCCAATAAGAAAACTTTCCACAAGAGACCCAAATGACACAGAAATTAACAACTATAGGTCACTGACGACTTTCAACAATGAGCAAATCCCATAACGCATAGTCAGCTATAAAAGGCCCCAAAATGACAATGTAAAACAGTTCAAACGAGAGTAGAATGATCATGTAGAATATCTTATTAACTGAGAGATATATACTTCATATGCAGGTGCTGCTGCTTAAAAATGAGAAGTTCAAAATGCAAAAATAAAAATGTATGAATCTCAAAATATTTCGGCAGAAACTTGCTCTTGATATTTAACATAATTTGCTAAACTAAACATGCCAAAAACAACAAATGCTCAAAGAAAAAAATCATATTGAAATAAATTATTGACCTACCCAACATATTTAGAGACATATTTTCAGTCAGTTTTCTTTATTTAATTGTTTCATTTGCATTCTTTTGATATTTTTATGAAAATAAATTTTGAGAGCTCAGGAACTACTATCCTAGCTTGATGTCAGTGTATGTTCTTTATGTCCAAAGGAAATTGTTTGCAGGTATCAAATAAAAAGGAATATAATTTTGTTTCTTTGTATTCAATATTTATTAAAAACTCATTTGGTAATGCTGATATATTTTTAGGATAAACCAGAACATATTAAAGCCAGAGTTCACAAAGTAGCAGAAGCTGGAGTGTGTAGTGCCTTAGTAGCTTTATGTAATACTGATAGTATTGCAAGCAGGGAATTGATAAGCAGGTAATGAGTTAGTTCCCCTTTTGGGCAATATTAACCTTTTGTCATAGACCACAAAAACACATCTATAGCTGTAACACTAATAGTAAGGCTAGTAGGGAATTAATCAAAGGATTATGAGTTACTTCCCCTTGTAGCCTATATATTGACCTCTGTCATCGATCTTCAAAAAAGGGCATATGCTAGATTAGAAAAATGAAATGTAAATGTCTAAGTGATCTCTTGGTAAAATGCAGGGTCAAACGAAAGACATTTGCTGTTTTTCTGATAAGAATATAAACAGACTGGTTGGCTCAAAGCAATATACTAAAGATTCATTCCTTATTTTACATTCTGTAAATTCATGTAAATTGCAATGTTTTTATTATTGTGAAAAATGTGACAGAGTTATAAGTGCAATAAGGGCTATTCCAGAAAAAAATGTATGGGGGGGTTGGAAGGCACATTATATTAATAATACATGGGTGATGGGTATCAGAGCAACTTTTCACACTATAATGCACTATAATTCTCAATTACAATTTTCTGGGTGGCGGGTGCTGACAAAAACTGCCTTCCAACCCCCCCATACATTTTTTTCTGGAATAGCCCTAATTAAAACTAGCATTCTGAAATTTTTTATATGAATTAGGATTAACTAGGGTTTTTTCTCAATATCGCAAAAAGTATAATTAGTCTAAAATGACAAAATTGTAATAATAAATGCATACAACAATTTCTGAATTTAAAGTATGCCAGGTAAGAGGATTTTTTTTGGTTAACAATTCCAAGTATGAACACATTTTCAATGGATTTTCCTATAGTCAGAGAGAACAGTGGGGTAAAATTTTGTCAGTTCAAAGTATGAAAACACATTCCGTCAACTTTTCATAAGCCAGGGAAGATAAAGGGGCAATTTTATCAGTCCCAATATATAAACACATTCAATGAAATTTCCACACAAGGATAAGAGATCAAGATGCATATCTGAACTTTAATTCTTTACCCTCTAAATCTTATTTGTAGGGTATATTTAGCTATAGCAACAGAAGAAGATCTGAGAGGACTTATTGTACAACAAGGAGCAGCAAAGGTTTGTTTTTATGGCCCCGCAACGAAGTTGTCCATGCCATATAGTTTGACCTTTGTCCGTAATTCCGTAATTCTGTAATTCCATAATTCCATAATTTCGGAACAAACCATTATACAGAGTTTTTTTCTAAACGCCTTCAGATATTGGGCTGATTTTTGGTGTGTGATTTAACCATGATGAGTTACAGATCATGATCTAGTTTAAGTTTCGTTCCGTTCCGCTAATTTTTGCCGAAATTACAGGCTTTTGACTGGTAAATTGTTGAAAATCACAGTTGTACAGACTTTTTTTCTAATCGCTTTCAGATATTGGGGTGATATTTTGGCATGTGAGTTACTCAAGATGAGTTACAGATCAAGTTGAAGTTTTTGCTCGGCTATTTTTTTGCTGAACTTTACGGGCTATGGACTTTGATAGATTTGTGCAGTAGTTGAAATATGGAATAAGGGCTGTTAAATAAGAACTTAAATTGGACCCAGTAAAGCTACTACAAAATATTCAGTGCTGTTGCATGCAAACTAAATTTTGAAAAGTGAAAAATGCAAATGAATATTTAAAATTGAGGGGTAATTCCCTTTTGAAAGACCCTTCCTTTGATACAAACTATGTTTTAATGGAACAACCTTACCATGAAAAATAAAAACTGGATAAAATTAAAATGATTGAATTACCAATAACCAACATTGGATGACTTTAAAAAAGATGAAGAAGAGAGTAATAAATTTTCTACTTCACATATCTTGACCATGGCTTAGTTAAGAAGTATATATGTTCCAGACCGTATGAGTATTTACGGTCCAGACCGTACGCGTACTTTTTCAAAATACGTATACGGTCGGACCGTACGCGTACGGTCTGACTAATATTAAGAAGTTGGTCAAGTTTATTAGATACAAATGTATATAACAGATCAACATAACTTATATCTCAAATTAATATAAAAAGTTCAATAGTAATTGAAATAAAAACTTAACATTTTAACTATTTAAAAAAAAACACGCTTATTTAATCTGTTTATCTCCTGTATTAAGCATGTAAGTAATTCATTAATTGCAGCCCAGTATGCTCATTGAAATTGAAGTTATCGGAAGTAAACATAATGTGGGAGGACAATTGTCATAGAATATTTAGGAACTTTACAAAAATAATGCATATGCAAAGGAACATGCATGAACCAAACATGTTAATGTAAAAAAAATATGACGTTCCTTGTGGTAGCAAGACTAGTGTCACCTTGGGCCAGAGTAACAAAATAGGATTCAGATATACAATTAAACAAATATTTAATGTCAATTGTTCGCTTATTCACTTCATCGATCTATTTGTAATAATAACAATTTGTATAACTAAAAATAAAGATTTTGATAAATATTTGTTTTTAACCCATATGATCTCAAAATATGTCTGGTCAGCTGGACCGTACGCGTATACTCATACGGTCCGACCGTACGCGTATGGTCGGACCGTACGAGTATACGTATACGGTCCGGACCGTACGCGTACGGTCCAAATACTCATATGGTCTGGAACATATATACAAAATAGTGTATATTACTGAAATGTCACAATTTAATTACATATTGTGGTTCATGCATAATGATGAATATTTTTTATCTATTTTGCATTGTATACTTTTAGGCTTTGCTGAAGTTAGCCATAGAGAACAATACAGAGAAGGGACTGATCAAAGCATCACATGCCTTAGCTAAACTATCCATCACTATGAACCCACAGACAACCTTCCCAGGTCAAAGGGTGAGTATGAATGTAAATGTTGACCATATTTAAGAAGGAGATGTTGTATGATTTGGAAGATAAATGTATTGTATTTTAAGATCCAATAGCATCAATTGATGATTTGATGGTCACAAATTAAGGTTCCTGAAAACACATTAGCAGAGCCATTAAACGGGTATTTGCGACCATCAAATCACCAATTGATGCTGTTGAAGCTTAGAATTCAATATTATAATCTCCATTCTAATGAAACAGACAGAAAACACCGTCAAATCATACATTTAAGATCTGCAAAACATCGTCTGCACTTGAGCGTAGATTTTCATAGCATGAATTGTGAATTGATGCCATGAAAACTGGTGACGTCATCCAATCAAAATGAACGTTACAAGCTATGTTGCAATAGAATGCCAATGAGACAACTATCATCCAATGTTTAAATGAAGAGGATTCAAGCATTTTAAAAAGGCAACCGTACGGAAACAAAAAGAAAAACTCAAATCAGCATTAAAAGGACCTGACATTAAAAAAAAGAAACCATTCATTTTCTTATAATTTGATCAAGTTTTACAATATTACAAAAAATTTTTATACAATTGTACATTGTGCCTCATACTGAATTCTGTAATTTCACATGTTTCATTTTGAAAAAAAAATCTTTTTTTTTTTTAAACAAATTTTCCATAAATTATGTTAATGATACATTATTAATTTTATTTCAGATGTATGAATTAGTGAGACCATTGTTAAGCATTTTACATTTAGAGTGTACAGCATTGGAGAATTTTGAAGCATTGTTAGCACTCACAAATTTGTCATCAATCAGTGAATCTGTCAGGTAAAATTACTGTTATTTATTTTTAAAGCATAACACATCATACCTGTCAACTGACCCGTATTCTGTGGGTGTGACCCGAGATTTTCACAATTCTGAGGGATCACCCGGAACACCCGCCGGGTCATTGAAATAACCCGGGAATTTCGAAAATGACCCGATTTCACCCGTATTTCTTAGCCTTGAGATTGACTTCATAAGTAATATTCCTTTGAAATACCGGCAAATTCGTAATTCTTCCATGAACAGGAAGTTCATCTAGCTATGTAAACTGTCAAATTAAGTGACCCATTAAGTGCATGGCTTCACTTGACAGCTTTGGTGTCAAACACACTGTTAATTAACACCAATTACCTTAGCTTTAGGTCGTAAATAAATTGCACCATTGGTTTACAAACTGAACTAGAGTTACTTCCCCTTATTTGTCACCATTCAAAATTATTCCTTATATTTACGTTTTATGGGTGAAAAAGATTAAACATAAAAATATAAAATTCAAATACATATTGAAAAATAACTTTTCATTATTTTTATACCTTTATACAATTTTTTAAAAAAAAGTTGAAAATTATTTTTTACATTTATACTTCCTTTAACTGTATTACTATATTTTATCATGTTCTAATTTTTTTCTTAAATGAAAAATATTGTGGTTAAAGGCTACATAGTCAATAGTCTCAAACATTTAAGAATTACATTAAATTCTAGTGTTTGATGATTGTAGTATTTTTTCTCAAAAAGTAAAGCACATAAGACTGAGTTACACAAATTTATAAAAATCTTTAAAAGTTAATGAAATAATATTTAATTAGATTTAAAATGACTTAACAAAGTGAACATGCATTGATGTTTTGGTATCTTTGATATACATTATAAGAAAATGTACCATAAATACTGAAATTCAGCTCGAAAAAGTTCGTACGCGTTATGACCTGAGATTTGATTCTTCAATGCAGGGAATGACCTGCATTTTCAACGTCACAGGTTGACAGGTATGAACACATTTATGAACAAGTGACCACAGTATCAACCAAAATACCAGAAAATATTTGCAATTTTTATACCATGACTTTCATAAACATTATTTGAAATTGAAAAATCTTTTTATTCAAAGGAGTAGGTCCAGTTAGACCCCTTTTTGGCCCCAAAATATAGCAGTTTTACAAAATTGTTAAATGTATACTTTTAGTTATTTATTGGACAGAAGAATGCTTCTGCTACATAAATATGGGCTGTTTTTGACAATACAATGTACATATATCAAGAACTAGCACCATTAAGTCATGCTAAATTACTGAAATCTTCACAATTCTAGCATTATGGTTAAATTTTAGACGGTTTCCGTGTAAAACGAAAGTGGCTGCATTCGTGTTCATCCAAAATATTTAAATGTAAGTTGTATTTGACGATAATACATATATAAAGGTTAAGGATGAACACGGATGTGGCCACTTTCATTTTTGACAAAAACCATCTTAAAAGTGACATTTTCAGCATATTTGGTAGATTTTTCATATTTGAGCTTGAATCGGAGCGTTTTAAATGACTAAATTAGTTAAAATTTTTCACATATATTAATTGAATCAAATAAAATAGACACTTAAGTGTTTAAAAAGTGGTCAACATCTTTCGTCAGATGAACCTGAAATTTGAGGCCAAAATCGATCCTTACCGAACCTACTCCTTTACTCTTTTTCCCAATATGGCTAAGCATCCCAGGACAGCAGACTTTTTGTAAACTTCAATTTCCTCTGTTCCGTTCAGTTCTGTTCTGTTCTGGATTGATTGACAGCTGATATATGTCCAATGTCCAGGCTAACAAAAACACTATGTGATATATGCAGTGTTCTCCCCAGGCCGTTTTAGCGTCGCGGTACCGAGACGCTATATTTTTTCACCGTGATGCTATAATAATTCCCGCGACGCTATAATTATTTTGAAGATGCTATTTTACTTGTCCTCAATTTTGAACTTTCATCTATTATCGAATATGATCATAAAAATTATATCACCTTTAATTGTAATCCCTTTAAGTCGGACACTAAAGGCAATTAAGAGATTGAATAGCCAGGTGTTAATTGCCCTCAGGGTGATAACTGTTTGGATGCGAATATCCCAAGCTGACACTTGTGACATGACTAATACCACGTGTCTGCAATCACCAATTTCGACATGGAAAAATGCATTCACAAAAACAATTCGAAATCTATGTTTTGTATTACGAAATTTCAAAGATTAAAACGATTTTTTATTTTTTAAAAGGTCGTTTATTTGTGCAACTCTCCAAAAAATACTTTCTTTCTCTTCCGGTAATACGAGAGCGAGAATTTTGGTTTTGAGCTAAAATAAGTTTTATACTTCTTTAAAAGGTGATCATAATTGGCTTAAGTTTATGTTTAATTCATTTAATGCATTAAAAGCGTCTTATTCATTCACAATCTCTTGTCAAACAATGTTTATTCTCGGACTCATTTTCGTAAATTTTTCTACGGCCGCCATTGCACATTTTTGTGTAAACTACGGATCGGAACCGGACCAGATATGACAAAAATCCGCATTTTCACGATAATGACAACAGACGGACGGTAGACAGAAAAAATATACCAATAGAGAAAACTACGCATTAATAGACTATTTGTTAGATAACTTTGTTAAAAATACGTATCATTTTGATGTAAAGATAAGAAATAACAGGGACTAATTCATTCAGTGCCATGAAACAATGAATTTCATAAACATGATAAAAAAAAGTTTTTAGATTGATATTTTTTTTGCTACTTTTGCTACTAGTACTTTATCTTTACTTAATATAATATAAAAAAATAGTTAATTTTGTGTACTAGATATTTAGTTTTGTATATATACAGGTTGCACTATAATGAACCATTCATTCATTTGACTTATTGTTGGGTAACTGAAACTTCAAAGCACATATTTATTTTTTATTTGGCACAAGAGGAAAAAAAATAATTCTGTAACTATAAATGAATAAAGAAAACATAAACTGAAACAACTGTTTTTGTTGTTATAGTTTAATTGTATTCTCAGTTATGAATTGAACAATATAAACTAAAACATATAAAGGAAATAGAGCATCAACGCGACGCGACAAATGACATTAAAAAAAAAAATACAGTTATTTTTTTTTACGCAAAATGTGATGCTATCCAAAATTTCTGGGGAGAACACTGATATGATACAAAAAATGCATAATGGTCATCACTTTTACACCCCATTATAATTACTAAATGAAGCAGTCTATTCTAAGAGAAAACTACTATCAAGATTTCTAAATGGGACCAGATATAGGAATTTGTTGTTGAAAATACTTTGTTTTTATGCCCCACCTACGATAGTAGAGGGGCATTATGTTTTCTGCTCTGTGACTCTGTTCGTTCGTTCGTCCTTCTGGTCGTCTGTGCGTCCGTTCAGGTTAAAGTTTTTGGTCAAGGTAGTTTTTGATGAAGCTGAAGTCCAATCAACTTGAAACTTACATTGTAGTACACTTGTTGCGTATGATATGATCTTTCTAATTTTAAAGCCAAATTAGACTTACGACCCAAATTTCACGGTTCACTAAACATAGAAAATGAAAGTGGGAGTTTCAGGTTAAAGTTTTTGGTCAAGGTAGTTTTTGATGAAATTGAAGTCCAATCAACTTGAAGCTTAGTACAAATGTTCCCTATAGTATAATCTTTCTAATTTTAATGCCAAATTAGGTTATTACCCAATTTCACAGTCCATGGAACATGGAATAGATAGTGTGAGTGGGGCATCCGTGTACTTTGGACATATTCTTGTTTAAATTTCTACTTCATTTACAAAGCGGAAGTAATGGACCTAAAGGGGGTTTTATGCAATAACTTGACTTATCCTCCTGGAAATGAAGAGGCATTGAATTAGCTTTCAAGTATGGTATCAAAGCAAATGGACCTTCATTAACATATGTAACATCAAGTAAAGTCTTTTGTGTTTTTTTAGGAAAAGGATTCTTGCAGAGAAAGGATTTTCAAAGATAGAGCATTACATGTTTGAAGAACATGAGTTATTAAAGAGAGCATCCACAGAGTGTATGTGCAATCTGGTGATGAGTGATGAAGTGAGTAAACATTTAATACATTATTACACTCCTCCCCCCTTTTTGACAGATTTAATATATTCATGAAACATTTAATTTTATGTGTGTTAAATGCTGATTCTTCAATGTATCAAAATTGACAAAATATTTGAAATGTTTATAAAATGATAAAAAGAATGTTATAAATTGAAAAAAAAATATTCTTAAATTAAATCTTAGGATTGTCAAACAAAGGACAAATGTGAGATTATTAATTGAGATTTCACTTTCATGAAGATTAAAAACAAGTATTGGAATAAAAATTGTTTATGACCTCTTAAAGAAAATATAAAATTCTACAATGTGGCCTATAATATTTTTTCAAGATGGGTGAAATCTTTCCTTAGACTTATGCTAAATGATGACAAGTATATTTTTTTCACTGAAATATTTACAATACCTGTTGATATTCTCAATTTTGTTTATTTTTAGGTTGTAAAACTATTTGAGGGAGAGAATGACAGAGTTAAGTTATTGGTATTATATTGTGGTGATGAAGATGACCCATTACTTGTCAGGGCTGCTGCTGGGTCCCTGGCTGTCCTGACACACAGTGACATAGTGTGTAAAAAAGTACTAGAGGTAAGAGTTATTTCCCTTTTCAATTCATTTTGGTAGACTCAAAGAGTTATTTCCCTTTCATTTTCTTTTTGAGTAAAGTTAAGTTATTTGTCTTGTCAATTATTTTTGTAGGAGAGTTTTAGAGTTATTTCCCTTATTAGTTATTTTTATAGTAGAGCTAAGAGTTATTTTCCTTTCCAGATACTTTAAAAGAAGAGTTAAAAGTTATTTCCCTTGTTAGTTACTTTTACAGTAGGGTTCAGAGATATTTCCCTTGTCAGATAATTTTGATTTAAGAGTTAAGAGTTAGTTCCCTTGTCAGGTACTTGTATAGTAGAGTTATGAGTGATTTCCCTTTTCAGTTACTTTTATAGTAGAGTTATGAGTGATTTCCCTTTTCAGTTACTTTTATAGTAGAGTTATGAGTGATTTCCCTTTTCAGTTACTTTTATAGTAGAGTTAAGAGTTAGTTCACTTGTCAGTTACTTTTATAGTAGAGTTAAGAGTTAGTTCCCTTGTCAGTTACTTTTATAGTAGAGTTATGAGTGATTTCCCTTTTCAGTTACTTTTATAGTAGAGTTATGAGTGATTTCCCTTTTCAGTTACTTTTATAGTAGAGTTATGAGTGATTTCCCTTTTCAGTTACTTTTATAGTAGAGTTAAGAGTTAGTTCACTTGTCAGTTACTTTTATAGTAGAGTTAAGAGTTAGTTCCCTTGTCAGTTACTTTTATAGTAGAGTTATGAGTGATTTCCCTTTTCAGTTACTTTTATAGTAGAGTTAAGAGTTAGTTCACTTGTCAGTTACTTTTATAGTAGAGTTAAGAGTTAGTTCCCTTGTCAGTTACTTTTATAGTAGAGTTATGAGTTAGTTCCCTTGTCAGTTACTTTTATAGTAGAGTTAAGAGTTAGTTCCCTTGTCAGTTACTTTTATAGAAGAGTTAAGAGTTAGTTCCCTTGTCAGTTACCTTTATAGTAGAGTTAAGAGTTAGTTCCCTTGTCAGTTACTTTTATAGTAGAGTTAAGAGTTATTTTCCTTGTCAGTTACTTTTATAGTAGAGTTAAGAGTTAGTTCCCTTGTCAGTTACTTTTATAGTAGAGTTATGAGTGATTTCCCTTGTCAGTTACCTTTATAGTAGAGTTATGAGTGATTTCCCTTTTCAGTTACTTTTAAAGTAGAGTTATGAGTTAGTTCCCTTGTCAGTTACTTTTATAGTAGAGTTAAGAGTTAGTTCCCTTGTCAGTTACTTTTATAGTAGAGTTAAGAGTTAGTTCCCTTGTCAGTTACTTTTATAGTAGAGTTAAGAGTTAGTTCCCTTGTCAGTTACTTTTATAGAAGAGTTAAGAGTTAGTTCCCTTGTCAGTTACCTTTATAGTAGAGTTAAGAGTTAGTTCCCTTGTAAGTTACTTTTATAGTAGAGTTATGAGTGATTTCCCTTATCAGTTACTTCTGTGGTAGGGTTAAGAGTTACTTCCCTTGACCCATGGACATATTCTCCATTTAATTAACAAAGTGATGGAGGATCAGAGGTTTGAAGGGAGACATTCACAATTTGGGTGCTCTGAACATATGTTAAGTAAATAAAACTCATCATAGATACCAGGATTGAAATTTTATATTTGCTCGAGACGCACATTTCGTCTACAAAAGACTCATCAGTGACACTCAAATAAAAAAAATGTTAAAATGGCCAAATAAAGTACAAAGTTGAAGTTGAAGAGCATTGAGAACCAATAATTTCTAAAATTTTGCCAAATAATCCTAAGATAATCTATTCCTGAGTTAAAAAAGCCTTAGTATTTCAAAAATTCAAAGTCTTGTGAGCAGTTAATTTATAATTATGATCATATCAATGATAATTCATGTCAACACATGTTGTTTTGTATGTTATTAAGCGGGTTCAAACGTTTTAAAATTTAATAGGTACCAACCTTCACCCTTATCCAAAACAATTGTGTTAAGTATGTTATTAAGCAATTTGTTTTCCTTTTCAGGTCAAACCTCATATGGAAATGCTACAGTCTCTTCTTGTGAACGAGAATGTAGAGATCCAGCACCGTGGATGTTATATCATGTTAAACTTGATTAACAGTAGCAAGGAGATAGCAGAGAAATTGTTAGAAGGACAAATGTTAGAAATTCTAATGGCTATATCTATTCTGAAAGAACCAGAGAGACAGCGTGGAAAAGAGCTTTGTGAACAATGTCTGAAAAAGGCAATAGAGTATGGAATTATCAAGCCTAATAAGTGATTTGGAGACCATTTTGTTTTTGATAGAAATCATGAATTTCATTTTCAATGTAGACTTGTTTTACTTCCCTGTTTGATAATATTTCTGTTTTAATGATGATGGTAGACCCTTCATTTTATCGGTGCAAGTAAAATATGAATTATCATAGAAGGTCACAATGTGAAAAGCAAATATAACAATGTTTGAAAAATATCATACATATCATTTGACATTTTTATCAGGGTCAACAAAACACATGATCTATATTGTCATAGGCGGAGAGCTGTAGAGAACTTTCATATCTTTTTCATGTTAAATTTAATATTTTCTATATTGGTTCTTATACCTTTTTAAATGGAGATAAATTTTGAGTCACTTAATTTTTTAATATCAGTGTGAATTTAAATCTAGGTATGATTCTTTGATTATTTCATGGAGAACTCCATATACAATTATCTTACTATGTATAGTGGGAAATCACATTCACCATTTAATCAAAGTGTTATTTCTAAAAAAAATATCTAACTGGTCAATTCCAGTTCAATTTTATGAAAATTGAGTTTATTTATTTTTCATTGTTATCACATTTTGTATTGATTATCATCTCTCATTTTTATTCACCCATTTCATATTTAAACCTGTTTAAAATAGGTGGATATATTTGGTGCTTAATTTTTGTTTTATACTGTGTATGTAGGGTGATAGTGCAATGAGAAAGAAATCACTCTGAATAATTATGATTGACAAGTCAAATGCTAGAATTAAGTCACATGATGTAATGCCTACTGAATATTCATAGCCTTTCTACCTGCCACTAGGTTTAAAGGACAATAACTCTATATTTTACAGGAAGTTGAAATGAGTAGTGCAATCACAACTTGTTTTCAATAGACACAGACAATTATCTTGAAAGGACCCTAATTTTTTACTTATTTGCACCTTTAATTATGTTGTTTGGATCTATTTTTTATAATAGGTACAGTCATTGTATTGAACACAATCATTCCTCTTCACCGCTTAATTTATAGATAATGCACAGTGATGCACGTTGACTGAATATGAAAGTGTATATGCAGTTGTCTCCCTTACGAGTATAATCAATTTCAGAATGTTCATTATTATTTCCCTTGTTTAAAACTATAAATTTCATGCTTCTTTATTTAATTATTTACATAATGCTTATTCAATACATATTTGTTAAATTGAATAGATCTCAGTATTTTAAATTCATTGGTAAAAGATATTTATTTATATCCTTAAGTTAGTATTTGCATTATCGCAAATCATTGATAACCTCCTTTGATAGACTTAGGCCTATACATTATATATGACTGGTTCAATAGAAGTATATTGAATTGTCTGAGGTCTGAAGTATACAGTCCAATCAATTGAAGCTGTGATGAATGCAAATCTTCCTTAATTTATTGGTTTACTATTGCTTCGATATGAGACACACCCCCGCCCCCATTTTTTTTTAAATTGAAATTTTTATCAATCTTTAAAAAAAAGTATGAACCCCCCCCCCCCTTTTCTATTTTTATTAAATTTGAAATTTCAAAATATATCAATTCACCAAACACATTTGACATGCTAGAATATTTTGCGGTGGTATAAATATAAAACATTACAGAGAAAATGAATTTATTCTTTGCTAGATAATTGAAGAAACAGTCTATACTTAATGCAACTGGTGAGTGAAGACCTTGAGTTATTCCTCTTAGTATAAGAAAATGTCAAAGAAAAACTCTGGTTATTCCCCTTGTATTCATTTGTTGTTTATAAACAAAAAAAATGAAATACTGTTTTCTCAGGCGTGCAAGAATATACAGTCAATTTTTTTGTTTTATTTTGCTCTAATTGTAGATGACTGTTTAAAAGAACAAATTTCATTGGTTTATTTTGATAATTACAAAATTAAGTAGAAAGGCTAATATTCATATACTGAAAAATATGAAAAGATCATTGTGAAAAAATAAACTGATCAAAGTATACTTGTATTAACCTAACACTTTTGTATATTATATTGTTTTATGTGTGTATTCGTTTATTAGTTTATATAGGGTGGATAATGTTATTTATTTGTTTGTTTACTTGTTTGAATGATCTGAAAAATAAAGATTTTTACTTGACTATAACTGTCAAAATAAAGTTTTATTATTGCTACGGTATTAATTAGTTTTTAGTTATGTCAATTACTGTAAATTCAGAAATTATTGCCTGCATTTATTATCAAGATTGTTAAACAATAGACTACAATCAAAGGAGTAGGGGCATTAAGGCCTGGTTTTGGCCCAAGAAAATAAAATGTTTGATAACTTTTTCAAATTGGCACATAATCTTTAGAAATGCACAGGGTCAAGAAGTATAAATGAAAAACATTAAGATTCTTATGTGATGACGTCACAATTACGTCATAATATGTACTGTTTTCACAAAAACAATGAAAATTCAGAATTTATGCAGTTTTCTATCTTTATTTCTGTTGTGGAAACATCGTGCGCAGCCAAGAAACAACAAAATAATTTAACTGAAGCTTTATTATTACTATTGACAAAATCTCACCAAATATAAAGTTGTTTCTTGGGTGCCAAATACTTTTCCAATCGAAAATATACTTAAAAATTTGATGAAAAACAAGGAAAATCACAAAATTTTACAAAATATGCAAATTAAGGCATGATTTGTTGCCATGGTAACTTGTTCAATGTCCAAAATTATTTTGTTTTTCTGAATACCTTCTACCTGAGATACTTTTCAGTAATTTAAAAATATGTATGATAACTTTTAAATTTGCAGTAATTTTTGGGCCAAATAAGGGCCTTATTGCCCCTACTCCTTTGTTGACTTTACCGTACGGTTTCTTTGTCACAATGTTGCACATACAATCCTTATGTTATTATTCAAAGTAAGAACTGATGGGTCAACAATGTCATTTAGGGACGACATCAAAAATTCAATAAAGGATAAAAAACTTAATTCACATAGTTTTTTCACTGACCCCTCACCCCCTCTTAACTTAATTTGGGAAAAATTGATTGACCCATATGGATATATGTAAAAATCAATGTCGGATAACCAAATCTTGCAGCAGTTCAACCCTCACCTCCAAACTATTTGAATTAAGTTTTTTTCTTACATTGATCTTTTGATGTCGTCCCTTACCCCTCTGGAGTTGGTTTCACAAAAAAAGTATACTGAATTGTTCATGACTTATGACCAATCTTATACGTAAGTTTTTTTGTGAAACTGACTACTGGATTTCAAAAAATTTTGCATACAATAATGCTTTTGAAATTTGAAAATGCTATGTTTTAATTTTGGAAAACTAAATCCTTGTTAAAATCAGTGTTAAGTTTCTGCATATTTCTGCTTGAACTGTTACCCTGCTTTGACAGTAAGGGATAATGTAACGCATTTTTTGGTGTGAACTGTATCCCTTTGATATATACTGTGTTTTTCTGTATCCCTGCTAAAATATGTGTATTATAGAATGAGTGATGTATTTATATGTGCCAAAATGTGTTTGATAAACAAGAGTATATTTCTTATAAAAATTAAAATTATTTAAAAAATATTCTGGATTTGTATTTTCTTATCTTAAATTACTGTGTGTTCCATTCATGTACTTTCAATGCAATGCAAAGAAAAGTGTTTGCTTGCAATGTTTTGCTATACATTAGGGATTTAATTTCCCAGTAATTTGAAGTCAATAAAAAGTGAACATAGAAAATAATAATGTGGATGGGCCATCCATTTACTATGGACACATTCTTGTTTGTCTATAAATTTCCTATACATTTCCACCAAATTAAATAAAAAACGACCATTCAGATGTATCAAAGCTCACATCAGTAGAGAAATACTAAAGAAAAAAATATTACCAAATACTTCAAAACTATTTGGTGTTTTTCAACACATGGTTTGTTTAAACCCATCTTTTTTATGTAGAAGTTTTGGTCCGTCATATGTTCAGTCTTTAAAAGGTCTTATTGTCCATCAGACAGTTAGCTCTTTAATGGATAAGTAATCTAGAATAAAGTTACTTGATTAAGTTGTGATACTATAAGCAGTAGGTTAACTATATTTGAGGTATGGAATGATAGTATGGTGAATATGTATTTCTAGTAGGTTTCATTTTCATTGTTCATTGGTCAATGTTAAAATGATGTGTTTTGGTCCGCTTCTGATATACTTTAAGGCAATAGGTCAACTATATTTGGTGTATGGAATGATTGTGAGGTGAATATGTCTCTTATATAGATACAAGAAGATGTGGTATGAGTGCCAATGTGACAATTCTCCTTCCAAGTCACAATTTATAAAAGTAAACCATTAGTGGTCAAAGTATGGACTTTAAAAAGGTCACACCGACCAGCATGCTATAAAGGGCCCCATTTATGACTAGTGTAACATCTGACCTTGACCTTATGTTCAAGGTTCATTGGTCAGTGTTAAGTTTCTGTAGTATGGTCCACTTCATATACTATGATCAATAATTTTACAACTATATATAGTGTATGCAAAGATTGGAAGATGCACATCTTTCGGTCAGGGTCCAACTGACCTTGATCTCATTTTCATGGTTCAATGGTCAAGTGAAAATACCTATGAATCTACAGACCGCAGCTTTGCTTAATATACATTCAATATGCATTCATATGCATATATCGAAAAAAAAACTCTATATTTCCTTTGAATAAATAGTTACAATGGCCTTTTCAAATATTTTATCTCTATAGGAACTATGGTCAACCAGATAATAACTAAAAAAGTAAGGTAGGGGTGCACTTTCAAACTAAGTATTCATTCTGCTGTGTAAAACATGTAAGCTTACATTCACTTTATGTGAACTTTGGTGGATAGTGTCTCGGTGGCAATCATGCATCTCCTTTATTTAATAATGTTGAGATTTACATTATTCTCTTGTGTTATAGATTTTCTGTTTCATTTACTTATACCCTGACTATCTCTAATCATTCATAAGCTGCTGTAACAGGAGGTGACATTAAGTGTTTCCCTTGTGGGTCCATTTGTCAGTATGCACATATGAACATCCCAAAATTGGTTTCTTTTCTCTAACTTTAGTGTGTCTCAACCAAATGTTATAAAACTTATAAATAATGCTTATTGTCACAAAACACAGATCAAGTTTGAATTTGGGGGACATTACTATAACCATCTTCCAGTTATGCCCCTTTATAACTGTGGAAGCAGGGGCATCGTCTGTTCCATGGACACATTCTCTATTTGTTTGTGTTGATTTGATGCTGTCTCATGGATGTACTGTGGTTCAATTTATTTTCCTGAGGCTCCCACAGGGTACCTCCCTCAGGTCGCAAGGTCGCTTTTAAATTCGACGAGAGTCGTTTTTTAAGGGAAATGTACAGGTCGCAGGTCGTTTTTTCCCAACACAGAGAACGGAGTCAGTCGGAGGTCGTTTTTTTCCAAACTTTACAGGTCGCTGGTCGTTTTTAGAAGGCCCTCAGGTCGGAAGTCGCCTCTAAAAAGCCCAGAGGTCGCAGGTCGCTTTTGACCCTGCGGGAGCCTCTTTCATGGATACCTTATCATGTGGAATAATGATAACTTGCATTTTCTTGGATATTTGATTAGGTTTTTGCCAAAGTCTGAATAAAAGCCTATTGAAAATTTGAATTCGTAGACCACTTATATTCCTGATTCTCCTGTATCCATCAAAATTGGTATCCCATAATTATCGCTATTTTGTGCATTTTTTCTTTGATCTATTTTTGTGATAATTTTCATATCATGCTACCGGTACTTGCTTGAGATGAAAAATTATCGCTAGAAAATAAGAAGGCACGTGGCGTTGCTAACGAAATTGACATGAAATTGACAACGTCGTCATAGGTAAAATAGCGATGAACAGATTATCATTGATCATCTCAACTCGATTGCCTTTCTCGCTTTCACCGTCCTGGCCCAAGCGAGAATATCAATCTGGTTGAGATGATCAATGATAATCTATAAATATCCCATAAATAAAAACGAATTCACAGTAAATCAGGATTGTCTAAGCTTAATAACTTTGTTACATAGTAGGACAATTAAAAATAACATCTGTTCTGATTTTCATGAATGTCTGTAGGTGGCATGTGGCAAGGATACATTTCTGTGTTCCTTTCCAAAATCAATATCAAGTGGCAATGGAAATTACCACCATATGATCCTGTCTTAAAGAATCTAATAGTTTCTCCCCTTGAATACTGTAAACCAACTTATTTTCGCGGATACTTTATTTCGCGTTTAACCTTTCCTAATCCACTTGGCGTCGGTTTAATTTCACAATTTTCTAATTTAGTCGATACATTTACATAAGGATAGATCAAAGATTTACATATTTTTCTACTCCCAAAAGTCATGAAATTAAATCGCTCGCGAAAATAAGTTTGTTTACACTATGCATGAAATAATTGCCACTGAACGTTGAAACAAGCAACAAGTGATCAATCTGATTGTCATAAAAGAGAAAAAGAAAGATACCAAAGAAATATTCAAAATCACACCGGTCAGTTGATGAACAACATACAAGGCCATGGCAACAAAGAAAAACATCAAAAGATAAACATTTTTCTGAACACAGCATAGAAAACTATTTGTTTTGTAAGCCAGTTTATTGTTTTCTGAAGTTACACATTTTTTTTATGTAATGCAAAGTAATTTGTAATACATATTTTATGAATTACAATTTCATGTAATGTAATAATAAATTTAGATAAAATATCAATGTAATGCCTCCATTATTGTACATTACTTTTCATTACAAATTGGTAAAATAGATAAAATTGAAGAAAATAGAAAAATAGAAATAAATTATTAACAAAAACAAAAGAAACTATTGAACATTTTGAATAAAAGTTTTGTCACAATTAATTACTGTATTAAATCATTATAAACCATGTCTAACCTATAAATAGACAGTTTGCCCTTAAAACTTTTCTTCAATGAGCCATAACTAAATCCCCTAGGCCAACTAAACTTTAATCCAGCAAATGCAAAAAAAGTGAGCTGTTTTTAGTAAGAATTTATTCTTACTTTGCATTTTGTTGTCATTGTTGAATGAGATTTTGCAAGGACAACATGGAAAATAATATATTAGACCAATTTGATTTACCCGCTAACACTGATTGAACATTTAAGGTAAAATGCAGACATTGTCCATCCTTGATACCTGGAAGTTTGAAACATGCATCAAACTTTATAACGCACATTAAGGTAAGAAACATACAACTTATTTAATTGGCCAAAGGGGGGGGGGGGGGGGTGGGAAATGATGAAACTTTTCAAGTCTTGATCTTGGTTTCTGATGGACTCCTCAGGGTGCGGGAGTTTCTTCTTCTTCTTCTTCTTCTTCCGAATACGGGAGTAGACTCCTAGGTAGGAGTGTAAAGCTTCCCACTGCATTGAAGACAAATTAATGGCCTTCTGCTGTTGTCTGCTCTATGTTTGGGTTGTTTAACACATTCCAATTTCCCCATTTCCATTCTTAATTTTATTCTGATATTTGAATAAAAATGAAAATTAGGAAAAAATTATTAAACAAAACTATAACAGATGAAACGGAAAAATATGAAGATGAAATTTTCATAATTCTATACACACCTTATATGTATTTCAATGAAAGAATGGATATGTCAATAAATATTTCTACATCAAACTGGTTTGGGTCCTGTTTATGCAGATTTATAGGTCAAAGTACGGTCTTCATCGGGGAGCACAGGCTTACACTGAACAGCAAGCCATAAAGGGCCCAAACTGACTAGTGTAGCACCATTCAAACATGAAATCTATATAAAAGAACGTAAAACTACAAATTACGATTGGATTATTTTAATGTATAGAAAATGAACACATATCTAAACTGTCATGACATTGTTGGTTGAAACGGAAATACATTATTCAAATAAAACTACATCTAAAGGTAAACATACAAAAAGTAAAAATTATAAATAAGTAAAAAGAAACTAAAATATCATGAAATATATACTGTAAATTCAGAAATTTGTGTGTGCATTTAACATGCAAATGTTGATATATAGAATACAATTGAAATTGATTTAAGGGGTCAGACTTTGGTTCAGGGAGATAACTCTTTAAATCAGTTAAGCGTTTGTAAAAGTCAAGTTCATCAATGTATTTTAAGCATTTACATGAAACAGATTGAAAATAGTCTATGTAACCTAGAAGCTTAGAATATATTTTTGAAAATGGTTGACACAAACGTACTGATGATTTTAAGAGTTATTTCCCTTAACCTAGGTCTACCTCCTTAAAGATTTACAACCTACTGTGTAAATACTATACAAATGTTGCAATTGGAATTTAATATGGGAGTTCTAATAATCTGATATGCATTCAATCATATTTTTTGTAAAACATAGAAAAAAAGTGTAAAAATTTCAAAATAACAGCATATATAATAAATAATTGTAAACTGAGTATCTATCACCAGAGATAAGATACCCTTGATGAACCTAATCACTGAGCACATTATATTTCCAAAAATCATAATTATAAAAAAAATCAGATCTAACCAAACTAATAAATTATAAAACTGGCAAAAGATTATACATATGGGCAATGATGGGAGAAAAAGAACTGAGATCTAATCAAAACTAAGTTCAAAATGGTTTTTGCGTTACTTTTTGATTCTAGAAACTAACATCAATTGTGGTGATATATATATTTGTTAATAAATGATCAATTTCATTATGTTATGAAGTTAATGATGCAAATCAAATGTAGGTTGGTGGTAAACTGTTCTGAAACCATCACATTACACATTTGATTCTGGTATCATTTTCAAATTTTTATTTTATTGAAAACATTTATCTATAAAAAAGTATCATAAAGGTTAAACAATATCAAATATTGCCTCATCACTGAAAAATATGTCATGACATTTCATTCCACTCAAAAAATAATCCTGAGATATGTTAGTTTACACTGAAATATCTGCACATTAAAAGCACAACAAGCAAGCATTCAATATTGTTAGATACACACTCAGTTGGAATTTACTATTTTAAAAAAAATCTATTTTACAATACACACAAGGCAATTCAGTCATAACAATCACTCATGGTATAGAGTAAAACCATTACAAATGTCTCTTGGAAGTTTAGTATGCAACATTTTTTCTTTTTCTCAGAAAAAAATCAAATTTGACTTCAGCCAATAACAAACTATTTTTTGTTCATTAACATACTGGAATATTGTTTATGACAGATTTAATGTTAACGCACATCATTTACAAAAGTTGAATAAATCAATTGTTCATGTTAATTTTTTTTTTGGTAAATGATACAGAATTTTTTTTAGCTTGTCCCTGACTGTTATCCTGTATTACTAATATAACATTTCTTAAATAAAAAAATAATTAACAAGATCAACATATTTTTTCTCCATTATCTCCCCTGGCATTAACAAAAATGTTAATGACAGTTAACATATATATATTATGCTTAGTACACTTGTTTCCATGCAAAGTCAAACCTTCATATAAAGGTTACCATTAGAACCAGAGACCCTCCTTATAAGTGACCTTTGAATTGAGATTCAAAATGATGGATTACCACAGCAGGAAATGAAGAGGGTTATCTCCTTTCACAAAGGTGACCTTTATAGTAGGTTCAAATGTAGATCTTAACAATAATTAAATGTTTAAAATATGTTTTGCAAAGCAAAATCAAAGCAAAAGAAAAACATTAAATTAGTACAGCTTAAGATCTGCAAAAATAAATTATAGCAAATAATACTAAATTGTAAATTTCAAATAAATAGAAACCATAATAAATATATTTCAGGGCAAGAAATTAACATGCTTCTGAATAAGCAAATTTTGCTGGTACACAAATGTAAAAATAGACTAGACTACTTGTTGTTATGTGTATTGGTGATGTGTAGTTATAGTACGGTAACATAAAATGATATAACCTGAGACTAGTATGATATGGCCCGAGACCACAATTAATTCCTCTATTAGTTCTTTATAACGTTTTGTCTCATAAAAAAAAATTGAACTGTTCTTTTTGGCAAATCTTTTGTGTGTGTAATGTACAGTACAAGTCCAAAAATATGTCCAAGTTTCAGAAACATTGCATGTTTACAACTTAAAAATTTAGCCAATACACATCCATACCCCTATGGACAAGTCAAGAGATGTTCCGAAAACTGTAAATATCACCTTTTTGCACCTGACCTAATCACTCTTTCCATATCAAAATCAGTTAAAATAAAACATCTAAAAAATTATTTCACCTCTCTTCTTTCATTTCCACCTTATAAAAGCTAAGAAATGTTTGAGAAAAGGAAAGAAAAAAAATTAAGAAGAAATACACTTAAATTAAAGGGAACTATATTCGTGAACAACGAAAAGCGGGGTCATTAATTGTGGTCTTGGGCCATATAACTTAAATGTTTTAAGGTGGTACCTAACACTACAGGGAGATAACTGTAAAATCAGCTAAACGTTTTAATTATGTTGTGTTGTTTAGGGAATATTAAGCTTCTCAATGATCAAAATTAGTGTTTGTCAAACTGCTATATATTAACCAGTGTCATTTTTCTGATAAATTGGTTGGTTCAAATATTTTGAAATTTTTATGTTTTTGTCAAAGGGTCAAATTAAATACTTTTTTCAAAAATTTTATGAAAATTAAACGAGCCAAATTAATTTTAGTGAAGGTGTTGGGTTAGTTTAAACATATTTTAATTGCATAAATGTACCACCTTAAAATTGATAATTTTTTAATTTTCAAACTCCTGTTTTAAAATAGTCATTATTGTTTCTTCTATTCATTATTGGTGTACAATCAAACTACATCTGTAATATTTCTGCAACAAGCAAAGCTTAAGATCTTGAAAGTTTCAGATAGCATTTTTGTCAGTATGCTAGCATTTATTTCAAGCCCTATAAATACGAGACCTGTATACCAACCACTTTTTTGCTAGTGATTTATTTTTATGATTAACAGAACTAATGCTGAGTTTACATGTAATTCGAATTCAATTCGCATTAACTAATTCGAATTAGTTTAATTCGCATTCGAAAGATTTAACATACTAACATCAATTCTTATTCAAATTACAATGCGCGTCAAATTCACTTTACTGTCCAAACGACTTTAACTTTTAATTCGTATTAACAAAAACGTATTTCTTATTCGAATCAATTCGAAATTAAAAAAAGAAGAGTGTGTGAACGCGATTAGCGAATTCGATTCGCATTCGATTCGAATTCAATTCGAATTAAATGTCCGTGTGAACGAAGCATGAGTATAAAACAACGTGAACATAAATCATCATGATTTAATATATGTGAAACTTAGTAAATCTAACCTTATTGAACAATATCATTTAAATTTGAAATAAAGTATCAGTGAAAAAATCAGTTAGTTTACAGTAACCAGATTTTGAAAATTAAACACATTGCACTGCAAATATCATTTAAATAATACAAAGAAACAGTAATAAAAAGGTAAAGTTAAACTTCAAATCATAACAATAACAATTCATAAACAAATTTCAACTAAATTCTATAAGCAGACAACAGTTTATTGTGGTACTCCAGCAGTGCTCCTATGATTTTTCATGGCCGTTGCATACCAGTCTAATTGGTCCAGAAGTTTGTCTGCTCCCTTTTCCATATGATCATTTTTGGGGACACCTTCCTCGTCCAGTGCTTTGTGAACTTCTGGAATCCCAAATATATTAGATACAGATAATGTTCCTATTTCACTGAGTAGTGGTCTCAACGCCATGGCAGCCCTCATTCCTCCATAAATACCTAAAAAAGACAGCATAAAATGTACATTGACTGGTTTCCTGTAATATTATCTGTTCAACAATGTTAAGCTCTATAAGTATATTGGGACTCAGATAACAGTATGTAGCAAGGGAAATAACCAGCTTAAATTTTTCAGAGATAACAGTCAAGAATTACATTAATATATTCAAATGCAATATGATATGTAACTCTGTTATTCATTGAATGTCTATTGTCGTCAATTAAATAGTTGAAGGCTGGTCCTTGAATTGGTAACAATTATGTACATTGCCATAAAAGTTTTTGAGATATCTATATAAATGTTTTATTTGAACATTTAACTGCATGGTGCAATGTATTGCATCACAATAGGTTGATTCTATTGAAGGTTGGTGGTTTTCTTCAGGCACTCTGGCACCCTCCACCAATAAAAAAATTGCAATTTTTAAAGAAAGGACAAAAATGTCAAATTGATTATTGCGATATCTTATCCACACGATTACTATAAATTCAGAAATTATTGCGTGCATTTTTTATTGGGATTTTTGAAGGACAATAAAACGAGATTGATTATTGTGCTTTTAGACAAAATATGCAATATAAAATTGAGAATGGAAATGGGGAATGTGCCAAAGAGACAACAACCCGACCATAGAAAAAAACAACAGCAGAAGGTCACCAACAGGTCTTCAATGTAGCGAGAAACATGGATATATATCAGAATGGGAGTTCTTATCATGGCGATGCTCGCTTTAGTCATACTATTTGTGTTAATAAAACCTCCCAAACATTTCTGCATTCACAGTAAACAATAGAAGGGAATTAATGCCCTTTATCGTCATGCGTCAAACAGTCATCTTCAGCTGCAGTTAATGTCAAATTGGTTAAAATTTTACCATGATATCGTCAATGTATCCAATTTTGTGATTCATCAGAGATCTCAAATAATTATGGCTACCGTCATTTTTGGGGAAATTTAACATGATTTGTCAAAATCAGTTAATCGTCTAATAGAAAAAGTGTACATTTTATCGTCATGCACCAAAAAGTTATTGTTCACGTCATTTGGCAAGAAATTTTACTGCTATTCGTCACGATACACAATGTGTACATACCTGGAGAATAGCACACTATTGCACTGGGTTTATACGAAAATATTGATCCAGGAAAATGATCTAACATATTAGACAATGCTGGGGGTACTGAGTGGTTGTATTCCCCAGATACAATGACGAAAGCATCAGCTGCCTTGATCTTCTTCTCAGCATCCTGAAGCCACTGAGGAGCTCCTGTTCTTTCTGGTCCATAGAAATGTACTGGCTTTTGCAGAAGGGGGAATTTCATCTCCAATGGATCTGAAACGAGATAATACAATTGTTCAAACTTCCAAAGGTACAGTATTTATATAAAGCATCATTTAAAACTTTTTATATTAGGTAAAATTTTAACAGCTTTTATAAGGTTGTCTAATTTTATATTTTCATGAGTAACCAGAGGGTGAGTAAAATCAATAGGAGGCGGGCTTCAGCTTCACCCCCTAGGATTTTACTAACTCTATGGATCTATAGGGGGTCAGTAGTGAACCATGTAACTTATAGTATCTGTTTAAGGTAAGGCTCAGACCTTGTCAGTGCATCCTTATGATTTATTTTTTATTTTTGGATTCCCAAATTAATGTAAATTTTTATTATGTTTATTATTCTCTATTGAATGGTTCAAAACTTCCTACTTTGAATGAGAGAATACAATTAGGTGTAGACATGGTAGATATATAGCTAAATACCATATATTGTGACTTTAAAATGTCCCTAGGTCAAAAAAAGAGGGGAGATGAATATGAACTATAAATCAACACTATAGTTTACTAAAATTATTAAAGGGTAAATTAATTAAAGTCCATCAATGGCTGAGTAATTGAAAATTAGATAACATTATGTATTACAGCTATATGTACATATGTAGTTTAAATGTATTGTTATAGTTTTCTATTCATAGTTGCAGTAGTGGCCATATCTTTAACATGTTTAAGCACATATAAATTCTTTAAAAAAATAATGAACAAAGTTTTTTTTTGTTTTTATTTTTTTTGTTAAAAAGATTTGGTGTAGTTTAAATCCGATGACACATGACAAATTGTATTTGGCCCTTTAACACATGTGAGCTTAACAAACAATAAGCATTCTAGAGAACAGATCTATACTTTCACAATTCAGAGAAATTTCAATTTCTGTACTGATCATAATAAAAAAAATAAAAAACTGCTACTTACCAAACATTTCAACCTCATAATTTCTTTTTTCAAGCTGTTTCTGCATAAATCTTGCAACTCGTAATCCAACTCGATTTTCTCTGACTGTTCCTAGGAATAATATAGCTTTCAATTTGCTAGCTGCTTTTGATGAAGCCATTCTGTTCTTAGTGTCTAGTTCTTTTAGATAAGCTCTGTACATACCAATATGAAAATAAAGAAGTGTTGATTCTAGACTACTAAAATTAAATAAATAATTCGATATTTATACATGCATTTCCATTTAGCTGAATAATACAGTTAAAATTAAAAACAAATTTAAATACAACAAAGCCGCTCTACTAGAAACATTCCACCTTTTAACTTTGTCTTTGAAACTTGTTCTAAATATTGACCAGTGATGAGTTATTTCCCTTTATCTTATGTTGAGCTAAATATTGACCTTTTTGAATTATCTCCCTTTATTTCAGATCAACATGCTGTACATTCACTGAGAGAGAAAAACAAGTAATTGACATATTTAAAGAGTTAGTTGGAAAGAAAATTAATAAAGTTTTTAATAATACATTTTATGACATGCTTCAAGAAGTTATAAAACCCAAATACTTCATATATTCCAGTTATTGTAGACATGTAGCACAGGAGTTTGAATATACCAAAGTCGATTACCATAGTAGAGCTTCTCTCGAAGAGAGAAGCTTCTCTCTTTGAGAGAAGCTCTACTATGATAGTCGACTTTGGTATATTTTTACCCCGTCATTGATAGGATTTCAAACTCCTGTGCATGTAGTCAGTATAAAGCTCTAAAAGTATTGGTGTGATTGGTCAGTGTTGACAACAGTGCATTTCATACAAAAAGTTAGTTGTTTTCAAGACCATACTGGCATACATCAAGTACAGTCTTAACCTGTGCAGTTTGAAATATTTCAAGGCCTGGCATTAACTAGACATGACTAGATATTGGGGTATAGAACAAGCTGTTTAAAATAAGAGTTACAGATTATTCAGATAACAACACTTGCTTTAAATTTGATTGAAATAAGTGAAGTAACATTTCAGTTTTTATGAGGGAAGTTGTTTCTACAATGAAATTGAGAATGCAAACTGGGAATATATGTGAAAGAGACATTAGATAAATAATTTAATTTATATTTCCTTTATTCTTACAGGTGAAATGTTGTCCAAGAGAATTGTTGCGTGCTTGTATAGAGGGATATCCCAGAGAGGTCAAAATAATGTCCCACTGTATTGTTGCCATATAAACACATGTGTGAGGTCAATGTCAAGTAATAGTAAGACTGCTGAGGATACTACAAATGGTACTCTGAAAAAACCAGGTATTTCAGGCACAATAAATATTATTTGGGAGCAACCATTTATCTTCAAGGGAAGGGGGGTATGGTTTTTATGACATGTTAGATAACAAAAAGAATGAATGACCAAATTTAATTATTGCAGTGATATTGTTGGCTTTTTTCAAAACTACCTCTACCCTTTTTTATTGGGAAAATATGCGTCATTTTTATCAAATTGGGAAATTTATAATGAAAGATGAATTTGACTGGAACTTCAATTTGCAGACCCCCTTTAGAGAGGTAAACCCTCATTTGAAATAAGACCCCTTATTGTCAGTGATGATATATAGATGCACAATTACTACTGAGACTGCACTGTTTGGGAAAAATTTTAAGCCATTTTTTTTCAAATTGGGATTTTTCTCCAGGGGAAAAAGCCTTTATTCTCCATTAATTTAAGGCAAACAATATCACTGTTATTATATCTTAAAAAGGGAAATGGTCACAGCTGAATAACATATTTTATCGTCCTTCCCTACGCCTATATGATACTATATCACCCTGCTCTGTCGCTCAGTAATTATCGTATCAAGACTTCAAAACGAGACCAGCCATTATCAGCGACATCACAATGTGAGAGGAAGTTATCAGCGACGTCACAGTGCGAGAGGAGACGTTATCAAGCTTGCTTTCGCCAAGCGTAAAACTGTCTTAGGAAGAGGGAAAAGACAAGTTATAGAACAAAAAACAGATAATCAGGTTTTCTTTGTGTAGATATCGTTAAATATCAGCAGCTCGACACAATGTGAAACTTTTTAGCTCGTTCGCTGCTCTCACTCTCCAAAAAGGTTCATATTGTAGCTCGCGTCTGATATTTTAAGATATCAATGTGTAGAAAACCTGATAATCTTTACATAACCTGATAATAATTTTACTCATTTTGTAAGTGAATTAGATTAAAAATTGATTAAATTAAAGATTATAAAGATGCAAAATACATTGTATAACTTTAGCACATAAAAATGCACAAATGAAATTAAGATTTGTAACAAAAAAAC
This sequence comes from Mytilus galloprovincialis, assembly GCA_037788925.1. Lineage (NCBI taxonomy): Eukaryota > Metazoa > Mollusca > Bivalvia > Mytilida > Mytilidae > Mytilus > Mytilus galloprovincialis. The sequence goes on from CM075339.1 coordinate 35,325,725, forward strand.
CATGTATGGATATTATAGTCCAATGACTTGCAATATATCATTATACAAATGATACACTCCTGAAATGAGTACACATGAACTTAAATATTTTTTCAGAAAATGAAAATGGTGAAGTTAGTGCATTTACAGCACCAAAAGATAATCCTATATCTGGTGTGACGATAGACATAAAGAAACCAGGTCAATTTTTAATTAATCACCATGACAACATTGAAGATGAAGTAACTACAAGCCAATATACAAGTAACATAAGTGATACAGAAAATGTAATTACAGATCAATCAACACAACCTGAAAGTGACGACTTTGATTCAAACCTTTCAAGGTTATCAAGTTATCAAGAACATCAAGGTCAAAGTGATCTGATAACCAGTTCAAGTGAATATTCAATATCTACAGAGGATGAAGATCAGAGGAATGATATGAATCAGGAAAATAAACTAATTTCAATTCAGGATCAACATCCTATGCAAGATAAATCTATAGATTTGGATTTTCCAAGTATTCCTAAAGGACAAAAGAAAATATATGAACCAATTTACCATTTAGCTCCACTTGTTAAAGAATCATTGGTATTGTCAAATCTTGTCATGCTTGGTGTCAGCCTGGCAGAAATAGAAAAACAAGGTGCTGCAGACATGCTGGTTCAACTGAATTTTGAAAATGATGTGCAGCCATTGTTACTTTTCTTAAAAGAGATAGGTGTGGCTGATGCTGACCTTTGTAGGGTCATTACGAAAAATCCTTTCTTGTTTAAAGCTGAAATAACAGACTTGAAGGTACATTTACCATGTTTATAGCAAAATGCATTGAGTTTGTAGGTAAAGGTAATATCTTTCACTAGCTTGCTTGCCAGCTGAACCTTGAAGTCAGGTAAGGTACACTACATTTTGCACTACCCTCCTTTTGGAGTATTCTAGTCCAGATCGGTTATCTGTCGAACTAGTCTATTCTTAATGGAAGGTAGTACTAATTAGTGACTACTCAGTGCAGCTAAGTAGCAAGATAGTCAAAGATATTTTCTTTACCTAATACCTACACACTCAATGTAATATGCTGTATAAGGATAGATTGTTGTATGTTGATTTGTTGATGTGTTTTTAAGATTTTTGAGATCGTATAATGGTATGATGTCGTCATCGTCTGCGTCGTCTCTGTCGTCCGAAGACACATTGGTTTCCGTACAATAACTTTAGTTAAAGGGAATAGAAATTTTTTCAGAAGGTTCAATACCACAAAAGGAAGGTTGGGATCGATTTTGGGGATGATGTTCCCAACCCTTTAGGAAGTAGGGGCCAAAAACAAGCATTTTTCTAGTTTCCAGACAATAACTTGTGTGTTATTGTATGGATCTCTCTAAAATTGTACCACAATGTTCCATATAACAAAGGGGAGGCTGGGATTAAGTTTTGGATTAATTGCTCAAAATATGTAGGAATTAGGGGACAAAAAATGGCCAAAAAAGAAGCAATGTTTCTAGTTTCCAAACAATAACTTGTGTTTAAGTTTATGGATCTCTCTGAAATTGTACTACAAGGTTCCATACTACAAAGGAAAGGATGGGATTGAGTTTAAGGGTTATTGCTTAAAGGGGGGTTTCAATAAGTTGGGTGGGGATTTCTGTTTACATTTTTTTTAAGGAATTCCTTTTTGTTGAGCCTTCGACTTTTGTTGAAAAAAGCGAGACTAAGCAATCCTACATTCCGTCGTCGGCGGTGTCCACAAATATTCACTCTGTGGTTAAAGTTTTTGAAATTTTAATAACTTTCTTAAACTATACTGGATTACTTCCAAACTTGGACAGAAACTTGCTTATGATCATAAGATAGTATCCAGAAGTAAATTTTGTAAAAATAAAATTCCATTTTTTTCTGTATTTTACTTATACATGTTATAAATGGACTTAGTTTTTCTGCAGGGAAACATTACATTCGCTCTGTGGTTAAAGTTTTTAAAATTTTAATGACTTTCTTAAACTATCCTGGGTTTGTACCAAACATGGATAGAAGCTTGTTTGTGATCAAAAGATAATATACAGAAGTAAATTTTGTAAAAAAATAAATCCGTTTTTTCCATATTTTACTTTTAAATGGACTTCAATTTTCTGCCAGGAATCTACACATTCACTCTGTGGTTAAATTTAAAAAAAAATTAATAACTTTCTTATACTACTTAGACAGAAGCTTGTTTATGATCAAAAGCTAGTATTTAGAAGGAAATTTTGTTAATATTTTGTACCTGTGTATCTGTATTTTACTTATAAATGGACTTAGTTTTTCTTCCAGTTAACATTACATACAGTCTGCAGATAAATTTTTAAACAATTATTAGATTCATAAACTATCCTGGATTTTTACCAAACCAAAAGCTTCTTACAATTATAAGATAGTATCAAGAGGAATATTTTTATTGATTTTTTTCCTCATTTTTGTTGAGCCTGCGATTTACAGCAAAAGTAGGCGAGATTTTTTACCAAACTTGGACAGAAGCTTCTTCCAATCAAAAGATAGTATCAAGAAGAATATTTTTATTGTTTTTTCCCTCATTTTTGTTGAGCCTGTGATTTTCAGCAAAAGTAGACGAGACACTGGGTTTAAATTTTTTTTCAAATTTTTCAAATTTCACATTTTGTAAAGTTTCAAGAAGAAATATTCAATTGCACAGTATTGTGCAATATATTTGTTAGATCTTTGACCACATTTATTTTGTGACAAAAACCTTTATTATGTCAAAAAATCCATCACAATCCAAATTCAGACAGTATCAAGCTTGAATATTAATATTGTGACCAAATTTGCCCAAACCGTTCAGGGTTCACCCACTGCGGTCGTATAAAGCTGCACCCTGCGGAGCACCTGGTTAAATTTGAAACTGGTAATATAAGTCGGAAGTGCATTAGCTATGGAACAAAATAAGATTAAAATATTGAAAGGTTATGGAGCTCTTTTCAAGATATTTGAGTTTTAAAAAATCGCGGGGAAAATGCTGACTTGGACTTTTACCTTTTATTTGCATAAGTATTTATTGGGTCTCAAATCATCATGATCATAAGAAAAGAAATCAAGAATCTGCTGAAATTTTGGTAAAATGACCTTTTATGAGCTATTGAAGAAATATATAAAAAGAAATATGGGTGTAACGGGGCAAAATATTTGACCCTGTCATGTCTGTATTGAAGGAAAAAAAACAAGGATGCAGAACATTTGACACAAATTCCTAAACCTCACCTACATTGTAAGTACATTCTTAAGCTAATAATATAAAATAAAAAACAATTGTGACAGACATGACAGATAGCAACTAACAACTTTTTTACATGTATAGATTTACTTAATTTTCTTTTTTCCAGGTTAGAATAAATTACCTTCGATCAAAGAGATTTTCTAAAGATAATATCGCCTCAATAGTTACAAGAAATTCAAAGGCTTTATCACTGACCGTAGAACAGCTGGATGGCCAGTTAGGATTCTATCAAAAACAGTTTAAACTTTCAGGTTGGAAAAAAATTTTAGTGTCTTTTTGTCTGCCTATACTATCCATCACATGCATTCTTCTAAAAATTTCAAGAACAAGAAATGAGAAACATTTATGAAACACATTTATAGACTATTTTTGCTACGAAGTGTTTTTTTTACTGTGGATTCATTATTAGTCATGAGGTACTCATTTTAATGGATTTCTTTGGTAAAGGTGTCATACCACCAATTAAAGTCCCTATCTGTTCAACCAAATTTTACAATTTTCACAGCTTTCTAAATATTTTACCTTAAGTTTAACTTCATATAGAAACCAGGTATATCCTGAATCGTACATGTATCAGCTTTCTACATGCCAAATTTCAACAGATGTTTAACATGTTTAAAATCATATAAAAAAGAAGAGGTTTTCCAAGAGAGGTACCACTAAAAATAACCCCTGGTTTTCTGGAAATCTTAAACAAGTATACTATTGAGTGCATTAATCCTCAATTTTGAATGCAAACTCATAAACAAGTAAATTTTAGCTCAAAATGGTCTTAATATATTTCTCTTTCACCAAAAGTTTCATTTCTACCAATTTGTTGGTTAGTTCAAGTAAACAATGATATCAAATGCACTATTTTTTTGTCCGAGTAGGCCTACTTTCACAAACGTTCTAAATTTGAGGGAGTAAAAGGTGGTGTGACACCTAAAGGTAACTATGATTTAAAATGTTCAAACTAATGTAGTTGTTTTATAGGCTAATGTCATTACACTTCTTTCAGAATCAAATAGTGTGGATTCATTGATATTCATGGATACCAATTTTCGTGGATATCGTGGGAACAGAAGAACCACCAATTTAAACATTCAAAGAAATACAAATTTTCTAAAGGAATGTATGCAAACTTTTCCAAAACCAAGAATTTGAATATCCATGAATATGCAAGTTTTCCTCAATCCATGAAAATTTGTAGCCACAAAAATGAATAAATCGACAGTATACACGTACAAGAAAATTCAATTTTTATTCCAATTCACAAAGGAATAAATCGACAGTATACACGTACAAGAAAATTCATTTTTGATTCCAATTCACAAATGAATAAATGGACAGTATACACCTACAAGAAAATTCTATTTTTATTCCAATTCACAAATGAATAAATCGACAATATACACGTACAAGAAAATTCTATTTTTATTCCTATTCACAAATGAATAAATCAACAGTATACACGTACAAGAAAATTCTATTTTTATTCCTATTCACAAATGAATAAATCGACAGTATACACATACAAGAAAATTCAATTTTTATTCCAATTCACAAATATTGATATCCATGAAAAAACTGAATACTATGTATGTAAATAATGAGAATTTGTTCCATTTCAGGTAGTGAGGTGCGACAGTCAATGACTAAGTGTCCTAAGTTGATTACACAGAAAAGATTCAGAGTACAGGTACAGTGTTAATTATCAAGAAAATAAAAAAGGGGGGTATATATGTCTATAAGAAAGCAACCCAATAATAGAAACAACTAAATGGCATATAGAGAGCAACATATACATGTAGTCTTCAACGATAGACTGATGTCTGAACAAATCTTCAAGCTCGTTATTGTCAAAAGTTTTCACTTGTAAATTGAACCAGATTAAATTATAAATTTCTTTATTCCAGGGTAAAATTGATCTTCAATTAAAAAGCTAACTAAATTTGTCATTTTCTTAGCTTAAAAAATAGTATATATTTGTTTTTGCATCTTGATCTTTGTTTTAAACTATTTTTTACAGGCAATCAAGGAGGATTTATTAGATATACTTGGTTTCACTCAGAGCGAAGTCAAGAAGATGTTTTTGTTAAGTCCTAATATACTTCTTACACGTAAGTTTTACAATACAGTTAGGAGATAACTGTATTGTATTTTAAGCTCCGACGGCATCAAATCCCCAATTGATGCCGTCTGAGCTTAAAATACAATATTGTTATCTCCATTCTAATGAAACTGACAGAAAACAACGTTAAAACATGTTTTTAAAATCTGTCATATGCTGTCTGCGCTTGCGTGTACGTCCCATAGCATCAATTGTCAATTGATGCCATGTAAATAAGTGACGTTATCCAATCAAAATGAACGTTACAAACGTTGTTGCATTAGAATGGTAGATATCAATGTGTAAATAGAATGATCATTTAACATAACTGACATAACTGACATAACAGACAAGGTGCTGGTAGTTTGAAGGTAAGGTAATTACTAAAAATCATGGTGAATTGTATATAATAAAATTGACCAAATAGCAGATACAAGTGAAGGCCACCAATGGGTCTTCAATATAGTGAGAAAATCCCACACAGAGGCATGCTTCAACTGGCCCCTAAACAAAAATGTGGACTGGCCACTTCCACTTGTATTTTTGTCCATCTGATGAGTTTAGCCTTTTTCAACTGATTTTTTTAGTTCGTTCTTATGTTGTACGGTTATACCACTGTCCCAGGTTAGGGGGAGGGTTGGGATCCCGCTAACATGTTTAACCCCGCCATACTATTCATGTATGTGCCTGTCCCAAGTCAGGAGCCTGTAATTCAGTGGTTGTCGTTTGTTTATGTGTTACATTTTTGTTTTTCGTTCATTTTTTTACATAAATAAGGCCGTTAGTTTTCTCGTTTGAATTGTTTTACATTGTCTTATCAGGGCCTTTTATAGCTCACTATGCGGTATGCGCTTTGCTCATTGTTGAAGGCCGTACGGTGACCTATAGTTGTTAATATCTGTGTCATTTTGGTCTTTTGTGGATAGCTGTCTCATTGGCAATCATACCACATCTTCTTTTTGTCGAGCCTTCGACTTTAGTCGAAAAAGCGAGACTAAGCGATCCTACATTCCGTCGTCGTCGGTGTCGTCGTCGGCGGTGTCCACAAATATTCACTCTGTGGTTAAAGTTTTTGAAATTTTAATAACTTTCTTAAACTATACTGGATTTCTACCAAACTTGGACAGAAGCTTGTTTATGATCATAAGATCGTATCCAGATGTAAATTTTGTAAAAATAAAATTCAGTTTTTTCCGTATTTTACTTATAAATGGACTTAGTTTTTTTCTGCGGAGAAACATTACATTCACTCTGTGGTTAAAAGTTTTTAAGGCTTTAATAACTTTCTTAAACTATCATTGGTTTGTACCAAACTTGGACAGAAGCTTATTTATGATCATAAGATAGTATCCAGAAGTAAATTTTGTAAAAAGATAACTCCATTTTTTTCTGTATTTTACTTTTAAATGGACTTAGATTTTCTTCCAGTTAACATTACATACAGTCTGCAGTTAAAGTTTTCAAAACATTTATTAGATTCATTAACTATCCTAAATTTTTACCAAACCAGAAGCTTCTTACAATTATAAGATAGTATCAAGAGGAATATTTTTATTGTTTTTTTTCCTCATTTTTGTTGAGCCTGCGATTTACAGCAAAAGTAGGCGAGACGCTGGGTTCCGCGGAACCCTTACAAATTTTTTATAGTTCAGTGATAATGGACATCATAATAAACTAAGAATTATATATAAAAGAAACTAATATTAAAATCATGCAAGACTTACACTAACAAAGGCCAGAGGCTTCAGACTTGGAACAGGCGCAAAAATGCAGAAAAACAGGGTTCTGTAGAGATCTTACTTTTCTTCGTTAAAAAAAAAAAAAACGGAACAAAGGTTCTGTTTAGACAGATTTTAAATACTGTAAATTCAAAAAATTATTGCATGCATTTATTATTGCGATTTTGACATCTTAGACTTAAATGCGATTTCAATTTTTATGATTTTGGAGAAAAATCCTGTTGAATTCATATGAAATATTTCAAAATGTGAGTTTAAATTATTCCATTTACAACTCTCGCATTTTTCACAATAATTAAAATCGCAATTATTTCTGAATTTTTTTATTAGTTTGGTACCAATTATTATGGAGCTGTCACATTGATTATAAATCATTGTCATTTCAGATATAAAACAACTTAGTGCTAATTTTGACTATTTACACAACGTTATGGGACTATCACACAAGGATGTTCTTATGTGGCCACAGATTTTCCAAACCATCACAGATAGATTAAAACGTAGGCATCAGTTCTTAGCTAGTTTGGGAAGAGACCAGTATGATCCTAAAAAGGAGAATTTTGTGTCTTTACATGACCTTGTTTCTGGTACAGATAAATATTTCAGTGAAAATGTAGCAAAGTCAACAATAGAGTTACATGATAATTTTATTAAAACTTTATGAAATGTTTGTGTCAATCTTATTAGATTTTTTAATTACATTTCAGATATGTTTCATTATAATAAAGGGGCCTTGGTGGCCAAGTGGTCTAAATAGTTCTTCTACTGTAATCACTAACCAGTCAACACTGAGGTTGTGAGGTCAAACCCCACTCATGTGGGTGCACTAATTGACTAGGATTGTCAGTTTTCCTATCAAAGGTCTGCGGTTATCTCTGGGCAATCCGGCTTCCTCCACAAAATAGCCCAAAAGTGGAGTTTAAGGTGGTACCCAACACTTTCACTAAAACTAATTTGGCTTGTTTAATTTTCATAAAATTTTGTCAAAGTATTTACTTTGACCCTTTAACAAAAATATAAAATCAAGACTTTAAACCAACCATTTTGTCAGAAAAATTACACTGGTTATATAGCAGTTTGAAAAACACCTATTTTGATCATTGAGAAGCTTAATATTCCCTTTACAACACAGCGTAATTAAAACGTTAAGCTGACTTCACAGAGGTTATCTCCCTGAAGTGTTAGGTACCACCTTAAACACAATCAATCAACCAATCAATCAATCAATCAATCATTATAATATATCATTTTGATTGGTGTCATTCTCAATCTGAAATTAGTCGTCATTTGAAATGAAATGTAACATTCATGATAATATGAGCTTCAACAATAAAGTACATGGGTAAATCAAAGAAAAAATTTTGATAGATCCAAGCAAACAATGTAAATATAAGAAATGAATGCTTCTTATAGTGATTTTATTGGGTTGTAAAAGCAACTTGACCCTGGGCACATTATTTTAATTAAGCACTTCTGTGCATCATACAAAATTTACTTTGGTCAACACTGTTGCATTCCAATAAATTTTTATACCACTGCATGAATCACCTAAAACCAATGTTTTATGAAATCTTCTTTGAAAGTTGGAGTTATCTTTCTTTGTCCAGAATAGTAGTTTAAGTAGTTGAATTAACTTAAATCAATGCTATATACAATATACAATGCAATATTCACTTTACTACCAACTGATAAATTAAAGCAGTCTTTACCGTTCAGTAATTACAAGCACTTTGATTACCATTCTAGGGTTGTGCCCCTTTACAAATGGAAAAATTGAAGAATTTTTTAGTTTCTGTTCTCTTAACTTAAGTTTTCTCAACTAAATTTAAGTTTTTGACGTGAAACTGTACTTATGTATCCCGTCATACTTTGAACCACACCATTATAAAATTATTTATTATTTTTACTGTAAGTCTTTTTTTTTTTTTTTTTTTTTTTTTTTTTTTTTTTTTTGTTATATCTACTTTACGTGAGTCTGCATTTATGTATACCGTCATACGACAAAATTATTTTTATGTCTACCTGTGCGAATTTCAAACGCACAATTTTACACCAGTAATGAAAACCTTCTTTCATTTATGGGTAGACTTTACATAGATAAATTCAGCCGTATAGGAAAAGCAAAATGAGAATGTTGAATTTGATGTATGCCTTTTTGTGCTACTTTGTTACATTTGTTGTTTATGTAGTGATATTAAGATGATAACACAGTATTGACTGTTGTACCCCTATTTTTGACATTTTTACTCTTTGAGTATGTTTGTTTTGTTCTTGCATCGTTGACAATGTAATGGAATTTGATGCGACTGTCATACAAGTGAGAGGTTTAGCTAGCTATAAAACCAGGTTCAATCCACCATTTTCTACATTAGAAAATGCCTGTACCAAGTCAGGAATATGACAGTTGTTATCCATTCGTTTGATGTGCTTAGACTTTTGATTTTGCCTTTCGATTTTTGATTTTCCTTTTTGAATTTTCCTCGGAGTTCAGTATTTTTGTGTTTTTACTTTTTTTTTTTTTAATGAAATGTGTAAATAATGCTTATTACCTCTAAACTCAGTTTAAGTTCAATTTTTGGCAGCTTCACTTTTACAGTTCTTGAGTTATGTCCCTTTAAAACGTTAAATGCTAGCGGGGGCATCATCTGTGTCCCTTTTGACACATTCCCCATTTTTTTTATTTAATATTAGTTTTAACAATGACTATGACTTTTTATTTTAATATTTTATGATGTATTGTTGCGAACTCCATTAGAAATTTGAATTGAGATCATTTTTGGAACAAGGGAAAGGGAAGGTGAAAAAAAACTTGGGGAGGGGGTCTCAATTTTTCTCATTTCAGATTTCAGGAAATAAAAAGAAAAATTTCTTTAAATATTCTTTTTGAGAGGATTAATATTCAACAGCATAGTGAATTGCTCAAAAGCAAATAAAAATAATTTTAAGTTCATTAGACCACATTCATTCTGTGTCCGAAACCTATGCTGTGTCAACTATTTAATCACAATCAAATTCAGAGTTGTATCCAGCTGGAATGTTGTGTCCATATTAGACCAACTGTTCAGGGTTTGACCTCTGCTGTCGTATAAAGCTGCGCCCTGTGGAGCATCTGGTTAAAAAGAAGCATTCAATTGTTAAGTGAAATGTTTTTTTGAATGTTGCAAAGGAATACTGTAAATTCAATAATTAACATGATTTTGTGATTTGAGACTTAAATGCAATTTTATTTTTTTCGATATTGCGAAAAATCCTGTTTTATTCATAACAAAACTTTTAAAATGCCAGTTTAAGGTAGATTCATGGTATACATACCGCCATCTTGGATGGTACAATCACAGTACAAAATCGCACTAGTTATTTGCCCAAATCTGCAAATTTGGAGACAGATTTGCAATTAAAAAGTTAAACTGTTTTTATTATATAAAGAAAACTTGGTGATTTATTGTATTATACAAAATATTTTAGAAATATTATTTTGTTTTGTTTTTAGATTTATTTTTTCAAATGAGCCATTTAAGGGGAGATAACTCTTTTAGTAAAAAAATTATACTGTACTTAATAGGGATTTTTTTAATTATTACTTGTAGCAAGAAAACAAGTTCAGCGACACCATTTTTTCTTTTTATATTCTTAAAACATACAAATAAAACCTATCTTCCCACAATTTTAATATTTCAAAATTCTATCTCATAGAATTTTTTTTATGCACACAAATGTGTTTTTTCGTGAACAATCTAACCAAATTTAGGCAATTTTCAACGACCCATACTTTTTATTATATTTTTGGAAAAAAAAATTGTAAAATCTTCATTTTTGCAAATTATAAGAAAATTCTGTCTCAAAAAGTCTATACTTATGATCTACCTTAAATTATTGCGAATATATAACCCTGTCACATATTTCACAATATTAAAAACATTGCAATAATTTCTGAATTTACAGTAGTCTGTTTGACTTGGGAAACATTTGTAGACATATGGATTACAATTGAAATGAAGGGAAAGTGTAAACAGTGCTGGAAGCTTCATACCTTTTGTCAAGATGCCTTGTAATTAAATTTACTGTGCCTGATATCCATTGTTTTTTTAGCTCACCTGGCCCGTCGTCGCCGTCGTCTGTTGTCGTCTAACTTTTTCAAAAATCTTCTCCTAAAACTACTGAGCCAAATTAAACCAAACTTGGCCACAATCTGGCTTAAAAAATTGTCCAGTAACCAGGCAAACCAACCAAGATGGCCACCATGGCTAAAAATGGAACATAGGGGTAAAATATATTCTTATATCTCTGAAACCAAAGCATTTAGAGCAAATCTGACATGGGTTAAATTTGTTTATCAAGTCAAGATCTATCTGCCCTGTTAATTTTCAGATGTATCGGACACCTTAATTGGTAATTTAAGGAAATTTTGCCGTTTTCCCATCACTTGGCGTCCGTCGTCGTTAACTTTTACAAAAATCTTCTCCTCTGAAACTACTGGGCCAAATTAAACCAAACTTGGCCACAATCATCATTGGGGTATCTAGTTTTAAAAATGTGTGGTGTGACCCGGCCAACCAACCAAGATGGCCACCATGGCTAAAAATAGAACATAGGAGTAAAATGCAGTTTTTGGCTTATAACCCAAAAACCAAAGCATTTAGAGCAAATCTGACTTGGTAAAATTGTTTATCAGGTCAAGATCTATCTGCCCTCAAATTTTCAGATAAATCCGACAACCCGTTATTGGGTTGCTGCCCCTGAACTGGTAATTTTAGGGAATTTTTGCTGTTTTTGGCTATTATCTTGAATATTATTAGCTCACCTGACCTGAAAGGTCAAGTGAGCTTTTCTCATCACTTGGCGTCCGTCGTCCGTCGTCCTGCGTCCGTCGTCCGTCGTCTGTAAACTTTTACAAAAATCTTCTCCTCTGAAACTACTGGGCCAAATTCTACCAAACTTGGCCACAATCATCCTTGGGATATCTAGTTTAAAAAATGTGTGGCGTGACCCGTCAAACCAACCAAGATGGCCGCCATGGCTAAAAATAGAACATAGGGGTAAAATGCAGTTTTTGGCTTATAACTCAAAAACCAAAGCATTTAGAGCAAATCTGACATGGGGGTAAAATTGTTTATCAGGTGAAGATCTATCTGCCCTGAAATTTTCAGACGAATCGGATAACCTGTTGTTGGGTTACTGCCCCTGAAATGGTTATTTTAAGGAAATTTTGCAGTTTTTGGTTATTATCTTGAATACTATTATAGATAGAGATAAACTGTAAACAGCAATAATGTTCAGCAGAGTAAGACCTACAAATAAGTCAACATGAACAAAATTGCCAGTCGACCCCTTAAGGAGTTATTGCCCTTTATAGTCAATTTTTAACAACTTTTCATCATTTTTTGTAACTTTTCTAAAAATCTTCTTCTCTAAAACTACTTTGCCAAATTTAATCAAACTTGGCGACAATTATCATTGTGGTTTATAGTTTAAAAAATTTGTCCGATGACCCAGCCTACCAAACAAAATGGCCGACATGGCTAAAATTAGAACATAGTGGTAAAATGCAGTTGTTGCTTTATATCTTTGAAACCAAGACATATAGGGCAAATCTTTCAAGATTTTAATGTCCATCAGAATAAGATATACCCCCTCACAAATTTTCAGTTGAATCGGACAACCTGTTGTTGGGTTGCTGCCCTTAAATTGGTTATTTTAAAAAATTTTGCAGTTTTTGGTTATCTTGAATACTATTATAGATAGAGATAAACTGTAAACAGCAATAATGTTCAGCAAAGTAAGATCTACAAATAAGTCAGCATGATCAAAATTGTTAGAGGACCCCCTAAGGAGTTATTGCCCTTTAGAGTCAATATTAAACAACTTTTCCTCATTTTTGTAACTTGTATAAAAATCTTTTCTAAAACTACTTGGCCAAATTTAACCAAACTTGGCCACAATCATAATACTAGGGTATCTATTTTTAAAAAGAGTGTCTAATGACCCCGCCTACCAACAAAGATGGCCGACATCAGTAAACACATTAACAGGTGAGCGGCACAGGCTCTTGAGAGCCTCTAGTTATAGATAAACTGTAAACAGCAATAATGTTCAGCAAAGTTAGATTTACAAATAAGTCAACATGACCAAAATGGTCAGTTGACCCCTTTAGGAGTTATTGACCTTTATAGTCAACTTTTAACCATTTTTCGTAAATCTTAGTAATCTTTTACAAAAATCTTCTCTGAAACTACTGGGCCAAATTAATCCAAACTTGGCCACAATCATCTTTGAGATATCTAGTTTAAAAAATGTGTGGCGTGACCCGGCCAACCAACCAAGATGGCTGCCATGGCTAAAAATAGAACATAGGGGTAAAATGCAGTTTTTGGCTTATAACTCAAAAACCAAAGCATTTAGAGCAAATCTGACATGTGGTAAAAGTGTTTATCAGGTCAAAATTTATCTGTCCTGAAATTTTCAGATGCATCGGACAACCTGTTGTTGGGTTGCTGCCCCTGAATTGGTAATTTTAAGGAAATTTTGCTGTTTTTGGTTATTATCTTGAATATTATTATAGATAGAGATAAACTGTAAACAGCAATAATGTTCAGCAAAGTCAGCATGACCAAAATGGTCAGTTGACCCCTGAAGGAGTTATTGCTCTTTATAGTTAATTTTTAACCATTTTTTCGTAAATCTTAGTAATCTTTTACAAAAGTCTTCTTCTCTGAAACTACTGGGCCAAATTAAACTAAACTTGGCCACAATCATCATTGGGGTAACTTGTTTAAAAAATGTGTGGCGTGACCTGGCCAATCAACCAAAATGGCTGCCACGGCTAATAATAGAACATAGGGGTAAAATGCAGTTTTTGGCTTATAACTCAAAAACCGAAGCATTAAGAGAAAATCTGACAGGGTTTAACCCTTTAACCCCCAATCCCGCCTGTAGGCGTGATGGCGACAACCATTCTTTGATGGCCCGCATGACCCTCCATACTTTTTTTGAACTGCCCCAGCTGAACTGTCATGATAGCAGGGACTTCAACCAAGCAGTTCATGGTCCATCAACTCTTCTCAGATGTCTGTTCATGAAAATATGGCACTTTGAAAGCCGTTTAAGAGTTCAAAATCGGAAAAACATGAAAAGTAGCCAAAATCCGGTGGGGGTGGGCATCTTTTGATGGCCACTACGTAACTGGAAGTGACTGTTGGCAAAAACTATTATCATATATGCATGCATAGGTGGTATAGGAACACGACGAGGTATACTATGACCAATAGGAATCTAGTCTGTAAAATCTAGGTCACCGTTTTGTCAAAAATCCATAAAAACGGACATTTAGGCAGACCTGACTTGACAATAATAATTCCCAAGCAAGACACTGAAGTCCAATATACTCCCAGCTAGCATGAATGGACTACTGTAACTATAGGGTAATACTTGAATGACAAAAAAACACAGTCGTGTCAGTGTTCACCTCTCAAGGTCGTTTTGAAATCGGAAAATAGACGGAAAATCACCATTTTTCACTGGGGGTGGGTTCAAACCCACGAGAAAATATTCCACCTCCCACCCCACCCCCCACCCATGCCATCCGCCCCCAAATCCCAATAAGTAGTTTAATAGATGAGCATCAGTTACAGCATCAGGAGTTTGCTCATTTGCATATAATTTGCATATGTTTGCAAATTTTCGAAAATGCCTGATTTTCCAAAAATGTCTTGGGGGCGAATGAGTTAAAGTAAAAATATTTTTTTCACGATTTTCAACCTCTAAAGAGTGTTTTGGTCAGTTTTACACCCCAAAACGACCCTCAAACCCAACAGAAGCCAAATTAAAAAAATTCGATCAAATAGTTTAAAGTAAAAATATTTTTTTCACGATTTTCAACCTCTAAAGAGTGTTTTGGTCAGTTTTACACCCCAAAACGACCCTCAAACCCAACAGAAGCCAAATTAAAAAAATTCGATCAAATAGTTTAAAGTAAAAATATTTTTTTCACGATTTTCAACCTCTAAAGAGTGTTTTGGTCAGTTTTACACCCCAAAACGACCCTCAAACCCAACAGAAGCCAAATTAAAAAAATTCGATCAAATAGTTTAAAGTAAAAATATTTTTTTCACGATTTTCAACCTCTAAAGAGTGTTTTGGTCAGTTTTACACCCCAAAACGACCCTCAAACCCAACAGAAGCCAAATTAAAAAAATTCGATCAAATAGTTTAAAGTAAAAATATTTTTTTCACGATTTTCAACCTCTAAAGAGTGTTTTGGTCAGTTTTACACCCCAAAACGACCCTCAAACCCAACAGAAGCCAAATTAAAAAAATTCGATCAAATAGTTTAACCCTTTAACCCCCAATCCCGCCTGTAGGCGTGATGGCGACAACCATTCTTTGATGGCCCGTATGACCCTCCATACTTTTTTTGAACTGCCCCAGCTGAACTGTCATGATAGCAGGGACTTCAACCAAGCAGTTCATGGTCCATCAACTCTTCTCAGATGTCTGTTCATGAAAATATGGCACTTTGAAAGCCGTTTAAGAGTTCAAAATCGGAAAAACATGAAAAGTAGCCAAAATCCGGTGGGGGTGGGCATCTTTTGATGGCCACTACGTAACTGGAAGTGACTGTTGGCAAAAACTATTATCATATATGCATGCATAGGTGGTATAGGAACACGACGAGGTATACTATGACCAATAGGAATCTAGTCTGTAAAATCTAGGTCACCGTTTTGTCAAAAATCCATAAAAACGGACATTTAGGCAGACCTGACTTGACAATAATAATTCCCAAGCAAGACACTGAAGTCCAATATACTCCCAGCTAGCATGAATGGACTACTGTAACTATAGGGTAATACTTGAATGACAAAAAAACACAGTCGTGTCAGTGTTCACCTCTCAAGGTCGTTTTGAAATCGGAAAATAGACGGAAAATCACCATTTTTCACTGGGGGTGGGTTCAAACCCACGAGAAAATATTCCACCTCCCACCCCACCCCCCACCCATGCCATCCGCCCCCAAATCCCAATAAGTAGTTTAATAGATGAGCATCAGTTACAGCATCAGGAGTTTGCTCATTTGCATATAATTTGCATATGTTTGCAAATTTTCGAAAATGCCTGATTTTCCAAAAATGTCTTGGGGGCGAATGAGTTAAAGTAAAAATATTTTTTTCACGATTTTCAACCTCTAAAGAGTGTTTTGGTCAGTTTTACACCCCAAAACGACCCTCAAACCCAACAGAAGCCAAATTAAAAAAATTCGATCAAATAGTTTAAAGTAAAAATATTTTTTTCACGATTTTCAACCTCTAAAGAGTGTTTTGGTCAGTTTTACACCCCAAAACGACCCTCAAACCCAACAGAAGCCAAATTAAAAAAATTCGATCAAATAGTTTAAAGTAAAAATATTTTTTCACGATTTTCAACCTCTAAAGAGTGTTTTGGTCAGTTTTACACCCCAAAACGACCCTCAAACCCAACAGAAGCCAAATTAAAAAAATTCGATCAAATAGTTTAAAGTAAAAATATTTTTTTCACGATTTTCAACCTCTAAAGAGTGTTTTGGTCAGTTTTACACCCCAAAACGACCCTCAAACCCAACAGAAGCCAAATTAAAAAAATTCGATCAAATAGTTTAAAGTAAAAATATTTTTTTCACGATTTTCAACCTCTAAAGAGTGTTTTGGTCAGTTTTACACCCCAAAACGACCCTCAAACCCAACAGAAGCCAAATTAAAAAAATTCGATCAAATAGTTTAACCCTTTAACCCCCAATCCCGCCTGTAGGCGTGATGGCGACAACCATTCTTTGATGGCCCGTATGACCCTCCATACTTTTTTTGAACTGCCCCAGCTGAACTGTCATGATAGCAGGGACTTCAACCAAGCAGTTCATGGTCCATCAACTCTTCTCAGATGTCTGTTCATGAAAATATGGCACTTTGAAAGCCGTTTAAGAGTTCAAAATCGGAAAAACATGAAAAGTAGCCAAAATCCGGTGGGGGTGGGCATCTTTTGATGGCCACTACGTAACTGGAAGTGACTGTTGGCAAAAACTATTATCATATATGCATGCATAGGTGGTATAGGAACACGACGAGGTATACTATGACCAATAGGAATCTAGTCTGTAAAATCTAGGTCACCGTTTTGTCAAAAATCCATAAAAACGGACATTTAGGCAGACCTGACTTGACAATAATAATTCCCAAGCAAGACACTGAAGTCCAATATACTCCCAGCTAGCATGAATGGACTACTGTAACTATAGGGTAATACTTGAATGACAAAAAAACACAGTCGTGTCAGTGTTCACCTCTCAAGGTCGTTTTGAAATCGGAAAATAGACGGAAAATCACCATTTTTCACTGGGGGTGGGTTCAAACCCACGAGAAAATATTCCACCTCCCACCCCACCCCCCACCCATGCCATCCGCCCCCAAATCCCAATAAGTAGTTTAATAGATGAGCATCAGTTACAGCATCAGGAGTTTGCTCATTTGCATATAATTTGCATATGTTTGCAAATTTTCGAAAATGCCTGATTTTCCAAAAATGTCTTGGGGGCGAATGAGTTAAAGTAAAAATATTTTTTTCACGATTTTCAACCTCTAAAGAGTGTTTTGGTCAGTTTTACACCCCAAAACGACCCTCAAACCCAACAGAAGCCAAATTAAAAAAATTCGATCAAATAGTTTAAAGTAAAAATATTTTTTTCACGATTTTCAACCTCTAAAGAGTGTTTTGGTCAGTTTTACACCCCAAAACGACCCTCAAACCCAACAGAAGCCAAATTAAAAAAATTCGATCAAATAGTTTAAAGTAAAAATATTTTTTCACGATTTTCAACCTCTAAAGAGTGTTTTGGTCAGTTTTACACCCCAAAACGACCCTCAAACCCAACAGAAGCCAAATTAAAAAAATTCGATCAAATAGTTTAAAGTAAAAATATTTTTTTCACGATTTTCAACCTCTAAAGAGTGTTTTGGTCAGTTTTACACCCCAAAACGACCCTCAAACCCAACAGAAGCCAAATTAAAAAAATTCGATCAAATAGTTTAAAGTAAAAATATTTTTTTCACGATTTTCAACCTCTAAAGAGTGTTTTGGTCAGTTTTACACCCCAAAACGACCCTCAAACCCAACAGAAGCCAAATTAAAAAAATTCGATCAAATAGTTTAACCCTTTAACCCCCAATCCCGCCTGTAGGCGTGATGGCGACAACCATTCTTTGATGGCCCGTATGACCCTCCATACTTTTTTTGAACTGCCCCAGCTGAACTGTCATGATAGCAGGGACTTCAACCAAGCAGTTCATGGTCCATCAACTCTTCTCAGATGTCTGTTCATGAAAATATGGCACTTTGAAAGCCGTTTAAGAGTTCAAAATCGGAAAAACATGAAAAGTAGCCAAAATCCGGTGGGGGTGGGCATCTTTTGATGGCCACTACGTAACTGGAAGTGACTGTTGGCAAAAACTATTATCATATATGCATGCATAGGTGGTATAGGAACACGACGAGGTATACTATGACCAATAGGAATCTAGTCTGTAAAATCTAGGTCACCGTTTTGTCAAAAATCCATAAAAACGGACATTTAGGCAGACCTGACTTGACAATAATAATTCCCAAGCAAGACACTGAAGTCCAATATACTCCCAGCTAGCATGAATGGACTACTGTAACTATAGGGTAATACTTGAATGACAAAAAAACACAGTCGTGTCAGTGTTCACCTCTCAAGGTCGTTTTGAAATCGGAAAATAGACGGAAAATCACCATTTTTCACTGGGGGTGGGTTCAAACCCACGAGAAAATATTCCACCTCCCACCCCACCCCCCACCCATGCCATCCGCCCCCAAATCCCAATAAGTAGTTTAATAGATGAGCATCAGTTACAGCATCAGGAGTTTGCTCATTTGCATATAATTTGCATATGTTTGCAAATTTTCGAAAATGCCTGATTTTCCAAAAATGTCTTGGGGGCGAATGAGTTAAAGTAAAAATATTTTTTTCACGATTTTCAACCTCTAAAGAGTGTTTTGGTCAGTTTTACACCCCAAAACGACCCTCAAACCCAACAGAAGCCAAATTAAAAAAATTCGATCAAATAGTTTAAAGTAAAAATATTTTTTTCACGATTTTCAACCTCTAAAGAGTGTTTTGGTCAGTTTTACACCCCAAAACGACCCTCAAACCCAACAGAAGCCAAATTAAAAAAATTCGATCAAATAGTTTAACCCTTTAACCCCCAATCCCGCCTGTAGGCGTGATGGCGACAACCATTCTTTGATGGCCCGTATGACCCTCCATACTTTTTTTGAACTGCCCCAGCTGAACTGTCATGATAGCAGGGACTTCAACCAAGCAGTTCATGGTCCATCAACTCTTCTCAGATGTCTGTTCATGAAAATATGGCACTTTGAAAGCCGTTTAAGAGTTCAAAATCGGAAAAACATGAAAAGTAGCCAAAATCCGGTGGGGGTGGGCATCTTTTGATGGCCACTACGTAACTGGAAGTGACTGTTGGCAAAAACTATTATCATATATGCATGCATAGGTGGTATAGGAACACGACGAGGTATACTATGACCAATAGGAATCTAGTCTGTAAAATCTAGGTCACCGTTTTGTCAAAAATCCATAAAAACGGACATTTAGGCAGACCTGACTTGACAATAATAATTCCCAAGCAAGACACTGAAGTCCAATATACTCCCAGCTAGCATGAATGGACTACTGTAACTATAGGGTAATACTTGAATGACAAAAAAACACAGTCGTGTCAGTGTTCACCTCTCAAGGTCGTTTTGAAATCGGAAAATAGACGGAAAATCACCATTTTTCACTGGGGGTGGGTTCAAACCCACGAGAAAATATTCCACCTCCCACCCCACCCCCCACCCATGCCATCCGCCCCCAAATCCCAATAAGTAGTTTAATAGATGAGCATCAGTTACAGCATCAGGAGTTTGCTCATTTGCATATAATTTGCATATGTTTGCAAATTTTCGAAAATGCCTGATTTTCCAAAAATGTCTTGGGGGCGAATGAGTTAAAGTAAAAATATTTTTTTCACGATTTTCAACCTCTAAAGAGTGTTTTGGTCAGTTTTACACCCCAAAACGACCCTCAAACCCAACAGAAGCCAAATTAAAAAAATTCGATCAAATAGTTTAAAGTAAAAATATTTTTTTCACGATTTTCAACCTCTAAAGAGTGTTTTGGTCAGTTTTACACCCCAAAACGACCCTCAAACCCAACAGAAGCCAAATTAAAAAAATTCGATCAAATAGTTTAACCCTTTAACCCCCAATCCCGCCTGTAGGCGTGATGGCGACAACCATTCTTTGATGGCCCGTATGACCCTCCATACTTTTTTTGAACTGCCCCAGCTGAACTGTCATGATAGCAGGGACTTCAACCAAGCAGTTCATGGTCCATCAACTCTTCTCAGATGTCTGTTCATGAAAATATGGCACTTTGAAAGCCGTTTAAGAGTTCAAAATCGGAAAAACATGAAAAGTAGCCAAAA
Source organism: Mytilus galloprovincialis (assembly GCA_037788925.1). NCBI lineage: Eukaryota > Metazoa > Mollusca > Bivalvia > Mytilida > Mytilidae > Mytilus > Mytilus galloprovincialis. The sequence continues at coordinate 35,346,331 of CM075339.1, forward strand.
TCCGGTGGGGGTGGGCATCTTTTGATGGCCACTACGTAACTGGAAGTGACTGTTGGCAAAAACTATTATCATATATGCATGCATAGGTGGTATAGGAACACGACGAGGTATACTATGACCAATAGGAATCTAGTCTGTAAAATCTAGGTCACCGTTTTGTCAAAAATCCATAAAAACGGACATTTAGGCAGACCTGACTTGACAATAATAATTCCCAAGCAAGACACTGAAGTCCAATATACTCCCAGCTAGCATGAATGGACTACTGTAACTATAGGGTAATACTTGAATGACAAAAAAACACAGTCGTGTCAGTGTTCACCTCTCAAGGTCGTTTTGAAATCGGAAAATAGACGGAAAATCACCATTTTTCACTGGGGGTGGGTTCAAACCCACGAGAAAATATTCCACCTCCCACCCCACCCCCCACCCATGCCATCCGCCCCCAAATCCCAATAAGTAGTTTAATAGATGAGCATCAGTTACAGCATCAGGAGTTTGCTCATTTGCATATAATTTGCATATGTTTGCAAATTTTCGAAAATGCCTGATTTTCCAAAAATGTCTTGGGGGCGAATGAGTTAAAGTAAAAATATTTTTTTCACGATTTTCAACCTCTAAAGAGTGTTTTGGTCAGTTTTACACCCCAAAACGACCCTCAAACCCAACAGAAGCCAAATTAAAAAAATTCGATCAAATAGTTTAAAGTAAAAATATTTTTTTCACGATTTTCAACCTCTAAAGAGTGTTTTGGTCAGTTTTACACCCCAAAACGACCCTCAAACCCAACAGAAGCCAAATTAAAAAAATTCGATCAAATAGTTTAACCCTTTAACCCCCAATCCCGCCTGTAGGCGTGATGGCGACAACCATTCTTTGATGGCCCGTATGACCCTCCATACTTTTTTTGAACTGCCCCAGCTGAACTGTCATGATAGCAGGGACTTCAACCAAGCAGTTCATGGTCCATCAACTCTTCTCAGATGTCTGTTCATGAAAATATGGCACTTTGAAAGCCGTTTAAGAGTTCAAAATCGGAAAAACATGAAAAGTAGCCAAAATCCGGTGGGGGTGGGCATCTTTTGATGGCCACTACGTAACTGGAAGTGACTGTTGGCAAAAACTATTATCATATATGCATGCATAGGTGGTATAGGAACACGACGAGGTATACTATGACCAATAGGAATCTAGTCTGTAAAATCTAGGTCACCGTTTTGTCAAAAATCCATAAAAACGGACATTTAGGCAGACCTGACTTGACAATAATAATTCCCAAGCAAGACACTGAAGTCCAATATACTCCCAGCTAGCATGAATGGACTACTGTAACTATAGGGTAATACTTGAATGACAAAAAAACACAGTCGTGTCAGTGTTCACCTCTCAAGGTCGTTTTGAAATCGGAAAATAGACGGAAAATCACCATTTTTCACTGGGGGTGGGTTCAAACCCACGAGAAAATATTCCACCTCCCACCCCACCCCCCACCCATGCCATCCGCCCCCAAATCCCAATAAGTAGTTTAATAGATGAGCATCAGTTACAGCATCAGGAGTTTGCTCATTTGCATATAATTTGCATATGTTTGCAAATTTTCGAAAATGCCTGATTTTCCAAAAATGTCTTGGGGGCGAATGAGTTAAAGTAAAAATATTTTTTTCACGATTTTCAACCTCTAAAGAGTGTTTTGGTCAGTTTTACACCCCAAAACGACCCTCAAACCCAACAGAAGCCAAATTAAAAAAATTCGATCAAATAGTTTAAAGTAAAAATATTTTTTTCACGATTTTCAACCTCTAAAGAGTGTTTTGGTCAGTTTTACACCCCAAAACGACCCTCAAACCCAACAGAAGCCAAATTAAAAAAATTCGATCAAATAGTTTAAAGTAAAAATATTTTTTTCACGATTTTCAACCTCTAAAGAGTGTTTTGGTCAGTTTTACACCCCAAAACGACCCTCAAACCCAACAGAAGCCAAATTAAAAAAATTCGATCAAATAGTTTAAAGTAAAAATATTTTTTTCACGATTTTCAACCTCTAAAGAGTGTTTTGGTCAGTTTTACACCCCAAAACGACCCTCAAACCCAACAGAAGCCAAATTAAAAAAATTCGATCAAATAGTTTAATTGTTTATCAGGTCAAGATCTATATCTGCCCTGATGTTTTCACATGGATCGGACAACCCGTTGTTAGGTTACTGTCCTGAATTGGTAATTTTAAGGAAATTTTGCTGTTTTTTGTTATTATCTTGAATATTATTATAGATAGAGATAAACTGTATACAGCAATAACGTTCAGCAAAATAAGATCTACAAATAAGTTTTCACGACCAAAATAGTCAATTGACCCCTTAAGGAGTTATTGCCCTTTATAGTTAATTTTTAACATTTTTCATAAATTTTTGTAAATTTTTAGAAAATATTTTCCACTGTAATTACTGGGCCAAGTTCATTATAGATAGAGATAATTGTAGCAACAAGAATGTTCAGTAAAGTAAGATCTACAAACACATCACTATCACCAAAACACAATTATGTCATGAATTTATCCGTGTCCATTGTTTAATATGTACAAGACCAAGGTGAGCGACACAGGCTCTTTAGAGCCTCTAGTTTGTTATTATCTTGAATTTATTATTATAGATAAACTGTAAACAGCAATAATGTTCAGCAAAGTAAGATCTACAAATAAGTCAAATGACCAAAATAGTCAATTTTACCAATTTTTCTTAAATTTTTGTAATCTTTTACAAAAATCTTCTCCGGAAACTACTAAGACAAAATGTAACCAAACTTGTCCACAATCATAATAAGAGTATCTAGTTTAAAAAATGTGTCTGATGACCCTGCCCACTAACCAAGATGGCAAACATGGCTAAAAATAGTACATAGGGTAAAATGCAGTTTTTGTTTTATATATCTCTGAAACTGAAGCATTTAGAGCAAATCTGACTGGTGGCAAGAATGTTCATCAGATTTAGATATATCTGCCCTGAAATTTTCAGACAAATCCAACACCCAGTTGTTGGATTGCTGCCCCTCAGTTGGTAATTTATGCAAATTTTGCAGTTTTTTGCTAGTATCTCAGATATTATTATAGTATCTAATGATATCTTATACTATGAATTATGATTTTAACCTTATTTTACATGATTTCCAAAGCATCAGTAAATACAGGTGAGTGACACAGGCTCTTTAGAGCCTGTAGTTTTACCTAGATTTCATTGTTCAGTGACTGCTTTACAAAAATTGTAGAAGTTTTGTTAATGTGAATTATTCGTGTATTATGAGTAATTGGATAACTATATTTAGGTATATATGGGATCCTTGCAATGTCTACTTGTCTGTTTAACAGGTTTCACATGACCTCAACCTCATTTCATGGAATAGTGATCAAAGTTTTCATGAATCTGCATATTAAATACTGTAAAGAGTATGTAGACTGTATTTGGTGCATGGAAGGTATACATGTCTGTCTTGCAGAGTACATTTCACCATGGGTTGGGCATTCATATTTGATTATTTTACCCGAAGCTATCCATGGTTAAAAGAAAACAAATCTACTGCTAGTATGAATTATTTTGATTATAAAAGGACAAATTCGGTAATTTTGTTAACCGTGAAATTAGCCTTATTCATACGATAAGTGTTTTGGCTGTTCTGTTGTATCAAATTTTGATAATATTAGTAATATTATATAATTCAATGATTATTTTTTTTTTTTTGCATTTTCCACTTATACATGTATATATATTTTCGTCCATTTAATTTTATTCATTCTGAGGCGTACAAAAAGCTTTAAAACACCCAGTTATAACATTTGATTTTTTGTTTTACAGAAACATACATCTGACGTCACCTTGTTTTGATGCCATACCATGACAATAACATTATTTCGAGGATTTTTTTTTTGTTTTATGGAATTTTACCACGAAAATAAATTGAAATGGACGTGTAAATTATACATACATATATGTTTGTTTTTTTTTATATATGACTTATGTGTGAATTCACATTACTATAATAAAATTAACGGTACCAATTTTCTTGCACCAGATGCGCATTTCGACAATACATGTCTCTTCAGTGATGCTCGTGGCCAAAATATTTTGAAATCCAAAGCTTAAATAAAAGATGAAGAGCTATAATCAAAAAGGTCCAAAAAGTATAGCCAAATCCGTGAAAGGAATCAGAGCTTTGCATGAGGGAGATACATTCCTTAATTTATAATAATTTCTATCATTTTGTAACAGTAAATTTTAATAACACAAAAAATCCGTATTTTCATGCCAGTACCGAAGTACTGGCTACTGGGGTGGTGATACCCTCGGGGACTATAAGACGTGTCACAGTACTTATCTATCCCAAATTCATGTATTTGGTTTTGATGTTATATTTGTTAATCTCATAGGATTTTGTCTAATGCTTAGTCCGTTTCTGTGTGTGTGTGTGTGTGTTACATTTTAATGTTGTGTCGTTGTTCTCCTCTTATATTTAATGCGTTTCCCTCAGTTTTAGTTTGTTACCCCGATTTTGTTTTTTGTCCATGGATTTATGAGTTTTGAACAGCGGTATACTACTGTTACCTTTATTTACAGATAAAGATCATAGATACAATGCTATTGGTAGATAAATATATTGTATCTGAATCTTGGCCTACGTAAACTTGGGTTTTTGATGTGGAAAATTGAGAATACATGTATCTGGTAGTATAAATAAGTTGGTTTAATGTGGGAAAGCTGTTTTTGTGTGTTATTGCCTTTGTGCTAAAGGTAGATAAATTGTTATTATACTGGTTGACGATAATAGGTCGTCATATTAGAATGTAATGTTTTTATGGTAAGTCCAGTTACTAATTTGCTATAACCAATAGGTCAACTAAAGTCGGTGTATAAAAATATTGTATTGTGTACATGTGTCTGATATTGACCCAAATTTCAGTGTAATGGTTTTTTTTTGCTTGTCTGTTTTTTAAATACTATAAGCAATATAGGTTATCAATATTTGCTGCACAGAATGATTGAAAGTCAGATAGGGTTCATCTGACCTTGAACTCATTTACATACATCGTTAATAATGTTAACTTTACGTAAAACTCAGTTCATTAACCTCTTTATTGATGCACATCCTACTCTGTTTTGATGCTTCTATTCATATTTCTCACTCCGGATTATATAATTTTTAGACAGTGTACCTTTTCTATGTTTTGACATCCTGGTACCAAGTCAAGTAAGAGCAAAGTAAAGAAGTAAAATCAAGCTTTTAATCGGTACAATTTTGGAGGAAAATCAACTGCTTTACATTAACTTCACACAACAAAATCATCATAAAAAAGGAAAAAAAGGAAACTTTCCTCTCAAAATGTTTGATTTACTTATTTTGTTTGCTCTTACATTTCTGTCACGAAATTGAGTAAACTAGAGGTTCTTTTAAGCCTGTGTCAATCATATTAAACAAAGGACACTCTCCAACAAATGATTGGAATAGATGATAGGGGATAGGTTTTAACATGTTTAAAATGACATCGTTGTCATTTCCGGGCCTTTTATAGCCGACTATACTTTGCTCATTGTTGAAGGCCATACGGTGACCTATAGTTGTTAATGTCTGTGTCATTTTGGTCTCTTGTCGACAGTTGTCTCATTGGCAATCATACCACATCTTCTTTTTTATAATCATTTATATTTTTAAAAACAGATATCAGATTCCTGCACCTTGCAAAAGGTATGTTATTTTCTTGACAGGTGTAACATCGATCTGTGACTCACATTGATAAATTTCTTGAAATGTTCATGGATAGGATGTTAACATCAATGCACTATATTTTGTGTATCAAAAAGACAGTGATAAGCTGTAGTGCAATCTTTACCCAAAAATTGTAGACACTAGCCACATGAAAATGACATGAGGGTTATACCAGAAAAAAATATATGGGGGGGGTTGGAAGGCACATTATATTAATAATACATGGGTGATGGGAATTAGAGCAACTTTTCACACTATAATACTCAATTACAATTGTCTTGGTGGCAGGTGCTGACAAAAACTGCCTTCCAACCCCCCCATACATTTTTTTCTGGAATAGCCCTGACTAAATCCCATCTCAACTACTTTGTTGTTGTGTTGTGGGGAGACAAAAAAAAGACAAAAGTAAAAAGACGTTTTTTTATATATAATTGTGGCATTCACATATCACATAATGCCATATAATAACAAGTGACATATTACAATGGAAGGATGAAGGATTCACACAGCATCATTCTGACAATGGAAGAAAAAGGGGGGCCATACTTTTATAAATGGCAAATTATACAATAAACTTAAAACATACCTGTTGCAGAGGGTCCCACAGTTCCACCCTTTTTTATCGCAAAATAAATATATTTTTTTAGTAAATTTGTCAGATTTTTTTCCTTTTTTTGGTCCCCTTTGATAAAAATTCTGAATCAGCCAGTCACAAAGTTAAAATCAAGGAATTATTCTCACAAGTGAGAGTTATTCCTATTTATTTTTTTAATTTTCAGAATATAAATTATTACCCATGAAACCAATGCCCAATAAAATTAAATAGCAAGTATGGTTAGACTGGTTGTCATTTTTAGATATTTTAAAAATCCACAATTCGATTGGTAGAGAAAATATAAACTGGTTCCTGGTTTAAAATATAACTGATGTAGGAATGTGCTGTGATCACTTAGGAATCTCTTCATCAACAAAACCCTGAATTTAATATCACAATATCTACACAATATAACAAATGGCAACCAAAATAAACATATTTACAATCTGTTCATAAAAAAAAACAACTTCTGGACTGTCTCAACGATGATATTAATTAAATATAACTAAAAATGATGTTTTTAGAAAAGACATTTGCAAATCATTTGTAATAAAGAATGAAATTCTTTAGTTTCATATTCTTAAAAAAAACGAAAGAAACAGAAAATTGTAATATTTCCAATTAGGAAATGGTGAATCATTATATAATACAAACTTTCTATAATTTACCAATTTCTAAATTTGAAGACTTAAAAGAAGAGAAAATCCTTTTTTTGATTGGTTGTCAAAAAGACATTTAATATGAATAAATTCATTGATACAGTACGCATGTAAAATTCATACTGTTTTAAATCCTAAAGACTATATAGCTGACGTGAGGGTACCAAATTGCACCTATTTAGACAGTTTTTTAACCCACATTTTTTTATGCTCCAGACAAAAGTTTCCATTATGTGTAAACCTATCACATATTATTTAAGAATGCTTTTAAAAATTACTCCCAGAATGCTTTTTAAAAAAAATCTCAGGATGCCTTCCTCTAATGCTCTAGGTCGATTCTAAAACTGAATTGTAAAGTATCACACATAAGATCATTATAGATATGTACAGTAATCTTTAGGAATCTTCAAATTCCAACACAACTATACTTGTTTGGCTTGATATGGATCTCCACAAAATCTGATGTGCTCACATTCAGACTCTACCTCACTGCTGTACTTGCATTGGGAAAAAAAATTTGAAATTTTTCAATGTTTAAAACCTTGTTTTAGGGAAATAACACTTAAAAAAAAAACACTAAAGATAAATAATGCAAATACAGACTCATAATTTTTCCAACAAGAAGTTAAAACCAAGTTTATCATGAGATATTTAAACCATCAAAAGTTCTTATACCTATAACTTGTGGTTATGTTTAAATAATTTAATTTTGGATGTAACACATCTTCTGATTGGCTGCGGTTATTTAGTTATGAGCCCATAGACATAATTTAGTCATATGACTGTGACGTCATCAACGTTTTTTCATGGTTTTCTACGGTTTAAAATGGAATTTAGAATTTAATTATAAGAAATGACTGTAATATTTTTTCTGTCTATTCGAAATAACATAAAAAATGTGGCGCACACTGTTAAATAACCCGCTATGCGCGTTATTCAGTGTGCACCAAATTTTTTATGTTATTACTTCATAGACAGAAAAAATATTACAGTCATTCCTTAAATAGATTTCACACTGTGGAATAAAAAACCTCTATAACAAAAGCTAAATTTTTAAACTGTACCATTTGGCAAGAATATGGTCATTTATACATTTGTTAGCGTACAAAAACTATAAACAATATAGTAAGAAGCACTTCTTGGTAACACATGGCATATAACAAACTAATGAGTAAAAACAATGTACATTAATGAACATAATTTACAAACAATTATGACACAAATGAGTAGTTGAAATCTTTAACAAGATGAGACATGAACAATATATAACACTGTGTTCACAAAAAACTCTGGACAGGTTATTTCATTAAAATGTAAGCGGGAAGGTAGGAAGGGAACTTTCATTATTGAATATCATACCTGCCAACTTTTGAAAATGGCCATGGGGGTTTTTGTGCTCGGCACCATTTTTGAGGGTAGAATTTTTCGCGGCATTTTTTCGTGTGATGATTTGGCTCCTAAAAGTGTCTGACATACTTCTTTTTTGGGGGGTGATAGTTGAAGATGCTATTATAACCTATCTTTCTTTAAATTGTTTGATTGTTGTATTCTTTTTGTTGAGATAAACACCAGTAAGATGACTTTATGTTTGTCTGATACATTGTCAAGAAATAAAAAAAAAGTAATAATTTTAATAATTTAATATCAAAAAACCCAACAATATATGAGGGTCTGGAAATGGGGGGGGGGGCTGTTGTTCTGTAAACATTTAATTTTCACCCCTTTTTTCTCTAATCTTCAAAAAATTAACCTCTTTTTTTTCTAATCTTCACAAAATTTGACCACGCATTTCTCCAATTTTCATTTTTTTTTTGCCCTTTATTCCCTTATCTTCATTTTTTAAGGGCATTATATTCTTTAATCATTTAACCCCATTCAAACCCTCATATATTATATAGATCAATATCACAAGCAGTACTAGAATGTTTGGAGACATCATTAAGGCCACCGTGGTCAACTTTCAAGTCTCTGTTGCAAACTTTACAAAAGGCATGTGACAATCCTAACGTTGATTTAGACAACCAGCCCCTGTACTTGACATCATTCTCCCATTTCTCTAAGTATTTGCACGAAGCAACACGCGTTTTTTTCTTAGGCGGTGACAGAACTTTTTTGCAAGTGATAACTCGCCCATCATGATTCCAATTTTTATAAATTTAACACCCAAGCTAAAAAAAAACAACTCAAAATTTCGATTCTTTGATTGTTTACTATGCCGACATTAATCAACTGGTGAATGCGTGATCACTAAATTTTGATTGGATGAAATTTGTCAGACACGATTTGTCTCCCTTGGGAAAACTTTCAAAAGTTCAAAATCGGGAACAAAAATATTTTTCGTGTAAATTTTACTAAAATCGTGTTTTTTGGCTATTTTCACGATCACGATCGTGTAATCGGGACAGAGGGTCAAAATCGTGTAGTACACGCCTAAATCGTGAAAGTTGGCAGGTATGAATATGGGTCATGGGTCTTTTTTACAGTACTTGTCTATTACCATTATGCAAAATTATTTAATAAATGGATCTTGGTTTTAGGGATATTTTGAAAGTCCCTTCCTACCCTCCCACATACATTTTAATGGAATAGTCCTTACTATGAATATGTCCATTTTTTATGACTATATTTGACACTTGAACTATTGATGTCATGCTACAATGAATTTTGAGGTGTGGCATCAAACTTTTTTTCTGGTGATGTTAAAATTTAACAGGGACATTTGTGATGTCCAGTAGTATAATAAGGTGTATGTATACAATTATATCTGCCTTTTTCAAAGTTCAAAAATGTTTAATATTTATATTCTAATGTTCCAATTTTTAATCTCTTCAATAATTTGTTTGTGAAATCCAGCTATATTTGGAACATGTTTAAATGTACAAAAAATGATGTTTAAAAATGATCACATCTAGAAACCATACACAAAATTTATCAAATATCATACATTGTACAAAAATATACAAATATTTGGATGGAATTTTACATTGCATTACACAACAAGTATTTATAACTTAAATGGGAGTGAGTATATTGGATAAATGACGTCACCACAGCTGATATTTACTAAATGGCAAAACTCAGTTTAAAAGCTTAGGAAACCCTAAAATTTATTGTGCTAAAATGGCAGATCTTTGAAAGTCTCTGTTAAATTTATTAACTACATTCTTATCGAGGGACATTTTTATCCATCATGGGACCTATTGCTAAAATCAACTATTTTGAAGAGTCATAATCCTCGTAGATATCAGTTGTATGAAAAATTGCATTATAAGTGCTTTCAGGTTAATATTTCTTTTAGATATTAAAAAAAAAACATTTTAAAGAACAAACAAACTTTTCTTTTTTTTTTATTACTGAAACAAATAGGAAAAATGATAACTTCTTGTCAACCATTTAGAAACATTAGCAAATGATCTAACAATTAAACATTTGATAGATAATTGCTGTTCAAAATATAATTTATACTGTGAATTCATTATTTTTTTCGTGGGCTTCATGGATACAGATGAACCACTAATTCAAAGGTTCAAAAATTACAAATTTTCGTTAGAATTTGTATGCAGAAATTGGAAAAAACATGAAATCAAATATCCATGAATATGCAAATTTTCCTTAATCCACAAAAATTAATAACCCATGAAAATAGGTAAATCCACTGTAGTTGAAATGATGACAATGTCAACAAGCTAATGGCCAGATATTATTTACAATTATTTATAAAGAAACTACCTGCAATATATTCTGAATATCAAATTTATAAAAATCAATATCAAACTGATATATTATCCTTTATAATGCTGTTTCTCCACAATCAATGTTAGACAACAAAAACAAATATTAACAGGGTCCATTATATACATACATTGTATTATACTCTACTTTCAAATTAATTTTTAAGTATTCTATTTATTTCACCCAAAAAAACTATCTGTAAATTTATGATATCAATAATGATAACTCACATTCTTTCCCTTAAGTCACAATTATTAAACATGCATTTTTGTATAATTTCGTAATTTACATTATCATATACTTAGTAGTAAATACAGATAAATTGTATGTGTAATACAATCAATGGCAAGCGTGCTGTATCAGCCACCCGTGATGATATCGATATCGGCACGGTTGCAAAAGCTTTATCACACCTTTAATCTGTATGACATCACATCATGGATTGCAGTCACTGTTGCAAAGGCTTTATCAAAACCCTAATCTGTATGATGTAATGTCAAACCAATTATCTGTATGACGTCATGTCAAACCTATTATCTGTATGACGTCATGTCAAACCTATTATCTGTATGACGTCATGTCAAACCTATTATCTGTATGACGTCATGTCAAACCAATTATCTGTATGACGTCATTTCAAACCTTATCTATATGACGTCATGTCACAAAAAACATCTACTTGAGGTATATGTATATAGTAAAGTGTATATGATATGGTTTTTTCAATATCACACACCGTATCAGCAGAGCTCTTGGGATTATATTGGTGTCTCGGGTTGATACGGATGCGATATTGAAATCGCCATATGATATTCTCTATATATAATGCAGCTTCTCCACAATCAATGAATGACAACAAAAACAAATATTAACAGGGTCCTTGTATTATACTCTTAGTTTCAAAATAATTTTTGTTAGTAATAAATTATCTTATTAATTTCATGAAAAAGACTACTGTAAATTTAGAAATTAATTCGACACCATGAGTTTCACAATAATAAAAACTCACATTCTGATATCTGATACATATACATATGTGCATGAAACTTTCCCTAAAATCACAATTATAAAACTTGCAATTTTGTTATCAAAAATATCTCAATAATTTCTGAATTTACAGTACTATACAGGATCACATAGTTATACCATTTTGAATAGGCTGAATGCAAAATCTGTTTTAATAATAGCTGGACTGCTGACTAATATATGAACACAGGCTTCAATGCCTCTATGACTAGATTTGGCAAAAAAATAATGCATTTTGTTATTAAACAATTGACCAGAAATAAATTTGAACACTTTTTGCTTTTATGAGTACCATGCTCTCTTCAAGGTCAGGAAAAGTCAAAGTCAAACTGGAGCAAGGTCAAGGTCAAGCAAAACCTTGAAAAAGTTCTACTTGCTTCTGAAGCACCCTCATGTTGGAGTTTGAATAATATACTTGGATGTGACGAAGTTAAAACACCAGTGCTAAAAGAATTCCAGGATTCAAATTTATATCAGTTCAACTTTCTTATTTTAAAAAAATTTAATGCCCCTTTCACTGATTCTTGCTATATCATGAGAAAAAGTTTTCATTAGTGGAAGAAGCCAACAACATGGAGAGAGAAACAGGGTGACAAACCTTCTGCAGAAAAACCGACATTCCTTTTACCACACCTCGCCATTCCAGTTTCCTTAAAAAATATACATGAGGCTCCCACAGGGTACCCTCAGGTCGCAAGGTCGCTTTTAAATTTGTCGAGGTTTATTTAAGGGAAATGTTCAGGTCGCAGGTCGTTTTTTTCCAAACACAGAGGACGGAAGTCAGTCGGAGGTTGTTTTTTCCAAATTTTACAGGTCGCAGGTCGTTTTTAGAAGGCCCTCAGGTCGGAAGTCACCTCTAAAAAGCCCAGAGGTCGCAGGTCGTTTTTGACCCTGCGGAAGCCTCATACATGTAATGCCAAAATTTAAGATTCAAGTTGTTTTTTAACATCATCACAAATAACTGGACATTCCTGTTTTTAATTCTACAAAACAATACAAAATAACATATGCAATATAAAATACAATTATCATCCTTAGCAATACTGATACACATTTTGGCTAATATTTGATTCCAACAACAATAAATAACATCTTGCATTGATATTTTGCAACAACTTCTTTTACAATAAATAACATAAAAATATTTTCACACCTCAACATCAAAGTACTTTTCAATGTACCAATTCAGAAATTCGACTTTACTAGTGTTCTCCAAAGGGTACTTTAGCATCCAGTTTATATTCTGTAACCTCTTTAAATCACAATTCTATAATAAATCAATTTCACCTAACTCCTATTCAAATACAATTTCAATAACTTAAAAATATTTACTCCTTCAAAAAAAATAATGATGAAAAACTATATAACATTATAGTATTATATCTATATGTTTTGTCATAAATAAATCTGGTGGGTTCACAAATTAAAAAATCAAAGGATATATATATGTTTATTCTCTTTGAAGCACAGAAAATATTTCTTTCTTTAATGATAAGGAATGGGATTTATTAAGTCTATTTAAAATAAATGGAGAATATGTCCATGGGACACAGATGATGCTCCTGCAAACACAAATAAATAATGGTAAGAGGAACGCCACCCACATACAAACTTGATATGTGCTTTGTGGTAAATTGAAATAAGCATTGTTTACAATCTTCATAAAATTTGGTTGTGGCAAACTTAAGTTAGAGAATGTTAAACTAATATTAGGAAAAACAGACATACAGACAAACTAGGTTTATACTTAATGCCCTAGGCTAGGATTACACTTAATGCCCACTCACCGCTATATAGCCTTGTTGTGCTAATGCGGCGTAAAGCAACCAACAATCAATCAATAATTCAATTAATGCCCCCTCTGCTACTACAGGGTTGGAATATTATGTACCAGTACTCAAAAATCAAACCAAAATTGCACATAACTAAAATATCATATATGTATATTTATTAAAACAATTTTTTTTAAAAATTGTGAAAAAATTGTGAAAGTATCATGACCTGTTACCATGGTTACATATTTAACTTTTGTTTTTAGTATTTTAACTTCACAGGTGAAAGACACCAACCAAAAAGTAACTTCATGCACAATTTGACAAAGTTACAAAATCAAACTGCAAAAATACAAACATCTTACATTTTAACAATTATTTAACTAAAATATACACAAGCACTTAGGAAACAATAGAATCTGAAAGCTCTGTAAATCACACAGTAGACTCTGTATCAAGCATTGATGAAAAGACAGTTGGCTCACAAGGAACAACATCTCCAGCTTCAGAACTCTTGTGGCGATATTTTAACTTCCTGTTCCACTGATCTGGTTCACTGAACTGCTTGTCAGATTCACCATCACCTGAATGTTTGACTTCACTTTTGTCTTTTGGATGTTTGTAATGTCTTTGGTCATAATCCAAATCCATCCTTTCTACTGAAGACACAGAATTAAAAATATCTCTCACCTGAAAAAAAGAAAAAAGCAAATCAAGAATACTGAAATCTCTAGGGTTTTATACAAATTTTGCAGTATTGATTTATCCATGCTTTTTGAAGAATTGAATTTTAATGACATCATATTCCAAATTCAAATGTATTTAAGTTTCCTGAATCATAAAGCCCCTCAAAAAGTGGTATGTTCATAATATAAAATAACTCTTTAATATATGATTTTGTCTCTGCGTGCAGATTCAGGCAAACTTTTGCTTCCAGAAAAATACAACATGTTAATATAAACATTGCAAATATATTAAACATGGCTATTTTTAAAATCAGTACACCAACAAAGCTTCATGTCAAATCTGCTAGACAAGGCAAAATGTGAAAAAAAAAATACCCCCCCAAAAAGACTTGGTTTTAGTAAATAAAACTAACTGTTATTGTTCCTGTGTCTTCTTTGTCTCTTATATACATCAGTACCCATACAGAGAAAAATAATATAGCACCTAAACACTTCAGACCAGCTGAAACACCTGAAATAATAAAACAGAGGATGAAAAGATAGAACTATACATCAAAACACAGCACTATCATGGTCAACATCTACTGTTTCCTTACAATATATGTCCAAGGACACAGTTATCGTCCTTTGGTTTTCGTTGTCTACAAATATAGTCCCTAGTGTAAACAGTGTATAACTTGCATGTTTTATTTGATACACTTTCCCAATTTATTTCTTGATATTAAATGCATGAAAAATTAAGTAGGGGGATTTAATTACATGTTAAAAAAAATTGGGTGCTGAATCTTTATGTTAAGTAGTGATTTGGTCCAGTTCAAACAGGTCAAATTTTATCACGTCTGAAGCTGTCAAACTGAATTTTACACCCCCTTATAACAGAATTGTCAATATTTTGAGTTAGAGCTGGTAGAAGTTTCTATAATTTTGATATTATTTGTCTCACTGGTAGTACACTACACTGTAAAAATCTTTTTGAGAAAGAGCAGGTGCGATTTTTTTAAGTTGAATTTTCGTCTAAAAGAAATGCACTACGAAATAACTGTGTTCTCGGACCAATATAATTACATGTATTGATATTGTATTTAATAATAATTGAATAATTATGTTGTATAAACTTACCATTCATGTTTAATATTTCTTGATGTACACACATGTTGATTTAGTTGATTATTGACCCGCATAAATCTCTACAGATTGGCTTATATATACAAAATGTATCTTTTATAAATGTATTGTGTAATTTTATATATAAGGCCAGGATTTTTTAATTTGTTGTTTTACGGATCAGCTGACCCGATTTTGCCGATTTTCAGAATAAAAATAAAATTGACTTTTCATGCTTTTTTATTCCCGCTGACTCTAACAAAAACATTATCACAAAAAAATGAATAAAATTTCTTTTTTTTATGAAATGAAATGCATTAACGACTAACGGAATAGATAATACTTTAATCTGGTGTGAAAACTAAAACTTCCAATTTACGTATCTAAAAATAGACAAATCAATCATAACTGACATTGAAATGTTGTTTGCGCAAATAATTAATCGGAACAAAACCTGTGTTTAAAACCCATTACACATTAAGTTCATTTCTCTTATTTGTCATCATTCTGTAAGATAGAACATGGAAAATGAACTTGTCCAACAGTGGAAGACTTTTGTCATTGACAATAAGTTTTTTTTTACTTCATTTGGATATAAAAAAAACGGGAATGCATGACAACTGATGTACCCGATTTCCTTTTTCCAGTGGACGAGTCTATTACGTTTTTGACATGTGTGTTGAGACTTATTTTCTTACGATGCGTTGTTTTTTTTTTCTTTATCAGTTTTTTCTGTTTGAAGATCATTAGGACCAAGTTTCCTGAAATTTATTTAGGGCTACGTTTGTGAAATGATGATTTAATTTCGTCTTTGTCCGTGGACACAAACCCCCTTTTTCACAGAAAACTATTAGACGATGTCATGCGATGTTTATTGCAGCTATAAGCAATAATATTTCATCGAACTTATATATAAGAAATGATGATCAAATAGCAAACCAAACATATTGTTAGAAAGGTGAAATATATATTTTTTTGCATATTTTTCTGTTTTGAGAGATATTTTTTTAAATTTTTTTTCCCGACCGACTGACCAACCCGACGTTTTCATGGAGAAAATCCGTAAACCAACAAGTTAAAAAACCCTGGCCTAAGGTGAGATGTAAATAAAATATTGAATTGAACTGTATAAAAAGTGAAATATAATGTAGCTTAATGACACCACAATGATTGATTGATTGCTAGGGAATAACTTCGCCATAATTGACCTTATATATGTTCCAATTTGTACTTCCACAGCATGAAAGATCATCCTCAGGTCAATTTTAACTTTTCTATGATGTACATGTATTATGTGGACTCTTGTTTATCTAAATTTTTTGTCATGGTATCATCGTTTTTTTCTTTAACTTTAGTTTTGTTGCAGTGCCTTTTCTTTTTTTCCTGAATTTTATATCAACCTGAATCATCTTTTAATACTTTAATAATGATAAATCTGTTTCTCCACAGATTTAATGAAAAACTATGAGTTTAATATTTCAATAAAATTCAATAAACATTTCAACAGCTGGTCAGAACCAGTTTGAAAGCTGTTCTATTTATTACAGAAAATGATTTATCTCCCTTAGGCTGCTTCTCTAATTATCTTTTAATTATTGGATCAATCTTCCTTTTTCTTCAGTCAGATCGATTTTCTTACTGAGGACTTTGTATCATCTACTTTTAGTGTTTTTAGATGCACTTACAATGATAGAAACATACTGATAACTGTAAATTCAGAAATTATTGCAATTTTTGATGAATTAACAAATAAACAAATCCAATTATTGCAATTTTAGGAAAAGATATCTAAATGTGTGTTCTTATTATTGCAAAACTCAAGTTGTCACATTATAAGCATTACTAAAAAACCTCATAACAATTTCTAAATTTATAGTATTTTACAAACATAACAAGAATGATCAGGGGTTGAAGTCATAAAACTTTGCTCAGTGCTCGGAGCACAAAAACCATGCTCGAAACATAAAATCCAGCATTTTGATTGGTTGATTTTCGAGTACGAGTACAAAAAATTGACTCGAAAGTTTTATGACCGCAAGGCCAGTTTATTTGGTTTTACTAATATATATGAGTACATACCAACATATTTATATCTAAACTGTACAATATCATACAACAAACATGAACCATGATTTCCACACTTCGTATTCCAAACGAGACATGAGGTATCTATTGTATTACCAAACATGATAGGAGCTGGAATATAGGCTGAAAATAGAAATTACAACTTTTAAGATGGGTAAATAACAATACAGAGAGATAACTGTTTTAATCACATTCTATAGTAAAGGAAATATTAAGCTTCTCAATGATCAAAATCAGTGTTTGTCAAACTGCGCTATATATCCAATCAAATTTTTCAATAAAGTGTGTGGTTCAAATTTTTATATTTTTGTCAAAGGGGTAAAGTAAATATTTGGCAAAAAATTATGAAAATTAAACAAGCCAAATAATTGTAGTCAAGGTGTTTAGTATAAATTTCTTATCCCAAACATAAAATGGATCCTCTTCAACTTATTCACTTCTATAAATAAGGCAGTTAGTTTTGTCATTAGAATCTAAATTTTTTCATGTTGGGGGTTTTCATGGCGGACTATACTACAGCACTTTTTCCTCATTGCTAAAGGCCTTAGAGTCACCTTTAATTGCTTTTATCAATTTCATTCAACTCTGGTGGATAGTTTTCTTACTGGCAATCATACCACATCTCTTTATTTTTTTATAATGAAGTATTTATTGTATTTCAATACAAGAAAGGAACAGGAATATAGGACATGTAGGATGAAGTATAAAATAAAATACATTTTATATGGTACAATTTCTTTTCATTTTTTTTAACCTCATTTTTTTTTTTTAATGGCATGCATCATTGTTGAAGGCCGTACGGTGACATATAGTTGTTAATGTCTGTTTCATTTTGGTCTTTTGTGGATAGTTGTCTCATTGGCAATCATACCACATCTTCTTTTTTATATTGCTGATCATAAACAGCAGCCGGATTTATGTACAAAATCAATTTTAAAAGGAACAGTTTAAATCTTTTAAAAACTTACCAAACAGTCTCAAAATCACAAACTGTAAGCCCAAAGCAAAACTCTTCTCTTCTTCATGAACAGACCTACAAAATAAAAATATTAAGACTATGGCATACATTGAGTATCATGCAAACATCAGTGTCCACAACTCAAACTTTGAGGGCCATGGCAGAATTTTTACAGGGAAAATTATCAAATAATTATTTCGTTCAAATCTTATTATCAGCATTCGATTGGAAGAATTTTATTAACACCACATATTCTCAGATCTACAGTGACATCACAACATGTAACTGACCAATCAATGATTAGCACTTTGTGTTATGTAAACAATGTTGAGAGGTGATGCGGATAAGAATCCTCTAGATTTTCCATAGACTTCAATGCAAATTAAGTTAATCGATATATATTGACACTAGTTGAATTGTGAAAGACACTATAAAATATCTCCATTTTGATTTTTATCATACTATATCCTCTGGTTAAAAAATAATCAGCAATATAAATAATCAGTTATCACCTTCAAATAGATCAAAAATCTAGAGGAATCTTATCTGCATCACCCCTTGAAAAATTTAAATGCCAGGATGTCCGGATCTGAGAATTAAGGAGATTGTATTCAGTCAGGATTTATTGACTGGTGTTTAACACAACCCTATTGTTGTTGATTGTGCATTTATAAAATATCTTCTAAAATATCACTTTTCTTTAGTTTTGGTCTTGAAGCCAGTTCCAAAATTTATCAGGTGAAGGATGTTAGGCACTCAAAATTTACTTGAATTTCTTCAGATGCTTTTCTTTATAAATGGCCTACCCTCACCACACACTTTTAATCTAGAACAGCCCTTCAGGGAGATCAGAATTAGGGATAACTTTACAAGGTTTTGTGGTTAAAATCATGAAACAAAGATAAACAACTTTTAAAACCAGATTTCTTTCTTTTTCATTTATAAATCTATGTCACCTAGGCTACAATAAGTGATACAAGGTTAGATAACTCTTACCTCAAGGTCACCATTAATAAAGGCATCTATGTACCACCCACAGTGAAGGTCATAAACACAAGTATAAAGAGGAATGGATAAAGATTATGACAATAAGTGATACAAGGGTAGATAACTCTTACCTCAAGGTCACCATTAATAAAGGCATCTGTGTACCAGCCACAGTGAAGGTCACAACCACAAGTAGAAAGAGGAATGGATAAAGGTTATGACATGTTGATTTACATGGACCATTGGTTGCTACTGGTGACACAATAACCTCTGGTGATACAGGATTATCCATGATACATGTACAGCCACTGAAATTCTGAAAAAAAAAGTAAAAGGAAACATGTAATAAATCAGATATTTGTTCTTTTCTTAAATATGTTTGTTTAGGGGCCAGCTTGAGGAAGCCTCCGGGTGTGGGAATTTCTCACTGCATTGAAGACCTATTGGTGACCTTCTGCTGTTGTCTGTTCTGTGGTCGGGTTGTTGTCTCTTTGACACATTCCCCATTTCCATTCTCAATTTTACTAATTACAAAATGAACCAAGGTTACTTTTTCCCCCCTAAATTTTTTTTGACTGTACTTTGTATTCATTTATTGGGATTTAAGTGTTGCACAAGCTCTAGTTTATATTTATATAATGTTTTACTATTGTCTCCTCTTTCTTTAGGCCATAGAATGTTTGTTCTCTTTCTTGTGATCTTATGATTGTCTCCTTAGTACTGATGCCCAATGAATTCATTCATAAGAAAATAAGAAATAAGAAGACATGATACGATTTTCAATGGAACAAATATCTACCAAAGACCGAAAGACAAGTAGACGATATGCTGCAGAGCACACAATAGTTAGCTTCTAATCTAATAACATGGTCCATAACAGTTCAATTACTGTAAAACAACTAATTTTTGGAAATAGAAAATTAACGTGAATACAGTATAAATTGTCATGAATATGTTAAATTTGTATCTATTCTTATAACAAGAGGCTGTCACAACGACAGCAAACCGGATTTATTAACATTTATTTGTGTCCTGGCAATATCACAAGAACCATAACTGATGAATGCTGAAAGTGAAAATCGTCAATATCAAATTTGACCTCCATTTTGTAGTCAGTATCAACATATTAAAATTTCAAAAGCTTTGGTTGAATGGTTTATGAGAAAATGCACAGACACAACTGGAAACACCATTTTTCAATCTTTCAAGAACCATAACTCCTGAACGGTAAAAGTCAAAATCGTCATTATTGAACTTGACCTCCATTTTGTCATCAGTAACAATATATTAAAATTTGGGAAGCTTTGGTAGAACAGTTCATGCGTAAATGCAGAGACACGACTGGAAACTCCATTTTTCAATCTTTCAAGAACCATAACTCCTGAACCGTAAAAGTCAAAATCGTCATTATTGAACTTGACCTCCATTTTGTCATCAGTAACAACATATTAAAATTTGGGAAGCTTTGGTAGAACGGTTCATGCGTAAATGCACGGACACGACTGGAAACTCCATTTTTCAATCGTTCAAGAACCATAACTCCTGAACGGTAAAAGTCAAAATCGCCATTATTGAACTTGACCTTCATTTAGTTGTCAGTAACAACATATTAAAATTTGGGAAGCTTTGGTTGAACGGTTCATGAGTTAATGCACGGACAACATTTGATTGGCACCCGCCCGCCCGACCGCCCGCCCGCCGTACATCCCCAAATCAATAACCGACATTTTTGTCACAAAAATCCGGTTAAAAATACATCAAGTAAAATAGAAAATTGCAAAATTAAAAATCTGCAAAGTGGACTAGAAGGGTAAAACATGAAATAAGGTAACATCAAAAATAAGTTGGTTTACAGTATCAGCTCTTACAAATATTTGGGCTTGAACTCTAGCAGGTTTTTTGTATTAAAAGGTTCATACATTGATTTTTTTTTTTTCTGAGACAGCAAGAGTAATCCAATGTCTGTAAAACATTATTGGTACCGATATATAAATGTTCCTAAAATGATAAATGGCTGACCCGTGTTAAGAGAGAGCCATATCTCTTGCACGTTAAAGACACTCGTAGATTTGGAAAAAGAGTAGGCTAATGCCGCTACAAGGCAGCACTCGCACCTGCAAAGTGGAAAGGGATTTATATAAGTTGCAAAACTTGTTTCCCAATCAACTATAAATAAATATGTTTAAACTAACAAAAAGATCCCTACCATGAGTTTCTCCTCTGGTGTAATGTAGCTATAGAACCGTGTACATCCAGCATGACATGGAGAGAAGTATGTGATCCCATTAATACCACATCTTATATCTATCTACCTACCATGAGTTTCTCCTCTGGTGTAATGTAGCTATAGAACCGTGTACAGCCAGCGTGACATGGAGAGAAGTATGTGATCCCATTAATACCACATCTTATATCTATCTACCTACCATGAGTTTCTCCTCTGGTGTGATGTAGCTATAGAACGGTGTACATCCAGCGTGACATGGAGAGAAGTATGTGATCCCATTAATACCACAGTTTATATCTATCTACCTACCATGAGTTTCTCCTCTGGTGTAATGTAGCTATAGAACCGTGTACACCCAGCGTGACATGGAGAGAAGTATGTGATCCCATTAATACCACATCTTATATCTATCTACCTACCATGAGTTTCTCCTCTGGTGTGATGTAGCTATAGAACCGTGTACATCCAGCGTGACATGGAGAGAAGTATGTGATCCCATTAATACCACATCTTATATCTATCTACCTACCATGAGTTTCTCCTCTGGTGTAATGTAGCTATAGAACCGTGTACATCCAGCATGACATGGAGAGAAGTATGTGATCCCATTAATACCACATCTTATATCTATCTACCTACCATGAGTTTTTCCTCTGGTGTGATGTAGCTATAGAACCGTGTACATCCAGCATGACATGGAGAGAAGTATGTGATCCCATTAATACCACATCTTATATCTATCTACCTACCATGAGTTTCTCCTCTGGTGTAATGTAGCTATAGAACCGTGTACACCCAGCGTGACATGGAGAAAAGTATGTGATCCCATTAATACCACATCTTATATCTATCTACCTACCATGAGTTTCTCCTCTGGTGTGATGTAGCTATAGAACCGTGTACATCCAGCATGACATGGAGAGAAGTATGTGATCCCATTAATACCACATCTTATATCTATCTACCTACCATGAGTTTTTCCTCTGGTGTGATGTAGCTATAGAACCGTGTACATCCAGCATGACATGGAGAGAAGTATGTGATCCCATTAATACCACATCTTATATCTATCTACCTACCATGAGTTTTTCCTCTGGTGTGATGTAGCTATAGAACCGTGTACATCCAGCGTGACATGGAGAGAAGTATATGATCCCATTAATACCACATCTTATATCTATCTACCTACCATGAGTTTTTCCTCTGGTGTGATGTAGCTATAGAACCGTGTACACCCAGCATGACATGGAGAGAAGTATGTGATTCCATTGATACCACATCTTATATCTATCTACCTACCATGAGTTTCTCTTCTGGTGTGATGTAGCTATAGAACCGTGTACATCCAGCATGACATGGAGAGAAGTATGTGATCCCATTAATACCACAGATAGGTTGTGATTCTCTCTGGGAACAATCACAGTTCATGTTACATGTAGAGGTCAGGTTAGCTTCTGCATTATCTAGGTCAAAACCATAATCATCAAAATCAGTACTGAAAAAATAAAACATATTCATCAAAATCAGTACTGAAAAAACAAAACCATAATCATCAAAATCAGTACTGAAAAAAAAACCATAATCATCAAAATCAGTACTGAAAAAATAGAAACAAAAATCATCAAAATCAGTATTGAACTAGATGTGTCAAAGCGACACGAATGGCCCCATCCCAAAAAGTTGAAAAATCTGCAATTTCTATATAAACACATGTGGACACAAACATGGTAGAAGTCTCACATATCAGAAATCAGCTCAAAATCGGAGGGGAATAGAGAAAAAATCCATATAACTGTGATTTTCAATAATATATCGAAATCCAAAGCCTGTTATTTCAGCGAAAATAAGCGGAGTGGAACAAAACTTAAGTTTGACCTATAACTCATCATGATTAACTCACATACCAAAAATCAGCCAAATATCTGAAGTCGTTTGGAAAAAAAGTCCGTATAACTGTGATTTTCAACAATTTCTCAAAGTCCAAAGCCGTAATTTCGGCAAAAATTAGTGGAGCAGAATGAAACTTGATCTGTAACTCATCACGGCTAACTCACATACCAAAAATCAGCCAGTGATATTGTTGTCTTTTTTCAAAACTACCTCTACCGTTTTTTATTGGGAAAAATGCATATTTTTATTGAAATTGGGAAATTTGTATATATTTTATTTTAAACACAACTCCGATTTTTTGCTGACCTTTGCTGTCTTTTCTACACTGTTTTTTCATGTATATTTTGGTTGTCAGACATTTTCAACCTAAAAGGTATTTTTTAGAGAGGGGAAAGACACGTAACATTGATGGTACTTAATGCATTGAAAACCACATGTGTTACAAACACCATGATGATTCTGATCAGAAAACCGGATATCAAAAGTGCTTTCTAATATCAAAATAATAACATGAATACGAAATTTACAAGCATTACTACCAATGCCATCACTGTTTTGGGAAAATGTAAAACTTTTGGGAGGAATTTAAAGCCATATTTTTTAGTTATTGGGAATTTTCTCTAGGGGAAAAGGCCGAATTTCGGCTGTAATTTGAGGCAAACAATATCACTGTCAGCCCAATATCTGAAAGCGTTTAGAAAAAAAGTTTGTATAACTGTGATTTTCAACAATTTCTCAAAGTCCAAAGCCGTAATTTCGGCAAAAATTAGTGGAGCAGAACGAAACTTAAACTAGATCTGTAACTAATAATGGTTATCTCACATACCAAAAATCAGCCCAATATCTGAAGATGTTTAGAAAAAAAACTCTGTATAATGGTTTGTTGCAGAATGACGGAATGATGGAATTACAAAAAGACGGAAAAACGGAATTTCGGAATTTCGGACAAGGGTTAAACTATATGGCACAGACAACTTCGTTGCAGGGCCATAAAAAATAAAATACATTTATCTTTTATTAAAATATTCAATGAACATGTACAATGATTTCTATCCCACTATTATTACCTTTATAGTATTGGCCATAAAGGCATTGACGCTTTTTATCGAGCCTTCGACTTTAGTCGAAAAAGCGAGACTAAGCGATCCTACATTCCGTCGTCGTCGTCGGCGGCGTCCACAAATATTCACTCTGTGGTTAAAGTTTTTGAAATTTTAATAACTTTCTTAAACTATACTGAATTTCTACCAAACTTGGACAGAAGCTTGTTTATGATCATAAGAAAGTATCCAGAAGTAAATTTTGTAAAAATAAAATTCCATTTTTTTCGTATTTTACTTATAAATGGACTTAGTTTTTCTGCAAGGAAACATTACATTCACTCTGTGGTTAAAGTTTTTAAAATTTTAATAACTTTCATAAACTATCCTTGATTTGTACCAAACTTGGACAGAAGCTTGTTTATGATCATAAGATAGTATCAAGAAGAAAATTTTGTAAAAATAAATTTCCACTTTTCTGTATTTTACTTATAAATGGACTTAGTTTTTCTGCGAGGAAACATTACATTCACTCTGTGGTCCAAGTTTTTTAAAATTTTAATAACTTTCATAAACTATCCTTGATTTGTACCAAACTTGGACAGAAGCTTGTTTATGATCATAAGATAGTATCAAGAAGAAAATTTTGTAAAAATAAATTTCCACTTTTCCGTATTTTACTTATAAATGGACTTAGTTTTTTTGCCAGAAACAAAACATTCACTCTGTGGTTAAAATTTTTGAAATTTTTATAATGTACTTAAACTATCCTGGATTTCTACCAAACTTAGACAAAAGCTTGTTTCTGATCATAAGATATTATTCAGAAGTAAATTTTGTAAAAAAAAAATTCACTTTTTCCGTATTTTACTTATAAATGGACTTAGTTTTTCTTCCAGTTAACATTACATACAGGCTGCAGTTAAAGTTTATAAAACATTTATTAGATTCATAAACTATCCTGGATTTTTTACCAAACTTGGAAGCTTCTTTCAATCAAAAGACAGTATTGAGAGGGAAATTTTTATTGATGTTTTTCCTCATTTTTGTTGAGTCTGCGATTAACAGCAAAAGTAGGCGAGACACTGGGTTCCGTGGAACCCTTACGAATTTTTTAACTTCATACTTTATTTTGCCTTTTTTTTTTACTAGTGTCACTGATCATGCTGATGAGTCTTTTGTAGATGAAATGTATGTTTTGTGTAAAAATTGTATGAGCCTGATGAGTTTTTGTCGAGCCTTCGACTTTAGTCGAAAAAGCGAGACTAAGCGATCCTACATTCCGTCGTCGTCGGGGCGTCCACAAATATTCACTCTGTTGTTAAAGTTTTTGAAATTTTAATAACTTTCTTAAACTATACTGAATTTCTACCAAACTTGGAAAGAAGCTTGTTTATGATCATTAGAAAGTATCCAGAAGTAAATTTTGTAAAAATAAACTTCCATTTTTTCCGTATTTTACTTATAAATGGACTTAGTTTTTCTGCGAGGAAACATTACATTCACTCTGTGGTTAAAGTTTTTAAAATTTTAATAACTTTCATAAACTATCCTTGATTTGTACCAAACTTGGACAGAAGCTTGTTTATGATTATAAGATAGTATCAAGAAGAAAATTTTGTAAAAATAAATTTCCACTTTTCCGTATTTTACTTATAAATGGACTTAGTTTTTTTGCCAGAAACAAAACATTCACTCTGTGGTTTAAGTTTTTAAAATTTTTATAATGTTCTTAAACTATCCTTGATTTCTACCAAACTTAGACAAAAGCTTGTTTCTGATCATAAGATATTATTCAGAAGTAAATTTTGTAAAAAAAAAATTCACTTTTTCCGTATTTTACTTATAAATGGACTTAGTTTTACTTCCAGTTAACATTACATACAGTCTGCAGTTAAAGTTTATAAAACATTAATTAGATTCATAAACTATCCTGGATTTTTTACCAAACTTGGAAGCTTCTTTCAATCAAAAGACAGTATCGAGAGGGAAATTTTTATTGATGTTTTTCCTCATTTTTGTTGAGTCTGCAATTAACAGCAAAAGTAGGCGAGACACTGGGTTCCGTGGAACCCTTACAAATTTTTTATAAGCATTTACAGAATGCACGTCTTACATTAGTCTTAAAAAATTGCTCATCATGTGAAAATGTGTCATTTTTTATATATTTTTTTTTTAGAGCATTGGTCAAATAAACATGATAATATTAGTTACACAGTGTGTAATTGTCCTAATACAAGAATTTATCGAGTCAATAAAATTCATATCGGGTGAGGAGAAGCCAAACCCGATATGAATTTTATTGACCCGATAAATTCCGTATTAGGACAATTGAACACTGTGTAACGAATTTATCCTGATTTTGTTATATTACATATTATTATATTCAAATTCAATTTTAGGACAATATCAATAATATATTTTAGATATTTAATCTAAAACTGTGAAAAATTAAAAATATGATGACTAAAAAGCAACTTATTTTTTTATTTTTTTTATTAGGTCAATGGTATAAGGGAGATAATTCCAATTGACGTAATAAATAAGGGAGATAATTCCAATTGACATGATAAAAAATTGTACTGAAATTTATTAGGACAATATCAGCCAATCAAAATGTGAGAAATTACTCTAAATCAGGATAAATAATACTTGTCTTCCATGCCAAAATTAAATAATCTATCAGTATGACTAAAAAAAGTTATTTACAAAAAATTTTCAGACCCCCCTCCTATCACAATCAAATCAAACATTCCTAAGCAGTTGATGAACACTATTAGACTCCTACAATGTATCAATTACAATTTCACCTTGTATGAGGCTCCCGCAGGGTCAAAAACGACCTGCGACTTCTGGGCTTTTTAGAGGCGACTTCTGACCTGAGGGCCTTCTAAAAACGACCTGCGACCTGTAAAATTTGGAAAAAAAAAACGACTTCCGACCGACTTCCGTCCTCTGTGTTGGGAAAAACGACCTGCAACCTGTACGTTTTCCTTAAAACGACCTCTAAACGAATTTAAAAGCGACCTTGCGACCGGAGGGGGGTACCCTGTGGGAGCCTCTTTTATTATATAACAATTATTCCAGCTTTGTGTTTTTTAAAATCAACAAATGGCATAATCCCACTACATGCACTAAGAACCAATCAAGAAATTCATTATTAAGTGAAAATAAATTGCAAAATATATTGTAAAGATGACATTATGAAATGCACTATTCAGAACATTGCACATTCTTATGACTGAAAGTATGCACTATAATCACTTATTGATTTTTAAAGTAGATTAAATTTGATCTTTATTCAAAATTTGCGTCCATTAATTTCCTTAAGTGTAAAACTCATTTCATATTTTTACTCTTAGGAATAGATATTTAATTAATTTTGAGACATAGAATTACATCAGTTAGATCAGGGGTTATAACTGAACATGAAATTCTAAATGAATGTATTGGTTTTATACAAGGCTTGCGTCCTGTATTTTCCTGTAATAGATGTATGTGTCATAGTAATTATGCAATGACTAATATATAACACTACAAGAGAAATCATTCCTTGAATTTATTTTGCTTAAAATGATGAAATCTTCTTGTGTTTAAAAAACAATTTGGCCATACATGGGTTTAAATCTTTTAGCCTACTTCCGGTGTCAAGCATTAACATGACATCTTTGTAGACTTTTTAGACACTTTAGAATTGAATCAAAATTCCAAAAAAATATTTTGAGGTGAAAATGTGAGCATTTAGCAAATGTTTAGAATATCATTGAAGATCACTTATCTATTGCCAAATTGCCATAGAGCATGTAGAGGAGAAGAAGTTTATTGTGACCTTCAAAAGTCATTATTAACTTAACAAATAGCCAATGGAAATGTATCAATTTGTGTATTAGATTTTAGTAAAAGAAAACCAAATGAACACATTTTCCCTATCTCTTTATTATATAACACTCAGGTCAGACTGATAATAGAAATATTTAATCATGCAGAAATTATTTAACAGGTCACAGACATAGGAGAATCAAAATATTTATTGAATAAATCTTCTTTCTATATTCCTATTTTTTTCATCCACAATCCCAAGTGAAATACAGTCAAACTTTCTTAAGAGACCACCTGTAGTAAGCTTAAACCTGAGTTATAAGACCATTAATTTTAGATCCCTCTGTGGTACATTTGTATAGATTGAACCTGTATTTAAAGACCACCTGTCTTAAATATGAGACCACTTTATTGCTCTCCCTTCGGGTGGTCTCTTTAAACAAGATTCACTGTATATCAAATGACTTTTTATTAAAAATATAATTTAAATCATTTCAAAGTGTTTTTAAATTATCAAGCTAATTAAAATCAAAGCGCTGTAAGCGCTGAAGGCAGTTAACCCAAAACCAAGGCAACCGTAATTATGAAAACTGTGGCAATGTTGCCTCAACATTAAACGTTCATGTTGATCTAATGATTTATTTATTAAGGCAAATAATTTATATGTTATCAAGGTTTCAAAAGCAATGCATATATCAATGTATATTTTTTTATGGTGAGTCTGCAGTGGTACAAGTTCCCAATGATTGCAGTTGTTCTACTTGGTAGTTAACCTTGGTTTTATTTGACTGCTAAAAGTTCAAGTTGACTTAGTATTAACATGTAATAGTATAAATGGACTGGTTTCCCTAGAAAAAAACTGAGTTTGTGTTCTATAGTACAAAAGGTACGAGACACGAATCAAGACAAATGTTCACTACAACAGGGATCAAAGGTGAGGTCTGACTGACCTGCCCATAGTAAATGTAAATGATTTGTTATTTTGTCCCATACATATGAATATATATAATTTAGGGGTGGGGATGTCAACGGTTTTCAAGTTCTCAAACAGGTAGGGGTAGGCAGATGATTTAGGGTGGCAGGGGGCCCGCCCCCCATTTTTTTGAGAAAAAAATTGGTTGCTTATATAGGGAATCACTGAAACGTGTCTCCTAGGTCATTCAGCGGGCCCCCACTTCTGGATCCGCCACTGGGGGTAGGGTGACCTCAGGGACTCCCCCTATCTTTCATTTGAATTGTTATATTGTCCCATACATAAATATATGGTTAAGGGGTGTCGATCTCAACGGGTTTCAAATTCCCAAACAGGAGGGGGTGGGGTGACCCAAGGGACTCCCCCTATATTTCATCTGATTTGTTATATTGTCCCATACATGAATATATATGGTTTAGGGGTGGGGATCTGGACCATTTTTAAATTCTAAAACAGGAAGGGTGGGGTGACCCCCAGTGACTCTTCCTATATTTCATTTGATTTTTCATATTGTCACAAACATGAATATATATGGTTAAGGGGTGTGGATCTCCACCGTTTCCAAGTTCTCAAACAGGAGGGGGTGGGGTAGCTCCAGGGACCCCCCTATATTTCATTTTATTTATTATATTGTCCTATACTTGAATATATGCAGGGGCGGATTCAGGCGGGGGTGGGTGGGGGGGGGGGTGTTACGGGATTGCACCCCCCTAAAATTTGCAAGCATGGGTTGTTCTCAGCTTAATAAAGAATATTCCGATAATTTTACCTCCAATTTTGTGTAGCCTCGCTCTGCTGGGCGAAAATTTAAGTTTGCGCCTCATCTAACCTAAAATCCTGGATCTGCCCCTCATATGGTTTAGGGGTGGTGAGCTCGACCGTTTCCAAGATATCAAACAGAAGGGGGTAGAGTGGCCCAAAAAATGCCACCTATATATCATATGATTTACTTACATTTAGGTACATGTATATATAATATAGTTGCATTATTTGTGAAAATAAAGAAAGAAACTTTCAGCTACTTTAATTGACCCTTCGAAATTGCAGTAATATGTTTACACTTTAAAAGCATCTCACATGCATTATCATCGTTTATCACTGATAAAGAAAATTTAGACTGTGACCATGAAAATGTATATTGTTAGATATACTGTTCCCAGCTGGCACGCTGTATTGGATTTTTAAATTAAAATTTGTCAAAAAGTAACTTTGAGTTTCTGTATAAAATATTTTTCTGCTTTTTCTTTCTTTTACATATATCTTTTGTTTTACAATTCTAGTGTTTATATTCATTTACCTGCATAGATTTATTTTTTCACCTGCTTTGATTTATTTTGTAATTGAATTGTAATTGATCGCCAAACCCGCAATTATCCTTATCCGCTTCCGGAATCGGATCCGATATTGTAAAAAATTTTCTTCACGGCCGCCATTGTTATGTGTTAACAATGTTGTTTTTGTCAATCAGATACGATTTTACTCGAATTTATACAATATTTGTCGGCGATTTTCTGTATAAAGCTAGCAGTTGAACAAAATTAACATCGCTGTCATGAATAATAATGATAAAAATAAGTGTTTAGCTCGTTTGATTGGAGACTTTGGTGACTTGCATGGAAGGTTTGCAAAGTAAAGACAGTAAAGAAGTAATTTCTTATTTTCTTTCAAGTGGAAGGTGACTTCGTCGGGCGTAGCTAGAAACCAACTATCCTAGTCGAAATTCCGCTTGCACAAGTGGAAGGTCGCGGACCTCGGACCACCACTAATTTGCACACCTGCCTCCAAATTGAAAAGCTATGAAAATTTCTTTTTCTAATTTGAAATTGCCGCCAACAGCATGAACAGTTGAACTTATTATATAATAGACTACTGACGTAGTTATACTACGTATTGATGACAAACAATATTCCTACGACTTTTTCCATTTGGGAAATCTAAACTACTTCTCTTAAGAGATTTTCGGCGATTAAATATTTCATACAATTGTTCTTTGACATCTTAGCTAAAAGCACAATTCATAATGAACTACACAAGGATTCTTAATAAGCACTACTTCCTATGTGTAACTTCAAAACTTTTGGATAAATCGACGATCATTTAAGGTTTTTCTGGTCATATTTTTTGTAATCCAGAATAAAAAGTATTAAAAAAGTGTTCAATTAGTTATATATAACATAGTAGCGAGCTAGATAATAACAATGGCAAGTATTTCAGCATTTATTAGGTAGAACACAAATCTAGGGTGCTCGCATAATGCAGCTTAACTGCATAAAAACATTAATATTTACCTGTTAACATAAGCATGATATGGAAATGTAGCCCCTGCCATCTTGACATTTTCACAACCAAGCACCATAAACAAAACAAAACCGGACAGAGCCAGAGCATCTAGCACCAATGCTAACTTTATAGCACCTGAAACATACACAATCAAATTAATTTGTTGAACAAAATACTATAATAAAACTTTTGTTCAGAAAACATAGGATATTAATACTACTTCCCAGCCTTAGTTTTTGTGTAGTGTTTACTTAACTGTTCTCTTTGCAGTTGACGTGGATTTCCATTTCAGTTTTCTATATAGTGTGTGTAGACTGTTGTCTCTTTATTGGTGGGTCTCCTGTTTAGTTTTCTGTGTAATGTTTTATAGACAGTTGTCTCTTTATTGGTGGGTCCCTGTTTAGTTTTGTAGACTTTTGTCTCTTTATTGGTGGGTCTCCTGTTTCGTTTTGTAGACAGTTGTCTCTTTATTGGTGGATCTCCTGTTTAGTTTTTTTAGACTGTTGCCTCTTTATTGGTGGGTCTCCTGTTTCGTTTTGTAGACAGTTGTCTCTTTATTGGTGGGTCTCCTGTTTAGTTTTTTTAGACTGTTGCCTCTTTATTGGTGGGTCTCCTGTTTCGTTTTGTAGACAGTTGTCTCTTTATTGGTGGGTCTTCTGTTTAGTTTTGTAGACAGTTGTCTCTTTATTGGTGGGTCCCTGTTTAGTTTTGTAGACTTTTGTCTCTTTATTGGTGGGTCTCCTGTTTCGTTTTGTAGACAGTTGTCTCTTTATTGGTGGATCTCCTGTTTAGTTTTTTTAGACTGTTGCCTCTTTATTGGTGGGTCTCCTGTTTCGTTTTGTAGACAGTTGTCTCTTTATTGGTGGGTCTCCTGTTTAGTTTTTTTAGACTGTTGCCTCTTTATTGGTGGGTCTCCTGTTTCGTTTTGTAGACAGTTGTCTCTTTATTGGTGGGTCTCCTGTTTAGTTTTGTAGACAGTTGTCTCTTTATTGGTGGGTCTCCTGTTTAGTTTTGTAGACAGTTGTCTCTTTATTGGTGGGTCTCCTGTTTAGTTTTGTAGACAGTTGTCTCTTTATTGGTGGGTCTCCTGTTTAGTTTTGTAGACAGTTGTCTCTTTATTGGTGGGTCTCCTGTTTTGTTTTGTAGACAGTTGTCTCTTTATTGGTGGGTCTCCTGTTTAGTTTTTTTAGACTGTTGCCTCTTAATTGTAGTGTTATGTTGACTTTTGCACATAATTAACTTATACTTTAAATTTTGATAGCAGAATTTGTTTGTTAACTTATAAACAATATCGACTGTATGAAATAATTGCTGAATCTAAAGTTAGTATTTTATTCTAACTCCCAGTATACCCAGTATAAACCTACTTCTGATTGACCCTAATCTAAACAACTATGTTATCTTGTTCTGATATCAATTTATCAACAAACTAAACAACTGAGGTTAACATATATCCTTTGTTTCAATGTTTGTCTGTCCTGTCTTTAGTTATCACACTAATGTCCAGACAAGATCGAATTTAAGTATCACTTAGAAACAATGATGTGGCTTAAGTAAGATCAATAGATCAAATACTAGATCCTTTTTGTTATGCGTCATAGATATGTCTTTTTTTCTTCTGACACAAATGATGCCCCTCTTTTGCATATACTTACAAATGTAATACTACAACAGGGCATAACTTGAGAACAGTGAAAGTGATGCCCCCATCCCAAAATTGGAACTTGATCTGTTTTTTTCTTCATTCAGTAATCAGCATTGTTAAGTTTCAGAAAATTTGGTTGAGGCAAAGTATCACTTAGAAACAATGATGTAGTTTAAGTAAGATCAATAGATCAAATACTGAATATTCTTTTTTTATGTGGCATATAGATCAGCTTTTTTCTTTCGACACAGATGATGTTCCCTCTTTTATATATATAACGATATAAAGGGCAAATGTTATAAAGGGGCATAACTTGAGAACAGTAAAAGTTGTCCCCCCCCCCCTAATTTGAACTTGATCTGTGTTTTTTATGGGTTTTTTTTGTCATAAGCATTGTGTCCAAGTTTCATTACATTTGATTGAGGCAAACTAAAGTTAGAGAACAGAAACCAATTTTGGGATGAGGTTACTCTTAATAACCCCTCCCATGACAGCTAGGGCATAAAAGTATTAAGAATTCAAAATAACTGGCATGTCACATATTTTGTCCCTTAAATGTTAGCTTAACCTTTTGGAAACTATGTCAGAAATAATTTGTGCAAGTCAGTGGCAGATCCAGAAATTTTCATAAGTGGGGGCCCACTGGCTGCCTAAGAGGGGGCTCGATTGCTTCGCGCTTCAGTGAATCCCTATATAAGCAACCAAATTTTTTTCTCAAAAGGGGGCAGCCCGGACCCCCTGGGCCCCTTAAATCTGCCTCTGCAGGTCGAAAGTATGTCAACCTTTCTAAATCACTTATTACACAATTATTTGCAGACACTGAATAAATATTGAATAGAAGTCACAGTACACTGTTCATTAACCTTGAGTAAAACAACTGTATTATCATGTTTATCTTGTTCTGATTTAATTTATCTTCAAAACAAACAATTGAGGTTAACTTATCTCAAATGTTTGTCTGTAATCAACATACCAACATGACTTTACTTTATAGTGGAAAAATTTAGAAAGGAGTTTATTTTCACTAATTTCTTCTCAATTAAGATAAAATCACCAAAAAAAATTAATTCCTTAGGCTTAATTTGACTTCAAAGGAAGATAAGAATCAAACATTAGGTTTAGACTTAAGAATTTTAAAATAAAAACACTCCATGAAAATAAACCATTTTACAATGTTATAAGACTAGAACACACTTTAATTATATTATTGTTATATTATAATAGTGTGATCTACCTTTAGGATGTAGCTGGAATCTTTTTAATATAAAACCTCCGACCAGTATACCAACTACAGCACCAGGTATACCTATACCACCTGAAAATACAAAAAAGTCGCAACATTAAATAATTATTATAAATGAATTGATGCATGGAAATTACATAGAGAGACGACAATGCACAAATATTACAATAAGAAATTTAATTGCAATTTCTATTTTAATCTCTGTACTCATATTTTTTTCCATTGAAAATTTTTACATGAAGAAAGGGAAAAGCTTCTCATACTGTAAGGCCAAACAAAGTTAACTCACATACTACTTTGTTTGGCCTAACAGCATGAGAAGCGTTTCCCTACCCATACCTACCCTAATTTTATTCCAAACCTTCAAGTGTTTTTTTACCATTTTTGGTTAAGCACTGTTAAAGTCACAATATATGTTTCTACCGTAGACTCAATGCAAAAATATATTAGAATTTAAAAAAATCCCTATTTAACTTTTTTTCAGCATGTGGTTATATTTACACACATACCTTCTTGTTTGGCATAATGGAACAAGTTAAAATCAATTTGAAAATGTGACAAATTTCAAGACACTTACACCACAAATGATGGTCTCAAATTGTGAATTCAAGCAATGATATCAGTGACCGATTTATTATAATTAATTTATTGGTGTTTTCTTTCAGATGCTTTTGAATTGAACATTATATAAACAATTCAACTGATCAGCAAACACATTGCCATTTAATTCAATTTGCAACAATCAAATTGCCAATTGTTTTTGCAAACTGTCAAATACAATATTGTTATCCTAAGGGAGCTACCATTTGATTTTTATGGGGGGCTAGGATGAAAAATTTTGTCCTGCCTTTTTGTTTAGTTGTAATCTCTGTCCTGCCTTTTTATTTTTCTTTCTGTTTGGTCCAGCTTTTTTTTTTTTTAGTTTATCCTGACTTTTTTTTACCTAAATTGTCGTCCTGACTTTTTTTTTTCGCAAGTGTCTCGATCATCCTGCCTTTTTTTTTTACTCAAAACTCCTGTCCTGCCTATTTTTTTCAAATTTCATCCTAGCCCCCCCATAAAAATCAAATGGTAGCTCCCTAATAGTACTACTGTACAGAATACAAAGAAATTACACTTTGAAGTTATCTGTAAGATTAGAAAAACATTGAGGCGAAATTAGATCTAAAATTAATCGTTTTTCAAATTCTGTCCATTTTCCTCATTGATTGTTGAGTATACTTCAATATAAAAAGATACGATTTTGTTTATAAACTTTTTGTTTCAAGGGTTTTACAGATTTAAAAGTACACTTGTACTCTAGATCAGCCATGACAAAATTGAATTTAATTTGATTTATTACCAAAAGTGCAAGATCCTCATGTGTTGTCAAGTTTGTTATAAAATAACTCTGTACTCATTAATATATACATTAAAAATTATATAATCCCCAACAAACCATTAGCAAAATTATGTTTCGAAATGTCTATAGCTAATTTGTCCTTCATTAATGGACGTCAACTTGTTTTGACACAGTTCTGTGACAAAATCATTGACTCTCCTGATGTTATGATTACTATTTATGTCATAAGTGCATGTGGCATTTTACAAATAACATTCCATGATTACATATTTGATAAGCTGGACCAAAACAAAACACCTCAACTATCTCTTGTACCTAATTACCTCATGGTAAGATTTCACAAGTTCTATTGTATTTAAAAGGTCATGTTCACTTCTGTTTTCCATCATGCAAACATTTGAGAATTTTCTAAGAGTTCTTTGAAAAACATAAAATGTATAGTTCCAATTAGAGAGATTTGCAATTGAAAACGTCAATTTCATGATCAAATTAATTAGCTAAAATTACAAAAGCACAAAGAAGCAGCATCATGCATTGTGTATGTTGAAAAAATAATTCATTGGAATTTATATTCAACAACAACAAAAACCGTGCAAAGCATGTTTTCTTTCTAAAGAAAAAATGATAAAAGGGTGTCTTGTTTACTTCTTAAGGTGGTACCCAACACCTTCACTAAAATTAATTTGGCTCGTTTAATTTTCATAAAATTTTGACAAAGTATTTACTTTGACACTTTAACAAAAATATATAAAAATTTCAAAAATTTGAACCAACAGTTTTATCAGGAAAATTACACTGGTTTATAATATAGCAGTTTGACAAACACTTATTTTGATCATTGAGAAGCTTAATATTCCCTTACATCACAACATAATTAAAACGTTTAGCTGATTTTACAGAGTTATCTCCCTGTAGTGTTAGGTACCACCTTAAGAAACTGCACCAAGAAACTCATAGATAAAAGTGTCTTTACTTGAATTAATTAATGGTGAGACTTTGTGTTATAATTTCCAAGGGCACAAATGACGTAAACAAACAAAATTATAAAGAAGACAAATAGTGCTACTATTTAGGCATCAGATCTAAGGAGGAACATTTCTGAACAGATTAAAATGTAAAATAGGATAAGAAATTTACAAATCACTTCTTTGTTTCATATCATATACATATATAAATAAATACTGTAGATTCATTTATTTTTGTGGGTATCAATAATGGTGGATTGAGGAAATCTAACATGTTCATGGATATTTGATTTTGTGGTTTTGGCAAAGTTTGCATTCACGCCTTTAAAAATTTGTAATTCGTTGAATATTTAAATTTGTGGTTCCCCTGTACCCACGAAATCACGAAAATTGATATCCAACAAATATTAATTAATCCATAATATCTGTTACACATAGAACATTGTGTATGACCTTTAACAAGTTTCCAAACAAAATGATTCAAACTTAAGGAAGTTTGCTTGTCATGTTTTGGTATTTTTGTCAGATTACCCGAATCCTCTGGTATTATCCATTTGAATGCCTTAAAAAATTTGCCCATTGACCCCCATTTTTCTTTTTAAAAATCTTTTACATCTATAATGATAAGCTATCTGTAAAAGTCTTATAAAATTTTAATTATTTTTTAATAGTTTTTGAGAACTTAAACTTGTCAATGATAAAGCTATGAAAAATCAAAAGAGAACATTTTCTCACCAAAATTCCATTGGCTAATATATATCGAAAACAAGCACATTGACCAATATTTTTTTTTTGCTTTTTTGCTTCCTTTATTATTTATACCCTATCAATATATGCTAATAAAAGTTAATTATTTTGAAAACTGAGAAGCCAACTTCCTTTACAGAACATCTGTCAATATAAAATAAGAAGTTGTGATACCATTAATTACCAATGAGAAGACAACTTTCCACCAAATACCAAATGACACAGAAATTAACGACTATAGGTCACTGTATGACCTTCAACAATGTGCAAAACACATAGTCAGCTATAAAAGGTCAAATTAATAGATCTGTAACACAAAATTTAAGGAGAAGACAATTCATAAACATTGATTCTCCATACTTTCCTCCATTACTAGGCGACCTCTGATAGAACCACTGTTTTCATTAATACTAACAAGTACTTTTACTTAAAACAGAACTAATGCAATGAGAATAACCAGACAACATCTAATGTATTGTGAAGAATCCCTTGATGTAGTAGCTGACAGCCTGAGATCCTGATCTGTACATACTAATAACTTAATGGTTTATATCCATTTAATTGTCAATATACAAGCTAATGCTTCTTTGATTGGCACAAGGAATTCCTAAATATGACAGATAGGGAGAGAATATGCTGAGGTGCAGGATATTCATAGATTGTTCTTACTTACTGTAGACATTAATTGCTTAATGGTGTCAGGGTGTCTTGGTCAGTTTATGAATTCTTAAGTATGGTCAAGGACAAGGAGAGATGATGGAGATACATAGATGATAGAGAATATGCTGAGGTGTATGATATTCCTTAATTGTTCATACTTAGAATTATTGCACAGACATTGTTAAATGATGTCAGGGACTCTTGGCCATGGTCAGTTCATGATTACATAAGTAATATAGTATGGTCAAGGACAGAATTATATAAAGGTCACTTCTATTATGGCGGCAATATAGACAGGATATGGAGATATAAAGAATATATATTGTGAGGTGCATGATATTTAAAATTGTTCTAACTGTATAATTATATGGTACAGACATTGCTAAATGGTGTTAGAGTGTCTTGGTCAGTTCATAAATACTAAAAGTATTGTATTATAGTAGAGAATTATATATATTATATATACAGAAACACTTGCTTTAAAGGTCAAATTTATTTAGTGAAAACATTTGTGGTCAGCTCAATGAGCTCATCCTTCTCTTGTCCAGTAAAACAGTTATCATACCTTTTCATTTATTAGCTTATCTTAAATGCCATTTGTTATTTTTTAAGTTCTTCTTCAACTTGGCACACTGTGGTGAGAGGTTTTCAACAATAAATAAAGAGACTTTGACTTTCGACCTTACACATGTTACAACAAGATGAATGTCTGTCAGACAAAAATTCATTTGGTCAAACAGAAATTTTGAGTTTTTTTTGTTGAAAATTTCTTTTTCGGTCAGACAAACACTAAAACAGTTTGGCACAGACTGACAGACACCAAAATCCTCAAAATTTTGTTACACATATTTGGTCAAAATTAGATATAATTATTGGTAGTTTTGAGATTTATCTCTGTCAGACATTAGTAAAGTACACTTTTGAAGCATGACAGCAAAATCAAGATGTTCAGCCAGGCATCTAAGTTCACCAAAAAGTGTGTCAGACATTGATCAGAATAGCTGCTATCCAATCCATATAAGACAACTGACTTAAAATACCATTATTGGTAATTAAGAGATTATTCTGTCAGACATATTGGTCAGATGTATTTATAATAAAATTGAGAATGGAAATGGGGAATGTATGAAAGAGACAACAACCAGACCATAGAACAGACAACAGCAGAAGGTCACCAACAGGTCTTCAATGCAGTGAGAAATTCCCGCACCCGGAGC
Organism: Mytilus galloprovincialis; assembly: GCA_037788925.1. NCBI lineage: Eukaryota > Metazoa > Mollusca > Bivalvia > Mytilida > Mytilidae > Mytilus > Mytilus galloprovincialis. The sequence goes on from CM075339.1 coordinate 35,385,731, forward strand.
CGTTTCAGCTGGCCCCTAAACAATTTGACCTGAACGAAAAAACATTTATATAGTCAGACAAATTTTGAGATTCTGGGTTTTTCCTTTTTACTTTAAGTGTGTTTTAGAAGTTGGTTAATAACCAGTAATGCATATGATGGTCAATCAAGCAAAACACTTATACCCAATATAAAGCTTACACATTATGTCACATACATTGACAAAAATATATAAAACTGAAACAATCAAATTCCTACAAATTCTGTCATTCATAACAGGACAAAGTAAATTCAGTTATATTCAACACGTTTTACATGTAACATACATGTTGCTTTTTTGTTTTGATTTGAATTGAATTTTGGTGTTTAACACCCCTGTCAGTTTCAACATTTTCAGCTATTTCATACATATGGTGGCCAATGTTAATTAGTTAAAAGAAGCTGGAGTGCATGGAGAGAACCAACAAGGCCATAAAAAAGAATAGGTGTGTTTGCCCTAACCGTAACCTACCGAGAAAATAGCTGCCTACTCAAAATCTTTTATTGACGATGTGAAAATATTTTTTTTCAAATTCCAATAGGCATGAAGACTAATAGACAGTTGATACTTAAATTTCTCTTTGCCAACAAAAAAGAAAGAAAATGCTTACCTACCTACCCACTGTCGATGTTTGGTAGGGTTTGGGCAAACCAAAATATTTTAAAGTGTGGCTCAATAATCCTTGGCAAGGAAAACTGGAAATCCTAGTTAATTAAGTTAAAGGTTGCACTTTGTAAATACATCTGCTTCTCAAACCATGCCTCTTTTGGGGAGATCTTGAATATTCATAGAAAATTAATTTTGTTTACATACTGGTTCCCAGTTATGCTGTCTGTGTTCCATCTCACAGAGACATAACTTGGGAATGTTATTGTCTGTGTTCCATCTCACAGAGACATAACTTGGGAATGTTAACAGTAAATAAACATGTGCATATTGTTTACATTGAAATCTGTGATAACCTTTCAATTGAGGTAGGGGTAGCTAAGAAAATTACTGTTAGTTTAACATGTTTAAACTCTGAGAAGTTCAGGGCATATAAAAGTTGAAAATATGCCACACAGCCCTATATTTTGACCTTTGAAAAAAATTCTAGTGCATATGAACTTTTTTTTCAAAACTTTAGAGTAAAAGTGGTACAGTTTTAGCCATAAAAGGAGTTCCTATGGGAAATTGCATTGTCAATATTTACAGAAATGCAACCTATAAACAGTAGGTCAGTGGTGGTTTTTCTTTTTGCGATTTATGAATGGAATGTGAAAAACTATATCTCGAGTGAACGCGATTGATAGTTAGATTATTTTTACCGATAACCGCTATGAAAATCAGCTGACGGCGACTATAAATTCCATTTTAAACCGTAGAAAACCATGAAACAACGTTGATGACGTAACAGTCACATGACTAAATTATGTCTATGGGCTCATAACAAAATAATGTCAGCCAATCAGAAGACGTGTTACATCCAAAATTAAATTATTTGATAATATGCAAGCTTCTATCAATATTGCAAGCAAACTGAATAACCCTAGATCTGATGGGCGATCTTTTCACAATATGGCAAGCAAACTGCATTCTAACAAATTGGAAAATTCTTCATAACTGTCTATTTTTTAAGTTTGAATACCTATATTGGTTCAAATTGATTAAGAAAGGACATAAATTTATCTTTTTATTCCACAAAAGCAAAAAAAGCAAAAAATTAATAAATTAAACATGTCAAATAACAAAATTACTGATAGTAGGTGAACTTTATAGAAACATCCTTATCTCTCATTTAGCTACCAGATGAAATAAGTAGCTTATACAAAGTAGCAAGATCAAATTGACAGCAAAACTTTCAGATTTGGTCAGATGTAAATAAAAAATGTACTAGGTCTTTTCTTAAAGAAAGTTCTTAATTAGCCCCTGGAATATAACTAACGTTATTTTAAGTATTGAACAAAATTCCAAAGTGTACAATAACATGAATAAGGATCCAATGTAATTCCTAAGAGCTAAAGGTAATAAACAACCATGAAAATATATAGCAAAACACTCATAGTCATAAAACCAAGTATTAAGAATGTCAAAGTATTGGGAAAAAAGTCAATAATGTGGAGCCGTAATGGAAATGTTTTCCGTATAATTCACATGACAATATAATATAGTCGGTAAGATGTTTGATTCCATACGTTTACTTAACGAACGGAAATTGAATTACTTCGTCGTCTAAGGTCAATATAAACTGTTGCTCAATATATCGGTGACAATTTATGGTAAACAGGATGAATCGGCTGATGTTTCTCTTTGTTTGATGTATTCACTATGTACCATGTGTACAGCGAATGAAGATTTTTCAAACCCATACATGATATTGTAAATTCAGAAATATGTGCATGCATTTAAATGGGTCTGTAAAGAGTTTACTGAATAGAGAAAAAGGCTAACAATTGGTTGATTATATAAGGAATCACATGCACTGAATCAGCCCACTCTAAGGCAGTCAGTGGGTCCCCCTCTTATGAAAATTACAGAATGTAGACTGAGTAGACATTTAAGATTAAACAAAAGAAACTTGTCCAATTAAGAATGTGAAACATTAAGATGATGCAGGACAAGTTCCACAAGACAATACTGAATTCATAGTTATTCTGTTATTCTTCCAAATTATTTTCATTTTAACACTTTCAAGAGAGTTTTATCACTGAAATATTTTAATGAAGGGATAGCAATTTTCTAGCACTTATATTAATTATCCAATGAATATAATCATTATAATATAAACATGATAAATGAAACTAAGCAACATTTTCCAAGAGGGTGTTCTACATTATTAAAGGATACTGTTACATACTAATGATGGACTTCTATACATCTACATGTCCCACGGACATAATTTCAAATTCCCATCTTCGCCACTTGTAAAGACAACAGGGTTTCCGCTGGCGGTCGCCATTTTCGCAATTTGCGAAAAAATAATAATTGTGGCGATAAAAATTCGTCATTTGCGAAAGAATTTGGCGAAAGAAATATATAACGATTTATTTTCCTCCATCTTGTTTATTTACTTTTTTTCGAGTTTCTCTGACTTTACCCGATCTGACAATACTCGGAATTCACCTTGACCTCATTAAGATTTTGACAGAAAATCAATAATCAGCTGATTGCATTTATAGCTATAGACAACAAAGGACTAATTAATAAAGGTGTTGATTGAATTGTTTGACAAAATGATATGGCTTCCGCTAAATGTCACATACAGAATTGTTTTACCACTTTGCGACGCACGTGTTTGGAGCAAACTTTTGACGTCTCCTCTCCTTTTAAAGATAGTTTAAAAAAGAAAGCTGTTGCTGTGACGAAAAATGTTCAAAATCAGAAATAATCTCCGATTTAAGACTATAATTATATCCTTTGACTTTAATATAGTTAATTGAGTAGGGTGACTACTTTAAAGTCGTTTGAGTGACACACGTGTTTCAAGCATAGTTTTACGTCTCAACCTTTTCATTTACGATGGTCAAGAAAAGAAAACAGTTGTTATGAAGAAATCTATCCAAAAGGTTGCGAACAACCCCTCGAATGAGAGTAACCTTCAATGTAATGACTACACATGAAATCAGGGGTCAATTTCATGTGATAAAAGCTTTTGTCTTGTTGTACAAACCACTTCTTAGTACAAAAGGGCACATCCTGCAGCATTTTTTCTTTTAAAGAAACTTTCCCTACGAACTATACTGTTATTATATAATCAAAACATATCCATTAATTTTGTTATATTCCAGGACTTATATCTTCTTTATTATTAAAAGTATAGTGGCCCCCTCATTTAGAAAAGTTTAAAGTTAAAAAAAAATGTTGTTTTAAAGTAAATGTTTAGTGTTTATTCATTAAAATGTTCACTCTAAAATAAGTTTGAGAGAATAATCATAGACACAATGGGGCAAAATCATCTTATTTAAGGGGAAAAGGGGGTGGGGGTTTGAAAAAAGTTAAATTTTAAACGAAAAATATAGTTTTGTTACTTGGCGAAAAAAAATAATAAAGTGGCGAAAAATATATTATTTTGGCGAAAGAGGTGGAGAAAAAAATAATTGACACAGGGGAAACCCTGAAAGACAATATATTTAATTCAATGACAATTCACCTTCAGAGCAAACCATATTTCAAGAGAGTTTTATCAATGACATATTTTAATGAATGGGATCAGTGATTTTCTAGAATAATATATTATCATGTGTATAATCTAATTAATCTAATCAGCATTTTTTCCTGGAAGGGGTTCTACGTTATTAACATACTAATGATGGACTTCTAATCTACAAGTTCCGTGGACACGATTTTAAATTTCCATTTCACCACTTGTAAAGACAATTTATATAATTCAATGAAAATTCCCCTTCAGAGTCACCATAATCATCTATTGTCGTATTGACAAATATAATACTCATCTCTCAAAGGGTCTATATTACACAAAATTCCATCAATATATGCAGGCAAGGGATTATAATTAAATTGTATGGAAACTTAATATATGAGGGTGTGGATGAGGTTTAGATGTTGCTTAGTCTTTAGTTGTCTATGTTGTGTCTTGTGTGCTATTGTTTGTCTGTTTGTCTTTTTCATTTTTAGCCATTGAGTTGTCAGTTTATTTCAATCTCTTAGTTAGAAAGTCCCTCTCATGCTCTGGTTTCTTTCACTCCTCTTTTAGAGCGAAGAGAATGAGTAAAAGTGAAGAATAAAGGGTCCAAAAAATAAAGAATACAGGAAAAAATAAGCAACACAAGTAAAAAAAGAGAATATTGGGGTGCTTCCTGCTACAATACAAAAGAATAGAGAATAAATTTGGGCAAAATTACTAAGTATAGACTAAAATGACAAATAGAAAGAATAGAAATATGGAATTCCATCCAAACCCTCTTATATGATGGAAGAGAAATTTCCTGATGATGTTTACAAAATGTGACAATAACCATGATAACCAGGAGAGTAAACCACTCCAGTGTACATAAAGACAGGAGACAAAATTAAATGTACAGTGAAACCTGTTTTAAATAGAACCACTTCAGGACTTAAGATTGTGTTTCGGTTTTGGTCAATGTTTGGTTTTATCAGGTTCACACGAATACAATTTGATATGATGGTGATTAAGCACATGTTTGGTTAATACAGGTCTTCGGTTTATGCCAGATTTGGTTTAGCCAGGTTTCACTGTACATATATCTAACTTTGCTTTCGGGCCGATTTGAATATAAAATTCACTAAACGGTATTTTCAATTCATCAATATTTTATAAAGTAAATTGTTTTGGTTGAAAATAAAATCAAACATTTAAGGAATGACTGTAATATTTTTTCTGTCTATGAAGAAATAACATAAAAAATTTGGTGCACACAGAATAACGCGCGTAGAGGGTTATTTAACAGTGTGCACCACATTTTTTAAGTTATTTCGAATAGACAGAAAAAATATTACAGTCATTTCTTATAATTTAATTCTAAATTCCATTTTAAACCGTAGAAAACCATGAAAAAACGTTGATGACGTTGCGGTCACATGACTAAATTATGTCTATGGGCTCATAACAAAATAACGTCAGCCAATCAGAAGACGTGTTACATCCAAAATTAAATTATTCCTATATGAAAACAAATATATCCAAACTGATTAAAAAGGAGTAATATCTTGAATTCTGATCATTATTCCAGATCTTAGGTTATTTAAACAAAATAAATATATGTTTTATTGCTTTTCAACAAGAAATTAACTGACTTTGTCAAAAATACAATTTGCACTGCACCCAAACCTAGTTGAGGATTATGTAGGATTTAACAGGTGTTTTGGTTTGCAAAACAATACAAAGGTTTGAATGCTGATAAATATGTCAGGATTCTGATGTACAGTAGTTGTCATTTGTTTATGTAATTTATACATGTTTCTCGTTATTTTATATAAATTTTTAAAATAGACCGTTGGTTTACCGTTAGAATGGTTAACACTAGTAATTTTGGGGCCCTTTTTTATAGCTTGTTGTTCAGTGTGAGCCAAGGCTCCATGCTGAAGGCCGTACATTGACCTATAATCATGATAATGGTTTACTTTTATAAATTATTATTTGGATGGAGAGTTGTCTCATTGGCACTCATTATATGACTCATACCACATCTTCCTATATCTACAAGTACAGTATCGGCCCATTTCAGCTCTGTTCAGAATTAAATCAGCCATGGTGAAAAAGAAGAAGAGTATAATTCTTCCACATTCTATAACTGTGCTTATAAACTGGTGTTTCCGACAGCTGTACCGCTTCCTTTGACCCTTTTGGAAAATTAAGCTAACATATATGTCTTTTTCCTAGACTTCAAAAGATGCAACATTTTAAATGAAATCTACTCCCCACTTAACAACTAGGAAATAATATTTTAAGTTGACCTTTGACTTACCTGTGAAAAGATTGGCCATTGACTTAGATGTACCAAACTGTGTCTCTAAATATTTTGGAAGGAAGACGACAAATCCACTAACAATAGCAATCTCACAACAAATACCAAGACTGGTCAACACGTAAATCTTATTCTTTAATAAGTTCAACATCGAACGAGGAATGTCTGAAAAAAAAAATTGTAAAAGTTCAGCCGTAAATACATGAAATAAACATGTAAAAAATATTAGTAAATTTTTTGTAGAATTTGTTTTGAACTGCTATAAATTCAAATTCGAGTGTGCATTTATTTTTGTAATATTTGAAAAACGGACAAAATATGACATTTAATCAATTATATATGTATAGACAAATGATAAATGCATACAAATGAAGCTATCTAATTTCAAATAAGTGTTTTTATTTTTGTGAAACCTATCTCATCTTAATCAACTTTAATAGGAAAACAAGGCCAAATAAAAATATATGTGTGGTTCCAGTTACATACTTTTGAAAAATAGGGTCGGTAGGTCGGCAAATTTTATTTATTTTTTTCTAAATTTTATTTAGGATTGTCAAAATCCGGAAAAAAATCGTGTGTTTACCGAAATTGTTTCCAGTATTACACATGTCAATACCAGAAGTCAGCCATTTTAAAATTGTTTGGTTGCAAAATAAAGACAGTCATTTACGTTTTTCATTAATTTTGTTGCATTTTGACAACAAATTGTTATGAATTCTTGCATTTTACTAATAACAGATACTTCTTATGGAGATTCAAATGACAGAAATCTACGAATTTTATATTATTTTAATTCACAATCCTCAAAATTAGATCTTTTGAAATTTATTTTTCAGAAATGAAAAAAAAGTTCTAGGGTCGGGGGGTTTAAACTAGGGTCGGTCGGGTTTCTGGAACCACACATATATTTTTATTTGGCCCAAAACAAAACATTTGAATTTGCAGTTTTGTAGAATTCACTTGTCATAAAATAAAAGTAATAATTCAGTAGATTCTTTGATCAACAAGGAAGTAAAAATATCAAAAGGATTTTTCTGCAGGCTCAGCACCGAACAAGGAAAGTCTGAAATAATTAGAGATGTTGATCTCCTCAGTCCTGCAATGATAGTTGCTGAACTGACAACAGTCACAACACTTATGCGCTTTGTTAAACACTTTTAATTAGGTAACAAAGTTAGACAATCCTAAGTGTTAACAGTTTATTTTTATCAATTAATGAATAGAAAATGCCTAAAAACTAAATGTTTTTAATTGGGTATACTGTCTGTATATAGTAACCACTGTCCATCTGGGCTAAAAAACATAACACAACATTTTTAACCAGAAATTATTGAAACAAAATTAATGTTTAATTTGTTTGGTTATGTAGGATATAATGCTCAGAAATTTTGTTACAAAAGTATCAACAAGTATAGAAGCTTTAGAAGATCTATTATTCTTTATGATATTTTATTCTAAATAAACCAGACATATATCCGTAACCATCTGTAACCAGCCATGATTTAATTTCCTCAATATAGTACTTATGTTGGAAACTGATTAAACAAGAATGTGTCCAAAGTACACGGATGCCCCACTCGCACTATAATTTTCCATGTTCCATGGACCGTGAAATCGGGTAATTATCTAATTTGGCATTAAAATTAGAAAGATCATATCATAAGCAACAAGTGTACTAAGTTTCAAGTTTATTGGACTTCAGCTTCATCAAAAACTACCTTGACCAAAAACTTTAACCTGAAACTCCCACTTTCATTTTCTATTGTTCAGTGGACCGTGAAATTGGGGTCAAAAGTCTAATTTGGCTTAAAAATTAGAAAGATCATCTCATAAGCAACAAGTGTACTAAGTTTCAAGTTGATTGTACCTCAGCTTCATCAAAAACTACCTTGACCAAAAACTTTAACCTGGACAGACGAACGGAACCACAGACGGAGGGACGGATGGACGAACGGAGCCACAGACCAGAAAACATAATGCCCCTCTACTATCGTAGGTGGGGCATAAAAATGATACTGGAGATTTATCATGTTAATAGTAATTGGTACTTTCTAAAAGTATTAAAATGTTATCTTCCAAAGCCAACTTCTTAAAAGAGAAGCAAGAATAAAAAGAAATAATAAAATGTTGACACAGAGATATGTCTCACCTGTTGGCATAAAATTTAGTAAAAGACAATCTGATGTACAACATGTATGTCTGATGGAAAGCAATGTTGTTTATCAATTGAAAGTCACTGGACCATGATCTAGTGAGAATCACAGACAGTATAGATGTTGGATCAATTCATATCAATCTTACAACTAAAGCAGAAAACTTAACATTTTAAAGTCATTGAGCATTGTCCTAAAGGCAGGTACTCAAAAATAATTGTCAAACTGAAATGTACTGATTGTAAAGAAATTTTATGCCAAATATATACTTCCATCACAATTTGTTGAAGTTTTTATATAAACTGTTATCACAGAGATATGTCTCACCTTTTTTTGTAATTTTGATTATGCAAATGTTGAAATCAAAATAGCAATACTTTAACATCTTATGCAAGTTATGCAAATATTCAAAGTCAATAAACCATGACTGAATTACATGGCTAAACAATCTCCATGTAAATGAGATGTGCCAATGCTAATACAACTGCATACCAAATACCATTGACTTATTAGAAGTCGTTCACAAATCTAAATACAAACATTAACTTGTAAACTATGTAAAAGTTTCAAAGTCAATGAACCATGAAGAGGGGGGTGTGGCTATATAATCTCCATGGAAACAATACTTGCAAATTCCAATAAATTTGCATACCAAATATCATTGACTAAACATAAGCAGTTCATCTAAAACTGATCTTATCACAAACTAATACATGTAAACTAAGATAAGTTTCAAAGTCATTAGACTGTGACTGAGGGGCAATGCCATATATTCTCCATGGAAATGAGATGTGCCAATGCTTATACAACTGAATACCAATTAACATTGGCCTACCACTAATGGTTCCCCTTGAACTGACCTAATCACAAACTAATACATGATAACTTGGAAAAAATTTCAAAGTCAATAGACCATGACTTAGGCAGTCCAGGCAATAACTGAAAACAGTAATATTACTATTTTATATAATATTACAAGTAAAAGTAATATTACAAAAAATAGTAATATAATTCTCATATTACTAAAACCTGTAATATTGTTATATTACTGAAATGTGTAATATAGTCTCCATATTACATAAAACAGTAATATTACTAGAAAATGCCTATATTACATAGAACTGTAACATAAGGCTAAAAATCACTAATGCTGCCTTTAACTCGAGGCTGGAGACAGCATGACATAGTTTTAGTATCAAATTACATGGTAAATAAAAGATGGATCAAAATCAGTTTCATCACTTCTGCAAAATCAGATGGAGACGCCAGAGCAACCAAATATGGAGATGGAAAACGCTACCAGTATTGAGTAAAGGGAATATTTTATCATATTGTGAGGGTAATAGAATTTTTAAGTTAAATAAAAGTACTTTATTCTGATAGCTATATATATATATATAGTGTAATGACTTGTGATATTTTTAGACATGGTGCAATAGCACCGTGACGTTTATCTTGTTAGCGGTATGCAGTTAAAAGGGGGCACATAACGTATATCCACGTGTTTAACATGATATCAATCAGTAGCCAAAAGAAAAGAAAAAGATCGGCTTAATAACCCCTTAGATGTATAAACCCATACATCTATGCTAACCCAAACTCCGAAAATCGTATGCAGATAATAAAAAGAAAAATGTTTTACACTCATGATGCCCTTAAACAATGTTGTTTTTGAATTTTTATAACATCACAACTATGATTGCGTAATCAATCTTTCCGATTTTCCTATTTATTACAAACGTGAAATAATGGTAGTTAATAAACAATAATAACCTCATAAAAACTCGTTGATTTGAAAAGCTTATGTTAAAAATACGGCAACTCCTTTGATGTTTCTTAATTTCTCAGATCTCGATGAACACTATTCATATTGTAATCTTTTATTTACAATACAATAAATATTTTCAATTCATGTGCAATTTATACACAAATTTTTACTGGGAATTGTTATAATTTAAATACGGTGACCCCTTTGATGTTTTTGAATTTCTCAGCTTTTGCGTGAAAACAATTATCTTTTAATTTTAAAAACAATTACATTTTAGTCTTTTATTTTCATGACAATCATATGTTCAGGACAGTTAAACAATTACTGTTCTTCATTGTGTACATACTACATTTGCAGTTACAAACATTTTTACCGCAAATTAGTAATACAAGTTAAAACGGTGATTCCTGAGATGTTCTGAAATTCTCGGCCGCCTTCCGTGAAAAACAAATTCTTTTTAATTATTTTATTTTCATAACAATCAAACAATGTTTTTCAATATGTACAAACTACGTGTGCAGTAAAAACCATTTTACAGCGAAATATTATAAGACATACATGAGTTGTTCCCCATGTTAAACACTTGAATATACGTTATGTGCCCCCTTTTAACTGCATACCGCTAACAAGATAAACGTCACGGTGCTATTGCACCATGTCTTAAATTATCACAAGTCATTACACTATCAGAATAAAATACTTTTATTTACTTAAAAATTCTATTACCTTCACGATATAATAAAATGTTTCAACTTACTCAATACTGGTAGCGGTTTCCATCTCCATATTTGGTTGCTCTGGCGTCTCCATCTGATTTTGCAGAAGTGATGAAACTGATTTTGATCCATCTTTTATTTACCATGTAATTTGATACTAAAACTACGTCATGCTGTCTCCAGCCTCGAGTTAAAGGCAGCATTAGTGATTTTTAGCCTTATGTTACAGTTCTATGTAATATAGGCATTTTCTAGTAATATTACTGTTTTATGTAATATGGAGACTATATTACACATTTCAGTAATATAACAATATTACAGGTTTTAGTAATATAAGAATTATATTACTATTTTTTGTAATATTACTTTTACTTGTAATATTATATAAAAAAGTAATATTACAGTTTTCAGTAATTGCCTGGACTGTTAGGGGCAGAGCCAAATTATCTCCATGGAAATGAGATATACCAATGCTTATACAACTGCATACCAAATATCATTGACCTACCACTTGTGGTTCCCCATAAACTGGACCTAATCACAAACTAATACATTGTTGACGCCGTCGCCGACGCCGGAATACTTATGTCTCGCTTTTTGACTCTGTCAAGGCGAGCCAAAAAATTACATTGAAAATAGCTGCTTAATCACAACCTAGGAAGCAGGGGCTCAAAATAGTTGTCAATCTGATATGTACTGATAGTAATGCAACTTAATATTAAACATGTTAAACACCTAATCAAACTGACCTTCAGAAAACTTAACAATTGTTGACAACTTCTTTACTGTCACTGCTGACAAAAAAGCAATCCCTAGGACTCCCTCTCTGTGACTTACATCACAGCAAAGATTAAACTGAACGAAAAACAATAAATTAACAATAAACTTGATTACGTACTTTGTATATGATTGTGCATCCCTTCAGCTGATCAAACCAATAGTTTTAGCAACATTATCATGATTATAATTATAAGAACATTTGAAACATTGATAATTAGGTTCATAGTTGCTGAATCATGATCTTCAGTAGGGCGCATGGCCTCAAAAATAATTGTGAAACTAATATGCATTTTTAAATTTAATATCAGTAGTACTAACTAGTAGTACTTAGTCCCTATCAAACTTACTTAAGACAGAAAAAATGACATCGAAAATTGCTGCAAGTTTTGTATAAATTGACATCAATTTTACATATATCCTTATTGGTCAATAAATTTTTCCCAAATTAAGTTAAGAAGGGGGTAGGGGGGTCAGTGAAAAAACTGTATGAATTAAGTTTTTTATCCTTCATTGAACTTTTGATATCATCCCTAAAGATAGAACTTTATGCAGTTTTAAATCTAATATTATTGATCTATCACAAGTAGTTCCTATCAAACTCAATAAAGAACTATAACTATTGCTGAAGCTGCTGCTATCATCAGAAAAGCAATCCATATGTCATGTATGTCTCATTTCTAGACAAGATAAAAAATCAATGTGTGATGTAGATTAAAAAATAATTTAAATCAGAGAGTACAAAATGTTATTAATTTGCTGGAACAAGTACTGTAGCAACGTTACATTTTACATACATGTATACAAAAAGAATGAACATATATATGTTGAATAAACATGAGCTTCTGCATTAGTCCTATAGATATAGTTCTGGTGGGGCCCGAGGTTTCTCATGAAAATTTTCGATTCTATTTAGATGATTACAGAATCAATACAATAACAATATGTAAGTTTTAATTACCAGGGTATTTATAAGTACAATGATAATAACATATACATGTAGGTTCAGTAAACTCAGAATTTATTGGGAAAATCTTCAGAAATAGGAAATCATTCTGATTGTGATAATTCAAGTGGCATTTGCGATGTTTACATACATGTACATCAGGTACATGTATATCTTCATGTAAATATTTACATTTTTTTTTGGCATACCCATTTTCAACACTTACAAATTCACAAGAATGACATTAATAGGGATGTATATGGGAACAAAGTACAGGCCTAAAATGCCTATAGCTAACCTCTAGAAGATTCCTAATAGCCAACCCTTTAGTACGCCAAATGCCACATTTATTTCATAATGACACATACATGTATATCACACCTTAGAAAAGCTAGTAAACCATGTAAACATGGTAAACTGTGTGTCATCTTAAATGATTTTTGTCATGACTATTTATATATATATGTATGTTTTTGCCACTGTACATTAAACAGCAATCAATTCATCTTTTAATCCACACCCCTCCTCATATTAAGAGACTGCAAGTTAGCATATAGACTTATTTAGTGGACATGTTATACACTTTGCAAGATAGTTTCATTGCCAATAATACCACATATCCTTATTTTTCTATTGTCACTTATTTTGATACTTAACTTTCAATGTTCTAGCTCAGTCCTGCTGTCTTAATTAAGGGGAAGTAATTCACTTAATTCAACCATTCTAACGGTAAACCTACCTGTGATAGTTTTACCATACTCCTCCCCATGTTTAGAAGTCCTATCATCCTGATTCAACAATTCTTCTTTAGTTTTCACTTCCAATATTTTTCTTTTCTCCTCCACCAAAATTCGTGGAAATGACAGAAAAGGAAAGGCAAGAAGGAATAGCAGAATTCCACAGATAATAAATCCACCCCACCAAGCACCAATCCACTGTGGATCTGACGGACGAATGTTGACGATATAGCTGAACACGTCAACATAGTACTGTAGTAAAAGTGCTCCTAAAGCATAGCCTAACACAGGACCTAATACTCCAGATGCATAAATAAAAGCTGAAAAACACAACAAATAAATTAGTACATAAGCTTGGCCTAATCTAGGTTTTCATGTTTTTTTTGGAGGACATATACATATATATGGGTTTATTTTTTTCTGGTTTTGTCTTTTAAAAGGATAACATGAATAACATTAGCAAATATGTTTTACATCAGAGTTAAGTTTGACAATGATGACAATATATGATCTAAAGCATATCTGCTAATGACTCAAGTATATATATATATATACCAAATTCAAGTATTGTATTTAAGAGGTTTATTAAAGTACAATCGTGACAATATTATAGGGGAATATATATTGCTTAGTAATACATGTAACTAGTTGCAAATGAGCTTCTTTCACATAAATACTATATTGAAGGTTGATCTACTTACTGCATAAATTTTATTATGAGGTATATATAAATGACATTTACATACTTGTACCTCATAAACTTTTTTTTGCTGTTATAGCATGTATAGCATGTAAAGTTGCATTAACATGCAGATGCATTATGTGGAAACAAGTGTGCCTATATACATGATATAGACAAACTGCAAATGGTCAACACTTCCATTTGAATTACCCCTTAACTACATATTTTTCTTATACCTCCCTCTCAACAATGATTGTATTCAAATAAACATCTTTCCAAATAAGTTTTAAAAAAAAACAACAGATTAGCCCTAAGAGGAGAAAAGTTATTTCTATAAGCATGTCGGTTAATATGCTGGTTCCCGGTCTTACCTAGATATGCTGGTGCCTTATCCTTAGGAACATGATTGTCAACATAAGTTGTTCCAAGTGTCAACACAGGTGTTCCTCCGGTACCAATCAAAATCTGAGCCGATATAAGTATCAACACATAAACCCAGTTCCCTGAGGTCTCGCCAATACATTTCTCCTTATATTGTCCACTTAAGTCATCAACCACTTTACAAATATTTTCTTCCGTTTCATTGTGTGAAATTCCACGATGGACTGTATATTTTTTAGCAATGATATGTGGTAATGCAAAAAGGAATGCCCCAAGTGACATTAGGAAAATTCCGTAGCTGATCCATTTTGGAATGTGACGTCTTCCACCTAGATAACTAATAAAAATAACGGTTACTAGAGAACCAAATTCGTAAGATGCTACAATTAAGCCAGATATGGAACTGCCGATTTCAAAGCGCTTTTCTATTGTAGTTATCACACTGTTGAAATAACCAGTTGACATCGTCCCCGTTGTCACCATCAAAAGACACATACAAGTAACAAACGTTTTTATATTGGCGCAGGTCTGAAGTCCATTTGGTCGACATTTTCCTATCCCACAAGGCTTATCTTCTTCTATTTCATCAACAACCTCAATATCAACTTGAAGTCGTGATTTGACATATTCGTCTTTTTCAGTTTTGCCTTTCAAAAACTGACTTTGGCTTCCGACGGAAAAATCGCTGACTGAAGATTGCTGGCCCACACTGATTCCACCAGGGGTCTCAACATTCTCACTAATGATATGTATCGATAAATTTTCCAACTCCTTTAAGTCTGGTCGCGCCGCCATTACGTCCTCCAATCTTCTACACGATCAGGACTTTAAGTAGTTCTGTGACATCGTGTGTTGACAATCCTTTTCATATATACAACTCTTCCCCTGTTGTGTTTGTAATAAGACATCCTTCATAATGGTCTGTAAAAAACAGAGAATAAAGTAGATATTATATAATAACTTTAGTTATTGTATAGCAATATAATATTTCCCACAGAACGTAACCAAAAGTTAGCGTGCAATAAATTCTAATATTGCACTAGTGCAATAAATCTTCAAAATTCATGACGTCATCAACGTTTAAATCTTAGTTTAAACCAATTTTTACTTTCAAATATTATATTGCTATACAATAAAAGGGTTATTGCATGAATATTGGGGAATATTGTCCCTCGTAGAACATATATTGCACTCGCAAGCTCGTGCAATATAAAATTCTACTCGGGACAATATTCCCCAATATTCATGCAATAACCCTATACTATCATGATGAAATTTTCTCATAATCAACTGTTAATTTCACAAATTATATAAAAATTATTCCATTCTTCATTTGTTCTTGTACACAAACTTCTAGATCAATAAACAATACATCTCAATGATCTCATATTAATTCTAAGCGAAGAAATTGTTTTGTTTTATAAATATGTAATCAATTCATCGAGAAATATTACTTCTAACAGGTCTAACTCAAAACAACAACAAATTTGAAATATGTATGACAGAAATACAAATTCAATTAGACTTCCACTAATAGTCTTCAGAAAAATTGCTTCCACTCTTAAAAATGTTAAACCTACATTACATAATACAAATTATTGCTTAAATGCACTGATGATGATGAAATAATGAAAAACTCTTCTAGACAAATTCAATATCTATGATTAATTTTCTTGGAAAAACAAAACAGAATTTTAAATAAGACTGTCCAATCAGATGAAATCACTACACTCCTTAAAGAGTATCCCAAATGTGTAAAGCCAAGATAAACAAAAACATATATATTGTATCCTGTTATTTCTTAACATTTATCAATAATTACAGCAGATTTTATTGAGTATGTAGCCAAAGGTAGTATCTTTGGTTAGCTTGCTTGTTAGCTGACCGTGAATTCATTATCAGGTCAGGTATACTACCCTTCTTTTGAAGTAGCCTAGTCCAACAGACAGATAGATTTGTTATCTGCCGGACTAGTCTACTCTTAAAGGAGGGTAGTTTACCTGACCTAACAATGACCTCACGGTTCAGCTAACAAGCAAGCTAACCAAAGATATTACCTTTGGCTACACACTCAATGGAATCCGCTGTAAATATTTCAATTTCCTTCAGTCAATTATTTCTTCAGAGGTTTCTTAGCTAGCTACTTTCCCATTTTAATCTTGTCTACAGGAAAACACAAGGAATATATCCTAGTATTTAAAACTATTATCCTACTTTTCAACTACATATGAGCCACTAGAAAATAAGCTCCAATTTAAAGTTTGAAGGATCTTTTCTCCTATTTCGTATAGAACAATTTTAAAACATAAAATGGTTATGGATGCTGCTTTTATCATCAAATTCAAAATAGCTAGATGCAAAATAGTTTATCTTTTATTTTACTGAGTAAATTATTATTGGTGGTTATTCCTATAAATCAAAATTGTTTAATTGTATTCAGACCACAAAGACACCAAAAACTGTGATGTACACAATCATCCATGACCTTAATTATAACCCTTTGTGTGAGTATACTGTAAACATGGTAAAGTTTTATACGTGTTTCTCGTTTCTTGTTTTTTTATTTTATATAGATTAGACTGTTGGTTTTCCAGTTTGAATGGTTCTACACTAGTAATTTTGGGGCCCTTTATAGCTTGTTGTTCGGTGTGAGCCAAGGCTCTGTGTTGAAGGCCGTACATTGACCTATAATGATTTACTTTTTTTTAAATTGTTATTTGGATGGAGAGTTGTCTCATTGGCACATATCTATAAAGGGTACCCTGCCTTGTGGACTTATTTGAATATTTGAATGAGTTAATTCGTACACAGACTCAAAATTCAACCAATCAAAATTCTAGAATTTGTGTTTCAAGCACAAATATTATACTCCTACTACAATATAGAACTAAGTAAACATTTATGACCGAGAGGCTTGATCTATAGGATAAAACAAATATATCCATGGTAAATTCTGCAACTGACATGTCCAACCATTATTATTAATTTCTAAAATTACATAAAGGTTAATAACCTCTTAAATTGAAACTATCTATCATGAAACATGAACTACATGTACTACTTAAATTTAATTATCATGTCTTTCAAAGAAGTCTCAAATATGCATGACTCTTTGTCATTTTTGTTTGTAAACCTTACTTAAACAATTGTAAGCTGAATCAGGATACTAATAAGCCTTGATAGGCCATTCCAGAGACATATATACTTGAATAATATAGGTCTCTGGTCATTCTAGAACTGATTCTTATTTTTTGGTTTATAAGCAGATCTAAATTCAAACCTTAGTAACATGTCCTAACCAGTAACCAGTTTAATAAACTATTATATTAGATGCATGTATGTTTGTTTTGTTTGATTTTTAATTTCAGTTTAAATATATATATTTCGGAGTTTAGTATGACGTCCATTATCACTGAACTAGTACACATTTTTTTTTACGGCCCGCTGAAACTAGCCTTCCAGTGTGGGATTTTCTCTCTGTGTTGAAGACCCATTGGTGGCCTTCGGCTGTTTTCTACACTTTGGTCAGGTTGTTGTCTCTTTGATACATTTCCTGTTATTATTCTCAATTTTACTAGAACACACCCGCGAAATCGCGGGCATTCAGAGCGTGGTTGAAAGTATGTAAAGTGTTGTAGGAAGATTTAATAACTTGAGAATTTCAGGAATAGGTACTTGGGGACAGGAAAATATCTGTTTTATCCATTCTTCTTTATTTTAAAAATTCCCATTTTTTTTTGTTTTCTATTAATTACAGTGTGAACATAAATTTAGTATATTATGAACATGCAAGTCAGGGGCCTGTAAATAGTAGTTGTCGTTTGTTTAGGTGTAACATATTTGTTTTTCGTTCATATTTTGAACATAAATAAGGCCGTTAGTTTTCTCGTTTGAATTGTTTTACACTGTAATTTCAGGGCCTTTTATAGCTGACTATGCGGTATGGGCTTTGCTCATTGTTGAAGGCCGTACGGTGACCTATAGTTGTTAATTTCGGTGTCATTTTTGTCTCTTGTGGGGAACTGTCTCTTTGGCAAATGAATCCTACCACATCTTCTTTTTTTGTAATCAATGAAATTTTGTAAAAGATTTAATGACTGGAGAATTTCAGAAAAGGTATCAAAAGTCAAAGGTACCTTGGGACAGGACAGTTGTTTTCTAGCCCTGCTCATTATTTTTTCCAAAATTCCCCCTTTTTTATTTTCTAATAATTTTAATAACACATTTCAGGGCCTTTTATAGCTGACTATGCGGTATGGGCCTTGCTCATTGTTGAAGGCCGTACGGTGACCTATAGTTGTTAATTTCTGTGTATTTTTTGTCTCTTGTGGAGAACTGTCTCTTTGGCAATCCTACCACATCTTCTTTTTTTGTAATCAATGAAATTTTGTAAAAGATTTAATGACTGGAGGATTTCAGAAAGGTATCAAAAGTCAAAGGTACCTTGGGACAGGACAGTTGTTTTCTAGCCCGGCTCATCCTTTTTTCCCAAAATTCCCCCTTTTTATTTTCTAATAATTTTAATAACACATTGATAATTTTAGCGCTTAAATGTATATTATGTACAGTCATTTCTATAAATTGCATATTTGTTTTTCGTTCATATTTTGTACATATAGATAAGGCCGTTAGTTTTCTCGTTTGAATTGTTTTACATTGTCATTTCGGGGCCTTTTATAGCTGACTATGGGGTATGGGCTTTGCTCATTGTTGAGGGCCGTATGGTGACCTATAGTTGTTAATTTCTGTGTCATTTTTGTCTCTTGTTGAGAGCTGTCTCTTTGGCAAACATACCACATCTTCTTTAATTGAAATCAATAATTTTTTGTAAAAGATTTAATGAATTTTCTAGCCAGGCTCCTCCTTTTTTCCCTAAAAATTCCCCCTTTGGTTTCTATTAATTTTAATAACACATGGATTATTTTAGTGCTTATCTGTATAGTATGTACATTCATTACTATAAATAAAGTGTATTTGGTTTTTACTTTCAATTCTCACTTTACTAATCGATCCACGGGCCAGCGGTCATTTATATATTATACAGACTCTCTCAATTGATAAACTCTGTGACCGCCATGGATAGTCAACTTGAAAATGATATCAGATAGAAAATACTCTTTATTCGTAGTAAATGTATGTTCAAAGTATAAAGAAAACGGTCCAAAGAAAACGCAAACCGGAAGTCTAATCTGACTTAAAATTTCGCCCAATGTCGGAATAATATCCGGACGCTTTTTTTTTCGTTTTTCTCCCAAAATATCTCAATCTGAATAATCATATGAATGGATGACAAATGCGACTATGCCATGTACCTATAGGACATAGAGGCATGACGATTAATTTATTGTGGAAAGAAGAGAAGCGACACCCAAAATGAGGTCTTCTCGTTTAATAGTATAGATGCCATAATCATGTGATAATACAAATGTACAATGCAATAAGTATACAGTGGCGGATCCAGAACTTGTCATAAGGGGGGGCCCGCTGACTGGCCTAAGGGGGGGCCCGGGCCCCCCAGGGCCCCCCCTGGATCCGCCTATGGTATATATATTCTTATGTTTGCTTAAAATTTTCATTCTTTAATATCTTCCACGAGAAGACACATGAACAGAGCCTTGCAAAGATGACTGACTTTTCTGTAATTTGAAGTATAGTATAATTAACAGTCAGAGCTCAGAAGTCTGAATCTGCTTTTGACTCATAGAGGTCTAAATTTATAAGTTTTAGGATTTGTCTCCCTTTAATGCAAGACAAAACACGACCTTAATAAGTCTAATATTGTTTAGCAAGAAATAATCGACCAGAATCAAAAGTTGCAAATATCTCCTATAGGTCCGGCGATAAGTTACCAAAATTGGTTAACTTCAAGACCCAGCATATTTATAAAAAGGTCATGCATCGAAATCAAATAATGACAACATTGCTTTATCTTCTAAAGAAAAATATGAATGAGAGTCTAAAAAATCAGAGATAAAGTTAATTTACCTTACAATGCAACCACCTGGAACCACACTTAATGAGATAAAACACCTGTGTTTAGTAAGGAGTGTTCAATTAGATAATTAAATATAGATAGCTCAAGTCCTTGTGAACTATCCGACAGGTTTTTGCTGTCATCATGGTCATAGGTGGTGTACATTGGCCACCAAGTAAAATTAAGTTTTATCATCAACATAAATAGACTTAAACAAGTCTGTCATTTTCTGACTTAGATAAGTCTAAAATTGAAAACACATTTTTATAATAAATACATGTTTTGACTTCTTGAAGTCAAAAACAGAAATCGACTTATGTCTGAGCTCTGACTGATTAAGATAGTTTTATTCCTCCTAAAACCTACATACTGATATACATGTACTATAACAAGACACTTACCTAATTATTCCTCCTTAAACCTATACTTATATAAATGTACTGTGGATTCCAGTGGCGGATCCAGGGGGAGGGTCCAGGGGTTGGAACCCCCCCTTTTTTTGGACGATCAATGCATTTGAATGGGTACATATAGTTGGAACCCCCCTTTTGTCCTGGGTTGGGAACCCCCCTTTTTAAAATAGCTGGATCCGCCCCTGGATTCATTATTATATGTTGCATTGGAATGGATACCAATTTCCGTGGATTTCGTGGGTACAGGTGAACCACGAATTCAAATGTACAACGAATAATCAATTTTCCTTAGGCTTTTAAAAGTTTTATGTAGTTGTCAGCAAAACCATAAAATCTAATATCAACAAACATGCAAATTTTGCTCAATCAAAGAAAATTAGTACCCACGAAAATAAATGAATCCACAGTACCGGTACTATTTATAACAAGACACTTACATTATTCCTCCTAAAACCTACTGATACAAATGTACTATAA
Organism: Mytilus galloprovincialis; assembly: GCA_037788925.1. NCBI lineage: Eukaryota > Metazoa > Mollusca > Bivalvia > Mytilida > Mytilidae > Mytilus > Mytilus galloprovincialis. The sequence continues at coordinate 35,407,198 of CM075339.1, forward strand.
CAAGACACTTACCTTATTCCTCCTAAAACCTACTGATACAAATGTACTATAACAAGACACTTACCTTATTCCTCCTAAAACTTACTGATACAAATGTACTATAACAAGACACTTACCTTTTTCCTCCTAAAACCTACTGATACAAATGTACTATAACAAGACACTTACCTTATTCCTACTAAAACCTTCTGATACAAATGTACTATAACAAGACACTTACCTTTTTCCTCCTAAAACCTACTGATACAAATGTACTATAACAAGACACTTACCTTTTTCCTCCTAAAACCTACTGATACAAATGTACTATAACAAGACACTTACCTTATTCCTACTAAAACCTACTGATACAAATGTACTATAACAAGACACTTACCTTATTCCTCCTAAAACCTTCTGATACAAATGTACTATAACAAGACACTTACCTTTTTCCTCCTAAAACCTACTGATACAAATGTACTATAACAAGACACTTACCTTTTTCCTCCTAAAACCTACTGATACAAATGTACTATAACAAGACACTTACCTTATTCCTCCTAAAACCTACTGATACAAATGTACTATAACAAGACACTTACCTTATTCCTCCTAAAACCTACTGATACAAATGTACTATAACAAGACACTTACCTTATTCCTCCTAAAACCTACTGATACAAATGTACTATAACAAGACACTTACCTTATTCCTCCTAAAACCTACTGATACAAATGTACTATAACAAGACTCTTACCTTTTTCCTCCTAAAACCTACTGATACAAATGTACTATAACAAGACACTTACCTTATTCCTCCTAAAACCTACTGATACAAATGTACTATAACAAGACTCTTACCTTTTTCCTCCTAAAACCTACTGATACAAATGTACTATAACAAGACACTTACCTTATTCCTCCTAAAACCTACTGATACAAATGTACTATAACAAGACACTTACCTTTTTCCTCCTAAAACCTACTGATACAAATGTACTATAACAAGACACTTACCTTATTCCTCCAAAAACCTACTGATACAAATGTACTATATCAAGACTCTTACCTTATTCATGATCGAAGGAATATAAAATAATATAACCTTGTTGCTTACACGGTAAAAGTATTATATTGACCATGCTTCATACATGTACAAGCTAAAGTTCTACCCACAAATTACTATCTTTAATTTACATTTTAGCACCTTGTCATTACCAATTAACAGTTATAAGTAAGAACAGAAAACATGTTGAACCAGACATCCTCTTTAATAAACTGAATCAATATTACAATGTACCAATGCATTGGGTGTGATACAATATAGTTCTACACCATACAGTTAAATTTCTAACTTTAAAATATCAAGATAACCAACTAATTTTACCAGAACTTTATGCACAATCAGGCCCATAGCCAGGAATTTCCAAAGGGGGTTCGTTGGACTCATAAACTCGACTTTAACAGTCACAATTTGAACAAAACGTTGACTTTAACAGTGCTTATTTGATTTCAAAGGGGGTTACCCCTGGCTACGGGTATGACAATCATCAGTTCAGGGCTGGAAAACAAATTGATGATACAATAGGTAGATCATGTATCAGGAATTGGGAAGTATGAAGGGGAATTTATGGACTGCCAGAGAAAAATGAATGCCAGGAAAGAAATTTAGTCTAATGCATCAATGCCTTCTATGGACCCCTTAAAGAGTTGTTTCAAGGGTTCTCACTAACATGCAGAGAGCATGGCACTCTGAGACTTCCCGAGGAATAAGGTTTACCGTTCCATTCTGACACGCATAAGAAAGATATTTTCAATTTGTAATGCCACTGCTACTACTAAAAGATCAGAATTTTACAATTATTCTTTTTAAGAATGAGACTGGGTTACGTTAGTGTCCCTAATAATAGGTACTCACATCCTGATAAAGTAATATCTGATACATATATTCATATGAAACATTTCATGAAATCATTTATGATTATATATGTATCTTAAAGTTTTGTCTATGATGTCAAAATTGTAATAATTTTGAATTAACTGTAATACACAGTACAGGTAAATATTGGTACCTTAATGTCTCCCCACCATGACATGCCTCTTTTTATACCACAGGCAAATCAAATAAAGTCCAATAAATTGCAAACATATAAACTCAAACTTAAAGAATTCATTTTATGTTTTACATGTACACTTCCGATCCTCATCATATAAGACTACCTAAATGGCTCTACAATAACACTATGAGGTTACTTCAACTTATGTTCTGACACATCTATTGCTAGACATGCACAGTCATGAGGGTTGGGATGGGGGTCCTATAATTGTTCTTGAATTTTTCAAGCTAATTTCAGTATTCTTTAAAAAAAGTTGTCATTATTCTCTATGTTAATTTTTTATAATTTAGCACCCCATAATTCTCTATTCTATTTTTCTGTAAAACTGCCTTGCCCATTATTTTTAGATTTCTCAATTCTGTAAACTCCATAATGACCCTCAGTCATATGATCTAGTACAGTTAATTATAATTAGAAAACTGAATTAAGCTAGCCTGTGGAATAATATACAAAACATGCAGGACACATTTGGCTTTAGTTTATGAAGTAATTTCCTCTCGATGAAAATTACCAGGTATCAAGAAGAGTTCAAACGATTAGATTAATATTATAGCTTAGAGCTGCATGTTTTTTAGAGGATACTGTTTGTTAAATTAGCTATCTTTGTTTTTCTACCATCAAATCTACTAATTTATCATACTTATAGTTAAATATATACTAGATTAAAACATTCTTACAATCTGACAGAATTTATGTAAATCCATTCATTTCTCAACTAAATACCTTTAGTATAAACAAACATGCAGCTTCCTTAGGCTTAAACACTCTATGTTGTGTAAACAATAATTCATCAATTTCCAAAAACAACAACTATAATTAGAGTATAAAAAAAAAAAATTACATGTTTACATGTATATGGAAAGCTCTAAGCAATATCTGAACACCAAGTTATGAGCCCGTAATTCGGTGGTTGTCGTTTATTGCTGTGTTACATATAAATTTGTTTTTTGTTCATTAATTTGTAATTTTTTTATCCCCCACTATACAGTTTTCTCGTATAAACCTGGTTCTGACTCAAGACACCTTGCAAAGTATTGTAATGAAACCACTGCTATAACAGTTGTGCTATAGGAGCACAGTTTGCATGGTTAGTCACTAGTCCGATGCCCCAGACTAGTAAAATTTCATTCAGACTGGCAAGTTTTCGCAAAACTTTGTTTGCCCCAATATGAAAAATGTCAGAATATTGGTCTTTGGACTAGTTGTTAAAAAAAGTTTTTTGTGCAGACTGGGAGTAACAATCCACTAGCTGTACCATAGCTATTACATGTAAGGTGGTTAAATATGTACTAGGTCAAGGGAAGCATTCAATGTATTTATACATTTACATATACATTGTATATAGAGCAAAATGTAGAGTAAGTCCTTCAATACAACTTACAAGCTGTTGATAATGTGTTAAACCATACAACTTCTAAAATATCACCAAGTCATTCTTACTTAAATTCCAAATGTCCGATGTTAAATGAAGTGAATAGGTCTCACAAAGTTCGGCATGCAATCTATGTAAGAAATTCTGAACAATCATTATCCAAAACTCTGTATTTTGCTATATATAGATATAGGAAGATGTGGTATATAAGTTCCAATGAGACAACTCTCCATCCAAATAACAATAAATAAAAGTAAACTATTATAGGTCGTCAAGGTGCAGCCTTCAACACGGAGCCTTGGCTCACACCAAACAGCAAGCTATAAAGGGCCCCAAAAATTTCTAGTTTAAACCATTCAAACAGGAAAATCAACTGTCTAATCTATATAAAAAAAAGAAACGAGAAACACGTATAAACTACGTCTATCAAACTGAAACTGATATTAAACTGATAATTTTCCAATTCTATCATACATACTGATACATATTGTAGTGTGGACCAGTTCAACTATGTTCATTCACTTATAATATAAATGTGCAAATAATTTTGCAACATCAGAACATTACCCCAGATATCGGACACACATGCCAAGAAATACATTAGAACGTACATGTATACAACAATCCATAGCCTTGACCTCCTGTTAAAAACACCTTGGACTGATGCCTAACAATAAACAATTAATTAATTATCCCTACAATATACAGCAGCCACTTGATAGATGTACAGCTTTAATTAGACACATGCACACAATAATTCATTGGATTACCTTGGCTCTGGGTAATTAACTCCCGGTTCTCAAATAAATCTTTTAGATACACTATATATATCTGCCTTCAAATCTCTGATTTTTATACAGGAAATTTCATCTAATTTAGATTGATGTTATCAGGAAATAAACAAGATGTTTTTTTTATAAACTAGCTTCATTATAAAAATAAAATGTATCAGATCTGAGTGAATTTGTGAACATGAAGTGCATTTTTTACATACCCAGTGAGTGACATCCAATTAGATACAAATGTATATATCTCAAATAGAACATTCTTTATTTAATGTCATATAAACTTATATTAATCAGAAGTTCAGCAATACAAATGTGACACTTGGCAAAAATTTAGCATCATTCTTCACGTTTATTACTGTACATGTGGATTCATTAATATTCGTTGGATACCAAAGTTTGTGGATTTTGTTGGTACAGGGGAACCATGAATTCAAAAGTTCAACGAATTACAAATTTTCTAAACCACAAAATTAAATATCCACAAAAATGCAAGTTTTCTTCAATCAACAAAAAATTAGTGACCACAAAAATAAATGAATCCACAGTATGCTATTTGAAAAACCAGTAAAATTGAAAACACCATCTTTTAAACTTTGAATAACCTCAACATTATAAAACAAAGAATTACATCACTAAAACAAAACATATATGAACTAAAAAGAATCTCTACCTTGCACATGTGCTTTTGTTTTATCTTCTATTCACTGATAATGATGAACAAAGAACAATATTATGATAATATACCTGACAGTTTACATACATGTACTGTATATCATGTATATATAATTTTACTTACTTACTTAATATACATTTTCCAATTATTTTTCAGGTTAATATATTAGCAAAACCTTTAATCTTTTAATTGTCCTAAGGCCAAATAAAAATATATGTGTGGTTCCAGTAACCCTACCGTCTCTAGTTTTTCGGCTTAAAAATAGCCTACCCTAGATTTTATTGTCATTTTTCATTAAGCACTGTTAAGGTCAGAATGTTGTTTCCATAGACTCAATGTAAAAAAAAACATAAAATAAAAAAAAAAATCCCTACCTACATGTACATTGTACCTACCCTAACTTTTTTTTCAGATGTGACTGGAACACACATACTTTTTTAATTGTCCTAATTGATCACTGACAACAAGATACATGTACATATGTACTGAGGGCAAAGTGTTGAATCTTCTTATTCAATCTTACAATTTCATTCATTGGTGAAAGTAAACACTCATCAGTCATATAAATAGGTAAACATTCGTACATGTACTGTATATAACTATATAGCTAGCTGCCAAAAATACTCTGCACTAGTTAGGTCAAATAAAAATATATGTGTGGTTCCAGTAACCCTACCATCCCTACTTTTTCGGCTTAAAAATAGCCTACCCTAAAGATTTTATTGTCATTTGTTAAAGTCAGAATGTGGCTCCCATAGACTCAATGTAAAAAAAAACCATAAAATAAAAAAAAATCCCTACCTACCTACCCTAACATTTTTTCAGATGTAACTGGAACCAAACATACTTTTTTATTTGGCCTTAGCATAATCTCAACTTTTAAATGGGGGATAAGAAAGAAGGACAACTTGAATAGCTGCCTAAACTGACAAATTGCTGGGGGACTACATGTAGCTCAATAGGGAAGGGGGACAACAAAGCATACAATAACTTGAGAAGGAGCATATATTCCTGACCTTGCTAACATTTGTGATTAAATTCATCGATTTCTGAATTGATCCAAAGAACCAAATAATGTGAGATTTGCAAAATACTTTTATAACTCAATGCATACCAATATCAGTGACTTACAAATGTACCAATCCTGGTTCCCCTTATCAAAAAATTCAACCAGTAAACTATAAGAAAAAGATTCAAATTCAATAGACTGTTTATGAGGGGGCTGGCCCATATAATCTCAAGAAATGAAATTGAGATGTGCCATTTATGCAATGATGATTAATTGCATATGGCCTGGACCTGCCACCAGTAATTCACTTTAAAATTAACCAAATCATAAGGCCAACCTTAAAAATATGTTTGTTTGCAGTTTTCCGACTGTACCTTCAGACTGAAGGGTCGGTAGGTAGGAAAAATATTTTATTTTATCAGCCAAAATACAGTTTAAACAAGCAGTTACACTAAACCAAGTTTCTTGTGAAGAAAAAAAACCATTTTAAAACAACAAACACTGGACATGCTGAAAACCAACATCAAATGAACAGGCATTTTCAGATAAAAAACTTTTTAACCAAAACTGAAACTTTAACATAGTGTCATTATCCAATTTATGACATAAAATATGGTATAATTATTAAATACTGGAACACTTATAAACAAGGAATGTCATTATGACTAGAACTGTTTTAAAGAAATATATTCAGACATGTATGCTTCTTGACTAGAATGTTTTCATGAGTAGAGTATTTTCATCAGAAAAATGTAGATATTAAAGATTTATAAGACAATGTATTAAAGAGTGTATTTTTAATAAAAAAAAAAAAAAAAAATAACCATTGAATCTTCCTCAATTGAATAAAAGGCTACTTGACAAAAAAGTATTAAGACTTCGTATTCGACTGTTTTCATATTTCTAACAATATTTAATTATATGTGATAAGGTTATATTTTTGCCAGGCTTTAATGAAAACCAAAGAAATCTAAAGTTTGGGGTGAAATCCATTGCACCCCATTAAAAGTAAATGGTTTGTACTGAAATGTTTTTAATGCATAAAAAAAAATTGGCAGCATAGCTCCTAAGGACATGTTTTAATTGAATTCACACAGGCCACACAGTTTGGGTATATTTAATATTGTACGAAAGAGAATAATTGCAATGAGTGGGGCAGCCCCCCTTATCCTAAAGGAGCATATTCATTGCAATCGAATATAAATTTAATATAGAGAGAGTATATTTATTTTTCAAGCTAATTATTCATTTTCTCTACATCTTTGTGTAGTTAGGGTTGCTTCTTATTGATTTGGCATGATCTATATCCATTAACATTTCAAATGAGCCCTTCCTCCGTACAGGCGTGTTTACAGATATCCATGAAGATTTAAGTCACGGAGGAGTGGTTTCATCTTTGTCGTCTTCACAACGATTTGTAGAAAATATGCCATACTTCAAGCTGCTGTCGAATTATTTAACCACTGAAATTGGTTCCATAAAGTCAGGCTCCACAGATTCTGTACCCGATTTGTTTGAGACAGAATGGTTATCGTGTCAGTTATGAATATCCGCTGCATCATCGTCAATGATATCATCACACATCATTACATGTGCCTGAATCTGTATAAACAGTTTACTAATAAACTTTTTTGTTTGTTATTTGTCTTAAAATTGACACGAGACGACAGCGTAAAGTACTCCTCCGTGACTTCATGGATACCTGTAAACAATTTCCATGTGCTTTATCATTAAATGGTCACATGAACACTTGATGGGAAGCTAAGAAAAACCGAACTTGAAATGCGTAATTGACCCAGACTTTAAATCATTTCCGGAAAGGACCCAAAGTTCCAGATCGCGTCAATAGAAGTATTATAAAAAAATTCTTCAAATTTAAACCAATAAAATTTTCACAGTCGGGAGGATTTTCAGGGGTCGGTCGGTAAACTGCAAACAAACAATATTTTAATTTAAGCCTAAACTTATACTTTTTTAAGAGGGGGGCAATACCTTTTTTTTGTTAACCTGTTATGGCCCTTTTCAAGGTGTTGTTAACTGTTATATATTCGAGCTCAATTTAAGCTGTTAACTGTTTTCAACCCACTTTGTTAACTGTAATCTGCATTTTTGCATTTTTTGTTAACTGTTTTTACTAAAATCGCTGTGTTGTTAACGGACCCCCTATTGCCCCCTTTTTGAATACTTATGCCTTCTAAGCAGGATTCAATAACTGAGTAAGCTTAAGCCTAAGTCTTGACTTCATGACTTCATCAAGATGTCAAGAGACCGATGCAATTCATTATTAGTTACTTACTTAGTTCTCAGATTTTACCTACTGTCAACATGGTCAAAGAAAATCTTACTATCAAAGAAAATCAATACTACTTACATGTACATGAAGCTTATAAATAATATGAAATTAATTGACTAGCAAAATAGCCACATTTTCTATTAATTCAATACTAAAACTGCTTTAAAATATATATTCTAAATATATATCCAAACTTACAACTAAACATATGCTCTAGTTATAAAGTATCACTTTTATTATCATCTGCATGCATGTGATCTTTTATCTACTAGTCTCCCTGATAAAGTGAACAGAGAACAAAATACAAACGAAATTATTACACAACAAGAGTTTCTCAACCTTGAATTGTCTATATAGATATCATATGTATATATACTGTTCACTACAAATGTTGTTAGTACACTTGTGTGTACCCATTCTAAGTCCACTAAAATTGAGTTCTCTAAAAGCAGTGGCCTTACGATTTTTACCATTAAACTTTTCAGTTGGTGGATAGGATTTTGTAATTTGTTTTTTACAATAGAAATAATAGTGAGAACCAGCAGATTTTCTTCACAGACTACCATGCATGGGAAAAAGATTTCAAGAAATCTGAAAGTGCATGTTGATTCTATACTTCCTGGCAGAGACATGTGAATCAATTCAAAATTTTAGTAAAAAGATGTATTCAAATTTATGCATATAATTGCATACAGTCATGACAGTGTCAGGCCAAAAATATAAAATATTGTTTGTTTCCCCTCCCACCACCGACCCGGTAGAATCGCAGTGACTCGAAAAATTTTATTGGCCATTCTTGCCCAAATTTTTTTTTTGCTATGTTGGTTTTTGGTGATATCTTTCCGATGCTGTAGTAAACGTGATCAATCTACATTGTCTTCGACTTCGAACAGGTTGGGCACAAGTCAGAAAATGTTGGATACATGAATTCCCTGCTTTCACCTCTTGTGTAAACAAGACCAGTTTAATTGTGTTTTTATTTTTCAATTTATGGCATGAAATTTACAAAAGGGCACGTTTTACGTTATAACTGCATCAGTTGAATTTGTAAATACTTAAAAGTATTCTAGGAACAACAAAACATATAAGTCAAGCCTTATTTTTTCTAGAACTCGAAAAAAACATGCAAATCTTTTGTTTAGGAATTAATTGACCAAGCTGCATGATCCAGGTGCAACTGAACATAACTGAATTAGGTTCACTGCTATTGAAAATTTTTATTCATTAAATTTTAATTCCCAAGTCATTAACATAAATCTTTTTGTCATCTCATAATTGATGATCAAGGTATGAATTGGTAAACAGGAATTGTTTTGTTGTGAGTTATGCATCAAATTAGACTTGAAATAAGCTTGATTTTTATCTAATTAAACTCTTGCTTTCATTACACAGATTGTTATCATATGAAGGATGTGTGCTTTTGTAGATTTCATACCATAAAATGAATAGGAAATAGGAGGTCCCTGTATACTGTTTAACATCAGAAAACTGGGGTGTACACTGAATACAGGGAATACCCCACTTTTCTTGACTTATCTTACCTATTGAATTTTGTAAAAAATAGAAAAATTATTTCAAGAAATAAAATAAAATAATTTGCCTACCTACCTACCCATACCCTGATAACCATGATAACTTCAGTCGGGGAGGGGAAACACAGATATTTTTAAAGTTGGCCTCATAAAAATATCTTTTCCTTTTAAAATTCTAATTTTTCTAAATTATCCAGAATATTATAAAAAATGTTTATAAATCATGTTTTGGCATGTGATGCGAAAATCTTCCTTTGAATGATAAAAAAATTATAGAGGGTCACCAGCTGCAGTTAGTCAATAGAAATGACAAAATCTAATTTAATAGTTATATAGATAACATTACAAACCAAAGTGACAAGTCCATGTTTAACATTATTTAAATAAAGACATGTTTTGCAAATCATTTTAACACTGACATTTGTAATCATTATTATGCAAGGTCAAATTTATGTAACATCATTTATACGAACTGGTGTACATGTTCATGTGAAACATGCATGGCAGACTTAGAGACTTGTTAAACATTTCCAGTAAAATATAAATTGTGTTTTAATTTTGAAGCCAGCTGACTAATAGCTATAGCAATTCAAATTCACTTTTTTATATTGACTAACTCGCAGTGGTGGATCCAGCCATTTTAAAAAGGGGGGTTCCAATTATATGCTCATATTCAAATGCATTGATCGGCCAAAAAAAGGGGGGTTCCAACTCCCGGAACCCCCCCCCCCCCCTGGATCCGCCACTGCAGTTGCGTCAGTAATGCTTTTCTTTATTTGAGCTTCTAATCCATTTTGTCTTCAGGAAATAACCAATGACCAATGTCAATCAGTCAATTTGAAGCCAAAAATTTATCAGTGCATCAAAACTTCAGAAGCTGCATGAAAAAAGATATTAAAAAAGCTTTCATATATCATATGTAATTCCAAAACATTAAATTATGAAGATATTTTTATTTAAAGACAAACCAGGTTTTGAAGCATAGTCAGGGTTCGAAATAAGCGCTATCCCGCTTGCCCGAGGCAAGTAAAATCTGCAGCGGGCAAGTGAATCTCATCACATAGTTGTCCGCCGGGCAAGTTGAAATTTTGTGTTTGTGTTTCATTCTATCATGTCAATTAATATAATAATATATGCAATAGGTCTTAACCATTTATTGTTAATGAATTTGTGCCAATAAAATATTTGTATAACTATGTCAGACGTAATTTTGTACGATGTACAACTGTGTATTATTGTATTACTATTTTCGCCGTCTTTATTTATTTCATATGCGCATGCCAGGAAAATCGTAAACATCGTAGTTTGTCCCGAATAATTCTATTGGTCAATTCCTATGCGTAAGCCAATGAGCGCCGTCGTTTTAGAATGTTCAGTCGCACCTGCTCGGGGATTTCCGCTACTAATCGTGAAAGGAAGTCATGTACATCTGAAATTTTTTTGTCACTTTTTTTTGTAAAAGTAAAAGTTTTTGTTTAAAAAAGGGTGTATAGAAACTTGAAATCATCTGCCAGGAGAGGTCTAGAATGCAGGATTTGGCAACATTTACCCCAGAGCTTATGGGGGCCTTAAGCGGCCCCCAGACCCCTCGCCGTAAGTGCGACGAGCTATGCTCGTCGGCGCGGACGGCTTCTCCGTCCGCATTAGTCCGGCAAGTTAACAGATACAAGGGCAAGTTAATCTAGATATTGACTTGCCCTTTGGGCAAGTCAATGGTCTTTTCTTATTTCTACCCCTGATAGTCAAAATATATATGAATGACAAAGTATTTATTTTCTTTGGTGCCTTTCACAGGAATACGTCCAAGCAAAATTTAAATAGCCTTTCAAGATCAGGATTTTATAATTATTTGGACTAGAAGCAGAAAGAATTGTTTGAGATTTTTTAGTCATATAATTTTGCAAACCCTGTTTTTTTTCTCCTGTCAGATGTATGGTGAACATCTGTAAGATTTTGTATGATTAAATTTGGTTAAACACATTGGATATATTTTGCAAAATTCCTGAAAAAAGCTAAAATCTAGTACAAATAGATAATGTATTTATTTCCTCATCTGCTCATCCAAAAAAAAAAATCGACCTCTCAAAACCATTTTGTACAATTTTGAATAATTTTATTCAGTAAAATATTTTAAATAATAAAATTTGTACTACTCATAGCGATTTAAGGTTCATCATAAGGAATTGAAAAATATGGCCGTGTTTACACCTCCAAAATTACTATGAGTACAGACAAACTGGTACATCCAGGAAAGTTTTAAGGCATGGCAGGAACTAGATATATAAAAGTTATATGAAGTCTACGTTTCAGAAAATTAAAAACTTACCTGGATTTTGATGTTCATTTTTTTCCAGTCTGCAGAAGATAGCAAAATAAACAAACACCCGAGTTTCATTTGATACGGTCCACTCAGTTACACAGTTTAAACCTGTTAAATAACCTATTGTTTACAGGTGTCTACTGTCCATCTATTGTCCATTTTAATCAATACTACTCACAACATTGATTATATGAGGGGAGCTTCTCAATCGTTTTCACTACTTACTTAATTTTTGCACCTTCTGCAGGAACGAAAAAAAATGGATAGCAAAATTTAGAAAAGTTTATAATTTTCTGAAACATAAAATGCATTTAAAATTTATATATCTAGTTCCTGCCATCCCTTAAAACTGTTGCAGGTGTATAGGTTAGTCTGTACTCAGAGTAAAATTTGGGGTGTAAATACGGCCATTTTAGCCAAAAGGTTATGATGAACCTTAATTAAAACATTGCACGGTGTCTAAATATCTGAACACGACAATTTAAATGTGCTCTGTTTATATCCAAAAAACGTGCATTGTTTTTAAAATTGAGAATTTAAATACCCGATTCGCTCGAATGCTCACAAATCAAAACATCCAGCACTCTGACAGATATGCACAATACTTCTCTGAACACTTTTAACGATTTAAAATTGCAACCATTCAATCCGTTATATATAAATATTTCTCTTACCTGTTGGAAATGAATGAAGCTGTGATAATATTGTCTTGGGAATGCAACAGATTTTCTCTTTCATCGATAACATGCACTTTTCATGACTTCTGATGAGATTTCTATCGCTGTATCTGATTGGATCGGTGTAATGTCATGTGATGGAAATGGTATTAGAGGTAGAATCGGTCCTTGAGTAGCTCGGCCTGTATTCCTTTTTAATTGCATAGACAGAAAGGTTGAGGACAATTTTGAAAACGCAATTAACGCTGTAAAAAAGAATAGACAGCTCGACGAAAAACAAAACATTAACGTCACGGTACCCAAATTGCACCGAGTACCCAAATTGTACTTTTATCGAACATTTTTAAAAAGTTTGAGACTAAACAATTTGTATTTGGATTATTTGACATTAAACGTCTTACGAAATAGTTGAAAATATTCAAATACACACTAAACAATTTAGGTACTCCTCATAATGATATCATGGATGGTTTAGAGCCTACTTGATTCAACCCCATTTTTCTATGACTCAATAAGGATTAAAAATCAAATTGGTGTAATTTTAAAATAAAGAAGGACTACAAAATTAACACAGTATGTAAAATTTTTTTTCGTGATCATAAAAAAACTTAGGTGAAAAAACTGTCAAAATAGGTGCAATATGGGAACCGTCACGTTACAGGCTCTGTCTCTCTCTTTTTGGAGTTATTACATAGGGAGTTTACATTTTACCTTTTTTAAGAGTTTAGTTTTTAATCTATACAGTATTCATCCGGTTTTCTGCTGTTATCAGTATATTGTCAAAGATTACTTTAGTATATATATTGTTAAACTTTTCCTATAGTATATTATGTCATGTGATGATATGGAATATGTGTGCTCATTTTAAGACATTCGTGTATACATATGCGAATGTTTAACTTGAGGAGAGCCGCGTGACGGCGAGTATTAAAGGCGGCCGATTTATAAATCCGTGATTTGTCGATGGCGAAAAAAATTAAAAGTTTGTTTTGAGTGTCTTTCATAGTTTGTTAATTGAGAAAATAACAAGAATCGAACAATATTATTGTAATAAATTGTGTTCGTTCATTGTTTTAGTACAGGTCATGAGACACGGCTGAGTAAACAGCTAGATAATTTTTTAAGGGGATGCGTTTTACTTTCGCTTAAGATTTCTGTGAGTATTTAATGTTTTTGATACTTTATTTAACAACACCTGTGTTGTTTCTTTGATATTCAAAGGAGAATAATAAGAAATTTAATATCAGTCCGCTATTATATCTTAATTATCATCAACTGTGACCCTTAAATTTCAATAGAAGTTAGATGCACAAGATATGTCACTAATAGCGGAACATTTTATATTTCCGTAGAAACTTAGTACCTTCCAGTTGTTGTGATATATTTATACTAATTATCCATATTTCAAATCTATTGTCTTCTACTTTTTTTTATTAAAAAATATAAATGTTCCATTATTTATAGATATAGGAAGATGTGATCTGAGTGCCAATGAGACAACTCTCCTTCCAAATAACAATTTAAAAAAGAAAACCATTATAGGTCAATGTACGGCCTTTAACACGAAGCCTTGACTCACACCAAACAAACGGGAAAACCAACGTTCTAACCTATATAAAAAAACGAGAAACGAAAAACGTATAAATTACATAAACAAACGACAGCTACTGTACCGTGATCAGATTCCATTATTTATACATAGATTAGACTGTTGGTTTTGCCGTTTGAATTGTTTTACACTAGTCATTTTGGGGGCCCTTTATAGCTTGCTGTTCGGTGTGACCCGTGTTGAAGGCCTTACCTTGACCTACAATGGTTAATTTTATAAATTGTTACTTGGATGGAGAGTTGTCTCATTGGCACCCATACCACATCTTCCTATATCTGTAGATGTTTAATTTGTCACAAAGAAGTTTTGAGTTATCCTCCTTAGTTCATATTTCAAATACGCATCAACATCAATGATAGGTGTTTTGGTCAAGTTATTCTTGTCAAGGAATAGAAGATCCTTCATAATATAAGGTCCAAAAGGAAAAAATATTCTGGAATATTATTTCCACAGGAATAAATATTACAGTAAATGTTCCTAACGGAATAAATGGTATAGAATAGTTGTTCCAACAGGGATAGATATTATGACAATGTTTATAACAAAGTTTCCATTTCCTTCTGTTAGGAGGAACACATATACGTTGACAGGTCACTGTCTCGTTCACTCATACATTTTAATTTTTTTATTCATATATGAAGGATATATGGGAAGATACTGTTTCATCTGTTAAAAAGAAGGAATAAAATGGACAAGGAAAAGAAATGAAATTACATAAATAGTTTAAGCCGCAAGCCAATGATTGGCTTAAAAGTTGTACAATTTACAGTAAGCAGTTCCAATATCACTACCAGTCAAAAAATATAAATGAAAAACAATATAGTATAAACCTGCAGCAACAAACGACACCACTGAATTAAAAGGCTCCTGATTAACTGTTGGCTTTTTCAGACATTGGTTTTCTATTTTGTGTTTTGTGGACTGTTAAATTGTTCTTTTCGACGTTTTTCGATTTTTGTTACTATAACTCTATAATTCTGTCCTTTTTCCATGAATGTGACGAATTAGATTTATCACCAGGTTTGTACTTACACGAGTAACACGACGGATGTCACATGTGGAGCAGGATCTGCTTACCATTCCAACACACCTGAGGTCACCCCCTGTTTTTTGTTGGGTTCGTGTTGCTTAGTCTTTGGTTTTCATTGTTTTGATTTGTGGACGACTGTTTTTCTTTTCGCTGTTTTTGTTGTTGTTGTTATTGCTATGTCTTTGTCGGTTTGTCTTAAATTTATATGAGTTTGAATGTCCTTTTCGTATCTTCCGTCTACTTTTCGGGACAGAAACAAACATCGTTTGGCGGGATTAAGCAGGTTTGTGGGCTTCAAACTTTACCGAACTTGGAACAGTGGTGTAACAACATACACCGTATAAGAACAAACTGTAAATATGTTGTTATCTGTACCACAGGGGCACTTATTCCACGTCTACTTATTTTCAGACCGCAGTTACTAAACGCAATGTTACAGTACCCTCCCGATATGAACTTATCATGTTCTTACTCTAATATCGGTGGTTGGACTTCACATGCAGAAGATTTCTTTCAGCAAAGATATAAGCTGTACAGATGGAAACGACTTTGCGCAATGCACCCAGTTTAATTTAATTCATACATAATTTCCATTTGGAAATAAAACTTGAAATGAGGGTCTCGGTGGGGCTCTTATAAGTTTGTATTCTATATTTTTTTACGGCTAAATTTCTCTATCATTTATACATTTTCCCCATCTTTACCTCTTCTATATATTTTAGCACCTAATTATTCACTTACTTTATTTCATTCAAATTTGTTTCTTTCTTTTCTCTTTATTTTAGCACCCCATTATTCACTTACTATCTATTCTTCATTTTGTGGGTCTACTTTTCTGCAGTATTGGCCCATTATTCTCTATTCTGTAAACCCTCCTAAATAAACTTGGAACTTACTTTCGCCCAAAAAAATGGAAGACACATGCAGTGATTGGACAATAAAAAAATAGCTATTACCCCACCGATAACGATATATATATCAAGCAAAAAAGATGTGTCAAGGAAACATCCAAACCGTAAGTGGTCAAGTAACATCAAGCCAAGTAAACATGTGCAATAATCCAAAATTGTACGACAGCCTCCTGATACATACAGCACACCTGCAGGATCAAATGTATCTACTTTGAAGCAACTCACAGAGTCCCACTACATAACAATTGAAGAATGTGTAGTCAATTATCCTATGGTAAGTTATCAGAAAGTTTTGGTAGTTTCTTTAATACGTTGGAGATTTGTTTGCCCCACCTACTCTAGTAGAAGGAATTATGTTTTCTGGATATTTGTTAATTTGTAATCTTTTTATCTATTTTTAATAAAACTTGTAGACATGAAAATTGTATTGAAAGCAAATATCAAAATTAATGTTCGTCTTGTATTTGTAGGTCACAGACGTGAATTTCTTCACCTGCTTAAACAAGTAGGTGCATATGGGAAGTGTTAAACAGAAAAGAGGTGAAAAATTTTCTGAATTCAGAACTTGATTATTTCCATGATTTTATTAATGCCAAAACTGCACAACACCAGGTTTCGCAATAATTAAAGCTTTCATTCATATTTTCAGTAGTGATTTTATCTTTATTGCAATCAACATATTTAAATACTGTTAACATAATATATTTAATAATAAATGAAGAAATTTATGGCAAGTTTTTATTCAATATACCCAACTATATCAGTTCTATTCAGGACCGATAACTCTGTCGATAGATATTATCGGGTATACAATATTGTTGAAACCAGATCAATACGTCTCTGTTGGAATGTATACAATAACTCTTTTTTTTTTACACAAGTTAAACTTTATATCGATTCATTGAATGCCTGGATTTAGCTTTATATATTGAATTAAAAAAAATAACAATAAAATCATATGCAATGAAATTCATTTAAATTAAAATTTGAATCCGAATATTTCTTTGAATAAATAATTATAGAAACATATAAATATTTGAATGTCTTTTAAGCAAAAAATATTTTTTTGAAGAAATTTTCATAATATTCATATTTTCTTAAAGTTTATAATGAAACATACTTCTTCTGACTTGACACGGGAAAGAGAAGACATTTATTTGTACATTTATGAAAACTTTTGTGTATCACAAAATTTAAACTCTGGGAATACATGTATACAGTAACACAGGATGTTTAATGTCACCTAGTTGCTTTTGGTTTGCACGTCTACCTGACAATATATTGTGATGTAACATTATAACCCAAGTCAGATTTCACCTGTTCGGTCAAGGGATGAAATTTTAAAGGTATAGAATATTTATCTATTATAATTGGGCATTGTTTGTTTTTTCTCTTGGGATGAAAACATTTTGTTTTTGTTTTTAAAGGAATGTATAAATATATTTCTAAAGAAAGATAAAATATGCAGAAAACAGGAAAAACACCTTTAAAAAAAAGAAGAGAAAATTTTCATTATAAATATTGTAAACTATATTCCGGTAACAGTATATCCTGGATGAATATCTGTCAAAATAAATGTTCCCGTGTCACAATTAAAATAATATTTTTTTTTATTAAGAAATTTTGAAATCAATGATATCGAAATATCGCTAAAGGAAAATAACTGAAACATCAAACATTCTACATGAAAAATTAAATATAATCTAGAAAAATCTTACTACAGAAATCCTTGATTTGATGCAACATTTCCATATAATACATCAGCCGCCATTTTGAAAATCCCGGAAAATTCCCTTTTTTAAATCGATGTTTGACCGATTTTGCCCTGAAATTAAACCGTTTTAAGTAGTATTCTTCGCCAGATGTATGTTTGAATATACTTAAACGATTTGCAAAGTTTGTTTTTTATTTACGGAATTTCTTTATTTGTTGTACAAGTAGACATGGGTATCGATAATTTAGCATTGAGTCAACGGAGAAATGACGAGAAAAAGTGCATGTTTTACGATTCAGATTTGACCGAATTTAATCAAAATATAAACTGTTAGGACCAACATTGTTTGATAGAAATATGTTTGAATATCAAGGATTGATTTGCAAAAGTAAGAAAACGGGTCAGATTTATGAGAAAATTAAACTTTATTGAAGCATATATGCATTTTATATGGGGAAATGTAATACAAAATGGCGGCTATTATACGTCACAAAAGTCACGTGATGTCTAAATTAGTTGGATATAGTGACGGTTTGTTTAATAATTTGTATAATGATACAACCGTAAAATGTATGGGGTGGCCTGATTATAACCTAGATTGGCCGTGGCCGCGCGTGACAACAGAAAAAAAGAGTTGAAAATAAGACACTAAGGCTGTACTAGAATATCAACATGCACTTAATTGCATATAAACCCCTGTATATAATAGTCGTGATAAAAGTGAGTATTCGTTTTGACCAGTTTTATGATATCTTTATCTTTTCTGAAATAGTATATCGGCAATGAAATCGTCGATGTCACATTTTCCGAAATGGAAAAAACAGAGAAATGCAATCCATTAAAAAGGTGACAACGGATTATCGTCAGCACGGAAAGGAAAATTAACATTAGGAAAGTTAAAGTCACGTTTATCATACATATTGACCTGAAGATTACAATATAAAGCAAATAGTTTGTATAAGTCTGTATTTTTATTACTTACTTATTTTTAGTTCAACATGACTGCATCAACGTTTAAATCTATTCAGGATTTTAAAACATACATACATTTCTGCAAGTTCGTGATTGCCCTATAAAATAAAATGTGAAATACCAATGGCGGATCCAGAACTTTTCATTAAAGGGGGGCGACTGTCCTTAGACGAGGGCGTATGTTTAGTCCTCTATCATGGTCATACTCGCTATCTAATGTAAATATAGATCTTTGATTGCGTTACCCTCATATGAGAGCGTTAGTAGATTTGAATATTTATTAGATTGCCATACTCTCTTTCTCGATGGATAGTCTCGAATGCAATCATATCACTGGACCGGATCAATGCTTTTTGAAAAGGGGCGTAATTGCATAAAGCAGTATGTACGTTCTCTTCGCCCCATAAATCCGCCACTGTACCACATCTTCCTAATTTTTTTCGTACATACCAATCGTGATATACACGACTTAAAATATCGTTTTTTAATGAAATTTAACAATTCTAATCTAATCGTAAATATAAATTTGGTTATAAAGATAAAATTAAAAGTACTATTCGTAGTAATACAATCGCGTTAAAGGGCAATTTTAAAATAAAGTTCCCTGTTGAATCGCTCGATGATTTTAAGATACATAAGTACATGGGTCATTATCAAAAAAACATGCAAAACCATGTCATTAGGTGTGTTTAAGTCAAAAGACATGAAAATATATCAAAATGTATTAAAATAACACTTGCATATGTTAGATATGAATGTTTTGTGATACACTATATACAGTTTACAGTATGAAATGTTATAAAAACACCTTTAATGTTTTCTTAAACCCTGAAATAGGACTATTATTCATATCATTTGTTTTTAGGATTTATCATTTTTATTGCATTTTGATACATACAAACATTCTTTAATGATTTGGGAGGTGCATGTTGGTTTTATAATAAAAAATTCCGCCAAAAGGAAAAGTCTCATTTTTAAAATCAATGGTGTAACCAAAGACAAATTGGTAGGGTAAGAGTTATCTTTCTCAAGATTTCAGCATTTGCAATAGTTTCTCCTTTAGCAATTATACCTGTAAGCATGTTACTCAAAAGAAAACAAACATTTATGTTGAAAAGTAAGTAAAAGCTATATCATAAATGAAAATAGTGTCACGCATGATTAGGACAGCCAACTTATTTACGACAATGTATTCTGAAATTTATGTTTGAATAGAATGAACAGCTATATGATTAATGTCAATAAGTCGTAATTTCAACCTAAACAACAAATTGAAACAGTTGTTTGATGTTAAACAATAATATTTAGTACCTAAATGTATGTTTTCAATTGGTAACATCATTGACACGATTCTATCAAAGGATGACCTAAAATTGTTAGAATTGAAGGAACTCTTCATTTTCCCCATTGCATATTTCTGAATATCGATGCTACCATACTATAGAATAGAGGGAAACCTTTAAATGTTTTAAACATTTAAACAATGACATCATTTTTCAAAATATTACCTTGTCGAAATTTGCACTTTTTTTTATAATGACCCACATACGTCACATAGTCAAAGGTAAGAAAAGTTGATAGTAAATTTGACATCAAAAATATACCAGAAGACTGGCTCAGTTCGGAAGCTGCTCTGAATGAAATTAATATTATTATTCAAAATTTGGAAATGTCAAATGTAACACAAGACAAGATTAACAACATGTATGATGCATTTGTGAATGTTATTAAAACGGAAATGTCTACAAAATTATCATCTAAAGTAATTGTCTTATCCGACGGCGTAAATAATAAAAGAAGAAGATGTAAGAAACCTTGGTGGAGTGAGGAGTTAACTGAATTATGGAACGACGTTTGTGCATCCGAAAAAATATGGATTAAGTGTAAAATTCAAAATCAGAAAAAGTTTTTTCGACAAGTATTTGTTAATAAAAGGAAACTATTTGATAAAGCGGTCCAAAAGGCAAAACGCCAATATTGGTACTCTATGCAGGAAGAATTGAGTAATTCGTGTGGAAACCCAAAAGAGTTTTGGCGAAAAATTGGAAAAATTGGTGTAGGTAGTGAGCGCCAAAATTATATTCCTATGGAAGTAAAATTAGATAATGGTCGTATTTCTAGTGATAAAGATGAAGTTTTAAATAAATGGAAGTGTGATTTCTCTAATATGTTTAAAAGAAAAAGTTATTGGCCAATCAAATCGGTATATTAGATTTAATCTGCACGCTCGTGTGACCCTTTAACCCGAACTCCTACGTCGGTCGGGTTAATCAGGGTCACCCAAGCTGTGCAGATTAAATCCAATATACCGACTTGCTTTGTCAATAACTATAACATATTTTCCAACTATTTTGTTCTTTACGAAATCACGATATTTCTATCGTCACCGATTGTGAAAAAAATATATATTTGATAGTAAACAACCCTATTCTGTCTCTGAATGTAAAAACTGATATAAAGACCATTATTCGGACGTAAGAGAATGTCATGCTTTAAGTGAGACGTGAATTTTAAAGACAAAAAAAAAAAACCAAAAAAAAAAAACCACGAACATGTGATAATGAACGTGATTTGGGGTATTGAATTTCATAGCTATATAACAGAAATCGTATTTATTGAATGAAGGTATGTTTTTTGATAATTATTTTTTTTTGACATATATATATATATTCGTCTTACTTTGTAAGAATAGATGACATTTTTGAATGGTTGTTAATAAAACATCGTTAAACTGTGTCTTAAAATATGAATAGAACTAAAAGGATATGAGGTATTCATCTATGACACACACAGCGGAAACAAACGAAGAGAAATTGAACAGCGCTTTTTTTGCTGTTCTTCATCTCAAAGTCACAATGAGGCTTTCAACATGGAGCAATGGTGTAGTGCATACTTTGATAAAAACTATCGGAGTATTTTTTTACTAAAGAAAAAGGGTACCCGATTTAAAGGTAACCGCGAAACTTTTGTCAGTGTACGGAGAAACGTAATGGTATTCTTTTGCTCTTGATAGATGAGGGTCTGGACAGGGTTGACAGAACAGTGAAGAATTGGCTAATAGTGCAGAATAAGGGGAAACATATCAAAATAGATTAAAAAAGGGGTGCTTAGATATATAATGAGTATAAAAACATGGCCTAAATATATATATAAAGAAGAGAAAACAATGGGCCAAAAAAATAACGAATATAGAGATATAAAGGACCCCCATCAGCACCCTTATATATGAAT
Source organism: Mytilus galloprovincialis (assembly GCA_037788925.1). NCBI lineage: Eukaryota > Metazoa > Mollusca > Bivalvia > Mytilida > Mytilidae > Mytilus > Mytilus galloprovincialis. Next base: position 35,429,429 of record CM075339.1, read on the forward strand.
ACTGGTACCACAACAGGAAGAGACTGTCAGCAAGTAAGTAAGTAAGTAAGTAAGTAAGTAATTTTTATTGGTTTTAAATCCAAAATTACATAATTGATAATAAGACAATACACATTGGTTATACACAAACATGACAAACATGCAGACATATCACTTCACAAATATCACAGGGACATGCCAGCAAGTGAGATTGCATTCCTGTATTATTTTTTTCTTCATGCGACCGATACATGCAGGAATTGAAACCTCTGAATCAACTTTTAAGCCCAATATACTGCTTTGACGTCTGATCGGCTTTTCTGCGACTACATGAGCCAAACTCCCCATTTGCTCCCCTCCCCAATCTCCAGTCCTCAATAGAGGCTATCAGATGTCAGGACAATCTATGACAATTAAGATGTATCTGTTTGTGTAAACTGATAAATTGTAACTCGAGTCTATTTTAGTCGATATAATTTCTCATTTAAGCATTTTCTATCTTTGATTTTTTATTTTACACTGTTGTGTATGTAACTTAAGATACACTTTACACAGATCTCCTTGAATCTTCTTTGTATTCATTCAGACAAAAATATTTAAGGTACAATATCAGAAATTTATCGTTTGTGCAACACTCCTCAGTCCCCGTCCTTCCTTTCAGAAATTTTGGCCATGTATTTAATTTTAAAGAAAAACCGTGAACAGAGGTATACAAAACATGTGCATATTTTTTCTTAAAATAGAATGTTCTTTAGTTTCCTTCAATATTATTCAACATGAACCTTCTCAAACAATGGACTGATAACATTTATACAAAACAATACATATTAAGGAAATTGACTGAAGTGGATTTCCTATCTTCACAAATACAATATATGACTTTTGCGTTGATTTAACAATAAATCATAAGTAATTGTAATCAATTCACAAATATCATAGGGACTTCTACGAAAAAATACTTCAAATCGACAAGCCAGATGTAATACTAGTACTAGTAGTAAAATACTCTTGTTTGATTTTCAATTCTTAATGTCTGTTTTCCTGAGAAATTTGATAAAAGATAGATGTCAAATGAATAACACCATATAGGTAAGAAAGTTAAGAATTTTTCACAAGAGCATGTCACATATAACTTTTCATTAAAGTCTGTGGATCGAACGAACCTATAAGGGGGTAACCCGAATAATTCAGTCGTTATATTCCGCTGATCCACGAAGGATGCATTAACTCGTGTGGGAGAAAATCGGACACGGAAAGGGCTTGAATTATTCGAGTTAATAAGGGGGGCCGATTAAAGTTGCTATCGGCCGTATTTATAGACTGAAATCTGTATAGGAATCTCTGGTATTTCTAAACCGAAAGCCATTTAAGTATTTACAACTACAGTGTATAGTAAAGACTCTGTTCTAAATATCAATAAAACATCGGGCCACATATACTTATATAGTGGACGAGTTTTTATAGTTCTTTTCGAAAGCAGTGGGGATTCGCTGTAGGTTAGAAGCAATTCTTTACTTGTAATGGTTATGGGATAAATGATTTACACTAATGACAGAGGTAGTTATTAAACCGTCATTATAATTTGTTATTTCGTATGGCAATATTTCATAGTAGACTATAACATGAAACTTCTTTCGAGGAAAAAATAAAGAAAAATGCAATATAAGATAGAAACTGTCAGAAGCAAAAAAAAAATATGAAATAAACTTATCGAAGATACTAGTCTAGCCTCATTCTGTACACCAGACGCGCTTTTCGACTATAAAAAACACTAATCAATGACGCTTTACTTAAAAGCTAAAAAGGCCAAATAAAGTCAGAAATTGAAAATTTCGAAAGGTTTTGCCATATACATTTAAGATGATCTATTCCTGAGTAGAAAATACTTCATGGCAACGCTGAAGTGTTGACAACTAGGTGGTGATAACCTTGGAGATAAACTTCAACGATCGACCCAGTGATTGTAAATAAACTCATCTAGGTATCAGGATTGAAATTTTGTACGCGTAACGTATGAAAGCCCAATAGCGCATTTTAGCATTTCTCATTTCTAATTTGACATTTCTCAGGCTTTTTGCTTTGACGCTATAAAACATTTCAACTTTCTGCAGCCCTTTTCACAAAAAATCTTAAGTGTAAAATAAATCTTACGATAAAAATATTTAGTTGAATTGTTAAGGAATATTTTAGACTTACGATAAATTTTACCCTCGAAAGCACTGAAATGTGACAAGCAGGTGTGATAGATTGTTTATTAAAAAAAATGAAATTACATAGCCTTCATAAATAATAAATTTTATTGCATAGCAATATAATATTTCCCACAGAAAGTAACCAAAAGTTAGCGTGGAATAAATAGAGAATACCAGAGAATATCATATGGCTTTTTCAATATCGCATCCGTATCAACCCGAGACACCAATATAATCCCAAGAGCTCGTGCAATATAAAATTCTACTCGGGACAATATTCCCCAATATTCATGCAATATAAACCCTATATTATAGTGAAAACCGTTCATTCAAACAATGCAACAGGAAAAGGAAGGACGAACTTAGTATACAACGGAAAAAATAATAACAAATCTCACCTCTTTCATGTAAATAAATATAATTGACTTATTTATCAACAATTATTGTCTAATTGCGCATTATTTACTATGATTATATGTAATTGTAATTAAAAATGCACGGGAAAGAATAAATGTCATAGTATTTAAGGAATAACTGTAATATTTTTTCTGTCTATGAAGAAATAACATAAAAAATTTGGTGCACACTGAATAACGCGCGTAGCAAGTTATTTAGCAGTGTGCACCACATTTTTTATGTTATTTCGAATAGACAGAAAAAATATTACAGTCATTTCTTATAATTTTATTCTAAATTTCATTTTAAGGTAGATGGGGTGTCTAAATTATAATCCATAGAATCTTTTAATAATTTGCCAAAATGTAGTTCATATCCTGCTTGTTTAAAAACATTAATAAAAAGAATTGGTCACCGGACTTATTTTCACGCTACAGGTTGTTCAAAATTGTCAAGATTTTGTATAGATTATGCATGGAAAACCCATTTTTCCGCCATAAAACGCAAACCACACCATAGAATTTTGAGATAAAATATGAGAAGATAGCTTCAATATTATGCTTTCAGATAAGAAAAAGAAAAAATGGGGTCACCGGACTCGTTTTCTTGCTACATGTAAAAATGGGTAAATTCCTAACGCATTCTATTGTAAAAGTAACACTATCTGGATTATCTGCCCTTGTATTTGAGTTGCCTCCCCTTTTTTGACAAAGTTGGAAAAAAATTAATCAAACAAAAGAATTCTTATTTTTGTAAAATACAATTATAAATATGATCAAACATGGCATTTTCTATATTATAATGAAAATTCTTACACATGAATTACCTACTACTATAAAAATTTGCACATTTCATCAAAGATCTAGACCTTGTTTTCTAGTATTTCAAAATCCAAGATGGAGGAAGACACCCTATCTACCTTAAACCGTAGAAAACCCTGAAAAAACGTTGATGACGTCACAGTCACATGACTAAATTATGTCTATGGGTTCATAACAAAATAACGTCAGCCAATCAGAAGACGCGTTACATCCAAAATTAAATTATATTGTGGTATTACAAAATATGTTGATAATTACAAAAATGTTAAAAATATTAAGCCTTACGATTTGAAATGATACGAAAATTTCTACATAGAGTAAGAGCATTTTCATTCGCCTCGTTGATCTCGTGGAAACATGTTTCTTGGTTTCGATCCCCTACTTGGTAAAAAGGAAAGAATTTATAAACTTAATACTTGCTGCTTATCCCAGATAACGAAGGAATAAAGAATAACTTGAAAAGTAAAAGAAATAGATAATACAATACTGATTACATGTAGAAATGCATGACATACATCAGTGGCGGATCCAGGAATTTTTAAAAAAGTGGGGGGTCCCAACACAGAGTAAAGGAGGGGGGTTCCAACTATATGCTCCCAGTCAAATGCATTGATCGGTCAAAAAAACGGGGCGGTTCCAACCCCCGGAACCCCCCGCCCCTGGATCCGCCACTGTACATCTACTAAACAGTGACTGCTTAATACGGGGCCCACTCCAGGCATGCTTCAGTGATTCCCTATAAGCAAACAATTTTTCACTCATTAAGGGGAAGGGGCGGGCCCAAAGGGACCACTGGATCCGCCTATGAGCTAAATGGATATATCTTTAAATTAGCAAAAATACAAAGAATGGAGAATAATAGGATTCAAAGGCATAAAGAATAACTTAAAAAGTAGAAGAATTAAATAAAGAAATACTGATTTCACGTAGAAAATGATTTTCATGAGAATTTTAAGAATAATCGTTTTAAAACTCGGACTTCTTTTAAACTGAGGTTTACTCTGCGTTTTATTGTGTGTTTGTTTTTTCTGCATTGTCTTGATGTCTAAGGTGGGATTATGATATCACTAAACATGTTTAACTTGGGCCACGCCTGAATTTTGCGCCTGTCACAAGTCAAAAGCATATGTCTTTTGAGAGTCTTGTATGATTTTTAATTTTAGTTCATATATCTATTTGAAATTTTGGAGTGTAGTTCATTATTACTGAACTAGTACACATTTTTGTTTAGGGACCAAGTGAAGCATGCCTACAGATGCGGGATATTTTTGCTGTGTTGAAGACCTGTTGCATGGTGTATGGCCTTTGGCTGTTTTCTGTCTTTAATCGGGTTGTTGTCTCTTTGACACATTCCCCGTTTTCATTCTCAATTTTATGTTAACTTATATTATACATGTTATAAGCATGAAGAAAAATACCCATAAAAATTAAATGCAAACAAAAGGTAGGGACCCTCAATCCAGACCCTCATATATCTACGATGTTTATTTCCTATATAAGTATAAACATCGATGTGATCTAATGTACGCGAATTTCTATTGATTGTTCAATGGTTGTACGTATAAATAGGTGTAACATATTGCGACATCATTTAAATTTAAGTACTTTATAATGAAAATAACATCATTATGAAATACATTAGCATACTCAATATATAAATCATTCACATCAAGAAAATGTTCCTGGTTTAAAAAGAGGTATGTATTTAAAAGTGTAATAGTAATATACGCAATATTATGATTATTTTATTGATTGAGTGCTGTTTGCGTTACGTTCAGCGGCCTATATATTTCATCCATATTCAGAACGAGAAGGAAATATATGGTGAAATTGAATCTTGAAAGTTTAGGTTCTTCAAGATGGGATGACCTTCAGGGACGACGAGGGTGAAGGCCGGAAACTTTGGACTTCCTGGAAAATTAGGGTTATATGGGATGGGTATGAAATTGCAACAGTCCGCGTACGGACCCCTCATATATTTGTTGCAGGGATTCTTAATAGTTTGTCTTTATGCTTTAAATGATTTTTTTGTATGTATCAATTACGCTGTTTTTCTCATTTGAATTATTTTACATTAGTCATTCCAGGGTCTTTTATAGCTGCCTGTGCGATATTGGCTTTGGAACCTCCTATTTATTTTGACGATCAATGCATTTGAATGTAGACACATAATCGTACACCCCCCCTTTTTCCTGGATTATAGGAACACCCCTTATATAAATGGCTAGATCCGCACCTTGGTTTGACATTTTGGAAAACATGTTGATTGGATGGAGAGTTGTTTCATTGGCACTCACACCATATCTTCCTATATCTGATTATACTTGATATTGTTTTGCTAAATTTCAATTTTATTCGGTGATCTTCAAATAAGGACTAGCCCAATTGTCGAAGGTCCGTGATTCTTTCCAGGTACGCCAGATTCCTCGTCATATTAAACTGAGCAATTGAACAAAGTCAATAAATTTATAAATTATCACCCGTGTATTTCATAATTTGTATCTCTTTAATCCGTTTTTCTCCATTCTAAGTCTTTTTTCCATTTCTCTCTATTCTGTAAATCCAATTTATACCCTCATACATGTAAATTATATAAGTTTTATTATAGTTCATATAGAAGCGGCAACATTATAATTCTGACTTGACTATTTCGCCTTGTCCATATGAAAATAAGAAGTTGTGGTATAGTTGCAAAATGTGATAACTCTTAACCTGAGACCAAATGATATACATGTAGATGATAAAACTGACTTATTCTCTCTGTATGGCCTCTAACAATGAACAAAACATATGTCTTAAAAATATACCAACAAATAACATTTTGATAAAATATCGTGTTGGTTAAAAAAAAACTATAAAAAAAAACATAAAATAAACTAATAATGGCACATGATATACTACGATTACACTCCATCTTACCTACAACAAAAATCTGATAAAAATCGTATTGGTAAAGAAAATACATTAGCGGCGCAACAACACAAAAGACATCTAGAAGTCAATAATAAAAAAAAACTTACAATGGGTAAACACATTAGCGGCGCAACAACACAAAAAGACATCCAGAAGTCAATATAAAAAACTTATAATGACACATCACATTACTAGGATTACACCCCTTATTACCTGTACACAATAAAACATAACAACTTACTTACATCTATATTTATTTACGTTCTAAGGAGATAGGAAATAACTATTTAACCCTACAAGTTATAGTTATCTTTTAGGAAATGCATCAAACATTTCAAACGAGGAAAAAAACGTATCAGATTTCCTACAGCTAAGTTACAGTCGGATTTATTCCATTGGGCACGCACGCACAAGGTATGTTATTCTAAAAAAAATCAGCATTTGCGATAACACATGTATACATGCTATTTGTTTCCTTATGTCTCCGAAAATCTGCTACTGTTCACTATGCAGTGAAAAGAGGATTTGATTTTTCAATCTTGTGCAACGAATATTTGTTCCAACTATCAGAAGTTCCCAGTGGCGGATCCAGTAATTTTCATCAGAGGGGATCCACTGACTGCCTAAGAGGGGCCTGCTCCAGTCATACGTCAGTGATTCCCAATATAAACAACCAAATTTTTCCCACAAAAAGGGGAAAGGGGGGGGGGGGAGGGGCTGAAAAACCCTCTAAATTTCGGCTCTGGTTTCCATGAAAATTTTGACATAGCAAATGCCACAATATCTGTACCCTTTGAAACAAATACCATGTACCCTTTATGTCGTTTGGAAACAATTACTGTAATATTTGTTTTGAACAGTGATATTATGATCGAACTTCTTCTTCATGACGCATTTCTTTAATATCTATATTTCCTATTTATTAATGGGAATTGTCTTTCTCACCCTTTTCAATATTTTGGCATACTATTCATTTTTTGTTTTTCAATGCAACACTTTGAAATGAATCTTTTCTTTATAAAACTGATAAATTGTTGGATAACAAGACTAACTTTTTATAAGGGACATTGACGGCATATTAGGTAGCCTCTTCATGTATCATCGCTCGTGATTATATATAATCAACCAAATTTTCCCACAAAAAGGGGAGCCCAGACATCCAGGGGCCAACTGAATCGACTATGGAAGGCGTTACTTAGACATACATCGCCAAGCCATGGTGGCAACACAAAACCAGTACCAAATTGTGATAAATGAAAACAGATAAGGACAACGGACGAAAACAGTTGATGAAGTACAAACACGAACTAATGTTTTGAATGATTTGATTACGGTAATAAAAAAAATACAAGACTTGTTGAAAACTAAACGAGCCCCGGTTGATCTATTTTACAAATAAGTCTTCGAATTTTATTTTTCATAATTATGCAAAATACTTTAAACCATTCAATGGAACCCATTTTTGTAACACAATAACATAAACAACTTAGAAAGTATATTATAGTCACGAATGCATAACAAATCAATAAATATACGTATAAACTGGTTCTTCTTATATACCATAACGCTTTAGGTAATGTTTAATGGTCTGTGTAATGACCAAAAATCACTTCTGAAGTATAACCCGCCTTACCTTTTAGCCATGTACATAATGTTTGTAAATAAACTTCAGTCTTGCGAGTTAAATTGATATCTGTAAGTGTATATAAGTACATGTAAGCATATTAGGGTCTGAATTAATTTATGACGTTTTCTGGTGTTTTTTTTTTAATTAATTTATTTGTCTGTATTGTTTATTTCGTTGCCCATTATTTCCTTCTTTTTTTTCTTCATATTTTTGCATTCTAATTATTTCTCTTTTTTTTGGCCTTTTTTTCAGCCCATTATTATCTATATATATATATATTCGCATCCTAATTATTTCTCTTTTTTTGCCTTTTTTAATTGTTCTTTTTATGTTTGGTCAAATTTTCTCTACTCTTGGTCCATTATTCTCTATTTTATAAACCCCATTTAATCAAGTTATGATATAATAGTAATAAAACACTATTTAACTATCACACGTCACCAATTGGACAACTGTCCATCCAATTTCATTATATATCATATATTGATATATATAAAACGCATTACCGTGACTCGTTTGTTTAGTTGATGTATAGTACATAAAGTACATGTACAGTGAAACCTGATTAAACCGAACCATGAATAAACCGGAAACCTGTCTAATCCAAACTTGTTCTTAAGACCAATCATATCACTTTTCATGCATCGTGAACCTGATGAAACCGAATACCTGCCAAAACCGAACAAAATCTCAAGTCTCGAAAGGGTTCGGTTTGGTCTGGTTTTACTGTATTATATCTTGTCAATACATCTTTATTTCCTGTATAAACTGACTAAGTATAATACGTTGTTATATCATTGATAAAATTGTTAACATCTTTATTGTTAAACATTTATAACAGGGCATTTGAACGAACCTGCCATAACAAATGCTGTTGGAAAAGGTAATAGTCAGTAAAAAAAAATATGAGAATTCCTGTGATCATTTAAGTTTAAGTCCAAATACATCAGCATTTTATTTAACTACAACATTATCAATCATACATTGAAATATAAGGTAAATAGATATAAGAAGATGTGGTATATTTGCCAGTGAGACAACTCTCCACAAGAGACCAAACTGATGCCGCAATTGACAACTATAGGTCACCGTACGGGATTCAACATGGAGCAAAGTCCATACCGCATAGTCAGCTATAAAAGAATGACAAATGTAAAACAATTCAAACAAGAAAACTAAAAAAGTCCACTTTTGTTTTTTTCACTACAAGTTTCCGTTAACGTAAATTCTTAGCTTGTCGGATTCTTAATAAACCTAAATTTGTATCTTATTTGAATTGCCTAACACGTGTTCTTTTTATCAGGATTAACAAGAAAAGGACAGTCGATTTCACAAAAATACTTGCGACTAAGATTGATCGTAAGTATACTGAATTGTTCATAACTTGCGAACAATTTTAATCGTAAAAGTGTTTTTTGTGAAACCGACTCAAGAACTTGACATCATAGATATAGATTCAAGACAATACATGTTTTACTTTTACAAATAATGACTTGGAAGGAGCGTTGTCTCATTGGCACTAATACCACATCTTCTTATATCTAACGACGTAAGTTGTTTGTCTTTTGTTTGTTTTTTTTCGTTTTTACATTGGCGTTGTCAATTTTTTTTTCAACTTGTGAGTGACAGCTCCTTTTACCCTGTTAGTCATATAACGTTTGTAAGTGTACTTGAATTGAAGCCAATATTTCATTTTGCATGTTATTATAACTTTTAAAGTGCATTATTTTATTGGATCAAAGTGTGTCACTACTAGTTGTAAGTTTTCATTAAAAAAAACCTTTTTGACTTTTCTGACAACCGTGAAAATGATCTGAAAGTAGTTGAAACCCACAAACTCATATTTTGCGACTATACATTTTTACGATTTATAAAGCTTTAACTAAAAAATTTCAAAACCCACTTTAAGTCTTCTTTTAAAAAAAAGTAAATACACTATAATCTTCTTTTAATTAAGTGTTTATAATTAAGTGAATAAGTTGAATTTTGTTAAATATCATAATTTCAGTGGGACAAGTAACTTACATAGATGGGTGTACCGAGTAACAGACGAACTTGGCTTTAGCAAGTAGCTGACAAACTTGACAGAAGCGAGAAGCTGACAAACTCGACAGAAGCTAGTAGCTGACAAACTTGACAGAAGCGAGAAGCTGACAAACTCGACAGAAGCTAGTAGATGACAAACTTGACAGAAGCGAGAAGCTGACAAACTCGACAGAAGCTAGTAGATGACAAACTCTACAGAAGCTAGTAGCTGACAAACTCGATATAAGCGAGTTACTGACAAACTCGACAGAAGTTAGTAGCTGACAAACTCGACAGAAGCGAGTTGCTGACAAACTCGACAAAAGCTATAGCAGCTGTAAAACTCGACTGTAGCCAATAGCTGGAGACTCAACATCAGAGTTCCATATAAAACAGCTGTGGCGTTCCATACAAAAGAACAACTGCAACTGATTTTAAGTGATATGCCTTTCATTATTGAAAGAAGCTTCACTCTAACATTTATCAGAACTACCCGAATCACTGTTACATTTTTTGAAACTATCCGAGTCACTCTTACATTTATTGAAACTACCCTAGTCTTTCTAACATTTATTGAAACTACCCGAATCACTCTTACATTTATTAAAACTACCCGCTACCCGAGTCACTCTTACATTTATTGAAACTACCCGAGTTACTCTAACATTTATGAAACTACCTAAGTTACTCTTAAATTTATTAAAACTACCCGAGTTACTCTAACATTTATGAAACTACCTGAGTTACTCTAACATTTATCAAAACTACCCGAGTCACTCTAACATTTATTAAAATACCCGAGTCACTCTAACATTTATTGAAACTACCCCATTCACGAAACTACCCGAATCACTCTAACATTTATTGAAACTACCCCAGTCACAAAACTACCCGATTCACTTTTACATTTATTGAAACTACCCAGGTCACGAAACTACCCGAATCACTCTAACATGTAATAAAACTACCCGAGTCACTCTAACATTATTATAACTACCCGAGTCACTCTAACATTTATTGAAACTACCATAGATTTAATTGATATTAACTTTATATGCTTCATTTTTAGTCAGAGAAGCAGCAAATCAAAGTTTACAATCTGGTTTGACGTGGTCGAGATGTGACTTAAAAATCTTCTATCACATATTGAAGCTTGATGAAACTTTTTTCCTAAAATAAATTATTGTGTAGCAACCATATAAATGATTACAATATGGCCTATTTTAAATTCTCTAATTATATAAAAAAATAACGAAATGAATCAGTTTTAATCCGTTAATTGTATAATTTTAATACCTTTTTGACATAACATTTTAAGGATCGCCATCATCATGTGACATTACTTTTTTTTTTTATTATAAAACAAACGATACTGGAGAAAACTTTTTTAAATATCCTGTTTCTTGTAAAATGTAAGTAGTGAAAATATACGACGTGTTGGTCAGTTCTTCCGATTATTTTATTCCGGAACTTTTGATTAAACGAAATGAATAAATAAAAACGTAAATGGATGAAAATTTATATAAAACAAGAACTATCTTTAAAAACGATATCCGACGCATTTAAATTTGAGTATATGTTTAAAACTATCATTTCGATAACCTTCAGAAGCACAAAGATACCATTTAAATAACGTTTTCTCTGTTTGTGTTCAGTATTTTCATACCTCGTATCTTTCTGTTTACATTCACCAAAACTCAGCGGAAATCTCACATGCGTAGGTGCGTTCTAAAAGTCATGTACGTTCGTACAACAAAGTTTACATTAAAAATTATATAATTGTCCCGAATAAACAGCTGTCACGGATGCAAAGAGCTATTGGAGAAACAATTATTTTAATAAAGATATAAATCTTTGTAAGATATAGTTCAAATATTTATAGTTTTTCACTTGCTTTCCATCACGATATAATTAACGAGACGTTTTTTCAAACACAACCAAATCACCCACCATGATAGCATTTTGTCCAATCACAGAAGGTGTCATACCACCAATTACGCCCTTAAATTTAGAACGTGAAAGTAGGACTACTCGGACAAAAAATAGTGCATTTGATGTCATTGTTTACTTAAACTAACCAACAAATTGGCAGAAATGAAACTTTTGGTGAAAGAGAAATATATTAAGACCATTTTGAGCTAAAATTTACTTGTTTATGAGTTTGCATTCAAAATTGAGGATTAATGCACCCCATAGTATACTAATTTAAGATTTCCAGAAAACCAGGGGTTATTTTTAGTGGTACCTCTATTCGGAAGACCTTTTCTTTTTTATATGATTTTAAACACCTGTTGAAAATTGGCATGTAGAAAGCTGATACATGTACAATTCAGGATATACCTGGTTTCTATGAAGTTAAACTTAAGGTAAAATATTTAGAAAGCTGTGAAAATTGTAAAATTTGGTTGAACAGATAGGGACTTTTAATTGGTGGTATGACACCAGAAAGGGTGCGTATTATGTTGCCATAGTTTTTAAGCGTCCTTAAGTTCAAAGGGCTCAAACCGAAACTATCCCGACTACGTCGGAAAAATATAAGCAAACAGGATTTGTTTTGCAACAGTTTAATTTTTGAAACAAAATGGGTTTGGTGATATCTTTAAAGCAATTTGCTAGATTTTCGTTTTAACTTAAAAACGTTAAAAAAAACCAAAAGTATGCTACCGATTTCTCTTCGCATGACGGAGTTTGTAGAATAAATTCATCGGATATTCTCGAGACATGACGTTTTCAATTAAGAAACCATGCAACATAAATGGCCATAAAAAACAGCAAAACTCGATATAAAGTCAACTTTTAAATTACCTAAGACAATTACAACCTGTGTTAAAACAAATATTTATTAGTTCGTAAACTAGAAATATTGAAACAGAATGTAACATTTGAAAAAGACCTGTTCGGAGAATCTGACTTCTTGGTACCAGCTAGGTATCCTTGGTGACCGATAAACCCTTAGCAGCGGTGTCGACACGTAAATTAAAAAAATGATAATGATATCCATTGTACTCGAATGGAATAATGGCACTGTAAATAATGATCACATTCGATTTAGATTTCAAAATTGAGGATTAATGCACCCCATAGTATACTAATTTAAGATTTCCAGAAAACCAGGGGTTATTTTTAGTGGTACCTCTATTCGGAAGACCTTTTCTTTTTTATATGATTTTAAACACCTGTTGAAAATTGGCATGTAGAAAGCTGATACATGTACAATTCAGGATATTGAATATTCGGTTCACATATATAACGATAAAATCATATATATAAGCTCTTTAGAACTTTGTATATATGATTAATAACATATACATAATATAAAAAAACAGAACATGCCGACATATATGACATACATGAAGATATTTTAGCAGCTATTATATTTTCAAATGCATAGATGCAGCTCATGCATATTGAAATACACACAAAGCACTACTAAACTACATAATTTATCTAAACATGCCAAAACTGATGCCTTTTTTTAAAAAAAAAGAGGGTTACTCATTAACATTTACTAATCTACATTGAGGCTCTCACAAAAGAACCCCGAACGTAACTAGTATACTACTTACGGAGCCCCGCTAGGGACATGCAAAGAGAAAAAAATATATTGTGCGCACAAAATAATATATTGTGCGCACAACTTAAATATATTGTGCGCACAAAATAATATATTGAGCGCACAAAATAATATATTGTGCGCACAAATTAAATATATTGTGCGCACAACTTAAATATATTGTGCGCACAACTTAAACATTATTGTGCGCACAATATAATATACTGTGCGCACTAAAATAATATGGTGAGCTCCCAAAACTAGGAAAACAGTTTTCACTAGACCATGACCTCATTTTACGTGTTCGTGTTATGTGTTCGTGGTTTAGACAAAATCTCAGATACCAAATGCAATAGGTCTTCTATATTTGGTTGTATGGAACGTTTTTAATGTCTAAATGTCCACTTCACAGGTGTCATCTGACCTTGACATCATTTTCAGGGTTTAAGTGGTCCGGCAAAGTAAAATGTTTGTGTTTTGGAGTATTTCTCGGATACTATAAGCATTTAGTTAGATATATATTTGGGGTGTGGAATGTTTGTATGGTGAAATTGTCTATCTTGCAATTATATTAATCTGACCTTGATTTTATTTTCATGGTTCATTGGTCCATGTTATTTGATTCGTGTTTGGTATGTTTTTCAGATACTATAAGGAATAAATTAACTGTATTTGTTTTATGGAATGATTGTAATGTATATATATTTGGCTGGTCGGTATCATCTGACCTTGACTTTGTTTTCATGGTTTATTGGTTAATGTTAAATATCTCAGAATTGGTCTATTTTTCAAATACGATGATAAAGGTATAGTTAAACTGTATTTAATGTACAAAATAATTATAAGGCGCGCAAATCATATAAGGTTTGTTTCTCAGATACATTTGGTTCGTTCAATACAGCAAGAAAAAATCCCGCACCCAAATGTGTGCTTCAGCTGGCCTATAAACAAAAATATGGACTAGTTCAGTGATAATGGACATCATACCAAACTTTACAGTTGTTTCTCATTTCTCGTTTTTTGTATAGTTTAGACCGTTGCTTTTCCCGTATGAAAGGTTTTACACTAGTAATTTTTGGGACCCTTTATAGCTTGCTGTTCGTTGAGAGCCTAAGCTATGTGTTGAAGAATGTACCTTGACCTATAATGGTTTACTTTTATAAATTGTGACTTAGATGGAGAGTTGTCTCATTTGCACTCATACCACCTCTTCCTTTATTTATCCAAAGTATATACAAGAAACTAAAATTAAAAATCATACAAGACCAACAAAGGCCAGAGGCTCCTGACCTTGGACAGGCACAAAAATGCGGCGGAGTTAAACATGTTTTGTGAGATCTCAACCCTCCTTTTATACCTCTAGCCAATGCAAATAAAAAAAACACACACAGCAATACCGACAGTAAAGAAGCCCGTGTCCGTTGTCAGAATAGGTAAAAAATGAAACTTAACAAAATGACAATGATACATAAAATAACAAGGACTACTAGCAGTTACTGACATGCCAGTTCCACACCTCAATTAAACTGATTGAAAGATTATGTTTTAATCATATGAATATCAAGCACAATCCTTCCCGTTAGGGGTTGAGTATCATACCATCATAAAAATATATGAGGAGAATATAACCCGTATTTGTATGAGCTATGGTGTATATGTATATAAATTATTTCGTAACATTTCAGTTTATAATAAATACGAACAACATACTGTAAAATTTTATAATGAAATCGATCAAAAATAGATACTATAAGTGACCTCATTTCCTCTCTTCTATTAATCAAAATGAAACTATAACTTGACCTGAAACATTTGTATACAACGCTTAAAAATTTAAATCATAATAAGCATACTGTTCTATGTGGGGAGCTTGTTATTCAGTGATTGTCGTTTATTGGTGTGGTTCATATCTGTTTATCGTTTTGTTATAGTCATTTTGGGCCTTTTATAGTTTGCTGTTTGGTGTGAGCCAACGCTCCGTGATGAAGACCGTATTATAACCAATAATTGTTAACTTTTAATAAATTATGACTTGGATGGAGAGCTGTCTCATTGGCACTCATATTGCATCTTCTGCTTTATATATATACCCAGTTTTATCTTTATTTGATCACAACTTCATGGTGAATTTCTTAGACTGAACACACCGTCACATTTCAATAACGAACAGTACATTTTGGGTCAAAACCGTACTTAATCATGAACAAACATAGTCATCTTTGATAAAAAAAAAAAAAAAATACAACAAAACAACTTGTACGTGTATTCAGTTTTCAGTGGATTTGACCATGGAAGTAATATTTAAATTCAATATTACTTCCATGATTTGACTTACTCTACACTTTTACAGTGATACCTTTTAAAAAAACCACATAATTCATTGAAGTTGGTGACACTAAAACTTCAACATAAACTATATCCAAAACATTTACAATAAACAGAGACGGACGGATGAACGGACGTAAAGACTTTTAAATATTATGACCATCTCTATCGTCGAACAGGGTAACAAAATCAAAGTCGTGAATTGAGTAACATGTCAGTCTTGAGTCAATCAACATAAACAAAATCTTGAGATTATTAGACATAAAGTATAATGCATAAGTGCAAAAAGTACTTTTTTTTATATTTGTTACAAGAAAACAGGTAAAGCCATAGTATCAAAGTCTACATAAGTTCGATAGTTTCCTCGCTCTTTTGCCAAGTCTGTTTCAAACCGTTCCAATAAACTCTGATATAAAGTGGAGGCTTCCAACGCATTTGTTGGTAAACCAAATGTCACACGAAATAAACGTAACTTCTTCAGTATTCCTGTCAGGAGTTGATACAAATGCAGTGATGAATATTTCCATGTATTCTAGCCCCATTTCAAAAGAAAACCTTATGCATTTCTCCATTCTGTCACTTTAAAAAGGAGACATTGAAGACCCGTACCATGTGTAAGGTCAAAGAATTTAACGCACTATATTATTTTGTGCGCACAATATATTTAAGTTGTGCGCACAATATATTTAAGTTGTGCGCACACTATATTTAAGTTGTGCGCACAATATATTATTTTGTGCGCACACTATATTTAAGTTGTGCGCACAATATATTATTTTGTGCGCACACTATATTATTGTGTGCGCACAATTTATTTAAGTTGTGCGCACAATATAATTTTTTTCTTTGCATGTCCCTAGCAGGGCTCCGTAGTACCACTACAGATAAAGAGATACATACATTAAAAGAAATACTTCATAAAGACCAACTTAGCCTCGAAACCATCTTCACTATAGCTAAGGGTTACGATCTAGTTTAATAGTTTAATAGTTTATTTCAAACCAAAAGCAATACAGCTTATAGGTATATCATAAATATGTACATGTATATCATAACAGAACATTTTAAATACAATAGGAGGCAAGACTACATAGTATAAATCATTCAGAAGATTGTCATGAAAATTTTATATCTGTGGCGTATTTCAGATATTTTCCTAAATTAGATAATTCCGAAACATTCTTTGTTGACAATAATTGAAGTAATTTAAAAACAGATGCATTTGTATAATAATACCTTTTTATATACATTTTTTTAATATTGTCATATTTTGGACATTTTAAAATAAAATGAAACTCATCCTCGATGTCACCCTGGTTACATAAGATACATAATCTTTCATTTTTTGCTTTTTTAATGAATCTACCATATTCAATATTCAATTTGTGTGAACACAGTCTATACTTAGTTAAAAATCTAATACATTGTGGACTTAAATTTTTTGTCAAATAAAACTGCAATTGAACATTATCCACAAGGTGTTTATAGATAGTACATTTTGATGATGAATCGAAAAAACATATTTCTTTCTTGAAGAAAATGGTCAATAAGCCTTTGTTTGAATAAAATAATAAATGCTTCTTCGCATACAACATTCTGTGCATACCACACATGTCCAAAACCTAGGCTAAGTAACATAAATTTAACATTATTAACCCATGATGACTTATTTCCTGATTCACACTCATCATACATATCATTATATATAGCATTAAGAATACAATTTCTCGTCCGTAATAGACGAATCCAATATTTTAATATTTTTACTTTCCGAGATATCAATAAAGGAAATCTTCCCAATCTAGTAACATCATCTCCTATGACTGGATCGTAACTCTTGGCTAGCGAAGATGCCTTGAAACCATTTGAAGCTTTAAGTTCGAGAAGGTTCACGTAAAGATCTTTTGAAAATCAGAAAAATATTTAATTGAAATTGTGTTCACATACAATTTTCATATCTATGGAAATACTTATCTCACAAAGTAAGAACGGTATGATTGTGGTGTGTATCGTGACAAAAATATCACAAAAATATCGAAGTGTAAACAACGAAAATAAATTAAAGTCTAAACGGAGTTAAATTTCATTTATTTTAAATTGTTGTAATAATATTTTTTATTTGTAATTTTCAGCATGGAATCAAACTCAACGAACGATACTCAAATCACTTTGGATGATATAGATTATAAGCAATTTCTGAAGAAAGATATCCCTGCCACTGTCTTTCTTATTATTCTCTCAATCATTGGAAGTGTAGGCAATATCCATACGATCTTAGTTTATCTCTTTTCGCCAATAATGGCGAAATTGGCGGTTCGATTTTTCATCCTATGGCTCGCCTCTATTGATCTTACAGCATGTTTGTTTTGTATGCCTTTTGAGATTTTTGACATCCGATACAGCTATACCTTTTCGTCAGTCGGTGCTTGTAAATTCTTCCGATTCCTGAATCATGTCGTCACTTTGGCTTCCGGTGGACTTCTAACCGCCATTGCCATTGAAAGATTCCGAATTAACACTAAACAGTTGCATCGGAACACGAGGAAACCCGAGACTTGGATAAATATTATATCAGGTATAATAATTGGGGTTGCTGTTGTATTATCAATTCCAGCGTTTGTATTTTATGGTTTGAATGAAAAGGAAACGGACATTCTTGGTTTGACGGGTAGAGACTGCACTATTTTATCGGAGTATCAAAATTTACGCACTGCTGTTTCATACTCCGGCGTCGTGATTCTTCTGAGTACTATTTGTGTCATTATATGTGTGGTTATATATGGAAAAATATTGTACGTGATATGTACTCAAATGAAGAAAGAGAAAAAACGAAAAGACAAACCAAATCACTACCACATAAATGAGTCCACGTCCGACGTTAAATCATGTAATACGCAAGCGATCTCAACAATTAATAATAGTGAGGTGGAACTTAGAAATGTACAAACAGAGGTGACTGGAAAGTCGAAAGATAAGTCGTCAAAAACAGCCAGCAAATACGAGAAAGGGAGACGACTTACTATAAGCCTTATAGTGGCAACTGCAGTTTCGTACGCAGGATATTTAATATATGTTTTCACAATTTTGGTAAAAATTACGAATCCTAGATTGTACGAAAACAGTATTCGACCAGCAACTGCGATCCTTCTACGTGCGTATTTCATCAACAATGCATCTAATCCTATTGTCTTTTGTCTCATTGACAAGACTTTCCGAAAGGAATGCTTGAAATTGTACAAGAAAACAATATGTGCTAAGAAATTGTTCCAAATGTATTAATGATACATGTAACAATATGAGCAACAACATAATGTATACAATACTTTGAACGTTTATAATAGCAGTGCCGCATTGTAGGTTAATGCTTGGATAAAAAGGAAAACAGCGGCCATATTTCGCCTATTTTTCCATGATTCTTAAATCTTGGAAAGGCCAGTGCTTACCACTCAGATTCGACTTTGTACCACAAACTACAAAATAAATAGCATATATATGAGTCATTTTAGATGATATTCGTATTAAAAATCACACTTAAAAAATATCTAAGTGAAGCAATGTATAGTCTGTACAATTGTCTTCTAATGTTAACTATGCCAAACAAAAAATGTGTTTCGCTTCTCCAAATACGATACTAAATTGATCAGCATGAATTATATCCTGAAGCTACCATACACGATGTAGTTTGTCATGGTCATGTTTAATTGTTATGTTTGGAACATCTGGGAAATCGTTTTGGAGAGAAAAAAGATTCATAATATCCTTCCCGTCATCTGATTCGGATTTATGTCAATACTTTTGTAAACCTGCTTTCCAATTAGCCGTTTCAGAATCTAATGCATCCTGGGTAATATTTTCAAAAGTGTACAAAAAAACGTCCTGATTGGTTAAAAATGTCATAAACAATGGAAATTTAACCAATGACGTGACGTTATTTTCATTTTGGGGTACGAACAATGAATTACCCATGATGTTTAAGATTCTGAAACGGCCAATTAGATAACGCTCACCAGCAAACTTTGGGTGACTCCGCTTCTCTCTATATTTGTAAATATAACGAAATTTGATAAAACTGTCGTACAAGTGAAAGGTTTAGCGCTATAAAACAAGGTTCAATCCAACATTTTCTATATTAGAAAATGCCTGTACCAAGTCAGGAATATGACAGTTGTTGTCTATTCGTTTGATGAGTTTTGTCATTTGATTATGTCATGTGATTAGGGAGTTTCTGATGAATTTTCCTCGGAGTTTAGTATTTTTGTGATTTCTCTTTTTTCTGGGCTTGAAATCTACCGTTTCCGTTCTTCAACATTAGGTTGCCTCAACCAAATGAAATAAAACTTACAAAATACATAATGCACAAAACGATCTTTACTTCTTGAATGCTGCATCTGTATGTTGTAGTATACTTATTTACAAGTGGGTGTATCTGTGGCCTATGGTGGAATGGTAGAAAGTATATGGTGATATTGTGTATGGTGTAATGGTTTTATAGTTTAACATGTATGACAGCAGCATCTTCATAACATCGCTGCGTGCTTGAAATTGTACAAGAAAACGATATGTGCTAAGAAATTGTTCCAAATACATGTATTAATGGTTCATGTAACAATATGAACAACAACATAATGTATACAACATTTTGACAGTTTATAATAGCCATGCCTCAATATGATTTTTCAATCTTTGAAAGGCGAGTGCTTATCACTCAAATTCGATTTTGTACCATAAACTACATAATAAATAGCGCATGAGTCATGTTAGATTATATGCGTATTAAAAACCAAATATTAAAAAAATATCCTAGTGAAGCAATGTATATATAGTCTGTACAGTTGTCTTCTAATGTTAACTATGCCAAACAAAAAATGTGTTTCGCTTCTCCAAATACGATACTAAATTGATCAGCATGAATTATATCCTGAAGCTACCATACACGATGTAATTTGCCATGGTCATGTTTAATTGTTATGTTTTGAACATCTGGGAAATTGTTTTGGAGAGAAAAAGATTCATAATATCCTTCCCGTCATCTGATTCGGATTTATGTCAATACTTTTGTAAACCTGCTTTCCAATTAGATAACGCTCACCAGCAAACTTTGGGTGACTCCGCTTCTCTCTATATTTGTAAATATAACGAAATTTGATAAAACTGTCGTACAAGTGAAAGGTTTAGCGCTATAAAACAAGGTTCAATCCAACATTTTTTATATTTGAAAATATCTGTACCAAGTCAGGAATATGACAGTTGTTGTCTATTCGTTTGATGAGTTTTGTCATTTGATTATGTCATGTGATTAGGGACTTTCTGATTGAATTTTCCTCGAAGTTTAGTATTTTTGTGATTTCTCTTTTTCCTGGGCTTGAAATGGTTTAATCTGCCGTTTCCGTTCTTCAACATTAGGTTGCCTCAACCAAATGTAATAAAACTTACAAAATACATAATGCACAAAACGATCTTTACTTCTTGAATGCTGCATCTGTATGTTGTAGTATACTTATTTACAAGTGGGTGTATCTGTGGCCTACGGTGGAATGGTAGAAAGTATATGGTGCTATTGTGTATGGTGTAATGGTTTCATAGTGTAACATGAATGACAACAGCATCTTCATAACATCGCTGCGTGCTTGAAATTGTACAAGAAAACGATATGTGCTAAGAAATTGTCCCAAATGTATTAATGGTACATGTAATAATATGAACAACAACATTATGCATACAACATTTTGACCGTTTATAATAGCCATGCCTCAATGAAGTTTAATGCTTAGATGAAAAGGAAAACTGCACGCCATATTTCGCCTATTTTTAAATGATTGTTCAATCTTTGAAAGGCAAGTGCTTATCACTCAAATTCGATTTTGTACCAAAAACTACATAATATACAGCGCATGAGTCATGTTAGATGATATGCGTATTAAAAACCAAATATTAAAAAATATCCTAGTGAAGCAATGTATATAGTCTGTACAGTTGTCTTCTAATGTTAACTATGCCAAACAAAAAATGTGTACCGTTTCTCCAAATACGATACTAAATTGATCAGCATGAATTATATCCTGAAGCTACCATACACGATGCAGTTTGTCATGGTCATGTTTAATTGTTAATATGTTTGGCATATCTGGGAAATCGTTTTGGAAAGAAAAAGATTCATAATATCATTCCCGTCATCTGACTAGGATTTATGTCGATACTTCCGTTTCTCGTTTAATCACGGCGACAATACTAACATTTTCTAAATTTACCACTTTTTTATTATAAAGACCAGGATAAAACAGTTATGTGTGGGGATAGTACTTTATTATTCTGTTTTACAAAATTGACACCCAATAGTATCATGACCAAATTCCAACGGAGCTTGTTTATTTTATCCATGCCTACCGTCATTTTACACCAAATTTATGAAATTTTGGAAGTTTTATCGAATATATCTTTAGAAAATATTTCAATAGGTTTCCAACCTAAAGCTGGGAATATGTAAAATAGTACCGTTTTCCCATAACGCCAATAGGAACACTTTGGATGACTCCGATCTCTCCTTGTATACGGAATTGGCTGAACTGTGACGAATGCCGATAACTGACGCAATTGATTTGAAGTACATTTATTTAGAACACTGCGAATAAAAGAAAAAGACTTTTACAGTTTAGTGTACTATGTTGAGGACAAATTATATCACAATTATACAAAACTTCTTGAGCTAACTCTAAATATTGATACAAATGTATGATGCGGAGGACTTTATTTCAATGTAACAGCTTCTGGTGTTCTCATTTTCTCATTTTCTAACATGACCAAGTTACTTTTTTTTCTTTAAATTCAAGCCACAATTTTTCCAATGTGATTTCACTCCTATTTGCTATTTTATGCATTACAAATGCAGAAATAAATTAGGAAGGTGTATGTACAAAATAGTTTGTGTAAATAATACACTGTCCATACAAGGGACTTTATTAGTCACTCAGCAACACAAATCTAAGGGAAAATATTGTGTTATCAAGGCAATCGTTTATTGGACGAGAGATATCACTTAAAGCCGACACATTATCAGAACAACGCACAAAAACGTATCTAAATTAAACAAAAATAAATGGAAAAAAAACAACTTGTGAGAACATGGTCACTGAACAAAAGTTATAACAAAAAAAAAAAAAAAAAAAAAAAAACACACAAAAACCCCAACCAAACAACGATGTAACATAAATAATTCCTTTGACAAACGGAACAGAGTCAATAATTTAACGTGAAA
Organism: Mytilus galloprovincialis; assembly: GCA_037788925.1. Lineage (NCBI taxonomy): Eukaryota > Metazoa > Mollusca > Bivalvia > Mytilida > Mytilidae > Mytilus > Mytilus galloprovincialis. Next base: position 35,452,512 of record CM075339.1, read on the forward strand.
AAAACAGTGTGAATTTTGGAAAATAAACGATATTACCTACTTTACTTGTCCTCGATTTTTCCTGTGTTTTTATTCGTGGTATTCTTTCAACAAAGGATCATAGCTTACAATAGTCAACGAGAAATGTATGAGGGTCTGGATTGGGTTTACAGAATAGAGAATAATGTACAAAAAAGGCAGAAAAAGGTACACAAAATTAATTAACGAATAGCTAATTATAAAAATATGCACACAAAAAAGATGAGGGAATAATAGGGTGCTAAAATACAAAATGAATAATAAGGAGCAATAAAATAAAGGAAAAAGAAAATATGTAAAATTATCGAAGAATGAAGAATTAATCGACACCATCCAGACCTTTCAGCCTATTGATTTGCGAAGAAAAACATTATATCATAACTTTTTTTGTTATATCTCAACCCCGCCCCCTACACCTCTAGCCAAAGAAGAACAAGCACACGCACAGCAATACGCACATTTAAACTCTGTTTAAAGAAGTCCGAGTCCGATGAAATAGTAACAAAAAATATAAATAAGCAAAATAACAATGATACATTTATTAAATGACTACTAGCAGTTACTGCCATGCCAGCTCCAGACCTCAATTAAACTGGATGGAAGCTTATGTCTTTATCATATGAAATCAAGCGCAATCGCTCCCGTTAGTATTACAATTATAAACCTTACTTACAAAATACGAAAATACCCAGATGGAGACAGAAAATATAATTAATGCATGCATGCCAATAAATTCTGAAAGTACAATAGAAGTTGGTCCCAGTGAAGAATCACACTGAATCTTCCAGAAAATATACTGAAGATGATATTATCAAAATGCTGGACATTTTGATCGACAATATATTTGTTGAGTTTGGAGGATTTATATTTCAACAGACAATCGGTATTCCAATGGGTACTAATTGTGCACATCTGTTGGCTGAATTTTTGTACTCGTATGAAGCAGAATTCATTCAGAACCTTCTAAAAGACAAAAAGAAAAAGCACCTTGCGAAATTCTTTAATTTTACTTTCCGATATATTGATGATGTTCTATCATTGAATAACCCATTCTTCAGCCAATACTTACATCTCATATATCCCAGTGAACTTGAAATTAAGGATACTACTGATACTAGAAGGACTGCTTCATACCTTGATCTTTTCCTCAATATTGACGTAGATGGACGACATCACACGAAAATCTATGACAAACGGGACGATTTCAACTTCCCAATTATCAATTTCCCATTTCTCAGCAATAACATACCATCTGCCCCTTCGTATGGTGTTTACATATCACGATTGATACGCTATTCACGTGCTTGTTCACACTATACGGACTTCATATACAGGAGTGTGCTCCTTACGCAGAAACTACTCCAACAAAGTTATGAGGAGGACAGATTAAAATTGACACTCCGTAAATTTTATGGACACCATCACGAATTGGTGAATCCATACGATGTGTCTTTAACCAAACTAGCTAAGGACATTTTTACCACATGGTAGATTGTGGTTTGTCATTATGTCGTATAATCTTGTGATTACCAAACGTGACTTATTCCCGATTGTGACTGTTTTGCTGAGTGTGAATTCGCATTACTATAAGACGTGTTACGGTACTTGTCTATCCCATATTCATGTATTTAGTTTAAATGTTTAATGTTATATTTGTAATTCACATCGGATTTTGTCAAATGTGTTGACGTTTTTTCTATTATATTTATGTGTTATGGAAAGAAAAATTAATCACCGCCGTCATTTATTAGTTTTAATTTTGGTCAACGTAATCTGTACGATAATTTACGTTTGAAGTTGGATTCATAACAAACTGGAAATATATATATTATAGTTAATTGCTATTAATAAGTATTGCAATATGCATTGTGTTTAAATGCAATATCAGTATTTAGTTCTATTATAATCTTTAATCAATCCTAATTCTATCTTACTTTTGAGATATAGTTTTTCATATGCGACGTCATTCTTCTGATGTTTCAGAAATTTCATAAATTCAAATGTGACGTAATTTTTAATGCCTTTTCACCATCGTATGTGACGTCATTTTCACAATTTACTGCGTTGAGGCCTGGACTGAGTCGGGTGTGTCTATTCTGTGTTGGTCTTTGCATTATGTGTTCATGTTTGTTTTCTGTAATGAGTTAATACTTCAGTTTCATTATGTATATCTGTTATATTCATTTGATAAAATTTACTGTTTGCAATAGTATTTATTGTTCTAAATAATAGGGATGTTCTTATCCCAAGCATAAAAACATAGCCGTATTTGACACAGCCTTTTTCAACTTTTGATCTTCAGTGCTGTACAACTTTGTCCTTTTTTTCGCTTTCGATCTTTTATATCTGGGCGTCACTGGTGAGTCTTGTGTGGACGATGCGCGTTTTTGACGTATTGAATTTTAAACCTGATGCTTTTTGTTATTCATTAATCATGTGTTTCTTTGTCTAATACGTTCTCCTATTTATTTGTATTGTAGTCCTGTAATATTATGTTGTCATTTCAATGTTATATTTAACATTGTCATTAAAGTGCGAGGTTTGGCATGCCACAAAACCAGGATTAACCCACCATTTTTTCCTTTTAAAATGTCCTGTACCAGTCAGGAATATGGCCATTGTTATATTATTGTTCGTTTCTGTGTGTGTGTTACATTTTAACGTTGTGTCGTTTGTTTTCTCTTATTTTTGAGTGTTATTTCACATTGCGATAATACGTGTCACGGTACTTGTCTATCCCAAATTCATGTATTTGGTTTTGATGTTATATTTGTTATTCTCGTGGGATTTTGTCTGATGCTTGGTCCGTTTCTGTGTGTGTTACATTTTAGTGTTGTGTCGTTGGTCTCCTCTTATATTTAATGCGTTTCCCTCGGTTTTAGTTTGTTACCCCGATTTTGTTTTTTGTCCATGGATTTATGAGTTTTGTACAGCGGTATACTACTGTTGCCTTTCTTTATACTTCTGCTTATCAATCTTCATAAAAAAGTGCCCGTACCAAGTCAGGAATATGACAGTTGTTATCCATTCGTTTGATGTGTTTAAGCTTTTAATTTTGACATTTGATTAGGGCTTTCCGTTTTGAATTTTTCTCGGAGTTCAGTATTTTTGTGATTTGACTTTTTTCTGATAAAATTAAAGAAATTGGTCCAAATGACAATCATGATGACGCTGACGTTGAAGTACCAATAATACGTGTTGTGAAGCGTGCGTTGTCTGGTCAACAGATATAATCCGAATTTCTTATCAAGAAAACGAACGAGAAAGTATCTGACCTTACTGTGTGGGATACTGTATGAATATCAATTTCTCAGTTTTATCGTGCCTCAACTGATCCTCGAAATATCTTAGCTCATTCTTTTGATAGAGTTAAGCCATTCCAAATTGATATTTCATAGTGTGTCTTTCTATGTTGTGATGTTACACTATTGTTTCAATTAAGGGCGGAGGCTTGGTACCATTAAAACGTTTCAACCCGCTGCAATTGGTTGTACCTGTACTAATAGTTATCAAAGGTACCAGGATTATAATTTAATAAGTCAGGAATCTGATGTTCAGTATATGTCGTTTGTTGGTGTGGTTCATTAGTGTTTTCGAATTTTTATATAGATTAGACCGTTAGGTTTCCAGTTGAATGGTTTTACACAAGTACTTTTTTGACGCTCTTTATAGCTTACTGTTCGGTGTGAGCCAAGGCTCAGTGTTAAAGACCGTACCTTGATCTATAATGGTTTAGTTTTATAAATTGTGACTTTGGATGGAGAGTTGTCTCATTGACACTCAAACAACAACTTCCTATATCTACTTAGGGGTAATTATTGAATCTGAAGAATTTGGGTACCGCATATGAACCGCGAGTGTAGAAATTTCAACTAGATATTTGTCGAGAAATCAAATTGAAGCTATTAAAGACACATCTATATTCGCAGCAACATTGACTGAGCTTGAAATTGTCAAATCTGCCGTTTCTGTTCTTTAACTTTAGGTTGGGACCAACCAAATGTAATACAACTCATAAACAATGCATAAAACGATATTAACTTCTTGAATGCTGCATCTGCCTGGTTGACTTAATTACAATTTTGTGCTTCTGTTGCCTATGGTGCAATGATAGAAAGTGTATGGTGCCATGGTGTATGATGTAATGTGTATGACAGCAGCATTTTTTTTTACTCATTTCATATACATGTAAATATATAATTGTGCCATTTTTTTTTCAGAATTTAAAAAAAACCATGTTAAACTAGAGGCTCTTAAGAGCATGTGTCGCTCTTTTTGGTCTATTTGCATATTAAACAAAGGACACAGATGGCTTCATGACAAAATTGTGTTTTGGTGATTTGTTTGAAGTTCTTACTTTACTGAACGTTCTTGCTACCTAAATTGTCTCTATCTATAATGAACTTTGCCTATTAGTAACAGAGGAAATTATTTTGAAAAGATTTACAAAAATTTACCAAATTAATGAAAATTGTTAAAAATGTCTATAAAGAGCAATAACTATTTAAGGGGCCAACTGACCATTTTGGTCATGCTTACTTGTTTGTAGATCTTACTTTACTGAACATTATTGCTGTTTACAGTTTATCTCTATCTATAATATTATTCAAGATAATAACCAAAAACGGTAAAATTTCTTTAAAAATTACCAATTGGGGGGCAGCAACCTAACATCAGGTTGTCCATTTTATCTAAAAATTTCAGGGCAGATAGATATTGACTTTTTAACAATTTAACTTCTTGTCAGATTTTCTCTAAATGCTTTAGTTTCAGAGTTATAAGCCAAAATCTACATTTTACCCCTATGTTCTATTTTTAGCCATGTCGGCCATCCCGGTTCACGGGCGGGTTCATCGAACACATTTTTAAAACTAGATACCCCAATAATGATTGTGGCCAAGTTTGGTTAAATTTAGCTTTGTAGTTTCAGGGGAGAAGATTTTTTTAAAAGATTACAAAAATTTATGAAAAATTGGTAAAAAATGACTATAAAGGGCAATAACTCCTTAAGAGGTAAACCGACCATTTTGATCATGTTGACTTATTTGTAGATCTGACTTTGCTCAACATTATTGCTGATTTCAGTTTATCTCTATCTATAATAGTATTCAAAATAATAACCAAAAACCACTTTACCAATTCAGGGGCAGCAACCTAACAACGGGTTGTCCGATTCATCTGAAAATTTCAGGGCAGATAGATCTTGACTTGATAAACAATTTTGGGATGAAAATTTCAGGAACTCAATTTTCGGCTCTCCCTTGACACCATCTGCGAGTATGGTCTTGAGGAAACGATGATAGTCTGTCGGAAGGGGACGATAATTTAAATGGCTTACCCGTGTTAAGAGAGAGCCATATCTCTTGCACGTTAAAGACACCCTTGTAGATTTCGAAAAAGAGTAGGCTATTGCCGCTACAAGGCAGCACTCGCACCCGCAAAGTGTAAAGGGATTAATATAATTTGCAAAACTTGTTTCCCAATCCACTATAAATAAATATGTATAAACTAAACAATTTTACCCCTGTCAGATTTGCTCTAAATGCTTTGGTTTCAGAGTAATAAGCCAAAATCTACATTTTACCCCAATGTTCTATTTTTAGCCATGGCCTTGGTTGGTTGGTCGGGTCACGGGACACATTTTTAAAACTATATACCCAAACGATGATTGTGGCCAAGTTTGGTTAAATTTGGCCCAGTAGTTTCAGAGAAGAAGATTTTTTAAAAGTTAACTACGGACGACGGACGCAGGACAAAGCGAAATGTAAACCAATTTACATCTGAAAATCAATGGCTTGAATTGTATATACATTAATGTAAAAAAACCCACACTATCACTGAATTGCGACTACTGACTTCGAACATGAACTTACCGAATGTGGGGACTACAACATGATTTCAAAAGCTCTGCCTTCTTAATAACATGAAACTTTGGTGTAACAACACAACCAAGAACCCCGTTAATACCAGTGATAATTTATTATCAAACTTTTGATTGACCACATCGACACAGAAAACACAAACGAAAATAAGGGACAAAGTACTGATGTTAAAGTCGAGCAGTTACTGAAAACCAATGAAAGGCTATTACGACTAACACACTGACAGATATCAAATATCTCAGATAAGAATATACCTCAGTACAAACCTATTGGTTAAATTCATTGTATTGTCCATTGTTTGAGAACCTTTATATGTTACACGGTCGTTTATGTCTTTGACAAATAAATTTAATATAGTTGTAAAGTGTGTAAGGTTTTGTTTATGAAAGTGAAGTTTTTGTTTATAAAATGACCTGAGTGTAACGTAATTATGTCCCTGCTAGATGAGATAAAACTATTTGTACACCATCACTTGACAACATGAATTGAATATAAACTCATCATAGATACCAGGACTAAATTTTATATATACGCCAGAAGCGCGTTTCGTCTACAAAAGACTCATCAGTGACGCTCGAATCCAAAAAAGTTAAAAAGGCCAAATAAAAGACGAAGTTGAAGAGCATTGAGGACCAAAATTTCGAAGAGTTTTGCCAAATACAGCTAAGGTAATCTATGCCTGAGGTAGAAAAGCCATAGTATTTAAAAAAAATCAAAATTTTGCAAACAGTTAATTTATAAATATAACAATATCAATGATAATTCATGTCAACACAAACAGTGCTGACTACTGGGCTTGTGGTACCCTCGGGGAAATAAATCTCCACCAGCAGTGGCGAATAAGCAAAATAATATCAGAATCTTCCAATCCGCTAATAAATCTGACATGATTTCATATTTATAGTCACATTCTGTTGCATTTTAAAGTTTACCTTTTTTCATAGATCCTGGCTGAACTTTAGTAAAAGTAATGTTTAATTTATATACGGTATTTGAAAAATAAAACGTAAAATAAAGAAAAAAAGAATCAAATCGGAGAGTCACGTATCATATGATACAACCAAGAGCCAAAACACATCAAACTATTTTCTTGTTAGGAAAAAAATATATAAAAATTCAATCATTTTGTTTCGAAATCCCCTCCTTTGTGATGTAAACTAACATATCACGAAACGCTTGCATTAGAGCAAAATCTGCATCTGTCTTAAGATAATAACATGGCGAAATAATTCATACAATGAATATATTTTTTTATTATATCTAAACCTTTCGTATCATCATCACCGATGTCTTCACGTAATGACCACTTATATCATACCATTTCCAATAATTTCTAGATGGGCTGTTTAGAGCACTGTTAGAACAGTTATTAAACCACCACGGTCCTTCATTTTTGGCGCAGTTGGAACTGTGTAAATCATTATCTCTGTCAACAGTAGAGAATTTCATTCCGTTGTGGTAGCTCAACGAATCTCCTTAAATTGAAATATATATTACGTCGTTTATATTCCAATAATTTAATTTTGGATGTAACGCGTCTTCTGATTGGCTGACGTTATTTTGTTATGAGCCCATAGACATAATTTAGTCATGTGACCGTGACGTCATCAACGTTTTTCATGGTTTTATACGGTTAAAAATGGAATTTAGAATTAAATTTTAAGAAATGACTGTAATATTTTTTCTGTCTATTCGAAATAACATAAAAAATGTGGTGCACACTGTTAAATAACCCGCTACGCGCGTTATTCAGTGTGCACCAAATTTTTTATGTTATTTCTTCAAAGACAGAAAAAATATTACAGTCATTCCGATCCTTAAAGAATAAAACATAAAAAAAAATGCTTGAACGTTGACGATATCATTTGCACACTAAATACGCGCACATTTTTTCGTATGTAATATATGTTACCGTAAGTGTAATTGTATCTTCAAGTTCATCGGAGTATGTGTTGTTTTTTCACTTATTCAAGAAACTGCTTTTGTTGAGTCAGTCAGAAATCACAATTCATTTTATTGCAATGTTGCTTTACATAGTTTGTATGCTTAGGATTTAAATTTCACTGACTATCGTGCATGTTGACAGTATAAGTCTCTGCCATAATGCACGAGGCCAGAACATTTAAAAATCCCAAACATAATACAAGTGATGAAGAAATGATAATATAAAAAAAAATGAAATTAAAGCGAAACTCGACAAGAAATTATAAATATATATGATCATAATTCAATTGGAAGAAACACATTTTATTAAATAACAATATTGTAAGGAGATAATTATTATATTCTGTTTATATTCAACTTGAGTTATGATGCTGCATTGTTAACAACAACTGTCTTACCTGCATCGCCGCTATAACCACCAATCGTCAGCTTGTACTGAGATGTTGCATCTCCAACAACAAATGTCTTATATTTAGCATAGTACTTCTTTTTGTTGTTCTTATCAGTGAGATCTATTCTTAGCTCGTATGTACCACTGGACGTCAAACGATGAATATGCCTGTTGCCTAAGTAAAGACGTATAACTTATATGCAATGTGTTTTCATATTACGATTAAAACATAGTTTTGAGTAAATGACAAGCGCTAACGTTAGATTGATGGATTGTTTATAATAATTTGATAATGATAGTCTTAATGGCAACATTTCAAATAAAAATTGAATCAGAACATGTCACCTGTTTGGGGTTACAAGATTGCTACATGAATGCATATTTATTTTTCACACTAATGAAAGTTAGGGAAGATCATTTGCTATTTAAAAAAAAACATTTTTATACCGTTGTTAGAAATTCATAAATCGATTGAGAAAAAAAAACCAAACAAATCCGGGTTACAAATTAAAACTGAGGGAAACGCATCAAATATAATAAGAGAACTACTATCATATGTTATAATACTTATTTGTTATATGTTTTAAGTATACATACCAAGCCAATATTCTCCATTGACGTAACCGAACCCGTTTTCGTATTCTGTCCAAGTTCTCTGGAAGTTAACAGAATCGTCATACCTTTTCTGGATAATCTTCAATGAATTAATAAGATAATGACATTGAAACTAGAATATCAAGCAAAAGCAATATATCCAACCATGTGATGAAACTCATTCCTATAGATATTTTGCCAACAACTGCAATTTACAAAATACAACAGAATTCGGAAAATCAGATTTAAAAAAATCTGTATGTCGTTTAGAATATCTTATTGTATGCTGTCTTTTTAAAGTTTTGATACTGGTATACACCTCATCAGTAAACTGAGAGCTATTATGTATTGGCCACTAACATGACTAATGATAATAACTTTATGGCTTTTTATAGCTGACTATGCGGTATGGGGTTTGCTCATGATTGAAGGCCGTATGGCTACTTATAGTTGTTAATTTCTGTGTCATTTTGATCTGTTGTGGAGAGTTGTCTCATTGGCAATCATACCACATCTTCTTTTTTTTTTATATATATATATATCATTACAATAAATGAGTGTCGCATTCGAAAGATCTTGTTGAGTTATCTTTTTGAAGGATTTAATACTTGTATATTTTTTTTTTTAAAGTAAACTGAGACGAGTGCTAACGCGCCTAATGTGTGTCTTATATAGCAGTATAAAGACGTAACCATACGCATCAAAGTTTTATGTATGTAGATTTTTCATATTCTTAATGGGATTTGTTACATATAGATATAATTTGCAACCGTTAATGAAACTTTGACATATTTTGTATGTTAAGAGAACACTTTGTCAATTTTTGTTTTGAACTTGTCTGTTATCAATATTCTCAATAAAACAATTATTAAAGTTAATTTATGTTTTCAGATTTACTTTGTATATGTTACAGTGAATTTGTATAATCAGGGATTATGTAGAATCACTGATTTTTCAGGGAATATGTAGAATCACTGATTTTTCAGGGAATATGTAGAATCACTAATATCATTAGTGATTATATGTAATCCCTTAAAAGGAACAGTGATTTTACATAATCACTGAACATTGTAATAATTATTCTACAATTCCCTAATATGATTTCAGGGATTATCAATAATTTAAGGATCCTTTGTTTGATAATTGTTTTTATTATAGATAAGTTATAATTTTTTTCTTTCATATTCCTTGCCAGATGAAATAATTTTGCTTTTAAACACAACAGAGGATGATTTAAAAGAAATAACCAACACAGGGTTTCGAGATACAGTTGAAGACTTCAAAATTAATGATATTAACATTCCCTTTATAGGGATAACGTTACATGTATTTTTTGTTTCTTAAAAGCCAGCATCATATGGATATTCATGTTATATTTGTAAATCTACAGAGCATGTTATTTGTGGTACGTGTAAAACAAATGTTGAAGAAGATTATGAGAAGATTATGGAACATCTGTTTTGTAGGTTTTTGTTGGTTTTTGTTCAAATGAACATGAACTTCAAACTGACAAATAAAACAAAATTTTAGAGGAAGCTGACATTTGGTGTAATATTCTCATAGCAATTCCATTGGGTAAAAAAAAGAAAGGGAAACCCAAAAAACTTAATGGCAATTGTTCTGTGCCTTGCCACAAAACATGCTAACTTGCTGAAAACAGTTTGGGGTTGCTAATTCCTTTTTTTTGGGAATACCCTTCAGATGTTTTTACTGAACACTTTATTTCTCTTAGGCATGTCGTAAAATCTGATTCGATATGTGAAGGAAAAGGTTTTTCAAAATGTGGATATTGTTGTAAAAACAGATGTGAAGCATATTATTTTAATATATTGTGTTTAACATTTTAATATATTGTTCTTAAAATTTAAAAAAAAAGGGTTATCATTTTGATATATTGTGCTTAACATTTTACAAATAATGTTTATAATGATGTTTTATTATGATTTTATAGAAAAAATCATTTGACTTTTATTCATTTTCTTTATAAATAAAACTATTTCTTCATTTCAGTTATTTTGTTAATCACTGACGTTTTTTCTAGTGATTATACATAATCCCTGAAAATTTTAGTGATTATATAGAATCCATAAACTAGCCAGTGATTCTACATAATCCCTGAAAATTTCAGGGATTCTACATAATCACTAATTATACAAATTCACTGTAACATATATATATATATAAATTATGATACACAGTTATTCAATGTTTACTAGTATACTGAATCTTCACTGTAAAACAATGTATATTTCTACTCTTTATGTAGTCTTTTAAAAACGTACAATATCGAAAGACAGTAGCAGGTTATTTTCCTTTGCATTATATCGCTCGCACTTAATTCAGGTTGCATTCTATTGTATAATTCATACTCATAGCACAATACACATTTTTAGTTTAGAAACAGACTTCTTAGTGAGCCTGATGAGAAAAATTTGATATAAATTGATGTGATAATTGAATGCTTCTTTATGTCATTGGGTTGTTAAAGCGTTGACCGAAATACATTTTCCATAAGCGCGGAAGCGCATCATTCTAAAAATGTACGCACGGTCAACGCTTTTACAACCCTATGAAATTACTTAATGAAGCATTCAATACTTATAATTACATTTTTTTCGCTATGATCATGAAAACACGATTCCTATCCTGTTTTCCTTGTATTTGAATATGCACTTTATTGTGGAAACATGTGTCATCATATATGTTTCAATTCATGCAATTCATTTTAAAATGAAAAATGACGCGAGATTGCTGCTAGCCAATCAAAATAACGTATACCTACATGAAACATACATCTAATGTAATTATATTATATTTGAAAAAAGAACGTACTGTCCATCCCCCGCCGTCTGTATCCATGTCACAATAAGCCTTTACTCCTTCTGTTTTCTTAGGAAATATTTGGTAGACACCAGAGGTTGCTTTATATTTCTTAATCTCAGTGCAGTCCTTTGCAGACCCTACACATATCCCTGCAATTTATATACACAACAGTTTTATATATTTGATAGAAACAAATATATTTAATTGAACGTAACAATATTTCTTTTAATTTTTATCCTTCTTATTAGAAACAATGATGATAGATATCTAGATTTTCTTTATCTTTATCCTCCTTCTCTTTTTTTTTTAAACATTCACTATAATAAAAAGACATATTGATATAATAAAAAGGCAATTTGGTATATTTACCTTTCACTTCATGTTTCAACAGCCTGATAATCCTTGAAATTTCTTTTTCGCCACGAGACTCTATAAAATTAACATGCAAAATGTTAGCCAAATCTGTTGATTCATTATTACTCAATTTAAGCATGCTTGTGTATGCCTTTTGTTGAGAAGTAAATTTACATAAACACATTGCATTGCCTTTTTTTGAACAAATTTCTGATATAAAGCCTCTACATCAACGACTTGAGTATATTCAGTCCTGTCTACTGAAATATTTAAAATATTTTTATATTGTTCCCATTGTTGTTACCACAATTCCGTCCTCTTTTCACAACGACGGGAGACACATTTGGTGAATGCGGTGTTGTTAGTTTTATATTTTCTTACTGTGATATTTCCAGTTTTATCTCTGAACTTAAATAGCCTTTTGTGTCATTCGAACCTTCGGGAAAGTTGTTTCATTGTCAACGATACCACATCGTCTTCTTTTTATATTTTGGTATCTTTCCCCTCTGTTTTAAACCGTCAACATTTTCTCTAACTTACATTCGCAACTAAATATTAATATGGTGTCTGATGAATAACACTAACACTACCGATTGTTTACACCGGATGCTAGCATATAATTTCATAAGATATTATCTTGAAATTATATGAACACGTCGAAGAGCTGATAAAGCAAATAGGAGAAAACATAATAAGGGATGGAGTTGGGATAAAGAAGGCAACATTAGTATACCACTGTTTAATAGTCATCATTTTATTAAGCAAAAACCAGAAAAATGAAAGAAATCATGGCTGTAGGATGGAGCTAATCCCAAACTGTTTTTAATAATAAAAATATTTTTGTGAAAGTATCGAATGATTTGCTACAAGACTGCTGATACATTTCGGGTTATAATAAAAATTGTTACTATTTCAGTTAATGGGTAGTCAGTAGTGTTAGTTATAACATTTTTTTTTCATTAGCCACAGCCTAACACTGTTTCTATTTCTAGTGCAAGTGACTTCCTTACGTTTCCTCTGATGTACTATTTCAATTTGTTGATTTACTTTTCCTATGTATAAACTTCTAAGGAAAATATATTTACTTTTCTACCTCTGATCAAGTTTTTATTCCACATTGGCTAGAGGTATAGGGGAAGGGTTGAGATCTCATAAACATGTTTAACCCCGCCGCATTTTTGCGCCTGTCCCAAGTCAGGAGCCTCTGGTCTTTGTTAGTCTTGTATTATTTTAATTTTAGTTTCTTGTGTATAATTTGGAAATTAGTTTTGCGTTCATTATCACTGAACTAGTATATATTTGTTTAGGGGCCAGCTGAAGGACGCCTTCGGGTGCGGGAATTTCTTGTTACATTGAAGACCTGTTGGTGACCTTCTACTGTTGTTTCCTCTATGGTCGGGTTGTTGTCTCTTTGATACATTCCCCATTTCCATTCTCAATTTTATATGTATGTGTAACGCTTACACAATTATACTGACCTTCTAAGATCCATGTTATATCATTTTTCAACTGCTTGTTCATCTTTACTACATCTTTATACACAGCCATATCTGTTAAAAAGACAGTATTCAAATATAACACAAATACAGTAATCCCTTTTAATCTGATACAATTTGTTTTACATACGTGATTTTTAATCTAGGCATTTCCCTACTTGTTATTTATCACGAAAATGGTGAGAATGAGTGATTTTGGTATTCCATAGTTTTTGTATGGTTGTATGTCAAAAAGCAACAATGCAACCATGGTAAAGGGATCAATTGAAAATCAGGAAGCATCAGACAAACAACTATAATGTATGACAGTGCTTGTTATAGTTAATTTGTAACTTAAGTGCACGTCTTGTGAATACAGTTTTAACTCTGGTATGTTTCATGAGTTCGGTATTAACGACTGATTAACACAAAACTGACCACAAATCGGGCCAAACTCATGTGCTCCAGGGGGTCATCAGTACCTAGTCCAATAATTGTTGTGCTGCTCTGGTTTTATTTTTTTTCATTAGCGGTAAACAGTTTTAGCCTGCGATTATGGTGCTACCATCGCTGTCTTTTTTCGGTTGATTTAATGTACATTTGTTTGTCGGTGCTAGTCTATTCAGAAAGACTGCATGTTTTCCTTTAAATGCCATGTGTTAATTTTTGTCATTATTTTGCCTATATTTTGATGGTAGCTCAAATTTTATTTTATTGATCCTTTCTCATTTTCAAAATCTTTTAACTTGGCGTTTTCGACAAGATATTTTAAAAGTAAAAAAAAATAAAATCATATACACATGTAAAATTATCATATACTTACTTTTGAGTATAGATTGTGTATCTTTCTTCAGTTGTGCAACGTCTCTGTCTTTTTCATGCAAACATATTCCTATAGATAAAAGTAGTTATAATGTTTCTGTAAGAAATCAAATTATAGCGTTTATTTTGTTTTAATTAAAATGTTGGAAACTTAATTTAAATATTTTGAATGTTTTTTTATTTAATGCTTTGTATTTGAGTTTAAACAACCTCCGTTAATGGAATGATATTTGTGACAAATTTGTTTAAAGAATAGCTTTTTTATCATATGACACACTTAGTGTAATATATTAATGAAGCAACCTTGAACGCAAGCCTCGGATATCAGATGGAAAAATTTAAAGCTTAAACACATCATACGAATTGAAAACAACTGTCATACTTCCGACTTGGAACTCAAAATTGAAGAAATAGACCCCCACATCTGAACTTATTACATGCATGTCACGATGGATAAATTAAGCGAAAATAATAACATAAAATAATAAAAAAAACTTCTGTTACGCATTTTAAGATAGAAGATAAAACATCCGTATAAATGTTCAAAAATAAAGATTAATTTTTAAAAAGAATATTGTTATATTTGTATAGCAAAGGATTTTTTGCATGTGTTATGTTGAAATATTGTTGAAAAGTGATATTCATCTTGAAATATCTCTTTAGTAGCTTCCTCCTCTCTGATAAGCAGTGGATCATTTAAGAAAAAAAAAATCTAAAGCAATTTTGTTCAGCCTTCGATAAAATCCGTGATGCAAAAGTTGTACAATAGTTTCACATTTGAACTAGCATTAGAGGATTTCTTGAAAGATGTACAACTAGCTATGAATATACAAAAGGAACCGAAAACGGTAATTTTACCTTGTAATTCGTTTAAAATGTCACCAACTCTATTCTTCTCTTCTGATTCTCGATATGTTCTCAAACCTGAAATTACAATATTTGATAATGTGTTTTAAATTAGGTTATTTTTGCGTGCCATCCATATGCCGTGTCGGAACATTCTTAATCAATCCAAATCAGATTCGTATTATCAATGTAACTGTTCAATTTAAATTGTTGTCAATATTTATTTTCCTTCATATTTATACCTATTATTGACCTGTTGCACCTATAAGATATTTTTAATCATTTTAGTTAACTTTTTTAAGCCCTATCTACAAAAGTTAATATCACGTTATTTCAATTACCCATCCAATTGCAAATAAGTATAATGAAGAAAGGGATTATCATTCTCTTACAAACTTAGACTATAGTAAAGTGCTCAAGGATAAAATGATCTCTTGATTGGTTCCATTTAAAAATCAGTTCCAATGTCAGTGCAATGTTTGCAATTAATGCATGACTTTCTTTATTAGCTATTTCATTTATGGATAAGTTTTAGTGATGTTAGGACTTTCTTTTAATTTTGGAAAATATTAAAGATTGTGATTTAGACATTAGATGACACAACAGTACAATGAACTTGCAAGAAAAGTTTCTTGATTGTAAGGATGAAAAACAGGCTATTATTTGAACTTGGAATTATTTTTAATTATGGAATTTGCATTGTTCTTGAAATTTTTAATAAATTCCATGTTTATTCTGTGCTTTAATGTTTTTTGCTGCGCACAGCAATTTCTATTACAAATAAGATAGAACATTTTCAATAGAATGTACTGTGCCGCGCACAACACTATCTATACGAAATACATTTTATAGAAAGTGTAATGAACCACTCAAAACATTTAAATACCAAAAAACATGGAATTCATTAAAAATTTCAAGTTCAAGAAATTATGCAAATTCCATAATTAAAAATAATTCCAAGTTCCAATAATAGCCTGTTGAATGTAAATCATATACATTTTTTAGAGAGGAGTTATTTTTTTGGTTTATGTACAGTTTTAATTAATAAATTTGAATTTGAATTACAACTAAATTTTATTTTAAAGTCTTTGTTAGAACAATCCTTTGCATAAGATTTAAGGAAACAAGACACCGCCCCTCTTTTATTGGAAACTTTTGGTTGATAATTTAGGGATTCCATGAAGCATAAATGGAGCGGGCCACCCTCATTTTGTAGTCAGCGCATCTCCCCCTTTTATAAAAAATATTGGATCCGCTACTGCAGTTATTACTTTTTTTGTCAGGAAACTATTAGAATCCAATGCTTTTGAACTATATTCAAAGTTTAGCTAATTTCCTTTTTCAAATAATCTAAGATTTTAAAATAGTATATTTAGCTAAAAAGATTAATATATTTTTTTGTCTTGTATTGTTTAAAAAAAAAATGTTTTGTATAAGTATTAATTTGAAGTTTTTTTTTAATATTCTCAAATAACGTTAAAACTTCATATTGATTTAATTTAATTGTTTAATTCTTTCAAAATTTAACTTTTAGTCAGAATTCATCACAAATTCTTTAAAGCTGATAAATGTGCTTTGGGGCATTTGTAAATCATTCATATAAACTATTTGGTGTGAGCTGTAAAAAGGCGTAGACAAAAGGTTAATCCTATACTAAGAACATGATTTCATTCATTCTTCACAATTAAGAAACACCGAAACCTACAATTTCAAAAACAATTAACTTTCGATGCCTATGAATAGAAAGATTTCATCACTTCTTTCCAAAAGCCAAATTGGTCATGCTTTTATTTCCTTAAGACAAATATTGAAATAAGCAAATGTCAAAAATACAAGTCTTCGAACTTATGTAGTAAAAGCAGTTACACCAGCTGGATTTTAACATGAAGGAATAGAACAGACAGTTTTAAAAGACTGCAGTTAATTGATGTTGCCTGTTCAAGATAAATCGATACTCATTACTAAAAATGGCGA
Organism: Mytilus galloprovincialis; assembly: GCA_037788925.1. Lineage (NCBI taxonomy): Eukaryota > Metazoa > Mollusca > Bivalvia > Mytilida > Mytilidae > Mytilus > Mytilus galloprovincialis. The sequence continues at coordinate 35,469,635 of CM075339.1, forward strand.
AACCAAAGTATTTTAAAATGTTATTTGATATCATATTGTTAACTTTTGTTTCATTTAATTTCTCCAATTCGTATTTTTATTCATCGTCTTGTAACCTTCCATGATAACAACTGTAATTATTAAAACACATTTGTGAAATGTAAACTAATGATATAATGACCCAGTGACATTTCTCATATTATATACTTTCTTATCGTATGATAAAAAAATTGAATGATCTTACCTTTTCCGTCTTTTGATTCCAAGGAAAAAATTAAGACGAACAAAAGTGACAACACGATAAGACTCTGTAACATATTGAGACAATGATGTTCCTCAACAAACGAGACTGTGAAATTGTTGTATGGAAATACAGAAAAATATCATTTGATATAAAACGATTTTGTTGCATGTAAACTTTAAAAAAAAAACCCATATTAACTTTCACTGGTATCCAGATGGTGCACATCTTTTTTCGTTAACTAAACAGAAAAAAATCGATTATTTGAAAGTTTTGGTTGCAGAAATATTGCATTATAAATAATTTTTCATGATTTTTATAATATCAAAATTAAGGAATAAAAGTACAAATTGTCGGAAGCATTACAGTTTCATTAATAATTTTTGCACAATTGACTTCGTTCATATCTTTTAAGCATATTAGTCAGCACTTCTGTGTTGTCATGAAGTATCGTATTTATAGTTAACTGTTTATAACAATTCCAAAAAATCAGATATAGAAAGCTGTTTTGATAAGTAAATACTCATTATTGTTGATTTCAGTTGCTCTGCTTTAAAATTACATTGGAGTTGCATTTGTATCGTTGACAAACATCTGAATACCATATAATGATAAGGGACGACATAAAAAAATCAATGAAGGATAAAAAACTTTATTCAAATTGTTTGGGGGTGGGTGGGGGGTTCAAATTCCTGCAAGTTTTGTATAAATTGACATCGATTTTACATATATCCTTATTGGTCAATCAATTGTTCCCTAATTAAGTTAAGAGGGGGGTAGGGGGGTCAGTAAAAAAACTATATAAATTAAGATTTTTTTATCCTTCATTGAACTTTTGATGTCGTCCCTAACAAGGACGAGTTGTACGCATTGATTGATATATGTAAACGCCATACGATTTGGGTAAAGGGTATAGTGCTGATTTACTGGTTTATAAGTTAAAATCACCACGTTCGTCATTTAGTCTAATTTGAAGTTGTCTATTCATGTCAACATTGGAAAACATATTAAGATATCAATCGGATCTTCTTGGTTTAATAGTTCCCTTTATTTTAAGTTCACTGAAATATTTTGTGTCCAAACATAAAATGTAATGTAAGTTATTTGAGTGACTTTGCATCATCAATATATCTTAAAATGAAATTAAAGAACCTTGAAAAAGTATTGTTTCTTAAAACTTTTAAGAGGTTTCCTATTAGTTCTGCTCATATGAGTATACAAACAAATCATCCAATAAAAACAAGTTATGTGGATCAAGAGAAGAATATAGGATTTTTAATAATGTCATCATTGGTGTATTTGATATAAGAATAAGTGTCTCTTTCACAAACTCTGATTTTTATAAACCTATAACAAGATTTGTATCTTCAATTCCCAGTTTTATTCAAAACGCTCTGTTTAATGAGTCGATGTAGTCAATTTGTTAATTGATTATGCGTAATATTAGAATAAAAACTACCAAAAAGACTAAAAAAATAATTTGGTAAGCTTGCCGCTGGTTTTTATCTGCATCTAACCCATAATCAAAACAATTTACATGATTAAGTAAAATTTAAATTTAAAACCTTTTAACTAGTAGTCATTAAGCGTCGAAAAGTCTAGAGTTTTGATATTACTACGAACAAAAATGATTGTGATTGAAGTTTTTGGCGTACATGTTTAGAAATTTTTAAGAATTCACATTTGCATGACATCATTGCTTGAATATACCTCATCATTAAATAAGTTTTTTTGTGAAGTTTAGGCATCCAGTATTTAGAAGGAAGATCTTTATTGTTCCTTTTTAATGTTATTAGCAAAATAGAGAAGTACAGATTTTTTCAAAATCTCCACTTTTCGAGAACGATAAAGGGTCAATATGCACTCTTACATACATACATAATACATTTGTAATGTTATCAATTCATATTTAAAAAAAACCAAACACGTACAAATGTTATGTTAGTAAAAATTCTGGAGAGAATCATTCACGCCAATTTTTCAATGGTTTCTATCTTTCGTATGATCGTGATCGTCTATCAATAATAATATTTGAAATACGTAATATCTAGGAAATAAACGATTAAGTAATATATGAATGAAATATAATTATATCGGACGTTCATTCGTTCCCAATATTCCAATAGTTTTCCTTTCCGTATAAAAAACCTTACAAATCATGAGCTGGTTAGGAAAGGTATGTTAGGGATTTAGAACTACGAAAGTAATGGATGACAGTGGCAAACTTTTCCTAAGGGGGGGGGGAGCTGACCTAAAGGGGGGGGGGGGCTCCAGTCATGTTTCAATGATTTCCTATATAATCAACCAAATTTTTCTCACGAAAGAGGGGGCCCGGGCCCCCAAGGCCCCCCCCTAAACTTTTTAAAATCTGCTTTAGGCATTTAGCACAACACAACTAATGAATCAACTTTTTAAAACCTGAAATATTCATTTTTTGCAGCCTGAAACACCAAATGACCAACGCGACCCATATTTAATTGATATATTTAAATGAAAATCATGACATAAACTGCATTTGTATGTATTAACAAGGAATAAATAAATTTGGTGTATTTACTGTCTTCTGATTGGTTAAAATTATTAGTTTTATTTTCAATGTTGTCAATTTTTATGGCGACACACCCACTCCGCTGACGTTGTGTATTCATACGCCAACATATGTGTACGTTGTAATTGTTAATATAAATAATATAAAAAGTTCTTTGAGCTTTATTTTTGATAGAAATTTATTTATAATGAATGGCAATAATTTATTTTGAATTTATTGAACCATAAAATTAATTTTTGACTCTTCACATTTTACATAATCCGCTTCTTGGATTGTTCAATGTGAAGAGTCAAAAACTAATTTTATGGTTCAATAAATCAAAAATAAATAATAGCCATTCATTAAATACTATCGATTTTAATTAAAGTCCAAATGACTTTAAAAAATGTTAATTTAATATTTCAACTCTGTTTTATCAACATTCGTAAGAAAATAAGACTACTTTAGATTTCATGTGTTGACACTGTTTGACAATACCGCCGAATGATGCGAATATACGTATACATTATCTAGGAATTGTAACGATATCTGAAAAATTTCAAAACAAAAGCAATCGGGATGATCTTTGGTTCTCAGGAAGGGTACAGAGATCATGGGCCACATATTTACGACCGTCCTTTTACTTCTGAAAATCGATAAGTCATATGACGTAATCAACATTCAGCAATATATGATTGATTTTTGGCTCTCATCTAACGACAGGCATTTAAATGTAGAACCAACAAAAGTTCAAATAGGATTTTCTCAAACAAAATGCATGAAGTATTCAATGTGTTGGCTTCATCAATTCAAAATGAAAGCCTTTTGAAAATAGCATCCAGCCTTATGTGTCTCGTGACATAGATGATTGCATGATACAGACGCTTAACTCACGTATTGGTTGATATGTAATTAAGAACGATACAAACCGTGCGAATAAACTCTTTCCAGTTAATGGTAAGGAATCTACGGAGAAATGACGACAGAAGTTTGTGCTTAAAGTTTTGTTCCCTGTGGTATGTAATTGTAGATGTCAATTATCTGGGGTAAAGAACACAATAACAATCAAAACCAAGGAGTAAACAAAGACTCACAAAACCAAAGGACATTTACATCAACAGTCATGAATAATAAATAAGAAACAACACGAACTCCACTAAAAATCGGGAGTGAAATCAGGTGCTCCGGAAGGGTAAGCATTTCCTGCACCGTATACGGAACCCGTCGTGTTAGTTCTTTGTTAAATACTACAGAGATGTAAAACAATCCTTGACAAGACCAAAATAAAAGAACAACGAGGCTTCATCAGCAAATGCAAAAGATATGACCAAGAGGTTAGATATGGCAAGCTGCAAGGCTTTAAATTTAGAAACAAGTTTAAGATTTGATTTTTTTTTATTGAAAATTATTTCTAGAGACTCTAGGGGAATTCACTTTGGTATCTATCGACTCCCTTCTACTTTTCATATCGTTTGTAATGGTCAAATACAGTTCACAATAAAACTTTTATGAAATGTTTGCTATATAGAAAAGGGCATAGCATATTGGTGCAGGAAAAGTTACATTATGAAAAAGAAATAAAACTGTTTTCTTCGGCCAAATTTTACTGGAAAATAAAATAAACGTACCTGACAGTAATTCTTACGTTGTATTAATGTCAATCGTTTTCAACAGTGTTCAAACAATGGGATAGTATATACTGAAATAAGATTTTGACTCGCGTCTGGCATGCGAAATTATTATCATCGCGTTCCTTGTGATTAATATATCTTCAACACCGAAACTTTTGAATTGTAGTACTAGTATACAGTCCACAACCACCTTTAAATAATCTACTTAGGGAACGTCTGCGATAGTAGTTCTGTTTGCTTCCTCTAATAGTATGAAATGACTCAAGGTTTGTTGTTCATTTGTTTGTCTGTTAATATATCCGTCTGTTCATTCGTCCGTCTGTCCATCCAATGTCAGTTTGAATTTTTGAGTAGTGTAACAGAACGTTGTTTTCATAGAAACTTGGTACCTATTACATATGTTTGTTATGACGTGAATGTTGTAAATAGTGCTGATAGTTATCAACCCTATTTAATGATTCACTAATATGTGAACTTCGTAAAACACATGTTTCGTGATAAGAATGAACTATGACGTTGAAGTGACATCATTTTGGAATTTTCTACAAATGAGTAAGATTTGATCTACTCCATATACATGCAAAATTTAGAGATTCCCCACATCTTTACATTTTAATGACGAAAGAAATATAGTGCAAGTCGAAAAGTCGACATATGGAAACACATGCTTAACTACTTAGTAATGTCTAAACCTTAAAAATATTGAGATTTCATTTTTACTGTGTAGGAAAATTTCAAGTCGTTTTTAAAATTCTGCTTTATAGAAACCAAGTTCATTTTTATACTTACGTTATAACAATATACATAGATAAAAGAGTGAAATCCCCAAAATACTAAACTCTGACGGAAAATTCAAACAGGAAAGTTACTAATCAAATGGCAAAATATAAAGCTGAAACATATCAAACAAATGTCATATTATTGACTTGGTACAATCATGTTCTCATGAAGAAAACTGTGGATTAAATTTGGTTTTATAGCTAGCTCAACTTCTCACCTGTATGACAGTCGCATACAATTCCATGATATTGACAACGACATGTGAACAAAACAACAGATATAAATAATACTGTTGTTTTTACAGAAAAAAAAGATTGTGCCCCAAAAATATGTTATTTAACAAACGAAATATAATAGAGTCATTTGTACCCGAAATGCATAACACGAAATTACCCTTTTAGCTACTGTTATCAAAATGAATTATTTGGAAAAAAAATTGTTCTAATAAAAATAGGATGAACGAAAATAAATACCTAACATTTTGCAGAACACAAAGGGTGGGTTATGGTTTTCCTAAAAAAAAATTGTGATCCCGAATTTGATGAAAACATGTTTGTTCAACCCCAGATGACAATAAAAAAATGAATCTATATTTTCACTATAACTAAAAGTGTTAAATTTGAAAAAATTCTGACTCAGATAAATACCCATTTGCTCTCAAACTACAAGTTGACTGGTTACTCTCAAATACTATATTGTAATGGATGCACGATCTGTAGGGCGTGACGTAATATGAACAATCTTATTGCTTAATGTTGTAAATGTATATAAGAACTTTCTACTTTAACAATATATCAAATAGGGATACACTATTTATCATCTGTAGACGTACATGTACATAGACAACAAAGAATATTCAGGTTTGTGTTTAATGTCAAATATGATTTGAACTGGTATATCATTTAAATTTATAAGGTATAAGGACAATGGTTGAAATTTCTTAATCTTACTGAAATAAGCATAATTTAGTTTATTTTGTAGAAAATTTGTTTTAAAAAAGTAATTCAGTCTAAGGCAAACAAGAAAGAGTATAGCATGCTCGATCCCTTCAATACTATATTCCAGCGATTATTCGAAAAATAATTAAACATTACATTGTTAATATCGAATCACTGGAAACAATACCGATTACTTATGCGTGAGGATGGATGATTTACTATTCACCTTGCATCAATTAAAAGCGTGTGTAAGATATGGATACGAAAGGTCAACAATGATCACATTTATGTCACAAATTGTCAACAAAAGTTACCCCAAGATACCTTTGGTTGTTCATTTTTAACCTAAAATACATATTTAAACGCACCCCAAATATGCCAATGAGACAAATTGAACACATGTGAATGTGTAACTCTATAATCTGAAATATGCCGTTCGAGTATTCATCATTTGGCTTGCCTCTGTCGATTTAACAGCATGTTTGTTTTGTATGCCTTTTGAGATTTTTGTTATAAGATACAACTACACATTTTCATCTGTCGTTGCTTGCAAAGTCTTTAGATTTCTAAGTCACATGGTTACAGTGGCCTCCGGCTGTTTATTGACTTCTATTGCTATTGAAAGATATACGATAATTGTAAAAAACTTGCACGTCCTTTTTGATAATTCCCAAAGATCGAATGTCATATCTGCCAGTCTGGTAAAATTATCCACGATATTGTCAATTTGGGCAGTTATAAAATATGGTCTGAACGTAAAAGAAACAGATATTTTTGACCTTATCGGCAAATTGCATAATTTTATCAGAGTATCAGATTATACTTAATGTAGAAGTTAATTACAGTATATTAGTAATGATAGTAATGATAGATTCAGCTGGTGTTGTCATATGTATCTTTTACCGTGGAAAAATACGTTGTAAAATTTGTACCCAGAAAGATTGGAGCCAATCATTAGTAAAGAATCCAGATTCGTTTTCCAATTTACATTCGGAGACACGGGTAATATATACTATTTAAAATGGGGATAACAAAATATATAAAGTGCACATTAAACTTTCTAACAGTGAAAAGAAAAAGGGTACTCGTTCATCACACAAACGCTATTCGACTAACAATAAGCCTTATGATAGTAACCGCTATTTCCTATATAGGGTATATGTAATATATTTTCACATTCATGGTAAATATGCTCAATCCTAAGATGTATCAAAATATTGTCCGACCAGTATCCAACATTCTAGTGTGGGGGTATTTTGTCAACAATGCAGCCAATCCTATCGTATTTTGTCTTTTGGATAGGACTTTTCGACAGGAATAAAATTGAGAATGGAAATGCTTGAAATTATATGGAAACATATTTTGTAGAAAAGATATCTCCGGTGTCAACTTTCCTTCAAACAAATTTTAAGAAAACATGTTTATAAACATTTGTTATTAGAGAATAAAGAAAAAGGTATGCTTTTTGCATCATGACGTATATGCGACTCTCATTGATTGGACTGTTATGCATGTCCATTTATATGAGTTTGTACTTATGAGTTTGAATGTTCCTCCGATATCTTTCGCCTATCTTGTAATTGTATCTATGCTTTGTAGATTATAAATTAGATCGTTGACAAATTCTTTTTTTTTTAAAGTAGTCAAGGCCAAGTAGACGTTGATTGACCCAGGTCTTTTTAGTCCTTCATCAATAATAACATTACAAAATATCTAGACAATTAATTCGTTTTCTGTCAGATCTGTTTTCGTTAACTATTTAATAATAAATTGGAACGTTGGTTTTCTCTTTTGAATTGTTTAACATTTTGTCATGTCGTTACCTTTTCTAGCTTGCTATACCTTATCGGTTTTACTCATTATTGAAGTCCGTACCAGAAATACGACCCATAGTTGCTTATATCCAAGTCATAATAAATCTATGAAAACTGATTATATTGACCATCTGCAAGGGTTATAGAATTAATATGTATGCCAAAATATTTCTTAAATGTATATTAAAAACGACAAAGTAGCGAACCATCAATCATTTTCTTATGAGTAACCAACTGTTTGGTATTGCATGGTATTCACATTTAAAGTACACACGCTATAGAAACGGTTTGTTATATTATTAACTGCTGCAAATTATGTGTTAATGTACTGGGTTAATAGCAAGAAATTAACTACTCGTTCACTTTGATTGCCGACTGCAAGTTTGTGTATTTAACATCGAGAAAGAAACAATTGCCATAATTTTACTGGTGGAAGATATTTGTTAAATGCTGACAATATGTGTTTGTTGGAATGGTAAAGTGATCAATGAATTTTAAAAGGCTAGCCTTTGATTATGTTTTAACTTATCATGTCAGCGAATGGCATGTTCCAATTCAAGTAGCCATAATTGTGTTTCGCCTGTTCAGCGAAAACATTTAAAAGACAACAAAACGATTACAGAAACAAAAAAGCACAAAATGTATGATTCTGGAGAATAGAAAACAGTGTTACGTAATTGACCAAATGATAAGGTGTATTTGCCTAGTATATCATGTTTATTTATTGTCTCTTCCTAGCTAGCGTGCAACGAGTTAACACTAAACGTACACTTTTCATTTTGATATTTTGCATTTTGTTTTGTCTTCGTACGTATTTAATATGTAGATCTGAGCATCTGACACTGAGATTTTGAAATCTGAACCTTATCATTACTGTGTAATCTGCTTAGAAAAGGCAGTTCTCATATACAATGCATATAATTGTGTACGCCAAACGCGCATTTCGTCTACATAAGACTCAACAGTGACGCTCGAATCAAAACAGTTAAATGCAAAATAATTAGAAAAGCATTAACAACTTTTGATACCAAAACTATGTTGGCACTTAGTACACCAGGGGAAATTAGAGGAATTAAAGATAATTGGATTTATTTTCTTAAATAATTGTACCCCACCTATGTTAACAAGTAACACTCACATTTCCCCAAACCAATAATTATTTTAAGGAAGAACTACCTATGCAGGAAATTGAGACGGCCTTCATATAACCTTACCTCCTGATAAACCCCGCTATTCATGAAAATTACTTTTTTTTAAATGCCCTATGCAGAGATTTAGAAAAAAATCAAATTAAAATGTTGTTTTTTTCGTAACTTTCCTGTTTTGTTAAAAAAAAAAAGAGAGTATATTTTTGTATTTCGTTTTTCTTTTTAAGAGTTAAGGAAAAAAAAAACCAAAAAAACACTCCTATCTCCTTTTATTTGTATGTACATTTGTATTCAAGGAAAAAGAACCAGAAAAAACATCAAATGAAAACAAATATACACTGACTTTGGACTGACATTTATTAACTCAATTTGTAGATATGTAGATTGTTACCATTTAAGGTTGATTTCTCATTACATGGATATAAATTGAAAAAAAAATCCAATTTGCTATAAATAATAAAACTACACCGATATTTTAACATGGTTAATAACATGAATAATGAACTCTATAGGAAATATGTGAGAGCAATTGTCCTGCAGATAACGCCTATATTTCGAATTGTGGTTTTCCGATTTTTAAACCCTGTACTTCAAATACATTTGAATTATGAAAAAATGATATCTTTAAAATCACCGGACATAAATAGGTCATAACACTATTGAAACGAAGCACAGAAACAAGGAAAATATTTTTAATAAAATGTTTTATTCGATTCAACTATTGCGTTGTGTTTCGAAGATTTCAATGGGTTATATTTTGACATAATGACATCTTTACAAATTTTAGATGCATACTGATTGAAATGTTAACCATAATTATAATTTTGTCTCACAATGTTCTACAATAGGTACCGTAAAGAACCTTAAGCTTTTCCTAGTTCAAATACATATTCATATGCAAAATAAGTAAGGTGATGATATACATGTATATGTGCAAAATATCGGTGTACATTTTGTTATTCTCACTTTTTGTTTTTGTTTTTTTTTATATTTGCATTATACTTTTAATTTTGAAAGGTGTATTTTTTTTTAACTTTTTGAATCCAAGTTTGTCTTAAGTATCATTTGTAAAATTGTTTAATTGTATCGTGCGGTTAAAAGATTTTTTAATCCAATTGGTTATTTTCTTCTTCTAAAAATTTCCGAAAGTTGACATAGATTTTAATGACCTTGGCATTTTAGTTATTTGGAGAATCTTTAAAAAATTCTTTATACAATGTTCCTGTAAAATATAACAGTGAACGCTGTTAAAACTTAAGAAATATTCATGTTTGCATCTTTTCATTGGATACAACATTTTAAAGGGTGGGTTGTGATATAATTGATTGACAATTGAAAATTTTAATGTTTTACTTCAAAATTATAGCAAATAAGGATATAATTATTTTCATATGTAGAAGTACAAACAACTATTTACTCAACGACAAAACAATTTAGAAAGATTTATTCAGGTATGTATTTAATGCTAATAAGAGTTCTTGGTGTTTTATAATATGTTACAGATAATTAAACAGTTACAAACATCTAGCAAAAGATTAAAACTGGATATATATAATTCCCGTACGGAAAAGAGGGGGAGGGTAATTTTATAATGTTTTCATTTTACATAACACATTATGCATTGATCCAATATGTTGGATAGACTTATTGGCTGAAATGACTTTGAAATAATTTATGACTATATATTTTTTTTAATTATTAATTCATTTCTCATTTCTGTCATACTTTGTGGGTTGTTGTTGGACTGCTAGTCCCCTAGGGTATCACCAGCCATGTAGGCAGTACTTCGGTAGTGCATGAAAATACGGAGATTGTTAGAATTAGTTTTGCTGTTAACAGTTTTTGAAATCATTTTAAATAAACAAATGTTCATACATCCCTCATGCAAAGCTCTGATTCCTGATTCGGATTTGACTTTACATTATATCCTGTTTGTAGTGAGCAGTTCCAATGTTTTTTTTATTAGGTTGTGGATTTTCAATTATTTAGCCTCGATGAGGACCGAACAGACATTTTTTCCGAAATGCGGATCTGGTGCATACAAATTGGTAGTTGACGTTATTGTTTCAAATGTCTAAATACTGACATGTTTATGTTTAATATAAGTTGTTAGTCTGACTTCATCTTGAAATGTACTTTGCAATAGAAATGACACAGTTTCAGAAGCATTTGAAATAGGGGACGGCAAAAACCCTTAAATGCGATTGATTGACTGATTGATCGGTGTCAAACTCGATTTTCAGCACTGTAAGGTATTTCATGGAGGTAAGTTCTTTTTTATTGAGGAATCAAGAGTGTCCGGAGAGAACCACCTATTTGCGACATGAGAACTGACAACTAAAGTCAATTAAGATTGGATTCGAACACAATTACAGCGTGCGGAGTTTCCAACTCACAAAATAAGGTTGACAAGCTAATGATACAGTAGTTGGACTACTAAGACCACTCGGTCACCGAGGTCCACATAGTTTTAAGATGATGTTGTACATGTCTAAATGGCCGATTCATCTACAGCAAAGTTGTACTGCCATGCTGTTAAGTAAGAAAATGGTCAAATCCCGCGTGCATGCCTCGAGCTTGGGAGACCGTGTATTCGATCCTAGGTTGCTTAGCCCACAAACCTAAAAATTCGTATAAGCTACAACACCAGGAATGCGATAATTATGAGTAAAAGTATAGACGTGAGAACAAACGATAGTACTATCTATTACATGAAATATATATCTCGCTGAGAACTGTTGTGAACTAACACATAAAATATATGGCTAGTAGTTATCAAAGGTACCAGGATTATAATTTAGTACGCCAGACGCGCGTTTCGTCTACATAAGACTCATCAGTGACGCTCATATCAAAATATCTATAAAGCCAAACAATTACAAAGTTGAAGAGCATTGAGGATCCAAAATTCCAAAAAGTTGTGCCAAATACGGCTAAGGAAATCTATGCCTGGAATAAGAAAATCCTTAGTTTTTCGAAAAAATTAAACTTTTGTTAACAGGAAATTTATAAAAAAAAAAAAAAAAAAAAAAAAATGACCACATTATTGATATTCATGTCAACACCGAAGTGTCGGTGTCTTTTGCAAATCAGGGTACTTATTTAATTTACATTTACATGATATCATCCTGATGAGCATTTGATACTATTTTCCCTTTTGACTTTATACACAAAATCATCATTTTGTCATGTTTGTGTTTCGTATTCAAAAATAAAATTTACATGAACTGTATCTTTGATTTAAGGCACATATCATATTCAATTAAAAAAATACAAGATATTTTATTTTATGTTGTTGAAATGAAAAGAGATGAAACAGCTGTCTAATATATATATATATATCATATTTTCCTATATGATTTTCAGAATGTCATCAAATGGTACAAATGGAACTCGGACAAGTTTAAGTGAGATAGAATATCAAGAGTTTCTGGACAACTGCATTCCAGCTACAATATTCCTCATATTTCTGTCGGTCGTAGGAACAATTGGCAATATACACACGATATTAGTATATATGTTATCACCGATCATGTCAAACTATTCCGTTCGAGTGTTAATCATTTGGATTGCTTCTATTGATCTTACAGCTTGTATTTTTGGTATGCCTTTTGAGAACTTTGTTATGCGGTACAGCTACACATTTCCATCTGCCGGTGCTTGCAAATTCTATAAATTTCTTAGTCACATTAGTACCGGGGCTTCCACACTATTATTGACTGCAATTGCTATTGAAAGATATAAGATAGTTGTTAAAAATTCCCCGATACTAATTACAAATTCACAAAGGTCGAATGCTATATCTGCTTTTCTGTTAGTATTATCAGTGATATTATCAATTCCCGCCGTAGTATTTTATGGTCTTAATGAAAATAAAACGAAAATTTTAGGCCTGTCCGGCATGGATTGCAGAATTTTATTAGAATATCAAAATATACATAATGCAGGAGGTTATTACAGTATTGTAGGAAGTATCGGTTTAGTTTGCGTTGTCGTGTGCATAGTTTCATATGGAAGAATACTGTATGAAATTTGTACTCAGAAAGAATGGAGAAAATCACTAAGAGAGAAATCAAATTCGTCTTCTATTTCACCTTCTAATATAAGATCGGGGGTTGCTCAGGTTACTTCATCTATTCAAAATGAAGAGTTACAAATAAGTGAATTGCAAACTGGATGCGTCGACAGGACAAAGAAAAAGTCTACTAATTCATCACACAATCTTGGAAATGCGATTCGATTGACCATTAGCCTCGTAATAGCGACTGCCATATCATTAATAGGATATTTGGTGTATGTTTTCACGAAAATGGTTGACATAATGAATCCTAAGATATATAAAAACATTATCCAAAAAGTATCCAATATCTTACTGCGCGGATATTTTGTTAACAATGCAGTCAATTCTATCGTATTTTGTCTCTTTGATAGAACGTTTCGACAGGAATGCTTGCAATTGTACGGAAAAATATTTGTGAAGAAAAAAATCTCGCCGGCATAAGACTGATTCGACTTTCTTTCAAAAACAACTGAATAAGACGTGAATATATAAATTTTTAATGAGAATATCTCACAAGGGGAACAGTATTATCAAAATATCGTATGTGCAACTATTAGATCTTGATATTATAGGGTTATTGCATGAATATTGGGGAATATTGTCCCGAGTAGAATTTTATATTGCACGAGCTTGCGAGTGCAATATATGTTCTACGAGGGACAATATTCCCCAATATTCATGCAATAACCCTTTTATTGTATAGCAATATAATATCTACAAGTAAAAACTGGTTTAAATTAAGGCCGTGTTCACACCAAACGCCGTGTAGAGTAAACATGTTTACAATTAGTTTAGTGTAGTGTACACTGGTTTCACATTACATTTGTTCACATCTATACACCTTGTTTAGCTACCTGTACATAAGATTTGTTCCCACTTGTAAACTATATGTCATTTAAATGTTCATTACGTAGAACTGAATTCAAAATTTTTGAAAATTTTTTCTAGCGGTAAGAGAACAACTATTCGACTTCAAAAGAGGGGTGGGGGATGGGAATGGAAATATTCCGATCCCCAATTTGATAAAAAAAAAAAAGGTCATACAGATAATATTTTTTTTTATTCTGAATCAAGAGTTTCCCCATACATTATAGTGTTAAATATTGAAAAAAAAAATGTTTGATCACCAGCATCGAAAAAAAAGGAATAAAAACGTACGTAAGTTAAGTGGTTGCTACTTTATGAAAGCCATTTTTATAATTTGCGGTAGTTTGAATATCACTAGAGATGTCTCGATAACGCATTAAAAAACGTTAGCTGCAACAGCGTGCTTACAGCCGGAAAAAAAGGATTGAGATATTATGGATCACTACATTTTTATCTTTTCTGTTCGTTTCAAATGGTTTTCCTTCTCCAAGGAATATTTGGTAAAGGAATAGGGTAACGTTTTTTTTAATTTATTTTACGTGTTATTTAACGGAACTGAGATACTAGACAAGCAGATCATTTACCTCACATTTTTTGTAGTCATGCATTTATGCGTGAATCGTTTTTTGAGTAAAGACCACTGGCGAATATTTCTGTGTACGTCAAGTCGGTTCGGGAAGACCTTTTCAAATGAATTAGGCAGCAACTATTTACTTAAATTTTTGTGGAGGGGGAGGGGGGGGGGGGGGCGTGAGCTTTTGATTTTTTTTAGGACAAATTTTGGTGACAAGTCGAAATCGATTTTAGCATTATATATAGTGGCAGCTGAGGGTGAAACTTCGGCAATGATGCTGCTTTGAGTCTTGATTAGGGGTTAATAAAGTACGTTAATTTTTTTTAACCAAAAAAAAAATCTGTAAAATTTAGACAACTAATAATTATCAAAAATATCAATTTTACTCAAAAATAGTTTCCTCCTTAAATATTTACACGATAAAACTAATGTCCTAAATACAGTTTTGTGTACACTTAACCTACACATGGCCTACATTGACTATCGACTGTGTGTAGGTAAAACATGATTTAAACTACATGTAAACATTGAGTTTTATCAATGGGAACGCAATTGTGTTTAGTTTACGTGTGAGTTACACAAACACAACACCGAATTTAGGTCAATGTGAACACGGCCTAAGATTTGATCGTTGATGACGTCATGAATTTTGAAGATTTATTGCACTAGTGCAATATTAGAATTTATTGCACGCTAACTTTTGGTTACTTTCTGTGGGAAATATTATATTGCTATACAATAAAATATATTTATTGCATGTTACATGTCCACATTATATTGTTACGAATAAAATATAATATTTGGAAGACAGTGCAATCAAACAGATCGCGCTGACTAATTTCGACATCGGAAGGTTAGCTCATGTCGTCTTTAATGGTTAACAATCGCATATCTTTTTGAATTGAGTCTTTTATACTCATGTTGATAACTGTATTAAACCAGAATGTATGGACAAAATATTATTGTAACATATTCTCGTATAAATAAAAGGATTTGACTTAATTCTTACATGTATATGTCCCTGTCTGTCAAATATGTGTATACAATAACGAACTCTTAGGTAAATTCTAAAAGAGGAACTCCATAAAATCTGAACAATCAAACGCTCTACTGAATCAACTAATTTGAAGGCTGAAAATAGCCGCCATATAACAAACTTGGTTCAGTACGTTTTAGCGTTCAGAAAGCGTAATTTGAATATAACTGATGACGTATTAGGGATTTCGTTATAACAAATTACTTGAAACCCTTTATTCTAATTACTTTCAATGAAACAAATATTTGGCTTGACAATTTAGTTGTAGCTATGGAAAACTTGTTGCAAGCGGGATATTAAAATCGGCGTTTCACCATGATTAATTTTATAGAGCCCTTGAATTTAGATACCATCTATATGATCTTAATGACCGTTTAAATGCATGAATGTTTAGGTTATAAACTTTACAGAAAACATAGATTTTGTTCTACAATGTTTTAATAGATCTGATCATAACTAAAGATGTATTGCAATACAGTTATGAACACTTATGATATATATTTATATATTGCCTTTGCATAAGGTCATCTTTTAAAGCCGATTTATGACTTCTTTATACGTAACCGGTTGTGTATTGACTGAAATTTGTCTGAACAATTAATTTATTAAAAAGTTGTATTTGGCTTTGAACTAGTTTTCAGTAACTGAGAGTTCTTTTACTTTGTTTCTTTTATCTTCTTGGTAGTTGTTTTCAGTGCTACGTGTCCATGTGGACAGTTAATCCGTTTCCAACTGTTTTATCAGTTTCTTCTAACGTTATGTTAATGTTTGTCGTTGTTTCCTGTCTGTCAGACCTGTTTTCGATAACGTTTTAATCATAAATCAGGACTTTGGGTTTTGTTTTTTAAATTGTTAAACATTTATAAATGTTGTCATCTTCGACAGCTTACTACACGTAATGGTTTTAACTAATTTTGTAAAGACCGTACAGGGACTAAAAACTCATATATGCTTACATCCAAGTTGTAAGGTCCCCGATGGATTGTTGTTTCCTTCGAATTCATGTCATTTCTCCTTATTTATGAATTGAAAACTGATTATAAAGACTATCTGCAAATGTTATACTGTAAACATTGCTAATTTCAATAGAAGTCATTTGTATGCCTAATTCTTTTTGAATTGTTTATTGAAAACGATAAAGTAACTATCTATCAAGTTTTTTCTGTTTAGTTAATATTTGGTAAGTAATGTGATCCAGCTTTAAATACACACACTATATTAACTTTTGGTATATCATAAACTGTTACAAATATAGTGTGTTAGTATACTGCGTTAACACCAACAAATTAACTAGTCGTCCATTATGGTTGCGTATTCACAAACGTGTATGTGACAATTGCAACAATTCTATGGCGGAGAAATTTTTCATGTCAAATGCAGACAATATGTGTGTGTTTGAATGGTAAAGTGACCATTGAATCAAAAATGCTAGCCAGAGATTGTGTAACCACTTATCTTTTTAGCGAGTCGCATGACACCAGTAGACAAGAAGTTTGTTTGGCCTGTTTAACGAAAACATATCAACAGTTAAACAATTAAAACAAATAATAGCACAACATGTATGATTCTTATAATATAAAACAGTAATACGTGATTAGGCTTGTTTTCTAAGTGTATTGTAACTTTCTAGCTGTTGTACAACAATTAAACTCTAAACTTACACATTTTATATCAATATGTTGTATTTTGATTTATATGCGCACATATTAAAGTTGTTGATCCGAGCCTCGTTCAAACAACAAGTGTGCTTACAACTTTGTATACAGCCATTATCATAACCATTGTAAGCACATCAAACAAATATTTTTAATAACTTTAATGTGTTGCTTATTCTGTTGAGTTTTATGAGCACAAATGAATGTTAACAATCGACAGCTAACTTATTTTGCATATGAATATGTATCTGAACTAGGAAAAGCTTAAGGTTCTTTAAAAAATTGTTAGACAACATTCGAATTATGGTTAACATTTCAATCAATATGCGTCTAAAAATTTTAAGATTTCATTATGGGTCAACGAAAAACATGGCCTTGTGCAATGCCAAAATATAGGTATACACATGGTAAAGACATATTGTAGAAGCGGGAATGTACATAGTTATATGTATAGTTGAAATTTTGGACAACCCGGCTATACATCGTTTTTAAGGAACTTTGTGAAGTTTATTTCTCTAATACATCGATGGATATTTTATCGTTCTTTTTGGTAAGTACCAAAGGAGAGAATTAGGAGTTTGTACTATTTCTTATATTTCCCCTATTGTGAATGACGTAGATGTATAGGTGGGAAAATAAAACCCATTAACATCTTCGAAACACAACACAATAGTTGAATCGAATGAAATATATTGTTAACATATTTTCCTTGTTTCTGTGCTTCGTTTCAATTATGTTATGACCTATTTATGTCCGGTGATTTTAAAGATACCATTTTTTTTCATAATTCAAATGTATTTGAAGTACAGGGCTTAAAGATCGGAAACGACATTTCGAAATATCTGAGGGAAAATGCCGGCACATATTTGCTAGAGAGTTCATTATTAAAATATCGGCTTTGTTTTATTATTTAGATCAAATTGTTTTTTTTCAATTTAGATCCATGTAATGAGAAGTCAACCTTAAATGGTAACAATCTACATATCTACAAATTGAGTTAATAAATGTCAGTCCAAAGTCAGTGTATATTTGTTTTCATTTGATGTTTTTTTCGGTTCTTTTTGCTTGAACACATACAAATAAAGGACATAGGCGTTTTTTTTCTTAACTCTTCAAAAGAAAAACGAAATACGAAAAATATTCTCTTATTTTAAACAAAACAGGAAATTTACAAAAAACAACATTTTAATTTGATTTGTTCGATTCTCTGCATAGGGCATTTAAAAAAAGTATTTTTCATTACTAGCAGGGTTTATTAGGAGGTAAGGTTATATGAAGGCCGTCTCAATTTCATGCATAGGTAGTTCTTCCTAAAATAATTATTGGTTTTTGTAAATGTGAGTGTTACTTGTTAACATAGGTGAGGTACAATTATTTAAGAAAATAAATCAAATTATCTTTAATTCCTCTAACTTCCCCTGGTGTACTAAATGCCAACATATTCTTGGTATCAAAAGTAGTTAATGCTTTTCTAATTATTTTGCATTTACCTGTTTTGATTCGAACGTCACTGTTGAGTCTTAAGTAGACGATATGCGTGTTTGGCGTACAAAATAAAATGCATTGTATTTGAGAACTGCCTTTTCTAAGCAGATTACATAGTAATGATAAGGTTCAGTTGACATAAATCAGTGAATTGTGAAATATTGTCATTTCCACAAATGTGGCCGAAATAGTTTTAGAAATTAAGGATTTAAGAGATTTAAATACAATGTTTCTGTACTTCATGTTAATAACAATTAAAACTATGTAGTATTGATTACAAACACATTGCTCGCTGACCGCCGGATTACAATATTTAAAAATTCGTTATTGTTAAACATAAAGACATAAGGCAATTATTTTTGTTAGATTGAATTATCAAACCCTTCAAAATTTGTAAAAATAAATCAAAGTTTGCTACACTTATAACTTACTTGAGAGAGTTATGATACATCTGGAAATCGAATGAAAAACATTACAAGCAAAACAAAGGCACCGCAACTAAAAAAGGGAACTCTTCATCGGATTTAGGATAGAAAAGTAACAAGAAAGTTGTGAAAGAGGACGTACAAGACCGTCAACTGATTCACTCATTACATTGTATATAATAATCTAATTTTAATTTTCAGATATAAATCATGTCAAATTACTATAATTCCACTTATTAATTGGCATAAACTGAAAACAAAATAAATGGACGGAAATATATAGAGATTTCGGATGGATGTTTTGTACTTAATTTTGATTGTTACCATTTTAAGTTGAGGTACCATTACATGGATTAAAATCATAAAATAAAATTCTGTCAAATAGAATTCGGATTAAAAAAGATTTTTTTTTTACACATCTGTGATCGAAGTTTACTTCTAGCAAATGTTGATTTAGATCTGTTTTATTCGGATTTGATTATCTAGCCTTAAAATACATTTGAAAATAGGGTAACAATGTGTTGCCAACGCCTTCCATCAGCGGATATTTATTGGTCAAAACAATTTTGTTACAAAGTACAGGAACAAGGAAACCATTATTTTGGGTGGTTTTTAAAAGAGAGGTGAAGGATACCAAAAAAGTAAAATCACAAATTTACCGAACTCCGAGGAAATTTCTAAACGGAAAGTCCCTAATCAAATGTCAAAATCAAAAGCTGAAACACATCATACAAATGGATAAAAACTGTCATATTCCTGACCTGGTTCAGGCATTTTCTTATGCAGAAATGGACATTCAAACTCATAAGTCGAAGATAAACTGTCAACGCCATGGCTAAAAAAAAGACAAACAGACAAACAACAGTTCACAAAACACAACATTAAAACCAAATAATGAGCTACACAAAACCCACAAAAAATTGGAGTGATTTCAGGTGCTCCGGAATGGTGATCAGAACCTGCTCCACATATGACACCCGTCGTGTTACTCATGTTAGTTCAAATGCTATGAAAAGGGGACGGGATTATAGTTGCGGCAATTAGAAAATATCCGTCTTTTTCTGTCAAACGGTCCCCGAGGGTATCACCAGCCCAGTAGTCAGCACTTCGGTGTTAACATGAATATCAATTATATGGTTATTTTATAAATTTACCGTTTGCAAAAGTATGAATTTTTCGAAATACTAAGGATTTTCTTAT
The DNA here is from genome assembly GCA_037788925.1 of Mytilus galloprovincialis. Classification (NCBI taxonomy): domain Eukaryota; kingdom Metazoa; phylum Mollusca; class Bivalvia; order Mytilida; family Mytilidae; genus Mytilus; species Mytilus galloprovincialis. Next base: position 35,489,995 of record CM075339.1, read on the forward strand.
CCAAGGCGTAGATTACCTTAGCCGTATTTGGCACTAACTTTTTGGAATTTTGGGTCCTCAATGCTCTTCAACTTTGTACTTGTTTGGCTTTTTTACATTTTGATCTGAGCGTCACTGATGAGTCTTATGTAGACGAAACGCGCAGATATGCCAATGTGTATTACCATTCAAGACATATGGTTAAGAATAACACACAATTAGAGATTGACTTTTAAACAACACAGTCTCGCATATCGGATATTACCAGTCATAGACTTTTAAAATCAATTTGCATTGTAAAATTGATCTTTTCTTAAAATTTCCTATGTCAAAAAAGTTCTCGATGCCATCAACTTGGGCATTATCCTTCATAAAATATCAGTTCAATTTTAAAAATGATTTTTCTAAATCTAAGACAAAGTATACCTATTATGTTTTATACCTAATCCAAACCTGATATTGATATATTATGGACTGAAGAAAATGAAAACAACCATTTGGTCTAATCGGCAAAAAAATCAGAATTTTTCAGAGTATCAAAACATGCGTCATATAGGAGTTTAATACAGTATAACATTAATACAAGTTGTTTTTTTCGTTGTCGTGTGTGCATATTCATATGGTAGAATACTACGTGCAATTTGTAGTCGAAAAGAATGGAGAAAATCAATATGAAAGACACTTGTTTCGTCTATTAATTCAACTTTGGATATATAATCATCGGGGACCACTCAAATAACATCAACAATTCAAAATGAAGCGGTAAAATTAAATAAACTGCACACTGGAACCTGTGACTGGACAAACAAAAAGTGTAGGCGTTCTTTGCATAATCTTAGAAATGCGATTCGACTAACCACAAGTCTTATGATGGTAACTGCTGTCTCATACATAGGAATTATGTTGTATATTTTCACAAAAATGGTCCAAATGTTGAATCCTACGATGTATCAAGGTCATCTTTTTAATAGTCGTTTCATGAAGACGTTACAATAAATCGTTTATATGTGTAATGACTGATATTCGTCTGGAAAACATGATATATTTTAAGTTGTAATTACTTTTAACTTGCTTTTAGTAACTACAAATACTCTTCGAATGGTACTTTGTGTCTTCTGTCTTCTTGATAGATGTGTTTGTATGTACGTATCGATCGGAATATTCAAAGTTTCTTCATACGTCGTGTATATATATTTATAAGTTGTAATTACTTTTAACTTGCTTTTAGTAACTACAAATACTCTTCGAATGGTACTTTGTGTCTTCTGTCTTCTTGATAGATGTGTTTGTATGTACGTATCGATCGGAATAGTCAAAGTTTCTTCATACGTCGTGTATATATATTTATAAGTTGTAATTATTTTTAACTTGCTTTTAGTAACTACAAATACTCTTCGAATGGTACTTTGTGATAGATGTGTTTGTATGTACGTATCGATCGGAATATTCAAAGTTTCTTCTGTCATCAGTTATTAGTTTTTGTCTGTCAGCTCGGTTTCCGTTAACTATTTAATCATGAATCAGGAAGTTTGTTTACTCTTTTATTTTTTACGTTTTATAATGTCGTTGCCATTTGTATTTATAGCTTACTGCACACCACGAGTTTTCTCATTGTTGAAGATCGTACAGGGACCCATTGTTGCTTACATCCAATTTATTAGATCTGTGGTGGATTATTGTCTCATTGGCAATCATATCGCTTCTCCTTATGTTTAACTTTGCAGAAACACTCCCATATGTGATGTTGTAGTGGACTTATCTGATGCAATTCTTTTACACTTGAATGTTCTATCGAAATTCAAAATAAAGTGTCGATGGTTAACCGATTTACATCAGATATAATCATTTTTTTAATCGAGGACAGGAAAAAGGACAAATTTCTAGCGTCAAACGATGTATTTACAATAACTCTCACTTGTTTCTTCATGGTTAATTTGTTAATGACTTAAATGTCTGATTAAAAGACTGTACTGTTACACAACATACAATCATCCGGGTTTTATTCGAAATTACCGCGATGATCAGAATTTGAGATGGAACTTTTTGATTTAGCAAATAGTACTACAAAAAAAAAAGAAGAGATGTATGTCAATAGAGAGATGTAATATCCACATTTATCGGCAATTTGAACATTTTTTCTTTGCTCTTACTGCCTTAAAATTTTATGATCATGGACAGGACTTGATGCTCGAAAATATAATCAATGATGCCATGTATCAGTGCAGCAACGTCATCTGCTCAAGTCCATCCGTGTCAATTTATTAATGAAATGCACGCGACTTCATTCATACAATCGAACAACTATCCAAATGTTAATGTTAATGTTGTTTCGCTTACAATTTCATTTTACTTCATATACTCAAGCCAAAAAAACAACATAAAAGTTGAGACAAATTGCTGATAAAAAGAATAATAGCATTTTTTTATACTGACTTCATCAGCTCGAATATCAGCTCGCCCTAGCGGCCCCGCTTGATATTCTCTCTGATCAAGTTTTTATTCCACATTAGCTAGAGGTATAGGGGGAGGGTTGAGATCTCACAACACATGTTTAAACCCGCCGCATTTTTGCGCATGTCCCAAGTCAGAAACCTCTGGCCTTTGTTAGTCTTGTATGTTTTTTTAAAAATTTTGGTTCATTTATATGTTTCGGAGTTTAGTGTGACGTCCATGTTTGCTGAACTAGTATACATCTTTAAGGGGCCAGCTGAAGCCCGTCTCCGGGTGCAAGATTCTCTCGCTGTGTTGAAGACCCATGTGTGGCCATCGGCTGTTTTTTGCTCTTTGGTCGGGTTGGTGTCTCTTTGACACATTCCCCGTTTCCACTCTCAATTTCATTATTCTATATATATCGGCTGTCCTGGCAAGCTAAGGTGTCTACTTCTGTAGCAATCAACTGGTGTATACTGAATTTAAATGAAGCGTTAAAGGCTGATTTTTTTCGTAAATGCTTAAACATGACCACATTTGAAATCTAAATACCTTTTCCATGAGTTTCAAGTTTCCATTACTTAGTATTATGTGACAGATGAACATTTGATCACCGTGGCTAATTTTCGCGTAATTTAATACTGCATATTTTTGTTTTTAGATTTTGATATCTCAAGACTTAACACCAATGGACGCCAACATGATGGGACTTCGGATGGATATTTTGTACATAATGTGTAGAAATGTGTTGATTGCTACCATTTTAAGTTGAGTATCGTTACATGGAATAAAAACATAAAATAAATTTCTATCCGATATAATACAGACAAAAAAGACCCTTAAAATAAGGAAGTTATTATAATTATTTCATTCGCAAATCTTTAATTGACGTTTTCCTGTAGTTAAATCTGATCTGGAACTAGGCTTTTCCGATTTGATTGTCTAGCACTTGAAATACATTTGAAAATGGGGAAACAGTTTGTTTTACTTTAAATTAGCGATCATTAAGTGGTCAAAACAAATATTTTACGAAGTACAGGAACAGGGAAATCATGTTAACACTCACAAATTTGTGGTATTATGACTGGATTTTAAAATAGAGGCAAATGATACAAAAACATGCAAAAGGCCATTTAAACTCATAAGTCGAAAATAAACTGCTATGATTAAAAAAAAAGAAAATACAAAAAGACAAACCGACAAACAACAATACACAAAACACAACATAAAAAACCAAAGACTTAGCAACTCGAAACCAATCAAAATTTGGGGTGATCTCAGGTGCTCCGGAAGGGTAATTAGATCCTACTCCAAATGTGACACCCGTCGTGTTGCTTATGTTAGTACAAACCCAATGATATGTCTAATTCGATTGGTCATATTTGGATAAAAGGGGACGGGATTGTAGTTACGACAATTGGAACATATCCGTTGTCATCTGTAACCAGTTAACCAACTCGTGAAGGCGTCCGTAAAATTTACGAAGGGACGATTTAACTTCACCACTTAGAACATGAGGTTTAATAGCTTCCTTGTGAGCAACAATCCTCTATCAAGGAAATGATGATAGAATATACAAGCCCTGGAATATCGTATCAACTGTGAGATATAGATTTCAATAAACAATTAATTTCCCCATAGGCGACAATGATAGCCTTTTTCGAGACACAGACTTTAGAAAATTGATGTTTTTTACGAAACCTTGCTAGAATTAAAGAAAAAATTATTCGGAAAGTATTTTTTGGTCCAAAGTAATTTGTACTTATCTCCTTTGCCTATCAATTTTGCACTTATAAACACGTGTCTCATCCTAGCGTAGAAAAGACATCTCAGTTCCGTTAGGGCTAAGGAAAATATATTATTTTGCCTTTGGTATAATGCAGAGTGCACGAAGTCTCTAATATTAAGAAATACGGGTGCACATATCGACCAATCAGGATTAGCCATACTCTTAATTCTGAATACCATGGTATCTTCATAAAATGGCTGCGCCCATAATTTAATGGTTGATTATAACCTATATACTACGTATGCAAGCGCTGCTGGAATGATGCTTTTAATATCATTTTAAATATATCGTGGTTCGACATTCATCACATAAATGGTTTTTGGTAGCGTGTTCATGATCACCTCTGAGTGCACGAGGCCTTAGATTTGATCTGCGGCAGAGATAAAAATCTAAGAACTGATGTATAGATTTTATAGATAATTACGCAGCGCACAGCTGTTTAAAGTAACAGTAATTCTAATTCTATCTGTTTTGGTTTCAGAATAATGTGCTCTTTTATGAGTAATATCGTCTTGCTGTGGACTATGTTCCAGAATATGATCAGTTACAACATTAAAAATCAGACTCATCGTGTCGGTCCAGTAAAAAACCGGATATTCGATATTTTCTTGAACATTTGTTTTAGCTATGTTCATGTTATTCGTTTAGAATATTTCCTGTTGGTACCTTTATTGAAGATTATATCGAGATTTTATTTCTTTTGATTAGAATTGCACCAAAATACATGAATGGATGTAAATATATTCGTACCTGTCAATCGGGGTAATTTTTTATAAATGTTCTCATCGATATCTAACTAAGACAGATTTTCAATAGTCATGCTGAATGTTAACCTAAGACAGTTCCCTTTCATGAATGTGACCTACCGAATTAGACTATTTACCGGATTTGTAATCACATAGGCAACACGACGGGTGCCACATGTGGAGCAGGATCTGCTTACCCTTCCGGAGCACCTGAGATCATCTCTAGTTTTTGGTGGGGTTCGTGTTGTTTATTCTTTAGTTTTCTATGTTGTGTCATGTGTACTATTGTTTTTCTGTTTGTCTTTTTCATTTTTAGCCATGGCGTTGTCAGTTTGTTTTAGATTTATGAGTTTGACTGTCTCTTTGGTATCTTTCGTCCCTCTTTTGCAACCTTTGTTAAAACAATTATTTATTAGTTCATAAACTAGAAATATTGAAACGAAATGTATAATTTGAAAAAACCAGTTCGAAGAATCTGATTACTGATACTACTTGGTATCAACTATTCTCCGTGACTAATAAACCCATAGCAACGGTGTCGACATGTGAATAAAAACAAAAGTTAACTGACATCAATGGGTTGGGAAAATGATACCGGAAAATATTTACCACGTTTTTTCGAGAAATATAAACACAGATTCGAACGCCAATGATATAAACCTTCTGAAGTCACAAGAGGAACAGTCAAAACCTTTTTAGGTCAGCTTTTCCGGTCAGAGAAACAATCTAAGTTTCAGTAGAAACTAGCCAAAGCTTCGCAAGGAGTCTAAGAAATCAATATCAATTTTCTGTTCATTAGCTATATCAAATGAGAAGTCTTTTTTTAATTTTTCCAATAAATAGAAAAATAATAATGTAAATTCAAATACGAAAGTTTTTTTTTGGATTCAGTTCACATATATCAAAACAAATATAAGTTCTTGGGAGCTTTTGTTTTTATATATAATTAATGACATTTACATGATTTTTAAACACAGAACATGCAGACAAGATATATGAGCAGCAATTATATTTTCACATGCATAGATACAGCACATGTACTGGCATATTGAAATACATGCAAAGCACTACTAAACTACAAATCTAAACATGCCAAAACTGTGTTTTTTTTAAAGAAGGTTACTCATTAGCATTTTTATCTACATTCAGGCAGAACGAAAATAGTATAATACAGATTAAGCGAAATCATATACATCAAAAGAAATACTTAATAAAGACCATCTTAGCCTCAAAACCATTTGAAGATTTAAGATCAAGAAGGTTCGCGTAAAGATTTTTGGGAATGAAATAGTTAGTTGTTGCTACATATAAAGATATATCCATAAATATGTACATTTAATTGGAATTGTGGTCACATACCAATTTTGAATCCCAAAATTCTTATTTCATTCTGTATATGAAAATAAGAATTGTATAAGTGTGGTGTGTATTGAGAAAAAAACTTCGAAGCGAACACAACAAAATTTGTAAAAAAATATTTTAAATTATTATAATATTCTTTTTAATTTGTAATTTTCAGCATGGAATCAAACTCAACGAACGATACTCAAATCAGTTTGGATGACATAGATTATCAGCAATTTCCGATGAAAGATATCCCCGCCACAGTCTTTCTTATTCTTCTTTCAATAATTGGAAGTGTAGGCAATATCCATACGATCTTAGTTTATCTTTTCTCCCGATTATGGCGAAACTAGCGGTTCGATTTTTCATCCTATGGCTCGCCTCTATTGACCTTACAGCATGTTTGTTTTGTATGCCTTTTGAGATTTTTGACATCCGGTACAGCTAAACCTTTTCGTCAGTCGATGCTTGTAAATTTTACGATTCTTGAATCATGTCGTCACTCTGGCTTCCGGTGGACTTCTAACCGCCATTGCAATTGAAAGATTTCGGATTAACACCAAACAATTGCATCGGAACACGAGAAAACCCGAGACTTGGATAAATATTATATCAGGTATAATAATTGGGGTTGCTGTGGTATTATCGATTCCAGCGTTTGTATTTTATGGTTTGAATGAAAAGGAAACTAGCATTCTTGGTTTGACGGTTAGAGACTGCACTATTTTATCTGAGTATCAAAATTTACGCACTGCTGTTTCATACTCCGGCGTCGTGATTCTTCTGAGTACTATTTGTGTCATTATATGTGTGGTTATATATGGAAAAATATTGTATGTGAAATGTACTCAAATGAAGAAAGAGAAAAAACGAAAAGACAAACCAAATCACTACCATGTAAATGAGTCCACGTCCGACCTGAAATCATTTAATACGCAAGTGATCTCAACAATTAATAATAGTGAGGTGGAACTTAGAAATGTACAAACAGAGGTGACTGGAAAGTCGAAAGATAAGTCGTCAAAAACAGCCAGCAAATACAAGAAAGGGAGACGACTTACTATAAGCCTTATAGTGGCAACTGCAGTTTCGTACGCAGGATATTTAATTTATGTGTTCACAATTTTGGTAAAAATTACGAATCCTAGATTGTACGAAAACAGTATCCGACCAGCAACTGCGATCCTTCTACGTGCGTATTTCATCAACAATGCATCTAATCCTATTGTCTTTCGTCTCATTGACAAGACTTTCCGAAAGGAATGCTTGAAATTGTACAAGAAAACAATATGTGCTAACAAATTGTTCCAAATGTATTAATGATACATGTTACAATATGAGCAACAACATAATGTATACAATACTTTGAACGTTTAAAATAGCCATGCCGCATTGTAGATTAATGCTTGGATAAAAAGGAAAACTGCGGCCATATTTCGCCTATTTTTCCATGATTCTTAAATCTTGGAAAGGCCAGTACTTACCACTCAGATTCGACTTTGTACCACAAACTACAAAACAAATAGCATATGAGTCATGTTAGATGATATTCGTATTAAAAATCACACTAAAAAATATCTAAGTGAAGCAATGTATAGTCTGTACAATTGTCTTCTAATGTTAACTATGCCAAACAAAAAATGTGTTTCGCTTCTCCAAATACGATACTAAATTGATCAGCATGAATTATATCCTGAAGCTACCATACACGATGTAGTTTGTCATGGTCATGTTTAATTGTTATGTTTCAAGGAGCATCTGGGAAATCGTTTTGGAGAGAAAAAGATTCATAATATCCTTCCCGTCATCTGACTAGGATTTATGTCGATACTTCCGTTAAAGTTTCTCGTTTTAACACGGCGACAATACTAACATTTTCTAAATTTACAAACTTTTTATTATAAAGACCTGGATAAAACAGTTATGTGTGGGGATAGTACTTTATTATTCTGTTTTAAAAATTGACACCCAATAGTATCATGACCAACTTCCAACGGAGCTTGTTTATTTATCCATGCCCACCGTCATTTTACACCAAATTTATGAAATTTTGGAAGTCTTATCGAATAATCCTTTAGAAAATATTTCAATAGGTTTCAAAATTTATATTGTGAATATACACACTGCTGTTATTCATAAATAGTAAAACAGTCATAGATAGTAAAAAATACAATATAAATCACAGCGCTCCTAATTCGAATACCTCTACCAACCTAAAGCTGGGAAAATGTAAAATAGTACCGTTTTCCCATAACACCAATAGGAAAACTTTGGATGATTCCGATCTCTCCTTGTATACGGAATTGGCTGAACTGGGATGAATGCCGATAAATGACGCAATTGATTTGAAGTACATTTCTTTAGAACACTGCGAATAAAAGAAAAATACTTTTACAGTTTAGTGTACTACGTTGAGGACAAATTATATCAAAATTATACAAAACTTCTTGAGCTAACTCTAAATATTGATACAATTGTTTGATGCGGAGGACTTTACTTCAATGTAACAGCTTCTGGTGTTCTCATTTTTACATTTTCTAACATGACCAGGTTACTTTTTTTCATTTAAATTCAAGCCACAATTTTTCCAATGTGATTGCACTCCTATTTGCTATTTTATTCATTACAAATGCAGAAATAAATTAGGAAGGTGTATGTACAAAATAGTTTGTAAATAATACACTGTCCATACAAGGGACTTTATTAGTCACTCAGCAACACAAATCTAAGGGCAAACATTGTGTTATCAAGGCAATTGTTTATTGGTCGAGAGATATCACTTAAAGCCGACACATTATCAGAACAATTCACCAAAACGTATCTAAATTAAACAAAAATAGATGAAAAAAACCAACTTGTGAGAACATGGTCACTGAACAAAAGTTATAACCAAAAGAAACACATACAATAACCCCATCCAAACAACGACGTAACATAAATAATTTCTTTGACAAACGGAACAGAGTCAATAATTTAACGTGAAAAACAGTGTGAATTTTGGAAAATAAACAATATTACCCACTTTACTTGTCCTCGATTTTTCCTGTGTTTATATTCTTCGTATTCTTTCAACAAAGAATAGCTTACACAATGTCAACGAGAAATGTATGAGGGTCTGGATTGGGTTTACAGAATAGAGAATAATGTACAAAAAGGGCCGAAAAAGGTACACAAAATTTATTAAAGAATATCTACTTATAAAAGTATGCACACACAAAACATAAGGAAATAATGGGGTGCTAAAATACAAAATCAATAATAATGAGCAAAAAAATAAAGAAAAAAGAAAATATGTAGAATTATCGAAGAATGGAGAATTAATCGACACCATCCAGACCTTTTAGATTATTGATTTGCGAAGAAAAATTATATCATAACTTGTTTTGTTATATCTCAACCCCACCCCCTACACCTCTAGCCAAAGTAGAACAAGCACACGCACAGCAATACGCACATTTAAACTCTGTTTAAAAGAAGTCCGAGTCCGATGAAATAGTAATAAAAAAAAAAAAAATAAGCAAAATAACAATGATACATTTATTAAATGACTACTAGTAGTTACTGCCATGTCAGCTCCAGACCTCAATTAAACTGGATGGAAGCTTATGTCTTTATCATATGAAATCAAGCACAATCGCTCCCGTTAGTATTACAATTATAAACCTTACTTATAAAATACGAAAATACCCAGATGGAGACAGAAAATATGATTAATACATGCATGCCAATAAATTCTGAAAGTACAATAGAATTTGGTCCCAGTTAAACTTCTGCTTATCAATCTACATTGAAAAATGCCTGTACCAAGTCAGGAATTTGGCAGTTGTTATCCATTCGTTTGATGTGTTTTAGCTTTTGATTTTGACATTTGATTAGGGACTTTCCGTTTTGAATTTTTCTTGGAGTTCAGTATTTTTGTGATTTGACTTTTTTCTGATAAAAATATAGAAATTGGTCAAAATGACAATCAGGATGACGCTGACGTTGAAATACCAATGATACGTGATATGAAGCGTGCGTTGTCTGGTCAACAGATATAATCCGAATTTCTTATCAAGAAAACGAACGAGAAAGTATCTGACCTTACTGTGTGGGATACTGTCTGTATATCAATTTCTCAGTTTTATCGTGCCTCAACTGATCCTCGAAATATCTTAGCTCATTCTTTTGATAGAGTTAAGTCATTCCAAATTGATATTTCATAGTGTGTCTTTCTATTTTGTGATGTTACACTATTGTTTCAATTAAGGGTGAAGGCTTGGTACCATTAAAACGTTTCAACCCGCTGCAATTGGTTGTACCTGTACTAATAGTTATCAAAGGTACCAGGATTATAATTTAATAAGTCAGGAATCTGATGTTCAGTATATGTCGTTTGTTGGTGTGGTTCATTAGTGTTTTCGAATTTTTATATAGATTAGACCGTTAGGTTTCCAGTTGAATGGTTTTACACAAGTACTTTTTTGACGCTCTTTATAGCTTACTGTTCGGTGTGAGCCAAGGCTCAGTGTTAAAGACCGTACCTTGATCTATAATGGTTTAGTTTTATAAATTGTGACTTTGGATGGAGAGTTGTCTCATTGACACTCAAACAACAACTTCCTATATCTACTTAGGGGTAATTATTGAATCTGAAGAATTTGGGTACCGCATATGAACCGCGAGTGTAGAAATTTCAACTAGATATTTGTCGAGAAATCAAATTGAAGCTATTAAAGACACATCTATATTCGCAGCAACATTGACTGAGCTTGAAATTGTCAAATCTGCCGTTTCTGTTCTTTAACTTTAGGTTGGGACCAACCAAATGTAATACAACTCATAAACAATGCATAAAACGATATTAACTTCTTGAATGCTGCATCTGCCTGGTTGACTTAATTACAATTTTGTGCTTCTGTTGCCTATGGTGCAATGATAGAAAGTGTATGGTGCCATGGTGTATGATGTAATGTGTATGACAGCAGCATTTTTTTTTACTCATTTCATATACATGTAAATATATAATTGTGCCATTTTTTTTTCAGAATTAAAAAAAAACCATGTTAAACTAGAGGCTCTTAAGAGCATGTGTCGCTCTTTTTGGTCTATTTGCATATTAAACAAAGGACACAGATGGCTTCATGACAAAATTGTGTTTTGGTGATTTGTTTGAAGTTCTTACTTTACTGAACGTTCTTGCTACCTAAATTGTCTCTATCTATAATGAACTTTGCCTATTAGTAACAGAGGAAATTATTTTGAAAAGATTTACAAAAATTTACCAAATTAATGAAAATTGTTAAAAATGTCTATAAAGAGCAATAACTATTTAAGGGGCCAACTGACCATTTTGGTCATGCTTACTTGTTTGTAGATCTTACTTTACTGAACATTATTGCTGTTTACAGTTTATCTCTATCGATAATATTATTCAAGATAATAACCAAAAACGGTAAAATTTCTTTAAAAATTACCAATTGGGGGGCAGCAACCTAACATCAGGTTGTCCATTTTATCTAAAAATTTCAGGGCAGATAGATATTGACTTTTTAACAATTTAACTTCTGTCAGATTTTCTCTAAATGCTTTAGTTTCAGAGTTATAAGCCAAAATCTACATTTTACCCCTATGTTCTATTTTTAGCCATGTCGGCCATCTCGGTTCACGGGCGGGTTCATCGAACACATTTTTAAAACTAGATACCCCAATAATGATTGTGGCCAAGTTTGGTTAAATTTAGCTTTGTAGTTTCAGGGGAGAAGATTTTTTTAAAAGATTACAAAAATTTATGAAAAATTGGTAAAAAATGACTATAAAGGGCAATAACTCCTTAAGAGGTAAACCGACCATTTTGATCATGTTGACCTATTTGTAGATCTGACTTTGCTCAACATTATTGCTGATTTCAGTTTATCTCTATCTATAATAGTATTCAAAATAATAACCAAAAACCACTTTACCAATTCAGGGGCAGCAACCTAACAACGGGTTGTCCGATTCATCTGAAAATTTCAGGGCAGATAGATCTTGACTTGATAAACAATTTTGGGATGAAAATTTCAGGAACTCAATTTTCGGCTCTCCCTTGACACCATCTGCGAGTATGGTCTTGAGGAAACGATGATAGTCTGTCGGAAGGGGACGATAATTTAAATGGCTTACCCGTGTTAAGAGAGAGCCATATCTCTTGCACGTTAAAGACACCCTTGTAGATTTCGAAAAAGAGTAGGCTATTGCCGCTACAAGGCAGCACTCGCACCCGCAAAGTGTACAGGGATTAATATAATTTGCAAAACTTGTTTCCCAATCCACTATAAATAAATATGTATAAACTAAACAATTTTACCCCTGTCAGATTTGCTCTAAATGCTTTGGTTTCAGAGTAATAAGTTTTGTCTGACTAAACGGAGTTATAGTTCCCAATTACGGTAGAAAAATAAATAAAAAAAAATCGGGAAAATTTCCCGAATTTTTCATTCTACTAATGAACTCAAAATCGTTAACTTTTTTTTCAGATCTAGTTCCTGTTCCGGTTTTTCCCGCATTTGCGCAGAAATCTGTCTTGTTTGCATGAGACTTTGAAAAGAAAATTATATGTATCAGTCTAGTAAAATATAAGATTGGAACTCAATACAATTTCATTTTTAATAATTGTTTGATTTGAAACAAAAGTTACCTGATGGAAGCGTTTCTTTTGTTTACATTGAATATGACGTCATAACTTAAACAACGTCACAGCTAAATCCCTAACCACAGAACCGAAATCGGGAACGTTACGGTATTTCCGTTTCCTTTATTAACATGTTTGAGGTAAAAAAAATAATACATACAGACTTCGTCCCCATTCACAGGTTATGCCTGCCTCATATTATGGGGACGAAGTCCCCTATTACCATGATTACAGTAGAAAATTCAAGAAAAAAAAAAGAAAAAAAATCGGGAAAATTTCCCGAATTTTTCATTGTACTAATGAACTCAAAATCGTTCAATTTGTTTTGTCGCGTTTTTTAATTTCCGGATCTGCGCAGAACACACAACTCTACTTCCTTCTTCCGGTCTTGTTGTCGTGAGACTTTGATTAGTCTAGTGAAATATAGGCCCTCAAGGAACACAATACCAATATTTCATTTTTAATCATTCTTTGTCTTTGGTATGAATAAACGTTACCTGATATATTGCGTTTCTTTGTTTACATTGAACATGACGTCATAACTTAAATAACGTCACAAGTGAAATCCCTAACAACAGAACCAAAATCGGAAACGTTACGGTATTTCCGTTTCTTTTTATAACAAATATTTAAGTTACAAAAAAATTTAATTTAAACAAACTTCGTCCCATTCACAGGTAATGCCTGCCTCAGATTATGGGGACGGAGTCCCCTATTACAGTAGAAAATTAAAAAAAAAAAAATCGGGAAAATTTCCCGAATTTTTCATTGTATTAATGAACTGAAAATCGTTCAATTTTTTTTTGTCGTGTTTTTGAATTTCCGGATCTGCGCAGAAATCTACTTCCGTTTTCGGTCTTGTTTACATGAGACTTTGAATAAAATGTATATTTTTCAGTCTGAGAAAGGAACTAATACTTATTCATTCAAAATAAAATGTTTGTTATAAAAAAAACGTTACCTGATGACAGCGTTTTTTTGTTTACATTGAATATGACGTCATAACTTATATAACGTCAAACTAAAATCCCTAACAACAGAACCAAAATCGGAAACATTACGGTATTTCCGTTTCTCTTTTTAACATTGTTGATCATTGTTGATTTAAAAAAAAAAGCATAGACTTCGTCCCCATTCACAGGTAATGCCTGTCTCATATTAGTGTGAGGACTATTTGTCTTGCTAAACGGAGTAATAGTGTGAGGACTATTTGTCTGACTAAACGGAGTAACAAGGGGACGAAGTCCCCTATTACAGTAGAAAATTCAAAAAAAAAAAAAAAATCGGGAAAATTTCCCGAATTTTTCATTGTACTAATGAACTCAAAATCGTTCAATTTTTTTTTTTGTCGCGTTTTTTAATTTCCGGATCTGCGCAGAACACATAACTCTACTTCCTTCTTCCAGTCTTGTTGTCGTGAGACTTTGATTAGTCTAGTAAAATATAGGAACTCAAGGAACACAATACCAATATTTCATTTTTAATCAATCTTTGTCTTTGGTATGAATAAACGTTACCTGATGCATTGCGTTTCTTTGTTTACATTGAACATGACGTCATAACTTAAATAACGTCACAAGTAAAATCCCTAACAACAGAACCAAAATCGGAAACGTTACGGTATTTCCGTTTCTTTTTTTAACAAATATTTAAGTTACAAAAAAATTAATTTAAACAAACTTCGTACCCATTCACAGGTAATGCCTGCCTCATATTAGCTCTAGGACTATTCGTCTGGCGAAACGAAGAAAGTGTGAGGACTATTTGTCTGGCTAAACGGAGTAATAGCTCTAGGACTATTCGTCTGGCGAAACGGAGAAATAGTTCTAGGACAATTTGTCTGGCTAAACGAAGTAATAGCTCTAGGACTATTCGTCTGACTAAACTGAGTTATAGGTCTAGGACTGTTTGTCTGGCTAAACGGAGTAATAGTTCTAGGACTATTTATATGGCTTAACGGAGTAAATAGTGCGAGGACTATTTGTCTGGCTAAACGGAGTAATAGCTCTAGGATTATTAGTCTGGCCATGTGTGGATATTACAGTTTGTCTGTCAATCATCATCGATCAATTTTGGGCGTGCATATAATAATTCCTAAAGCATTAGTCCAAACAATACTGATTTTGCCAACACTATACATTCGGCTAGGAGTATTTGTTCAGCTCATGTCACATTATTCCTATTACACATTACTTATTTTTCATTCATTTATATTTCCTCTAATCAAGTATAACATATATATTCTAACATGACGTCCTTCAAACGCTTTGAGTACACACCCGTGGTGAAATATGAATATATTGTTTGGGCTGTTCCGATTGTACTCCCAAGTCGTATGCTTTTTTATGAATGAGGTAGCACTCCACAGTTAGATGTGTAGTTTCGCATTTTGGCCCCTGTGGATTTTTCAAATATGAGAGCTAGTGTGCAATAAAAATCATTTTTGGATAGCTGAGTATTAAAATAGCCTTTGTATTGGGTTTATTTGAACATCAAGGTTATGTAAAGTATGTAATATAGAGGCCCCTCATGGGGGGGTCCTAGTAATCACATAATCACCATTTTTTTGCCAATATAATCACATAATCATTAAATATTTGCTTATCTTTAGTAATCAAATAATCATAAACTAAAAATACAGTCCTAGGTAATCAAATAATCATGAAATATTTGGCTTAATAATCAAATAATCATTAAAAAAACGGCCAAGTAATCACATAATCAAAAACCCCATGAGGGCCCTCAATATAGGCTGTTTTCTGCATGACAGTCCGTATTTGCATGTCCCTACCATACATTGGTCCGGCAATTATTGTAATGTTTTTTTCCAACTTTTTATCGCACGAACTTTGTGATTGGATTTTACGAAAAAATGAGGCGAAAGACACCCATTTTTTATTTGATCATTAGGAAGATTTATGAAAACAGTTTCTAAAAAGGTATAACTCAAAGGCATTGAAATTCTAGTTTGATCCAAATTTTGGGGGGGATATGTGACATGTCAACCCCCCTTTTTGCAATATTTTATGGTAAATAAATGCAGAATGTTGCCATGGATACACATATAAGGAATTCATTTTCACTCTTTTTAAAACTTTTGAAAATCAAATCTATGCAATATACTGATTACATACATATGCACATGTACAACACAAACAGTTGGGTTAATGTGTTAGAAATCCAGGAATAGGAGATGATAAAACATTTTGTGGCTCATTTTTAATTTTATTTTCTAACTGTGGAGTGCTACTTGAGCTACCCGACGTCATAGAGCTATATGACGTCAGAACATAAGCATTTTACGGGGAAATTCACGCTTGTCAAACCGAAAATCATCACAAACAAGGAAACGTAAATAAACAAACGATGCTAAAATGTGTTATATCAAAGCAGTTTTTGAATACTTATAAGACATACAGGTACCATTGTTATTTAGATTCATCCAAACTTATCTAAATATTTTATTGTAAATAGTTTAATCATAAAATATGTCACTTATTCATATATATTGGTTTATTTCATATAAATATCTGATATTGAACCCGTTTTGTTAGTTCTTGACCTTGGACTGTTGTAACTTGTAGCATATAAATTTCATGCGCCAACTTTGAAAAGACCACACAAAAATCTCCTTGTATCTACTCTTATAGTAATATGCATCCTACCCCTCTAATAGGCGCTTCAATATCAGATATTCTAATGCAACAACGTTTATAACGTTCATTTTGATTGGATAACGTCACTTATTTACATGGCATCAATTGACAATTGATTGACAACTATGGGACGTACGGGCAAGCGCAGACGGCATATGACAGATTTTAAAGACATGTTTTAACGTTGTTTCTGTCAGTTTCATTAGAATGGAGATAACAATATTGTATGTTAAGCTCCGACGGCATCAATTGGGGATTTGATGGTCGCAAATACCCCTTTACTGTCTCCGCTAACGCGTCTCCAGTAATCTTAATTTGCGGCCATCAAATCCCCTATTGATGCCGTCGGAGCTTTAAATACAATACAGTTATCTCCTAATTTATATGAAATAAACCAATATATATAAGTTGTGGCCAAGCCGAAAATAGTAAAAAAAAAATATGGATACGGGAGAAGTTAAGAGTGATAATTTAAATAGATTATATTCCGAAAAAAGTATATCATTTCATTCCGTATATAAGAAGGTAAAAAAATAAAAAGTTTTGTTACAATATTTCAAAGTATCGTGGCAGAATTTATTGGAAATTTTGATTTCTGTCACAGTCACAGTAGTTTAAAAAAAAGAATGAAAATTTCCTGTTAAAATCAAAAGAAAGTGAAAATATCTTTGCTCTAAGGGGATACTATATTAATAAATATTAATTATCTGAATTATTAATTTTTTGTTTTAATTTAACTGCTCTTTACGAAATATGTGCTGCTTTTGCTTTTCGGTTCAGGCTTCTATACGTAACAAGTCAAGCAAACCGCTAGTCATATAAATTATGCTGTGAGCTGCAAGAAATTAAATAAGTACGACGTTATTTATTTAATGCATGAAAAATAACGTCAAATTAATGTTATCAAAACTCAAACTCCACGGAAGTTCCAGATCCGATCCGCATACGACTCTACAGGGAAAACGGTACTATTTATTCTGCCATAGGCGACAATACTAACATTTTCTAATTTTACCGCTTTTTATAATAAAAACCTGGATAAAACAGTTATGTGTGGTGTTAGTACTTTATGACTCTATTTTAAAAATTGAAGCCAAATAGTATTATGACCAATTTCCAACGGAGCTTGTTTATGTTATCCATGCCCACCGTCATTTTGCAGCAAACTTTGGAAATTTTGGAAGCCTTTTCAAATAATTCTCTAGAAAATATTTCAATAGGTTTTAAAATTTATATTCAAATTGTAAATATAAACACTGCAGTTATTCATAGATAAATTAAAAAAATATATTGTACCCTTACATCCAACCACGGCGCTCCTAAGTTGACTTCCTTCACCTGTCTTGGGTACACAAAAGGCCAACCCTAATGCTGGGAAAATGTAAAAGTACCGTTTTCCCTACACTAATAATTGATGGAGTAAAGGAAAATAGTTCCGGAAAGGAAACGATGACTGTACGGAGTTTGACCAAAACTAACACCAACACCGTACGCGACGTCTATAGACAAAGTTTTCATATTTGTTTGTTTTGCTGTTTGTCTTTTTGTCGTCCCTCTAAAATCATGGTGTATCAACGACAAATCACCAGCTTCCTATTTCTTGTTTAAAAATCCTTCTCTCTGTCCAAAAATGCGTGAAATATTTGCCACTGTTCGTTCAGAAAACAACAACCAATCAATCATGACATCTTAGACAGTTAGTCAGGATTGTTTTTCCTTGTGAAAATTGCCAAAGAGCAAATCAAACCGATTTGATACTGCTTCGTATTTTTCGACAATTTCCTTTATTGATTTTTCGACTTTTACTGCATCATCATAATGATTCAACCACTGAACATATAGTTCATTGAACCGAGTATAATAATGATGCTTTTACTGAACATAATAATAATCCACCGAATATTACGAAACCGGGACCACTGAAGGTAATACATAATGTACTGCAAATCTATAAGGGAGCTACCATTTGATTTTTATTGGGGGAGGGGGGGGGGGGGGGCTAGGAGGAAAAATTATTATTATTTTTCACTCTGTTCGGTCCTGCCTTTTTTTTTTTTTTTAGTTTATCCTGACTTTTTTTTTTGCAAGTGTCTCATCCTGCCCTTTTTTTTTTACTCAAAACTCCAGTCCTGCCTATTTTTTTGACACCCTTGTAGATTTCGAAAAAGAGTAGGCTATTGCCGCTACAAGGCAGCACTCGCACCCGCAAAGTGTACAGGGATTAATATAATTTGCAAAACTTGTTTCCCAATCCACTATAAATAAATATGTATAAACTAAACAATTTTACCCCTGTCAGATTTGCTCTAAATGCTTTGGTTTCAGAGTAATAAGCCAAAATCTACATTTTACCCCAATGTTCTATTTTTAGCCATGGCCTTGGTTGGTTGGTCGGGTCACGGGACACATTTTTAAAACTATATACCCAAACGATGATTGTGGCCAAGTTTGGTTAAATTTGGCCCAGTAGTTTCAGAGAAGAAGATTTTTTAAAAGTTAACTACGGACGACGGACGCAGGACAAAGCGAAATGTAAACCAATTTACATCTGAAAATCAATGGCTTGAATTGTATATACAAATGTAAAAAAACCCACACTATCACTGAATTGCGACTACTGACTTCGAACATGAACTTACCGAATGTGGGGACTACAACATGATTTCAAAAGCTCTGCCTTCTTAATAACATGAAACATTGGTGTAACAACACAACCAAGAACCCCGTTAATACCAGTGATAATTTATTATCAAACTTTTGATTGACCACATCGACACAGAAAACACAAACGAAAATAAGGGACAAAGTACTGATGTTAAAGTCGAGCAGTTACTGAAAACCAATGAAAGGCTATTACGACTAACACACTGACAGATATCAAATATCTCAGATAAGAATATACCTCAGTACAAACCTATTGGTTAAATTCATTGTATTGTCCATTGTTTGAGAACCTTTATATGTTGCACGGTCGTTTATGTCTTTGACAAATAAATTTAATATAGTTGTAAAGTGTGTAAGGTTTTGTTTATGAAAGTGAAGTTTTTGTTTATAAAATGACCTGAGTGTAACGTAATTATGTCCCTGCTAGATGAGATAAAACTATTTGTACACCATCACTTGACAACATGAATTGAATATAAACTCATCATAGATACCAGGACTAAATTTTATATATACGCCAGAAGCGCGTTTCGTCTACAAAAGACTCATCAGTGACGCTCGAATCCAAAAAAGTTAAAAAGGCCAAATAAAAGACGAAGTTGAAGAGCATTGAGGACCAAAATTTCGAAGAGTTTTGCCAAATACAGCTAAGGTAATCTATGCCTGAGGTAGAAAAGCCATAGTATTTAAAAAAAATCAAAATTTTGCAAACAGTTAATTTATAAATATAACAATATCAATGATAATTCATGTCAACACAAACAGTGCTGACTACTGGGCTTGTGGTACCCTCGGGGAAATAAATCTCCACCAGCAGTGGCGAATAAGCAAAATAATATCAGAATCTTCCAATCCGCTAATAAATCTGACATGATTTCATATTTATAGTCACATTCTGTTGCATTTTAAAGTTTACCTTTTTTCATAGATCCTGGCTGAACTTTAGTAAAAGTAATGTTTAATTTATATACGGTATTTGAAAAATAAAACGTTAAATAAAGAAAAAAAGAATGAAATCGGAGAGTCACGTATTATATGATACAACCAAGAGCCAAAACACACCAAACGAATGGAAACCAACTGTTTTCTTGTTAGTAATAAAATATATAAGAATTCAATCATTTTGTTTCGAAATCCCCTCATTTGTGATTTAAACTAACATATCATGAAACGCTTGCATAGCAAAATCTATATCTGTCTTAAGATAATAACATGGCGAAATAATTCATACAAGGAATATATTTTTTTATTATATCTAGACCTTTCGTATCATCATGACCGACGTCTTCACGTAATACCCACTTATATGATGCCATTTCCAAAGATTTCTAGATGGGCTGTTTAGAGCACTGTGAGAACAGTTATTAAACCACCACGGTCCTTCATTTTTGGCGCAGTTGGAACTGTGTAAATCATTATCCCTGTCAACAGTAGAGAATTTCATTCCGTTGTGGTAGCTCAACGAATCTCCTTAAATTGAAATATATATTACGTCGTTTATATTCCAATAATTTAATTTTGGATGTAACGCGTCTTCTGATTGGCTGACGTTATTTTGTTATGAGCCCATAGACATAATTTAGTCATGTGACCGTGACGTCATCAACGTTTTTCATGGTTTTATACGGGTAAAAATGGAATTTAGAATTAAATTTTAAGAAATGACTGTAATATTTTTTCTGTCTATTCGAAATAACATAAAAAATGTGGTGCACACTGTTAAATAACCCGCTACGCGCGTTATTCAGTGTTCACCAAATTTTTTATGTTATTTCTTCAAAGACAGAAAAAATATTACAGTCATTCCGATCCTTAAAGAATAAAACATAAAAAAAAATGCTTGAACGTTGACGATATCATTTGCACACTAAATACGCGCACATTTTTTCGTATGTAATATATGTTACCGTAAGTGTAATTGTATCTTCAAGTTCATCGGAGTATGTGTTGTTTTTTCACTTATTCAAGAAACTGCTTTTGTTGAGTCAGTCAGAAATCACAATTCATTTTATTGCAATGTTGCTTTACATAGTTTGTATGCTTAGGATTTAAATTTCACTGACTATCGTGCATGTTGACAGTATAAGTCTCTGCCATAATACACGAGGCCAGAACATTTAAAAATCCCAAACACAATACAAGTGATGAAGAAATGATAATATAAAAAAACTGAAATTAAAGCGAAACTCGACAAGAAATTATAAATATATATGATCATAATTCAATTGGAAGAAAAACATTTTATTAAATAACAATATTGTAAGGAGATAATTATTATATTCTGTTTATATTCAACTTGAGTTATGATGCTGCATTGTTAACAACAACTGTCTTACCTGCATCGCCGCTATAACCACCAATCGTCAGCTTGTACTGAGATGTTGCATCTCCAACAACAAATGTCTTATATTTAGCATAGTACTTCTTTTTGTTGTTCTTATCAGTGAGATCTATTCTTAGCTCGTATGTACCACTGGTCGTCAAACGATGAATATGCCTGTTGCCTAAATAAAGACGTATTACTTATACGCAATGTGTTTTCATATTACGATTAAAACATAGTTTTGAGTAAATGACAAACGCTAACGTTAGATTGATTGAGGAACTTTATAGATTGTTTATAATAATTTGATAATGATAGTCTTAATGGCAACATTTCAAATAAAAATTGATTCAGAACATGTCACCTGTTTTGGGTTACAAGATTGCTACATGTATGCATATTTATTTTTCACACTAATGAAAGTTGGGGAAGATCATTTGCTATTTAAAAAAAAACATTTTTATACCAGAAATATATCCAATTATTTAAATCGCTTATTATAAATTAAAAAAGTTGGTCGGGAGAATTGACTTTGCAGACGCTGTAATCATATAAATAAAGGCAACAGTTTTATACCGTTGTTCGAAATTCATAAATCCATTGAGAAAAAAAACAAACAAATCCGGGTTACAAATTAAAACTGAGGGAAACGCATCAAATATAATAAGAGAACTACTATCATATGTTATAATACTTATTTGTTATATGTTTTAAGTATACGTATACATACCAAGCCAATATTCTCCATTGACGTAACCGAAACCGTTTTCGCATTCTGTCCAAGTTCTCTGGAAGTTAACAGAATCGTCATACCTTTTCTGGATAATCTTCAATGAATTAATAAGATAATGACATTGAAACTAGAATATCAAGCAAAAGCAATATATCCAACCATGTGATGAAACTCATTCCTATCGATATTTTGCCAACAACTGCAATTTACAAAATGTCACAGAATTCGGAAAATCAGATTTAAAAAAATCTGTATGTCGTTTAGAATATTATATTGTATGCTGTCTTTTTAAAGTTTTGATACTAGTATACACCTCATCAGTAAACTGAGAGCTATTATGTATTGGCCACTAACATGACTAATGATAATAACTTTATAGCTTTTTTATAGCTTTTTATAGCTGACTATGCGGTATGGGTTTTGCTCATGATTGAAGGCCGTACGGCTACCTATAGTTGTTAATTTCTGTGTCATTTTGATCTGTTGTGAAGAGTTGTCTCATCGGCAATCATACCACTTCTTCTTTTTTTTTTTATATATATATCATGACAATAAATGAGTGTCGCATTCGAAAGATCTTGTTGAGTTATCTTTTTGAAGGATTTAATACTTGTATAAAATTTTTTTCAGTAAACTGAGACGAGTGCTAACGCGCCTAATGTGTGTCTTATATAGCAGTATAAAGACGTAACCATACGCATCAAAGTTTTATGTATGTAGATCAGAGTTTTCCATATTCTTAATGGGATTTGTTACATATAGATATGATTTGCAGCCGTTAATGAAACTTTGACATATTTGGTATGTTAAGTGAACACTTTGTCAATTTTTGTTTTGAACTTGTCTATTATCAATATTCTCAATAAAACAATAATTAAAGTTAATTTATGTTTTCAGATTTACTTTGTATATGTTAAAGTGAATTTGTATAATCAGGGATTATGTAGAATCACTGATTTTTCAGGGAATATGTAGAATCACTAATATCATTAGTGATTATATGTAATCCCTTAAAATGAACAGTGATTTTACATAATCACTGAACATTGTAATAATTATTCTACAAATTCCCTAATATGATTTCAGGGATTATCAATAATTTAAGGATCCTTTGTTTGATAATTGTTTTTATTATAGACAAGTTATAATTTTTTCTTTCATATTCCTTGCCAGATGAAATAATTTTGCTTTTAAACACAGAGGATGATTTTAAAGAAATAACCAACACAGGGTTTCGAGATACAGTTGTAAACTTCAAAATTAATGATATTAACATTCTCTTTATAGGGATAACGTTACATGTATTTTTTGTTTCTTAAAAGCCAGCATCATATGGATATTCATGTTATATTTGTAAATCTACAGAGCATGTTATTTGTGGTACGTGTAAAACAAATGTTGAAGAAGATTATGAGAAGATTATGGAAAATTTTAGAGGAAGCTGACATTTGGTGTAATATTCTCATAGCAATTCCATGGAGTAAAAAAAAGAAAGGGAAACCCAAAAAACTTAATGGCAATTGTTCTGTGCCTTGCCACAAAACATGGTAACTTGCTGAAACCAGTCTGGGGTTGCTAATTCCCTTTTTTTGGGAATACCCTTCAGATGTTTTTACTGAACACTTTATTTCTCTTAGGCATGTCGTAAAATCTGATTCGATATGCGAAGGAAAAGGTTTTTCAAAATGTGGATATTGTTGTAAAAACAGATGTGAAGCATATTATTTTAATATATTGTGTTTAACATTTTAATATATTGTGCTTAAAATTAAAAAAAATTGGGGTTATTATTTTGATATATTGTGCTTAACATTTTACAAATAATGTTGATAATGATGTTTTATTATGATTTTATAGAAACAATTATTTGACTTTTATTAATTTTCTTTATAAATAAAACTATTTCTTCATTTCAGTTATTATGTTAATCACTGACGTTTTTTCTAGTGATTATACATAATCCCTGAAAATTTTAGTGATTATATAGAATCCATAAACTAGCCAGTGATTCTACATAATCCCTGAAAATTTCAGGGATTCTACATAATCACTAATTATACAAATAAACTGTAACATATATATATATATATATATAAATTATGATACACAGTTATTCAATGTTTACTAGTATACTGAATCTTCACTGTAAAACAATGTATATTTCTACTCTTTATGTTGTCTTTTAAAAACGTACAATATCGAAAAACAGTAGCAGGTTATTTTCCTTTGCATTATATCGCTCGCACTTAATTCAGGTTGCATTCTATTGTATAATTCATACTCATAGCATAATACACATTTTTAGTTTAGAAACAGACTTCTTAGTGAGCCTGATGAGAAAAATTTGATATAAATTGATGTGATAATTGAATGCTTCTTTATATCTATCCTTGGGTTGTTAAAGCGTTGACCGAAATACATTTTCCATAAGCGCGGAAGCGCATCATTCTAAAAATGTACGCACGGTCAACGCTTTTACAACCCTATGAAATTACTTATTGAAGCATTCAATACTTATAATTACATTTTTTTCGCTATGATCATGAAAACACGATTCCTATCCTGTTTTCCTTGTATTTGAATATACACTTTATTGTGGAAACATGTGTCATCATATATGTTTCAATTCATGCAATTCATTTTAAAATGAAAAATGACGCGAGATTGCTGCTAGCCAATCAAAATAACGTATACCTATGAAACATACATCTAATGTAATTATATTATATTTGAAAAAAGAACGTACTGTCCATCCCCCGCCGTCTGTATCCATGTCACAATAAGCCTTTACTCCTTCTGTTTTCTTAGGAAATATTTGGTAGACACCAGAGGTTGCTTTATATTTCTTAATCTCAGTGCAGTCCTTTGCAGACCCTACACATATCCCTGCAATTTATATACACAACAGTTTTATATATTTGATAGAAACAAATATCTTTAATTGAACGTAACAATATTTCTTTTAATTTCTCTCCTTCTTATTAGAAACAATGATGATAGATATCTAGATTTTCTTTATCTTTATCCCCCTTCTCTTTTTTTTTTAACATTCACTATAATAAAAAGACATATTTATATAATAAAAAGGCAATGTGGTCTATTTACCTTTCACTTCATGTTTCAACAGGCTGATAATCCTTGAAATTTCTTTTTCGCCACGAGACTCTATAAAATTAACATGCAAAATGTTAGCCAAATCTGTTGATTCATTATTACTCAATTTAAGCATGCTTGTGTATGCCTTTTGTTGAGAAGTAAATTTACATAAACACATTGCATTGCCTTTTTTTGAACAAATTTCTGATATAAAGCCTCTACATCAACGACTTGAGTATATTCAGTCCTGTCTACTGAAATATTTAAAATATTTTTATATTGTTCCCATTGTTGTTACCACAATTCCGTCCTCTTTTCACAACGACGGGAGACACATTTGGAGTTGAATGCTGTGTTGTTAGTCTTATATTTTCTTACTGTGATATTTCCAGTTTGTTTTATCTCTGAACTTAAATAGCCTTTTGTGTCATTCGAACCTTCGGGAAAGTTGTTTCATTGGCAATGATACCACATCGTCTTCTTTTTATATTTTGGTATCTTTCCCCTCTGTTTTAAACCGTCAACATTTTCTCTAACTTACATTCGCAACTAAATATTAATATGGTGTCTGATGAATAACACTAACACTACCGATTGTTTACACCGGATGCTAGCATATAATTTCATAAGATATTAGCTTGAAATTATATGAACACGTCGAAGAGCTGATAAAGCAAATAGGAGAAAATATAATAAGGGATGGAGTTGGGATAAAGAAGGTAACATTAGTATACCGCTGTTTAATAGTCATCATTTTATTAAGCAAAAACCAGAAAAATGAAAGAAATCATAGCTGTAGGATGGAGCTAATCCCAAACTGTTTTTAATAATAAAAATATATTTGTGAAAGTATCGAATGATTTGCTACAAGACTGCTGATACATTTCGGGTTATAATAAAAATTGTTACTATTTCAGTTAATGGGTAGTCAGTAGTGTTAGTTATAACATTTTTTTTTCATTAGCCACAGCCTAACACTGTTTCTATTTCTAGTGCAAGAGACTTCCTTACGTTTGCTCTGATGTACTATTTCAATTTGTTGATTTACTTTTCCTATGTATAAACTTCTAAGGAAAATATATTTACTTTTCTACCTCTGATCAAGTTTTTATTCCACATTGGCTAGAGGTATAGGGGAAGGGTTGAGATCTCATAAACATGTTTAACCCCGCCGCATTTTTGCGCCTGTCCCAAGTCAGGAGCCTCTGGTCTTTGTTAGTCTTGTATTATTTTAATTTTAGTTTCTTGTGTATAATTTGGAAATTAGTTTTGCGTTCATTATCACTGAACTAGTATATATTTGTTTAGGGGCCAGCTGAAGGACGCCTCCGGGTTCGGGAATTTCTGGTTACATTGAAGACCTGTTGGTGACCTTCTACTGTTGTTTCCTCTATGGTCGGGTTGTTGTCTCTTTGATACATTCCCCATTTCCATTCTCAATTTTATATGTATGTGTAACGCTTACACAATTATACTGACCTTCTAAGATCCATGTTATATCATTTTTCAACTGCTTGTTCATCTTTACTACATCTTTATACACAGCCATATCTGTAAAAAAGACAGTATTCAAATATAACACAAATACAGTAATCCCTTTTAATCTGATACAATTTGTTTTACATACGTGATTTTTAATCTAGGCATTTCCCTACTTGTTATTTATCACGAAAATGGTGAGAATGAGTGATTTTGGTATTCCATAGTGTTTGATGGTTGTATGTCAAAAAGCAACAATGCAACCATGGCAAAGGGATCAATTGAAAATCAGGAAGCATCAGACAAACAACTATAATGTATGACAGTGCTTGTTATAGTTAATTTGTAACTTAAGCGCACGTCTTGTGAATACAGTTTTAACTCTGGTATGTTTCATGAGTTCAGTATTAACGACTGATTAACACAAAACTGACCACAAATCGGGCCAAACTCATGTGCTCCAGGGGGTCATCAGTACCTAGTCCAATAATTGTTTTGCTGCTCTGGTTTTATTTTTTTTCATTAGCGGTAAACAGTTTTAGCCTGCGATTATGGTGCTACCATCGCTGTCTTTTTTCGGTTGATTTAATGTACATTTGTTTGTCGGTGCCAGTCTATTCAGAAAGACTGCATGTTTTCCTTTAAATGCCATGTGTTAATTTTTGTCATTATTTTGCCTATATTTTGATGGTAGCTCAAATTTTATTTTATGGATCCTTTCTCATTTTCAAAATCTTTTAACTTGGCGTTTTCGACAAGATATTTTAAAAGTAAAAAAAAAAATAAAATCATATACACATGTAAAATTATCATATACTTACTTTTGAGTATAGATTGTGTATCTTTCTTCAGTTGTGCAACGTCTCTGTCTTTTTCATGCAAACATATTCCTATAAATAAAAGTAGTTATGATGTTTCTGTAAGAAATCAAATTATAGCGTTTATTTTGTTTTAATTAAAATGTTGGAAACTTAATTTAAATATTTTGAATGTTTTTTTTATTTAATACTTTGTATTTGAGTTTAGGCAACCTCCGTTAATGGAATGATATTTGTGACAAATTTGTTTAAAGAATAGCTTTTTTATCATATGACACACTTGGTGTAATATATTAATGAAGCAACCTTAAACACAAGCCTCGGATATCAGATGGAAAAATTTAAAGCTTTAACACATCATACGAATTAAAAACAACTGTCATAATTCCGACTTGGAACTCAAAATTGAAGAAATAGACCCCCACATCTGAACTTATTACATGCATGTCATGATGGATCAATTAAGCGAAAATAATAACATAAAATAATAAGAAAAAATCTGTTCCTCGTTTCAAGGTGGTACCTAACACTTTAACTAAAATGAATTTGGCTCGTTCAATTTCCTTAAAATTATTTACTTTGACCCTTTGACAAAAATATAAAAATTAAAAAAAATTTGAACCAACCGTTTAATCAGAAAATTACACTGGCTATATAGCAGTTTGACACACACTTATTTTGATCATTGAGAAGCTTAATTTTCCCTTGAGAACACAACGTCATTAAAACGTTCTGCTGATTTTACAGAGTTATCTCCCTGTAGTGTTAGATAAAGATTAATTTTTAAAAAGAATATTGTTATATTTCCATAGCAAACGATTTTTTGCATGAATTTTGTTGAAATATTGTTGAAAAGTGATATTCATCTTGAAATATCTCTTTAGTAGCTTCCTCCTCTCTGATAAGCAGTGGATCATTTAAGAAAAAAACAATCTAAAGCAATTTAGTTCAGCCTTCCATAAAATCCGTGATGTAAAAGTGGTACAATAGTTTCACATTTGAACTAGCATCAGAGGATTTCTTGAAAGATGTATGAATATACAAAAGGAACCGAAAACGGTAACTTTACCTTGTAATTCGTGTAAAATGTCACCAACTCTGGTCTTCTCTTCTGATTCTCGATATGTTCTCAAACCTGAAATTACAATAATTGATAATGTGTTTTAAATTAAGTTATTTTTGCGTGCCGTCCATATGCCGTGTCGGAACATTCTTAATCAATCCAAATCAGATTCGTATTATCAATGTAACTGTTCAATTTAATTGTTGTCAATATTTATTTTCCTTCATATTTATACCTATTATTGACCTGTTGCACCTATAAGATATTTTTAATCATTTTAGTTAACCTTTTTTAATCTACAAAAGTTAATATCACCTTACGTTACTTCAATTACCCGTCCAATTGCAAATAAGTATATGTAAGATAATGATAATCCCTTTTTTCATGGTTTAGCACATACTTACAACTTCTCGTCCAATCAAATTGCTTGAATTTGCCTTCTAATTTTTATAGTACATACTTTTTCCGTGTACTACGTAACTACGCATGAATGACCACAAGGGTAAGATTTCATTGTATTGTAATCAAGATATTAGAACAAAAATTGCTACTGGCTATTTTGAAATAAATGATGTGTTCCAAATTTAACTAAATAGTTTGTAATTAGTTTTCAAACAGATTTTTTCACATCCTACTAATCAATCTTTTGATCTAAATTTTGTTTTGACAATTAAAAAAGTTTCTTTCTTTAGATAAAGACTGAGTAATAATAATGGTGCTTTATACCTTGATTAAAGTACAACTCAATCTAAAATGTGTAATCCTTTATCTTCGATGCAATTACTTTATACACAAAAAGAGTCAACCATGAATCTTTTGAAGGAAAATTATTAATAAAGCAATTTGATATATTTAGTCATAAATTGGTCGATAATTGGTTGCCTAATGTCCAGTGACAAATATTTCATGCATATAAACTATCTACTAGACTACCTATGGGTACATACCAGGGGCAGATCCAGCCATTTTTAAAAGGTGGTTCAACCAAAGATGTGGGAGGGGATCCAACTGTTTGTACTCATTCAAAAGCTAGTTTTAGGTTTTATGCGAAATTAAAAAAATGTTTTCAAGAATGTAAAGCTTTCACTGCAATTTAAGAATTGTCTGCTCTTGGTCAATTCATTTTGTCATCTTACCATGTATTAAATAAGTACATGTATAGTAAAACAACGCTTCGTTCATATCAATAAACATACTTACACCAGCAGCTACCTTCTTTGCATTCTAAAGTCAAGGGCCTTTTGAAATCCCATTTTTACAATGATATTATGGTGAGAAGATTTACAAAACTACGTAAATGAGCTACATCCAGTCAGCCAAAACATATCAATAGACTAATAACAGGATTACTCAAGTTGTAAATATGTGCTAAATTGGATATTGTATAGAAAGGTATATACTATGAAAATAAGATCTCTTGATTGGTTCCATTTAAAAATTAGTTTCATTGTCAGTGCAATATTTGCATTTAATGCATGACTTCCTTTATTAGCTATTTCATTTATGGATAAGTTTTAGTGATGTAAGGATTTTCTTTTAATTTTGGAAAATATTAAAGATTGTGATTTAGACATTAGATGACACAACAGTCCAATGAACTTGCAAGAAAAGTTTCTTGATTGTAAGGATGTAGTTTGCATAATTTCTTGTTATTGAAATTCTTAATAAATTCCATGTTTATTCTGTGCTTTATCGTTTTGTGCTGCGCACAGCAATTTCTATTACAAATAAGATAGAACATTTTCAATAGAATGTACTGTGCCGCGCACAACACTATCTATACGAAATACATTGTATAGAAAGTGTTATGAACCGCTCAAAACATTTTAATACCAAATAAACATGGAAGTCATTAAAAATTTCAAGCACAAGAAATTGTGCAAATTCCATAATTAAAATAATTCCAAGTTCAAATAATAGCCTGTTTGTCATCCTTACAATTAAGAAACTTTTCTTGCAAGTTCAAATAATAGCCTGTTGAACGTAAATCATATACAATTTTAGCGAGGAGTTATTTTTTTGTTTTATGTACAGTTTTAATTATTAAATTCAAAATTTGAATTACAACTAAATTTTATTTTGAAGTCCTTTCTAGAACAATCCTTTGCATAAGATTTAAGGAAGCAAGACACCGCCCCTTTTTTATTGGAAATTGTTGGTTGATGATTTAGTGATTCACTGAAGCATAAATGGAGCGGGTCACCCTTCTTTTGTAATCAGCGCACCTCCCCCTTTTATAAAACAAATTGGATCCGCTACTGCAGTTATTACTTTTTTTGTCAAGAAACTATTAGAATCCAATGCTTTAGAATTAAATTCAAAGTTTATCTAATTTCCTTTTTCAAATAAGCTGAGATTTTAAAATAGTATATTTAGCTAAAAAGATTAATATATTTTTTTGTCTTGCATTGTTTAAAAAAAAATGTCTTGTTTAAAGTATTAATTTGAAGTTTTTTTTAATATTCTCAAATAACGTTATTTCAAACTTCATATTAATTTAATTTAATTGTTTTTAAAATTGTTTCAAAATTTAACTTTTAGTCAGAATTCATCACAAATTCTTTAAAGCTGATAAATGTGCTTTGGGGCATTTGTAACTCAATCATATAAGTCTCGGTTATTGTATAGAAAGGTATATACTATGAAAATTAGAGCGAGGGGCTTTGCCTTTTTTTCATAGTATATACCGTTCTATACAATATCCAATTTAGCACATATTTACAACTTGAGTAATCCTGTAATAGTCTATTGATATGTTTTGGCTGACTGGATGTAGCTCATTTACGTAGTTTTGTAAATCTACTCACTATAATATCATTGTAAAAATGGGATTTCAAAAGGCCCTTGACTTTAGAATGCAAAGAAGGTAGCTGCTGGTGTAAGTATGTTTATTGATATGAACGAAGCGTTGTTTTACTATACATGTATTTATTTAATACATGGTAAGATGACAAAATGAATTGACCAAGAGCAGACAATTCTTAAATTGCAGTGAAAGCTTTACATTCTTGAAAACATTTTTTTAATTTCACATAAAACCTAAAACTAGCTTTTGAATGAGTACAAACAGTTGGATCCCCCTCCCACATCTTTGGTTGAAACACCTTTTAAAAATGGCTAGATATGTCCCTGGTATGTACCCATAGATAGTCTAGTAGATAGTTTATATGCATGAAATATTTGTCACTGGACATTAGGCAACCAATTATCGACCACTTTATGACTAAATATATCAAATTGCTTTATTAATAATTTCCCTTCAAAAGATTCATGATTGACTCTTTTTGTGTACAAAGTAATTGCATGGAAGATAAAGGATTACACATTTTAGATTGAGTTGTACTTTAATCAAGGTATAAAGCACCATTATTATTACTCAGTCTTTATTTAAAGAAAGAAACTTTTTTAATTGTCAAAACAAAATTTAGATCAAAAGATTGATTAGTAGGATGTTAAAAATCTGTTTGAAAACTAATTACAAACTATTTAGTTAAATTTGGAACACATCATTTATTTCAAAATAGCCAGTAGCAATTTTTGTTCTAATATCTTGATTACAATACAATGAAATCTTACCCTTGTGGTCATTCATGCGTAGTTACTTAGTACACGGAAAAAGTATGTACTATAAAAATTAGAAGGCAAATTCAAGCAATTTGATTGGACGAGAAGTTGTAAGTATGTGCTAAACTATTTAGTGTGAGCTGTAAAAAGGCGTAAACAAAAGGTTAATCCTATAGTAAGGACATGATTTCATTTATTCTTCACAATTAAGAAACACCGAAACCTACAATTTTATTGGACGAGAGCACTTTGATATATTCTAAGAATACGTAATACACCTCATACAAGTAATCATACCACCCTGACCTTTCTGACATATGCATATTATATCATTAGCTGTCTTTGGTACAAAGATCAAAAACAATTAACTTTCGATGTTTATGAATAGAAAGATTTCATTACTTCTTTCCAAAAGCCAAATTGGTCATGCTTTTATTTCCTTAAGACAAATATTGAAATAAACAAATGTCAAAAATACAAGTCTTTGAACTTATGTAGTAAGTATTAGATAAAATACAAAGGTAACAAAGAAACAGGCCGGTAACAACCGTTGCCGCATAGTTTTTCTGCACGAGTAGTCATGTCAAGGTCCGAGGCGATAGCCGAGGACCTTGACCATACTACAAGTGAAGAAAAACTATTTGGCTGGTTGTAACCGGCCTGTTTCTTTTGTTACTTTTGTTTTTTTATCTGACTTGTACGACGTTTCAAGTAATAATACTTTCAGCAAGACTAAACATTTGAAAAATTTGGATAGCCATAAAGCAGTAAATGTAAGTTATAGTACAAAAATATTTTTTTTTCATTTCCCTTCAACCGAGATTTTTATCAGGAATCTAATAATTTGATAAAAAAAGAACCATTTCAAGTAAAAGATAAATGTTGTACACATTTAAGACAGTAAGTAAGATAACGTTTGATTTTTATGAATAAAACGGAAAGCGGGAAGGGGGAGGGGGGCTAATTCATTTTAAAATACACAAGGCTGTGATCTTTATTTTTGATGAAAAAATACAGGATGAGCCATTAAATCCCCCCATTCCCCCTTAAAAAAATCGTACAAATCGCGCGTTTGTTGCCAAATACATGAGTTTAATATGCAGTGGTGGGGTTCCGGGAGTTGGAACAACCTTTTTTTTTCTAGATCTGCAAGTGTTGATCGCGATTAAACACGTGTTACTATATGATCCAATCGCAGCTTACTGCCCAAAATTGATGACATAAGTTGAATGATTTTCTTCTAGATTTGCTGCTTATTTGGACGTGTATTACATGAACACTTTTTGTTTATAGGATCAATCGTGCATTGGTGAGTTGATAGGGATTTTATCTTTTGATATTAGATTTTATTTTTATTTACTTATTTCCTGTCTTATTTTAATTGAAATGTTCACGTCAGTGTCATCCTTTCTTTACTTTCAGCATTGTCCAAAATACTATTTATGTCCATATATTGAAGAAAACAATTATTGATCGATTATTTTGCTTCATAAAGGGGGCGGTATGTTCTTTTTTGAGTATATTAACTATTTAATTTTCAACGCCATCACCCAAATGTTTTTGTTTAAAATAGCAACAGGGGCGGATCAAGTCATTTTAAAAAGGGGGTTTCCAACTATATGTCCCCATTCAAATGCATTGATCGGCCCAACAGAAAAAGGGGTTCCAATACCCCCCTCCCCTTGATCCGCCAATGAGCACTATTAACGGTATTTGGAAAATCAGGAATCATTCAAAACATTAATTTGTCATCTGCTTGACCATAATAATTTTTTTCTCATAAAATTTGGGATCAAAATATCTATTTTAGGAGAAAACCATACCCCACCACTATTGAAGTTAAATGTCTAATCCCTTATGTGAATAGTATTTAACTGGAAATGTTTGAAAAAAGATAATGATGCTAACGTAAATATTTTGTTCAATAAAAAAGACAGGAAATAAGTCGGTGAACCAAAAAGTTCAAATCTAATTGAAAGTTAAAGTGCCCATGAACTCACTGATCATGCACGAGTGATTCTATTCATAAAAAGTGTCCGTGTAACAACTAAAAAGAGTCCGTGTATCGTCTAAAAAGAGTCCGTGGAACACCCGTTAATGTACTGTTTTTCTTTAGCTCTGCGGGGGGCAAAGTCGTACAAAAGCAGTTACACCAGCTGGATTTTAACATGAAGGAATAGAACAGACAGTTTTAAATGACTGCAGTTCATTGATGTTGCCTGTTCAAGATAAATCGATACTCAGGACTAAAAATGGCGAAACCAAAGTATTTAATGTTATTTGATATCATATTGTTTACTTTTGTATCACTTAATTTAATTTCTCCAATTGGTATTTTTATTTATCGTCTTGTTACATTCCATGATACAACTGTAATTAAAACACATTTGTGAAATGTAAACTAATAATATAATGACCCAGTGATGTTTCTCATATTATATACTTTCTTATCGTATGATAAAAAAATTAAATGATCTTACCTTTTCCGTCTTTTAATTTCAAGGAAAAAGTTACGACGAACAAAAGTGACAACACAATAAAACTCTGTAACATATTGAGACAATGATGTTCCTCAACAAACGAGACTGTGAAATTGTTGTATTGAAATAAAGAAAAATATCATTTGATATAAAATGATTTTGTTGCATGTAAACATTTTTCAAAACGTATAAATTTTCACAGGTATCCAGATGGTGCATTTTTACATTTACTCAGCAGAAATATTGCATAACAATTAATTTTTTAAGGATTTTTAAATAAGTTTCATTAATAATTTTTGCACAATTGACTTCGTTCATATCTTTGAAGCACATTAGTCAGCACTTCTGTGTTGTCATGAAGTATCGTATTCATAGTTAACTGTTTATAAAACTTCCAAAAATCAGAAATAGAAAGCTGTTTTGATAAGCGAATACTCATTACTGTTGATTTCAGTCGCTCTTTCTTAAAATTATATTGGAGTGGCTTTTGTGTCGTTGACAAACATCTGAATACCATAAAATGATAAGGGACGACATCAAAACATCAATGAAGGATAAAAAACTTAATTCAAATAGTTGGGGGTGGTGGGTGAGGGGGGGGGGGGGGTGGGATGGGGTCAAATTCCTGCAAGTTTTGTATAAATTGACATCGATTTTACATATATCCTTATTGGTCAATCAATTTTTCTCAAATTAAGTTAAGATGGGGGTAGAAGAGTCAGTAAAAAAACTATATAAATTAAGTTTTTTATCCTTCATTGAACTTTTGATGTCGTCCCTAACAAGGACGAGTTGTACGCATTGATCGGTATATGTAAACGCCATACGATTTGGGTAAAGGGTATAGTGCTGATTTACTGGGTTATAAGTTAAAATCATCACGTTCGTCATTTAGTCTGATTTGAAGTTGTCTATTTATGTCAACATTGGAAAACATATTAAGATATCAATCGGATCTTCTTGGTTCAATAGTTTCCTTTATCTTAAGTTCACTGAAATATTTTGTGTCCAAACATACAATGTAATGTTGGTGATTTGAGTGACTTGGCATCATCAATATATCGTAACATGGAATTAAAGAACCTTGAAAAAGTCTTTTTTCTTAAAACTTTTAGAAGGTTTACTATTAGTTCTGCTCATATGTGTATACAAACAAATCATCCAATCAAAATAAGTTATGTTGATCAAGAGAAGAATATAGGATTTTAATAATGTCATCATTGGTGTATTTGATATAAGAATAAATGTCTTTTTCACAAATTCTGATTTTTTTAAAACCTATAACAAGATTTGTATCTTCAATTCCCAGTTTTACTCAAAACGCTCTGTTTAATGAGTCGATGTAGTCAATTTGTTAATTGATTACGCGTCATATTAAAATAAAAACTTACCAAAAAGACTTGGTTAATAATTTGGTAAGCTAGCCGCTGGTTTTTATCTTCATCTAACCCATAATTAAAACAATTTACATGATTAAGTAAAATTTAAAATTAAAGTCTTTTTAACTAGAATTCATTAAGCGTCGAAAAGTCTAGAGTTTTGATATTACTACGAAAAAAATGATTGTGATTGAAGTTTTTGGCGTACATATTTAAAAATTTGTAAGAATCCACATCTGCATGACATCATTGCTTGAATATACCTCATTATTAAATAAGTTATTTTGTGAAGTTTAGGCATCCAGTATTAAGAAGGGAGATCTTTATTGTTCCTTTTTAATGTTATTAGCAAAATAGAGAGGTACGGATTTTTCCAAAATCTCCTCTTTTAGAGACCGATAAAGGGTCAATATGACCTATCTTAAATATATACGTAATACATTTGTAATGTTATTGATTCATGTTTTAAAAAAACCAAACACGTACAAATGTTATGTTAGTGAAAATTCTGGAGAGAATCATTCCTGCCAATATTTTAATGGTTTCTATCTTTCGTATGGTAAACGGGAGATAATCAAATCTGAATTGTGATTGATCGTCTATCAATAATAATATTTGAAATACGTAATATCTAGGAAATAAACGTTAAATGAACAATTAAGTAATGTATGAATCAAATATAATTATATCGGACATTCATTCGTTCCCAATATTCCAATAGTTTTCCTTTCCATATGAAAACCTTACAAATCATGAGCTGGTTAGGAAAGGTATGTTAAGGATTTACCACTACGAAAGTAATAGATGAAACTTTTTAAAATCTGCTTTAGGCATTTAGCACAACACAACTAATGAATCAACTTTTTTAAACCTGAAATATTCATTTTTTTCAGCTTGAAACACCAACGCGACCCATATTTAATTGATATATTTAAATGAAAATCACGACAAAAACTGCATTTGTATGAATTAACAAGGAATACTAACGATTTTAATTAAGGTCCCAATGACTTTAAAAATTGTTGATTTAATATTTCAACTCTGTTTTATCAACATTCGTAAGAAAATAAGACTACTTTAAATTTCATGTGTTGAAACTGTTTGACAAGATCACCGAATGATGCGAATTTACATTATTTAAGAATTGTAACGATAACTGAATAATTCCAATACAAAAACAATCGGGATGATCTTTGGTTCTCAGGAAGGGTACAGAGATCATGGGCCACATATTTACGACCGTCCTTTTACTTCTGAAAATCGATAAGTCATATGACGTAATCAACATTACGCAATATATGATTGATGTTTGGCTCTCATCTAACGACAGGCATGCATATGTAAAACCAACAAAAGTTCAAATAGGATTTTCTAAAACAAAATTAAAAAAATGCCTGAAGTATTCAATGTGTTTGGCTTCATCAATTCAAAATGAAAGCCTTTTGAAAATAGCATTCATTATTATGTGTCTCGTGACATAGATGATTACATGATACAGACGCTTAACTCACGTATTGGTTGATGTGTAATTAAGAACGATAAAAACCGTGCGAATAAACTCTTTCCAGTTAAGGGTAAGGAATCTACGGAGAAATGACAACAGAAGTTTGTGCTTAAAGTTTTGTTCCCAGTGGTATGTAATTGTAGATGTCAATTATCTGGGGTAAAGAACACAATAACAATCAAAACCAAGGAGTAAACAAAGACTCACAAACCCAAAGGACATTTACATCAACAGTTATGAATAATAAATAAGAAACAACACGAACTCTACTAAAAACCGGGAGTGAAATCAGGTGCTCCGGAAGGGTAAGCATTTCCTGCACCGTATACGGAACCCGTCGTGTTAGTTCTTTGTGAAATACCAGAGAGATGTAAAACAATCCTTGACAAGACCAAAATAAAAGAACAACGAGACTTCATCAGCACATGCAAAAGATATGAGCAAGAGGTTAGATATGGCAAACTGCAAGGCTTTAAATTTAGAAACAAGTTTAAGATTTGATTTTTTTTATTGAGAATTATTTCTAGAGACTCTAGGGAAATTCACTTTGGTATCTATCGACTCCCTTCTACTTTTCATATCGTTTGTAATGGTCAAATACAGTTCACAATAAAACTTTTATGAAATGTTTGCTAGATAGAAATAGGCAAAGCCTATTGGTGCAGGAAAAGTTACATTATGAAAAAGAAATAAAACTGTTTTCTTCGGCCAAGTTTTACTGGAAAATAAATATAAACGTACCTGACAGTAATTCTCACGTTGTTTTAATGTCAATCGTTTTCAACAGTGTTCAAACAATGGGATAGTATATACTAAAATAAGATTTTTACTCGCGTCTGGCATGCAAAATCATTATCATCGCGTTCCTTGTGATTAATACATCTTCAACACCGAAACTTTTGAATTGTAGTACTAGTATACAGTCCACAACCACCTTTAAATAATCTACTTAGGGAACGTCTGCGATAGTAGTTCTGTTTGCTTCCTCTAGTAGTATGATATTATGACTCAAGGTTTGTTGTTCATCTGTTGACTGTTAATATATCCGTCTGTTCATTCGTCCGTCTGTCCATCCAATGTCAGTTTGAATTTTTGAGTAGTGTAACAGAACGTTGTTTTCATAGAAACTTGATACCTATTACATATGTTTGTTATGACGTGAATGTTGTAAATAGTGCTGATAGTTATCAACCCTATTAAATGATTCACTAATATGTGAACTTCGTAAAACACATGTTTCGTGAAAAGAATGAACTATGACGTTGAAGTGACATCATTTTGGAATTTTCTACATATTAGAAAGATTTGATCTACTCCATATACATGCAAAATGTAGAGATTCCCCACATCTTTACATTTTACTGACGAAAGAAATATAGTGCAAGTCGAAAAGTCGACATATGGAAACACATGCTTAATTACTTAGTAATGTTTAAACCTTAAAAATATTGAGATTTCATTTTTACTGTGTAGGAAAATTTCAAGTCGTTTTTAAAATTCTGCTCTATAGAAACCAAGTTCATTTTTATACTTACTTCATAACAATATACATGTATAAAAGAGTGAAATCCCAAAAATACTAAACTCTGACGGAAAATTCAAACAGGAAAGTAACTAATCAAATGGCAAAATCTAAAGCTGAAACACATCAAACAAATGTCATATTCTTGACTTGGTACAATCATGTTCTCATGAAGAAAACTTGATTAAATTTGGTTTTATAGCTAGCTCAACTTCTCACATACAATTCCATACTATTGACAACGATATGTGAACAAAACAACAGATATAAATAATACTGTTGTTTTTACAGAAAACAAAGATTGTGCCCCAAAAATATGTTATTTAACAAACGAAATATAATAGAGTCATTTGTACCCGAAATGCATAACACGAAATTATCCTTTTAGCTACTGTTATCAAAATGAATTATTTGGAAAAAAAATTGTTCTAATAAAAATAGGATGAACGAAAATAAATACCTAACATTTTGCAGAACACAAAGGGTGGGTTATGGTTTTCCTAAAAAAATATTGTGATCCCGAATTTGATGAAAACATGTTTTGTTCAACCCCAGATGACAATAAAAAAATAAATCTATATTTTCCCTATAACTAAGAGTGTTAAATTTCAAAAAATTCTGACTCAGATCAATACCCATTTGCTCTCAAACTATAAGTTGACTGGTTACTCTCAAATACTATATTGTAATGGATGCACGATCTGTAGGGCGTGACGTAATATGAACAATCTTATTGCTTATTGTTGTAAATGTATATAAAAACTTTCTACTATAACAATATATCAAATAGGGATACACTATTTATCATCTGTAGACGTACATGTACATAGACAACAAAGAATATTCAGGTTTGTGTTTAATATCAAATATGATTTGAACTGGTATATCATTTAAATTTATAAGGTATAAGGACAATGGTTGAAATTTCTTAATCTTACTGAAATAAGCAATAATTTAGTTTATTTTGTAGAAAATTTGTTTCAAAAAAGTAATTCAGTCTAAGGCAAACAAGAAAGAATATAGCATGCTCGATCCCTTCAATACTATATTCCAGCGATTATTCGAAAAATAATTAAACATTACATTGTTAATATCGAATCACTTGAAACAATACCGATTACTTATGCGTGAGGATGGTTGATTTACTATTCACCTTGCATCAATTAAAAGCGTGTGTAAGATATGGATACGAAAGGTCAACAATGATCACATTTATGTCACAAATTGTCAACAAAAGTTACCCCAAGATACCTTTGGTTGTTCATTTTTAACCTAAAATACATATTTAAACGCACCCTAAATATGCCAATGAGACAAATTGAACACATGTGAATGTGTAACTCTATAATCTGTAAATATTCCGTTCGAGTATTCATCATTTGGCTTGCCTCTATCGATTTAACAGCATGTTTGTTTTGTATGCCTTTTGAGATTTTTGTTATAAGATACAACTACACATTTTCATCTGTCGTTGCTTGCAAAGTCTTTAGATTTCTAAGTCACATGGTTACAGTGGCCTCCGGCTGTTTATTGACTTCTATTGCTATTGAAAGATATAAGATAATTGTAAAAGACTTGCACGTCCTTTTTGATAATTCCCAAAGATCGAATGTCATATCTGCCAGTCTGGTAAAATTATCCACGATATTGTCAATTTTGGCAGTTATATTTTATGGTCTGAACGTAAAAGAAACAGATATTTTTGACCTTATCGGCTAATTGTATAATTTTATCAGAGTATCAGATTATACTTAATGTAGGAGTTAATTATAGTATATAAGTAATGATAGATTCAGCTGGTGTTGTCGTATGTATCTTTTCCCGTGGAAAAATACGTTGTAAAATTTGTACCCAGAAAGATTGGAGCCAATCATTAGGAAAGAATCCAGATTCGTTTTCCAATTTACATTCAGAGACACGGGTAATATATACTATTTAAAATGGGGATAACAAAATTAATAAAGTGCACATTAAACTTTCTAACAGTGAAAAGAAAAAGGGTACTCGTTCATCACACACTCTTTGAAATGCTATTCGACTAATAATAAGCCTTATGATAGCAACCGCTATTTCCTATATAGGGTATATGTAATATATTTTCACATTCATGGTAATTATGCTCAATCCTAAGATGTATCAAAATATTGTCCGACCAGTATCCAACATTCTAGTGCGGGGGTATTTTGTCAACAATGCAGCCAATCCTATCGTATTTTGTCTTTTGGATAGGACTTGAGAATGGAAATGCTTGAAATTATATGGAAACATATTTTGTAGAAAATATAACTCCGGTGTCAACTTTCCTTCAAACACATTTTAAGAAAACATGTTTATAAACATTTGTAATGAGAGAATAAAGAAAAAGGTATGCTTTTTGCATCATGACGTATGTGCGACTCTCATTGATTGGACTGTTATGTATGTCCATTTATATGAGTTTGTACTTATGAGTTTGAATGTTCCTCCGATATCTTTCGCCTATCTGTGTAATTGTATCTATGCTTTGTAGATTATACCTTAGATCGTTGACAAATTTTTTTTTTTTTTTTTAAAGTAGTCAAGGCCAAGTAGACGTTGATTGACCCAGGTCCTTCATCGATAATAAGATTACAAAATATCTAGACAATTAATTCGCTTTCTGTCAGATCTGTTTTCATTAACTATTTAATAATAAATTGGAAGTTGGTTTTCTCTTTTGAATTTTTTAACATTTTGTCATGTCGTTACCTTTTCTAGCTTGCTATACCTTATGGGTTTTACTCATTATTGAAGTCCGTACCAGTAATACGACCCATAGTTGCTTATATCCAAGTCATAATAAATCTATGAAAACTGATTATATTGACTATCTGCAAGGGTTATAGAATTAATATGTATGCCAAAATATTTCTTAAATGTATATTAAAAACGACAAAGTAGCGAACCATCAATCATTTTCTTATGAGTAACCAACTGTTTGGTATTGCATGGTATTAACATTTAAAGTACACACGCTATAGAGACGGTTTGTTATATTATTAACTGCTGCAAATTGTGTGTTAATGTACTGCGTTAATAGCAAGAAATTAACTACTCGTTCACTTTGATTGCCGACTGCAAGTTTGTGTATTTAGTGGAAGATATTAGCAAGCAAAATCGAGATAATTGTGCAAATGATGATACAAGCATGAAAATTACCACAAAGCATCATTATTATATACTTTGAAAGAAATAACTGCTGGCCATTAACAAATTTTTTTTTTCAAGATGACCACGGCCATTTTCTAAAATGGCTGTCTTCTTTAGTTTGAAAATACTGATTTTTCTGGAAAACTTTTCTTTGAACTTCTTTTAGTAAAAACCAATTACCAGGTTTGGTTTACATCACATATTTATTGAAAATGAATATTTGATATATCCAGTATTTGCGCATGCGCGAAAATGTTACAAAATTCTTTCAAAACATTTGAACTATTTACTACATATTTAGTGTTTTTGGATTTCTAATGATATTATGAATTGGTAAAAAAAAATTTCAAGGTTATTATACACATGTGTTTCACACTTTGTTGCATGTGCAAACTATTTATAGACATTAGGAGCGATTTGTATGCACTACCAAGCAATTATCAGGTATTCGATGGTTAAGGTGAAAATGTGGTTAATCCCGGAGAAACAACAATTGTAACTGCAGATCAGCCACTTTTGGAAATGCCTAAGCAAATTCAGTGTGAATGGCCTGATTTGTAAGGAAAATATAAGTGTATCGTCATGTTTGGTGGATTTCACATTGAAATGACTTGTTATAAAACTCTGGATGATATATTGCGTGATAGGGGATAGACATGTTGTCTTACTGAAGCTAATATTGCATCACCAAGAACGGCAGATTCCTTTTATGTATGTTCAAATGTACCTAGGACTAGACAGGCACATCAGACAACTGCATGTATTTTGCTTAAAAATTGTTAATTTCAGATTATGAAAGCTTAACTCAGAATATATAATTATGTCATGACTCTGTGACGTTCAATGATTTAAAATACTGGTGTAAGGAAATAGAGTCATCTCGAAAACAGTTTAATTCCTGGCGTTCAATTATAAATTAAGAACTTCTTCTGATTTTGGTATTATGCTCATTTCATGAGTGAGATTTCGTACTTTTCAAACATTCCATATAAAGCATGATAGCGTATTGTTTTAGGTCTTGATCGTGTAAATTATGCTCGATCGTTAACGACTTATCTCCGAGATATGACTTCTCTTCCCGAACATCACCTACAGGTGGCGATGGAATTTAAAAATGATAATGTCACTGTACGTAAGACCAGCAAATTTTTTTCTTGTAACACAATTGATCAGGCACAAAAACAGAATAATGCAATTGTGAAGGGCGATATTGGTGCCATAGGATTAACCGAAGATCCCTTTTAGACAAATGGATGGTTGCTGGACCAGGAGTCAGTATACTAGAAGATTAATTTGAAAGATCTGGTTGTTTGGGTCATTGTAAAACAGACGAACGACATAATGAAGACTCTACGAAAACACAAAAAGATTTTTAAACAGCTTTAAAGGCTTTGCAAAGTAATGAACGAGTTTGGAAATTAATTTCTAGAAGAGTCGTCAGATTTGTAAAAAAATTAATCCATTTAGGAAATTTTTGATTCGGTAACAGGTAAGATATGTAAATAAACCCCAAGATATTGGTCCAAACAATACGAAGATCTTTTGAAGCAAATGCAAAACGAAGGAAAACCTGCTTTTTATAACCAAATAAAAAAGAACAACTTCGTATTTTGGTCTCAAAATGAAACTGGAAACGTCTTTGTCACAAACAAAGCTAGAGAACCTTAACAGTGATTACGATATCTTTTCTAGACTTTTCATTTCTTATCACAGTAGACAGTTTTACTTGGAATATTTCTTTATCCATAGAAACCAAACTGCTCCTCCTTCTTTTTCTCAGGATGTCACTTGAAATAGTGGTATTTAATCGCCGCAAATTTGTTTACTTGAAACATTCTGCGATTTGCTGATCCAAATTCGAACGCATTTATTGTTGGTCGGGCAGCAACGGTTAATTCCAGGTCACAAAGTTGGGCCAAAATATTTTATGATTATGCTAATGACGTCATACTGCCGTATATAAAATCTTGCATCGATAAGTATTCAAAAGTAGACATTGTATTTGATGTTTACTAAATGAATAATTCAAAGGCTGTGACAAGACAAAGGCAAGGTTCTTGTGCAAGATGGAAAGGTGTTGGTTCTGGTAGAACACCAAATATATGGAGTAGTTTTCTCTGTGAAGATGATAACAAAACGAAATTGTTCAAGTTTCTTGCTGACAAAATTGCTTCTTAAGAGACTAATAAAAATGTGTATGTTACTCATGGTGAAAATATTCTTTGCAATTTAAATAAAGATACTTCCTATCTATCCCCTTGTAATCATGAAGAAACAGATACACGAATGTTTGTCCATATTCGGCATGATTATGAAAAGTGTTGTAAAATGTAATTTTAGGTAGTACTGACACAGATGTAAAATTATCAAGAATTGCAGCAATCGCAAAATTAGGTAGAACAAATTGTGGATAGGTTATGGAAGGAACAACGACTGTTGGTGGCTTCCTGCACGTGACATATCAAATGCGTTTGG
Organism: Mytilus galloprovincialis; assembly: GCA_037788925.1. NCBI lineage: Eukaryota > Metazoa > Mollusca > Bivalvia > Mytilida > Mytilidae > Mytilus > Mytilus galloprovincialis. The sequence continues at coordinate 35,534,859 of CM075339.1, forward strand.
TCCTTGTGTATATACGTAACTGCTCTTCCTTTCGTCCATGCATTTAGTGGATGTGGCACTTTGTCGAATTGTCATGAGAAAGACAAAAGGTCAGCTTGGCTAACAATGGAAGGTTTTCCAGTTGTAAAGGACGTTTTTGTAATGCTTAAGTAAGAAGCGAGGCACGATGTGAATTTTTTGCCAGGAAGCAGCGGCATTGTGATGCTATTCCGCCTATAAGAGGTTCTTTTCCAGAGCACATCAAAAGAGAAGTATATCAAGGAGCAGTTGTTTGGGCTCAGCCTGATTCATGTATTCGACAGGTACGTGTTCCAAGTCATGAACACTGGGGTTGGATGAAAGAAAGAATCAATGACAGTTGGAAACCAAAATGGACTTCTTTGACTGCCGTTGCATCCTTGTATCAGGAAATTTTGAAATGCGGAGGCGAAAATCAAGCTGTGTTGGTAACTGTAGATGCTACCGTTCTGTCCTTCCGTGTACGGATTGTTGTATAGGCAACTATCAGATAATTATAAAATAAGCAACGTGTCTTTCTAACCAAACTAGGCATTTAAACTTAACAAAGAGTGTTAACACTTGTTAAGTTGAAGGAAATTATAAAAATATTTTCTACGTATTTGCCGCCATTTTGGAACCGGAAGTCACTAGTTTTCTTCATTTATGTGTTGTTTTGTCGCACTTAGGAACTGTTTTTAACGTTTTATCATAACTTACATTGGATTATACTTATAAGACATCTTTCAAGAATTTGCATCCCTTGTGAAATTGCTTGAAAGTATAAAAATTGAAATGTTTGACTTTTTTGCCGGCATTTTGAAACCGGAAGTCACCTTTAGTTTCATTAATGTATTGTCTAGTCGTAATTTAAGAACTGTCATTTACTTTTTATCAAATCTAACATTGGATTTTACAGATAACACACCTTTTAAAGGATTAACGAATTATTGTCAATTTGTAATGACGCCATTTTCGAAATGTGTGGTGGCCATCTTGAAAAAATGATTTTTTTTCTGGCCAGCAGAAGATTTTTTTTAAGTATCGTTTAGTCAACCTTAATACCAAATTTCATGCTTGTATCACGATTTGCACAATTATGTCCATAATATCTCCCACTATTTAACATCGAGAAAGAAACAATTGCCATAATTTTACTGGTGGAAGATATTTGTTAAATGCTGACAATATGTGTTTGTTGGAATGGTAAAGTGATCAATAATTTTTAAAAGGCTAGCCTTTGATTATGTTCTAACTTATCTTGTCAGCGAATGGCATGTTCCAAGTCAAGTAGCCATAATTGTGTTTCGCCTGTTCAGCGAAAACATTTAAAAGATAACAAAACGATTACAGAAACAAAAAAAGCACAAAATGTATGATTCTGGAGAATAGAAAACAATGTTACGTAATTGACCAAATGATAAGGCGTATTTGCCTAGTATATCATGTATATTGTCCCTTCCTAGCTATCGTGCAACGAGTTAACACTAAACGTCCACTTTTCATTTTGATATTTTGCATTTTGTTTTGTCTTCGTACGTATTTAAGATGTAGATCTGAGCATCTGACACTGAGATTTTGAAATCAATATTTATAGCTAGTTGTTACGGTTCTATCCTTGATCCGATGAAGAGCTCCCTTTTTTAGCTGTCGTGCCTTTGTTTTGCTTGTAATGTTTTCCATTCGATTTTCAGATGTATCGTAACTCGCTCAAGCAAGTTATAAGAATAACTTGCAAATCCATATTTGAATTAAATTGATTTATTTTTACAAATTTTGAAGGGTTTGATTATTCAATCTAACAAAAATAGTTGCCTTATGTCTTTATGTTTAACAATAACGAATTTTTAAATATTGTAATCCGGCGGTCAGCGATCAGTGTGTTTGTAATCAATGCTACATAGTTTTAGTTTTAATTGTTATTAACATGAAGTACAGAAAAATTGTTTTTAAATCTCTTAAATCCTTAATTTTTAGAACTATTTCGGCCACATTTGTGGAAATGACAATATTTCACAATTCACTGATTTATTTCAACTGAACCTTATCATTACTGTGTAATCTGCTTAGAAAGAGCAGTTCTCATATACAATGCATGTTATTTTGTACGCCAAACACGCATTTCGTCTACATAAGACTCAACAGTGACGCTCGAATCAAAACAGTTAAATGCAAAATAATTAGAAAATCACTGACAACTTTTGATTCCAAGAATATGTTGGCACTTAGTACACCAGGGGAAGTTAGAGGAATTAAAGATAATTTGATTTATTTTCTTAAATAATTGTACCTCACCTAAATTAAAACAACATAAAAGTTGAGACAAATTGCCGATAAAAAGAATAATAGCATTTTTTTATACTGACTTCATCAGCTCGAATATCAGCTCACCCTAGCGGCCCCGCTTGATATTCTTGCTGATCAAGTTTTTATTCCACATTGGCTAGAGGTATAGGGGAGGATTGAGATCTCACAACACATGTTTAACCCCATCGCTTTTTTCGCATGTCCCAAGTCAGTAACCTCTGTCCTTTGTTAGTCTTGTATGTTTCTTTTTAAAATTTTGGTTCATTTACATGTTTTGTAGTTTAGTGTGACGTCCATGTTCGCTGAACTAGTATACATTTTTAAGGGGCCAGCTGAAGCCCGTCTCCGGGTGCAAGAAAATCTCGCTGTGTTGAAGACCCATTTATGGCCATCGGCTGTTTTTTGCTCTTTGGTCGGGTTGGTGTCTCTTTGACACATTCCCCGTTTCCATTCTCAATTTCATTTTTCTATATATATCGGCCGTCCTTGCAAGCTAAGGTGTCTACTCCTGTAGCAAACAACTGGTGTATACTGAATTTAAATGAAGCGTTAAAGGCTGATTTTTTTTTCGTAAATGCTTAAAAATGACCACATTTAAATAACTTTTCCATGAGTTTCAAGTTTCCATTACTTAGTATTATGTGACAGATGAATATTCGATCACCGTGGCTAATGTTCGCGTAATTTAATACTGCATATTTTTGTTTTTAGATTTTGATATCTCAAGACTAAACACCAATGGACGCCAATATGATGGGACTTCGGATGGATATTTTGTACATAATGTGTAGAAATGTGTTGATTGCTACCATTTTAAGTTGGGTATCATTACATGGAATAAAAACATAAAATAAATTTCTATCCGATATAATACAGACAAAAAAGACCCTTAAAATAAGGAAGTTATTATAATTATTTCATTTGCAAATCTTTAATTGACGTTTTCCTGTAGTTAAATCTGATCTGGAACTAGGCTTTTCCGATTTGATTGTCTAGCACTTGAAATACATTTGAAAATGGGGAAACAATTTGTTTTACTTTAAATTAGCGATCATTAAGTGGTCAAAACAAATTTTCTAACGAAGTACAGGAACAGGGAAATCATGTTAACACTCACAAATTTGTGGTATTATGACTGGATTTTAAAATAGAGGCAAATGATACTAAAACATGCAAAAGGCCATTCAAACTCATAAGTCGAAAATAAACTGCTATGATTAAAAAAAAAGAAAAGACAAACAGACAAACAGACAAACAACAGTACACAAATGATACCAAAACATGCAAAAGGCCATTCAAACTCATAAGTCGAAAATAAACTGCTATGATTAAAAAAGAAAATACAAAAATACAAACAGACAAACAACAGTACACAAATGATACCAAAACATGCAAAAGGCCATTCAAACTCATAAGTCGAAAATAAACTGCTATGATTAAAAAAAAAGAAAATACAAAAAGACAAACAGACACACAACAGTACACATTATACAACATAAAAAACCAAAGACTGAGCAACTTGAAACCAATCAAAATTTGGGGGTGATCTCAGGTGCTCAGGAAGGGTAATTAGATCCTACTCCAAATGTGACACCAGTCGTGTTGCTTATGTTATTACAATGATATGTCTAATTCGATCGGTCATATTCGGATAAAAGGGGACGGGATTGTAGTTACGACAATTGGAACAAATCCGTTGTCATCTGTGACCAGTTAACCAACTCGTGAAGGCGTCCGTAAAAACGAAGGGACGATTTAACTTCACCACTTAGAACATGAGGTTCAATAGCTTCCTTGTGCGCAACAATCCTCTATCAAGGAAATGATGATAGAATATACAAACCCTGGAATATCGTATCAACTGTGAGATATATATTTCAATAAACAATTAATTTCCCCATAGGCGACAATGATAGCCTTTTTCGAGACACAGACTTTAGAAAGTTAATGTTTGTAACGAAACCTTGCTAGAATTAAAGAAAAAATTATTCGGAAAGTATTTTTTGGTCCAAAGTAATTTGTACTTATCTCCTTTGCCTATCAATTTTGCACTTAAAAACACGTGTCTCATCCTAGCGTAGAAAAGACATCTCAGTTCCGTTAGGGCTAAGGGAAATATATTATTTTGCCTTTGGTATAATGCAGAGTGCACGAAGTCTCTAATAAAAAGAAATACGGGTGCACATATCGACCAATCAGGATTAGCCATACTTTAATTCTGAATACCATGGTATCTTCATAAAATGGATGCGCCCATAATATTTAATGGTTGATTGTAACCTATATACTACGCATGCAAGCGCTGCTGGAATGATGCTTTTAATTTCATTTTAAATATATCGTGGTTCCACATTCATCACATCAATGGTTTTTGGTAGCGTGGTCATGATCACCTCTGAGTGCACGAGGCCTTAGATTTGATCCGCGGCAGAGATAAAAATCCTAGAACTGATTTATAGATTTTATAGATGATTACGCAGCGCACAGCTGTTTAAATTAACAGTAATTCTAATTCTATTTGTTTTGTTTCAGAATAATGTGCTCTGTTATGGGTAATATCGTCTTGCTGTGGACTATGTTCCAACTGAGTTACAACATTAAAAATCAGACTCATCGTGTCGGTCCCGTAAAAAACCGGATATTCGATATTTGGTTGAACATTTGTTATAGCTATGTTCATGTTATTCGTTTAGAATATTTCCTGTTGGTACCTATATTGAAGATTATATCGAGATTTTATTTCTTTTGATTAGAATTGCATCAAAATACATGAATGGATGTAAATATATTCGTACCTGTCAATCGGGGTAATTTTTTATAAATGTTCTCACCGATATCTAACTAAGACAGATTTTTAATAGTCATGCTGAATGTCCAGTAAAAAATATTGTAATACATGTATTTTCAAGACGAAAACATAACCAATAAGTCGAGGTATTCTAGGAATGCAGAAGTGGATAGAAAGTATGAATGTAGAAAGATGACTGCCCCTGGCATATTGTGTAGGGTTGGTAATTGTTGTCAATTTGTTTTATACTTTGCCTTGTACAAACTGTCATGGTATCCGGATTTAACTTAAAAAATTCATTCGTCAGAAGCACATTTCTGAATTTACTTTCACAAGGAAAGCTCAAACCCAAAGATTGGAAATCCAGGAATATAAAAATACTTGGACACGTTATAAGCTGCATGATTAAAATGGACATAAAAAGAGTATCCAAATTCATTTAAGATCAACTTTGTCTCTTAGAGTTGTTGGCACCGTAGTTTCCTAGTACTTTGTAAATTACCAACGTGGAATTTGATAAAAAATATGTAACAAATCAATAAGCACTGACTACAGAGTTGACGATACATTCGGGGATTAACAGTCAATAAGAAGTTGTATCGACCGCGTGCTAGTAAATGAAAATAACACTTGCATAATTGATAAATATATATCTTATTCATTTGTTTTCCTTACTGACTTAAATGCTTTACGCAATCGGGATAATTAGATATTTCTTCCAGAAAAACAGTTTTATCAAAAGACATTTTTGCAGGCAAACAAAACAGTTAACCATTTTTAACATCGTGTGTAAATATGACTTTTAATTGGAAAAAAAATCTAAAGGGCGTGTAGTAATAATTAGCATAGTATTTTTTTCAAAAAAAAAAAGAAAAAATTAAACTAGTTTTACATATGAAAGAACTATAAAAAAAAGAAAACAGAATAAGAAGAACTATTCAAATATGTTTGAAATGCTTCATAAAAATTCTTTAATTCTATATAATGTATTACAAATATTCGAACCGTTACAAACCATGATTAAATAAGTAAGCGAATACTTGATAAAACATCATTGTGTTCATCGTTAGTAAACAAACACAATATGATAAGGTAGATTTGAAGTGATAATAAATTCACCTAGATATTTTGAGTTCATCATACGCGATTGTCACAATAATTTTCTTCATAAAACAAAATCTGTTTTACTAAAAATGATTAAATCGACGGATGCTACTAAAGGGAAAAAGTAAAATCACAAACTACCGAACTCCGAGGAAAATTCAAAGCACAAAGACCCTAATCAAATGGCAAAATCTAAAGCTCAAACATATCAAACGACTGGATAACAACTGTCATATTCCTGACTTGGTACATACATTTTATTATGTAGAACAGGAACAAGAAGTTCATATTGTCGTTGTATGTAGTTGTTCATCTCGATTTGTCTGATGTATTGTTTATAATTTACATGGAAATCAATTTAAAAATTAGAAGATGTGGAATAATTGCCGTGAGACAAACATCCATCAGAGACTGAATGACGTTAATGTTTCTGCGACAAGTATAATACCGAATGAGTAACTATCCGTGGATCTGATATGATGATATGTAACTATAGACAGTAAGCTGATTAGACGCTGTGTACAGTCTCGATACAACTGGTCAACTCTGACAGATAGTGAGATAGGAACAATTTTTCTCTGAAGACTTTGAGCGATTTAGAATTGCGACCATTCAATCAGTTATTATATAGATGTTTCTCCTACCTGTTGGTAATGACTGAAGCTGTGATAATATTGTCTTGGGAATGCAACAGATTTTGTCTTTCATCGATAACATGCACTTTTCATGACTTATAATGAGATTTCTATCGCTGTATCTGATTGAATCGGTGTTATGTCATGTGATGGAAATGGTGTTAGAGGTAGATTCGGTCCAGGAGTAGTTCGGCCTGTATTCATTTTTTTTATTGTAAAGATTGAAAGGACAAGGACAATTTTGAATACGCGATTAACAATTGAAAAAAGGAAAAGACCGAGACCAAAAACAAAACATTACAGCTCTGTTTTATTTGGTGACTACGAGCGACAGGGCGTTAACGTTTCATTTTTTTAGATTTAGTTCTTAGATACATCAGTTTTAATAAAATATTCTGGTATTCCGGTTTTTTTCTGTTATCAGTATATTTTCAAAGATTATATTGTTAAACTTTTCCTATACTATGTAATGTTATATGATAAAATTGATTATTTGTGCTCATTCTAAAACTTTCTTATTTCACGTGTGCGAATGTTTCGAGGAGAACACGGCGAGTATTGAATTTACCCAAGGCCGATTTAATACATATTAAAATCTTGATTTGTCGGTGGCGATTATTTTTTTTATTTTAAAAAGTTTGTTGTGACTGTCTTTCATATTTTGACATAATCATGATAATTGAGATAATATAAAATAACGAAAATTGTCGAATATTATTGTTTTAAATTGTATTCGTTCATTGTTTTAGTAAAAGTCAAGATCTTCTGAATATTCATATTTTATTATCATGGCTTGGTTATACCGTGTTGGTTTTTTTTTCGTAGCTTGTGTAGGCTTGCAAACTGTTGAAGGCCGTAAGGTGACCCGCCAGTATTTTTGTTCTACTTGCACAAGGATTAAAATTTTGTAAAGTGATACAAATCCTTGATTGGCAAGTACACCAATCCTCTATTCTTAATTGTAACACTGAATCTGTAAGTTCGATTGAGGAATTTGACCAATGTACCTCATGGACTCATGTTGTGTAGATATATTTGATGGTTTCCAGCTTCATGCAATTTTAAATCTTCGTTATGGTAGAGTACACCCAATATGTTTTTTACACTTCTGGTATTCTGATGTCTATGGCAAGCTATGGCTGTATGTTTGTGCTGTACGTATTTTTAAATCTGAAATTCGGGTCTGTTAATTGTTTACTCTTCCTGAGCACCGTATTTAACATCTAGTTTTTTTTGAAAGGATGCGTTCCTTTGCTGTTTCTGCATGTTCTATGATAATGAGAAAAAAACAACCCGCTATGATACCTTATCACTATTATTATGACCCATGAATACATATCAATAGAAGTTACACGAGAGAAGTCACTAATAGCGGACACTTCCTACCTTTTTCCGAAAAAATTGAGTTCCTTCTATTTATTCTCTCTTAAATTTGAGAAAAAGTAATGGGATGGAGTTCCTAGCTGCTGCTTAACCTGTAGTTTTATGGTATGTTGTGTTTTTTGTTGATTTGTTTGTTTTGCAGGTAGAAATACACTCATATATAAAAATAAACAGCATTTTTATTGTTTGTCTTTTTGAAAATTGCAGGAATGTTTCAAAGGATAAGAAATTTAAACATATTATTTAAAAAAAAATTAAAAATCTGGACAGTCAGTTTCCGTAAAATAAGATGGTCTTAAGTTTCCTTCGATTAATATTATATTGACATTATTCAATATGAACCTTCTCAAACAATTGACTGATAACTTTACAATACAATACTCTACATACTAAGGAAATGAATTGAAGTGGATTTCCTCTCTTCACAAATACAATATATGACTTTTGAGTTGATCTAACAATAAATCATAATTATTAATCAACACTACACAAGTATCAACGGGACTTCTACGAAAAAATACTTCAAATCGACAAGCCAGATGTAATAGTAAAATACCCCTGTTTGATTTCTATTTGTCTTTTTTTCGCGAGGAATTTGATAAATGAAATAAAAAAAAAAAGAAGAAATGTTTAGGATTTTTTAAAAGAGCATGCCACTTATAACTTTTAATTAAAGGAGGTTGGGTATGCATGTCAGAGTTGCCAACGACCGTTCTTTTATATCTGTAGGAATTTTTGGCATTTCTAAACCGAAAACCCTTTTAGTATTACAACTACACTATACAGAAAAGGTTGTGTTCTCAATATTAAATAAAACATCGGGCCTAATGTACCTATATTTTCGACGAGATATTAGTTGTTTTCGAAAGCCGTAATGATTCGCTGACGGTTAGAAGCAATCCTTCACTTGTAAATGATTATGTGATAAATGATATACATCAATGACAGGGGTAGTTATTCAACCATCATTATATATTATTGTATAGCAATATAATATTTCCCACAGAGCGTAGCCAAAAGTTATCGTGCAATAAATTATAATATTGCACTAGTGCAATAGATCTTCAAAATTCATGACGTCATCAACGTTTTAATCTTAGTTTAAACCAATTTTTAATTTCAAATATTATATTGCTATACAATAAAAGGGTTATTACATGAATATTGGGGAATAATGTCCCTCGTAGAACATATATTGCACTCGCAAGCTCGTGCAATATAGAAATCTACTCGGGACAATATTCTCCAATATTCATGCAATAACCCTATATTATTATAGTTAATAAACCATCATAATATTTCATAGTACAATATTTTATGGTATAGACAACATGAAACCTCAATCGAGGGAAAATAAAAGATAGAAATCATCAGAAGCATGATTTTGTACGCTAGACGCGCTTTTATCTACAATAAAATAAACAAGGGTGTACTGAGTAACTTACAAACAAGATAGAAGCGAGCAGCTGGCAAACTCGACTTTACCGAGTAGCTGGAGTCACTGTAACATTTATTAAAACTACCCAAGTCACTCTAACATTTATTCAAACTACCCAATTCCCTCTAACATTTACTGAAACTACCCTTGTCACTCTAACATTTATTCAAACTACAGGAGACACTCTAACATTTATTAAAACTACCCGAGTCACTCTAACATTTATTGAAACTAACCAAGTCACTTAAACATTTATTGAAACTACCCGAGTCACTCTTACATAATGGAAACTACCGAGTCACTTTTACATCATGTACATAATGGAAACTACCCGAGTCACTCTTACATAATGGAAACTACCCGAGTCACTCTTACATTTATTAAAACTACCCGAGTCATTTTTACATTGATTAAATCTAGCCGAGTCGTCACTCTAACATTGATGAAATCTACCCTAGTCACTCTTTAATTTATTGAAACAACCCGAGTCACTCTAACATTTATTAAATCAACCCGAGTCTCTCGAACATTTATTAAAACTACCCGAGTCACTCTAACACTTATTGAAACTAACCAAGTCACTCAAACATTTATTGAAACTACCGGAGTCACTCTAACATAACGGAAACTACCCGAGTCACTCTAACATTTATTAAAGAAACCTGAGTCATTATAACATTTATTAAATATACCCGAGTCACTCTAACAAATCTAACCGAGTCACTCTTACCTTTATTGAAACTACCCGAATCATTCTAGCATTTGTTGAAATTACCCGAGTTACTTTAACATCTATTAAAACTACCCGAGTCATTCTAACATTTATTAAATCTACCCGAGTCACTCTAACATTTATTGAAACTACTCGAGTGACTCTAACATTTAGTAAAACTACCCGAGTCACTCTATCATTTATTGAAACTAACCAAGCCACTCAAACATTTATTGAAACTACCCGAGTCACATTTACTTAATGGAAACTACCCGAGTCACTCTAACATTTATTAAAACTACCTGAGTCATTCTAACATTGATTAAATCTAGCCGAGTCACTCTAACAATTATGAAATCTACCCGAGTCACTCTAACATTTATTAAAACTACCCGAGTCACTCTTTCACTTATTGAAACTAACAAAGTCACTCAAACATTTATTGAAACTACCCGAGTCACTCTTACATAATGGAAACTACCCGAGTCACTCTAACATTTATCAAAACTACCTGAGTCATTATAACATTTATTAAATATACCAGAGTCATTTTAACATTTAATAAATCTAACCGAGTACTCTTATATTTATTAAAACTACCCGAGTCATTCTAGCATTTGCTGAAATTACCCGAGTTACTTTAACCTTTATTAAAACTACCCGAGCTACTCTAACATTTATTGAAACTATATCCGAGATTTAATTGATCTTAAAAAGTTTATATGCTACGTGATAAGTCATAAAAGCTGTAAAAACAAGTTTAGTATCTGGTTTGTCGTTGTCGAAATGTGACTCAAAACTCTTCTATCACATATCGAAGCATGATGAAAATTATCTCCTAAAATAAGTTATTGTATAGCAACCATATAAAATTAAAAAAATTACAATATGGCCTATTTTAAAATCTCTAATGTTTAATAAGTTTTATATAGAAAATAACCTTATTATCTAAATAGCGAAATGAATCAGTTTTAATCCGTTTTAATTGTATAATTTTAATACCTTTTTTACATAACATTTTTTCAAAGGATCGCCATTATCATGTGACATTATTTTTTTTACTATAAACAAACACAATTGGAGAAAACTTGTTTAATATCCTGTATCTTGTAAAATGTAAGAAGTGAAAATATGCGACTTGTTTTCAGATCTTCTGATAATTTTACTCCGGAACTTTTGATCAACAGAAAACGAAGACATACTAGTAAATGATTTGGTAAATAGATAAATAAGAAAACGAAAGTACGTTTAAATAAAGAAAAAAAAATATAAGTAAATAGGTGTTTTTCAATGCTATAATTTTTTAAACAAATTGGGTAGGGTGATAACTTTAAATACATTTGACATTATTTCGTTTTAATTTTGGAAACGTTAAAAAAAGCTATCTAAAAAAACCCGGCAGTATGCAATCGATTTCTATACGCACGATGTTAACCCAAGAAAGTTGCAACCTTTGTTAAAACAATTATTTATTAGTTCATAAACTAGAAATATTGAAACAGAATGTATAATTTGAAAAAAAAAAACAGTTCGAAGAATCTGATTACTGATACTACTTGGTATCAACTATTCTCCGTGACTAATAAACCCAGAGCAACGGTGTCGGCATGTGAATAAAAACAAAAGTTTACTGACATCAATGGGTTGGGAAAATGATACCGGAAAATATTTACCACGTTTTCTCGAGAAATATAAACAAAGATTGGAACGCCAATGATATAAACCTTCTGAAGTCACAAGAGGAACAGTCAAAACCTTTTCAGGTCATTTTTTCCAGTTAGAGAAACAACCGAAGTTTCAATGGAAACTAGCCAAAGCTTCGCAAGGAGTCTAAGAAATCAACACCAATTTTCTGTTCATTAGCGTTATCAAATGAGAAGTATTTTTTTTAATTTTTCGAATAAATAGATAAATAATAATATGAATACAAATACGAAAGTTTTATTTTGATTCAGTTCACATTTAACAAAACAAATATAAGTTCTTGAGACCTTTTGTTTTTATATATAATTAATAACATTTACATAATATTTAAACACAGAACATGCAGACAAGATATATGAGCAGCAATTATATTTTCACATGCATAGATACAGCACATGTACTTGCATATTGAAATACATGCAAAGCACTACTAAACTACAAATCTAAACATGCCAAAACTGATGTTTTTTTTAAAAGAAGGTTACTCATTAGCATTTATATCTACATTCAGGCAGAACGAAAATAGTATAATACAGATTAAGCGAAATCATATACATCAAAAGAAATACTTAATAAAGACCATCTTAGCCTCGAAACCATTTGAAGATTTAAGATCAAGAAGGTTCGCGTAAAGATTTTTGGGAATGAAATAGTTAGTTGTTGCTACATATAAAGATATATTCATAAATATGTACATTTAATTGAAATTGTGGTCACATACCAATTTTAAATCCCAAAATTCTTATTTCATTCTGTATATGAAAATAAGAATTGTATAAGTGTGGTGTGTATTGAGAAAAAAACTTCGAAGCGAACACAACAAAATTTGTAAAAATATATTTTAAATTATTATAATATTTTTTTTAATTTGTAATTTTCAGCATGGAATCAAACTCAACGAACGATACTCAAATCAGTTTGGATGACATAGATTATCAGCAATTTCTGAAGAAAGATATCCCCGCCACAGTCTTTCTTATTCTTCTTTCAATAATTGGAAGTGTAGGCAATATCCATACGATCTTAGTTTATCTTTTCTCGCCGATTATGGCGAAATTAGCAGTTCGATTTTTCATCCTATGGCTCGCTTCTATTGACCTTACAGCATGTTTGTTTTGTATGCCTTTTGAGATTTTTGACATCCGGTACAGCTATACCTTTTCGTCAGTCGGTGCTTGTAAATTCTTTCGATTCTTGAATCATGTCGTCACTCTGGCTTCCGGTGGACTTCTAACCGCCATTGCAATTGAAAGATTTAGGATTAACACCAAACAATTGCATCAGAACACGAGAAAACCCGAGACTTGGATAAATATTATATCAGGTAATAATTGGGGTTGCTATTGTATTATCAATTCCAGCGTTTGTATTTTATGGTTTGAATGAAAAGAAAACGGACATTCTTGGTTTGACGGGTAGAGACTGCACTATTTTGTCGGAGTATCAAAATTTACGCACTGCTGTTTCATACTCTGGCGTAGTTATTCTTCTCATACTATTTGCGTCATTGTATGTGTAGTGATATATGGAAAAATATTATACGTGATATGTACTCAAATGAAGAAAGAGAAAAAACGAAAAGACAAACCAAATCACTACCATGTAAATGAATCTACGTCCGACTTGAAATCATTTAATACGCAAGCTATCTCAACAATCAATAATAGTGAGGTGGAACTGAGAAATGTTCAAGCGGAGGTGACTGGCAAATCGAAAGATAAGTCGACAAAAACAGCCAGCAAATACGAGAAAGGGAGGCGACTGACAATAAGCCTCATTGTGGCAACTGCAGTTTCGTACGCAGGATATTTAATTTATGTGTTCACAATATTGGTAAAAATAACGAATCCTAGATTGTATGAAAATAGTATCCGACCGGCAACTGCGATTCTTCTACGTGCGTATTTTATAAACAATGCATCTAATCCTATTGTCTTTTGTATCATTGACAAAACTTTCCGAAAGGAATGTTTGAAATTGTACAAGAAGACGATATGTGCTAAGAAATTATACCAAATGTATTAATGGTACATGTAACAATATGCCTCATGGTGTACTTGGGTACTTTAGGGTGTTAAAATATCCATATCTACGGATATGAACGTAGATTACTTATAATATGAACAACATCATAATGTATACAATACTTTGACAGTTTATAATAGCCATGCCACATTGAAGGTTAATGCATGGATAAAAAGGAAAACTTCACGCCATATTTCGCCTTTTTTTACATGATTCTTAAATCTTTGAATGGCGATTGCTTATCACAAATACTTTGTACTAGCAATTTCAAAATAAATCGCCCATGAGTATTGTCTGATATGCGTATTCAAAAAACACTTATTAAAAAATATCCAAGTGTAGCAATGTATACATAATCTATACAATTCTCTTCTGATGTCAACTATGCCAAATACAATATTAGATTAAACAGCCTGAATTTGTATCCTGAAGCTACCATACACGTTGTTTTTTGTCATGATCATGTTAAATTATTGTGTTTGAAATATCTGGGAAATCGTATTGAAGAGAAAATGACTCATAGTATCCTTCCCGGCATCTGATTTAGATTTATTCGCCGCCATATACTAGTATACGGAATCGGTCAAGTGCTGACGAATGCCGATAACGCTATTGATTTGTATTATATTTCTTTAGAACACTGTATGCGAATTAAAAAATGAATTTCAAACTTTAGTGTACTATGTTTAGGACAAATTATTTAAAAATTGTTCAAAACTTAATAAGCTGTAATATATATATATGATAGTTGATATTGTGTCTTTCTATGTTGTGATTTTCACTATTGTTTAGGAAAATGGTGAAGGTTTGGTACCATTTAAGCATTTAAACCCGCTGCAATTTTTTGCACCTGTACTAAGCACCGGGGGGGGGGGGGGGGGGTGTTACTTCCTATTATTGGGTATACGGGGATGTGCCGAAAATATGGGTCATAATTTTGCGAGATTTTATATAAAAATGACCCTCCTTTTTAATGACATCCTATATTAAAATGCATTTACGTTTAAAAACTGTATATTGATTTCGGGTATGATCTACATATCATATATAAATATCCTATTTAGAATCAGACATTATTAATGGTCAATTAATTTATTATATTAAATTAAATCAATTCATTTGAAAGTTCACGTTTCAAATAAGTTCCCAAATTAACCCCGGAAATTTATCTCCTGATTTGATGAGTTAGTGCTTATATAAGCATGGGTCATATTTTAAATATTGTATATAAGTATAGGTCATTCTTTCTTAAATATTTATATAACTATATATATATAGGTACTGAATTTCAGTGAATGTTATATTAAAATGGGTACGTTTTTTGAGGCAAAAATGGCACACCCCTACCAAAAAAATATCGAAGTTACCCCCCGTGGTACTAAGTCAGAAATCTTATGTTCAGTAGATGTCGTTTGTTTATGTGGTTCATTATTGTTTCTCGTTTTATTTATATAGACTAGACCATTAGGCAGGGCCGTAACTACATTGAGGCAAATGAGGCAAATGCCTCATCTTTTAAATTACAAAAAAAACTAAAACAAAAGATTGTCTTCATATGATTGTCTTCATATCAAATTGTTTTCACTGAAAGTGTCTTGCAAGAAGCAAGTTCTCATCACTCTCTGATGTCACCCCTGCATATTTTTCGTAATCCATGTTTCTATTTTACTTTTAGTTTTCAGAGTTGATGGTCTATTGTTTGTACTTTTGTGTCCCGGGTTTGTCTTTTGTTCATTTATTGTCCTACTTAATGACTAGTCTGAGTGTTGATTTTCATTTGTAAACCTGTCACACTGTGTAATGTTGCATGTCCATCGATGTCCAGGCATTATGCAAGAAAATATTTTAAGAATATACGATGCTACTGGACACAGAAAAAAGTGGTCGTTTCTCCATGGAGAATTGAACCTGATATCAAAGAATACGAAACTGCCTTTCTTGTATATAAATTAACAAGAGTGCACACGCTGAAATGTCTCGCCTTCTATACTAATCATTGATATTATGTTGATAGTCCTAAGTATAAAGTTAAGCTTTAAAACAACTGTCACATACACTTAACATTAACCAAGATAACTAAACAAAGACCAATGAACCTTGAAAATGAGGTCAAGGTCAGATGAGCCATGCCAGGCAAACATGTACAGCTAACAATGCTTCTATACAACATATATATAGTTGACCTATTACTTATAGTTTAAGAAAAATAGACCAAAACACAAAAACTTAACACAGTGCAATGAACCGTGAAAATGAGGTCACGGTCAAATAAAACCTGCGCGACTGACATAAAGATCATAAAATATTTCCATACACCAAATATAGTTGACCTATAGCATATAGTATTAGATAAAAAGACCAAAACTCAAAAACTTAACATTGACCACTGAACCATGAAAATGAGGTCAAGGTCACATGACATCTGCCCGCTAGACCTTACAATCATTCCATACAACAAATATAGTAGACCTTTTGCATATAGTATGAGAAAAACAGACCAAAACACAAAAATTAAACTATAACCACTGAACCATGAAAATGAGGTCAAGGTCAGATGACACCTGCCAGTTGGACATGTACACCTTACAGTCCTTCCATACACCGAATATACATGTACTAGCCCTATTGCTTATAGTATCTGAGATATGGACTTGACCACCAAAACTTAACCTTGTTCACTGATCCATGAAATGAGGTCGAGGTCAAGTGAAAACTGTCTGACAGACATGAGGACCTTGCAAGGTACGCACATATAAAATATAGTTATCCTATTACTTATAATAAGAGAGAATTCAACATTACAAAAAAATTGAACTTTTTTTCAAGTGGTCACTGAACCATGAAAATGAGGTCAAGGACATTGGACATGTGACTGACGGAAACTTCGTAACATGAGGCATCTATATACAAAGTATGAAGCATCCAGGTCTTCCACCTTCTAAAATATAAAGCTTTTAAGAAGTTAGCTAACACCGCCGCCGCCGCCGCCGCCGCCGGATCACTATCCCTATGTCGAGCTTTCTGCAACAAAAGTTGCAGGCTCGACAAAAACCATACCCAATTTTTCTTAGTATGGATTGCAAAATTAGGTATTTTCTGTAGGTGAGATATGCACAGAAGTGATAGCTATAATGTATTATAAATATAGAAAATTGAATATCTCAATCAACAACAAAATTAAAAAAAAATTAACTGTATCATATATCAAAGCGCCTGTGGATAAAACTAGATATCTGACATGGTTTAAATTAAAGTAAGACCACCAATTTCCCGGTATCACATCATTTGTTGAAAAAAACATCGATGTATTGCTATATGACCTTTTAAATTCAAAGGTTAAATTTGCATTAAGTCGTGTTCAGACCATTTAACAGAAAATAAAGGAATATGAAGTACACGTGCACGGGAGCTAATTGCACACAATGTCAATGTATAGAAAAACAAGAATGTGTCCTCAGTACACGAATGCCCCACTCGCACTATAATTTTCTATGTTCAGTGGACCGTGAAATTCGGGTAAAATCTCTAATTTGGCATTAAAATTAAAAAGATCATATCATAGGGAACATGTGTACCAAGTTTGAAGTCAATTGGACTTCAACTTCATCAAAAACTACCTTGACCAAAAACTTTAACCTGAAGCGGGTGAACGGACGCACAGACCAGAAAACATAATGCCCCTCTACTATCGTAGGTGGGGCATAAAAAAATACAAATGATCAATGGTCAGAGTTTTTTTTATTCCTGTTCTTCATCTTGATAGGAGGGTCTTCAATAATGAAAGAATCATAAATACCGTAAAACAAGGTCAATATGGTCCCTAGTGTGAACTTGATCAGTACTAGTATTTAATGTATATTACTGCACTAATGACTGTCACTATATTTAAATCTAGTCATAAAAAATCTCAAGTCAGCACAATACAAGACAAGATCAGACAGACAGATCCGGTATTAACGATTATGAGAATTACGATTTTTGCTTTATCCTACATATCGGTCTTTTAATGTTTTGAATTTCCCTAAAACTTTAAAGTCTTAAATAACAATGAATCTATGTTTTCGCTTTGAGACTAGAATATTGTCGAGAAAAAAGCTAAAAATGATTTGCGTTTCTATGTAAGAAAGAGTCCGGGAAACGCTCAGAATACACGAGTTTGCGCTATTTATCTCAGAGCTTCTGGGGGCCTTGAGCGGCCCCCAGACCCCTCGCCAAAAATATATTTTGCCTCAGTATTAAAAGGGGCTAGTTATGGCCCTGTTAGGTTTTCCGTTTGAATGGTTACTAGTATTTTTTGGGGGCCCTTTATAGCTTGCTGTTCTGTGTAAATCAAGACTCCGTGTTGAAGACCGTACTTTGACCTATAATGATTGTTTTTTTTATAAATTGTGACTTAGATGGAGATTTGTCGCACTGGCACTCATACCACAACTTCTTATATCTAGTCTAAAAAGTTATCAAATGTACCAGGATTATAATTTAGTACGCCTTACGAAAATGGCAACTATAATTTTCACACTATGCTCGGAGAAAACCACCTTCCTTCGATAGGAAAACTGAAAATCCTAGTTAATAAAGATTGAAGTCGAGTGCACCCGCATTAGCGGGGTTCGAACTCACAACCTCAGTGGTCGAGTGGTCTAGAGCGCTGGACATAAAAATATAACTTCATTAGTCGTAGTGTTACCTTGTCACAGAAGGCGAATCTAGAGATAGACTTGACAAAAATTTGTCAGCAGAAAATCGAACTTTAACACTGTTTGGTGTAATTTTCAGAATTATGTAAATAATTGTATTAACCATGTATCTCTATCACTCTGAGATCCAGTGGGTATATATATTTGTATGGTTTGTTACTTGTTTAGACTTTTTTGTATGATATTTTTTGGTCTTTTGGAAAATGTTGTTTGTGCTGTATTTAGACCCTTCAATACCGAAATTTGTTTTACATGCACACGTATAAAAATTGCGGGTTTTATCCAACGCAATCATAGGTTTGAACGTAGTTTTCAATTTAGACTTGTTTATATATATATATACAAATCTTCTAAACATCAACCCAACAATGTTAGATCTGTAAATTTGTTTTCGGAAATATTTTTGTTCTTCCCTCGACGGGATTCGAACCCATGCTACTGAGATATCGTGACACCAAATCGCCTGCACTGTAGCCGTCCCGCTAGACCACACGACCACCGGGGCTTCAGTATGTGTATATATATATAATTTCGAAGGTCGGTTGTTTTCTCCGGGAACACCGGAATCCTCCACCAATAAATACTGGCTGACATAAAATAACTTAAAAATTGGATCTTACAAGAGGCGTTCAAACACCAACAATCAATAAATCAATCAATTAATCAATTAATCTTTTTTCAAATGTTCATCCCTGTCATCCAACTTGGATTTAAAGCAATTTTTCTATTTTTTCATGTGATAGAAATCACTAACAAATTTGCTATAAACCATCATATAAGCAAACGAAAACCTACCATAAAGTTTTGAAAATGCGAGAAAAATGACCTAGCTAAGTCTAACGTAAATATGTCTATGCTAGATGAGATAATTCTCCAACTCTCACAAGAGACCAACAATGACACAGAAAGTAACAACTATAGGTCACCGTACGGCCTTCAACAATGAGCAAGCCCATACCGCATAGTCAGCTATAAAAGGCCCCGAAATGACAAGGTAAAACAATTCAAACGAGAAAACTAACGGCCTTATTTATGTACAAAAAATGTACGAAAAACAAATATGTAACACATAAACAAACGACAACCACTGACTTACAAGCTCCTGATTTGGGACAGGCACATACATACATACATACTATTGCGGAGTTAAACATGTTAGCGGGATCCTAACCCTCCCCTGACCTGGGACAGTGATATAACAGTACAACATGTAAGTCAATCAATGTTTTTTTGAATTCCCTTTATTCATGATTCAAAATAACATAGGATGAAACGCATGCATTGCAAACCATGTATATTTCTTTAGATAGTAACATGGCGAAATAATTCATATAAGGAATATGTAAATAATTTTTATTAGATCTTGCGTATCATCATCACCGACGTCTTCGCGTAATGACCACTCATATGATACCATCTCCATTTATCTTTAGTTGGCGTGTTTAGAGAACTATGAGAACAATTTTTAAACCACCAGGGTCCATAAGTTTTTGCGCAGTTGGAACTACTTATATCATTATCCCTGTCAACAGTACCGAATTTCATTCCATTGCTGTAGATCAATGAATCTCCTTAAATTGAAAAATGTATTAAGGAAGGAGAAAGTCTACAACTGTTTAAATAAAAACATTTCTTATTCTACAGATATTAATTCTCAGTTTATGTGGTTGTTAAGTAATAAAGACACTGATGTATGCAAAAGTATAGCTAAGTACCTAAACATGTGTTTTTTACTTAGAATAAAAGTGTGAATTTTTTGTTTACTGCTTATAACATGTATAATGTAAAATAATTACTTATATTTTTACACTAGAGTTACTCCACTTGGAACACATATACTTTGATACTTGTGTAGTATTAATTTTAGTTAAGATTGTTTCTGGTCAATGTTATTCTTTGTTGTATCTATGCTATAATGATTATGTTCATAAAAATAATAAAATTATCGTATTTCGTATATTATCTGTATTATTAAGTATCACACAATTATATAGCAAAACTCGACAAGACATTATAGTATATGTGTAATTTATATTGGAAGAAAACATATCTATTAAATAACAATAATGTAAAGAAATTATATTCCGTAATCTTTTAAGTGAGAAAAAAAAAATATTAGATCAATTTTAATGATATCACTTACCCGCATTTCTACCCAAATTCATCAGCATGTGACGTGATGATGCATCTATTATAACTTACCGTCATTTAAGCTTTATTCCCAAATGTTGTACTTGAATGCTGGAACAATCCTCATCTTTCCCTGGGATGTTTCATTTTTAACAACAAATATCTAAACTTCGTTCAGGCTTTTACTCCTAGATCAGTCGTTATCCTGCCCTGAAATGCTTCATCTTTATAATTATTAACTTACCATCATCTTAAATAACTCCACGAAGCGTCCTCTTGTACTTAGATTTTGCATCTCCATTACCTTTACCTACATTTCAGGTAAATGTCAAACTCCGTCGCTTGTACTTATATGCTGCATTTTCAAAATCAATTGCCTTACCTGCAAGGCTGCTATGTATTCCATTCATCAGTTTGTGATGTTTCAATGTCCTAGTAGATCAAAACACATTTTACGTGGATTTCCGCGTCAACCTCACATTTTCATTTAGTACTTCGAGTATCTTACCTGAAATTCCACTATTATCCGTAAACGACAGCTTGTTTTGTGATTTTGCATCTCTAACAACAATTGTCCTATTGGCATCACTGGTAAACCCTCTAATCGTCAGCTTATACTGTGACTTTGAATCTTAAACAACATTTGTCTTAACTGTATCACCGCTTTAATGGCGATAAACAGCTTGTTTTGTTATGGTACATCTCTAAAAACAATTATCTTACCTGCATCACCGATCAAATCCTTGATCGTCAACTTACATTATGATGGTGTATCTGTAACAAAAATTGTCCTTCTTGGATAACCGCTTGCATTGTTAACAACAAATATCGTACCTGCATCACCGCTATAACCTCCAATTGTCAGCTTGTAATGTGAGATTTTATCTCCAACAACAAATGTCTTATATTTAGCATAATACTTGTTGTTGCTTTTATCAGTGAGGTCTATTCTCAACTCGTATGCACCACTGGACGTCAAACGGTGAACATGCTTGTTGCCTAAATACAGACGTAAAAGTAACAAGTAAGGTGTTTTCATATTACGATTTAAAACCTATTTTGAGTATTTGACAAACCGACGAATTAAGAAAGTTTATAGGTTGTTTTTAATTATTTGAGGATGATAGCTTTACTGTCATCATTTCTAACAAAAATTGAATGAGAACATGTCACCTGTTCAAAGGCACAAGATTGCTACATGTATGCATATCTATTTTCACACTAATGACAGTTAAGGAAGATCGCTTGCTAGTTAAAGAAAACAACATTTGTTTTCTACCAGAAACACAACAAAGCTATCCAATTATTAAAATCGATTATTGTAAATAAAAAAAAAAGAATTGGCTTTGCAGACGCTTTAATCATCTAATACTTATTGGTTATACATGTATATGTTTCAAATTTACATACCAAGCCAATATTCTCCATTGACGTTACCGAACCCATTTTCGCATTCTGTCCAAGATCTCTGGAAGTTAACAGTATCGTCATATCTTTTCTGGATAATCTTCAATGAAGTAATGAGATAAAAATTTTATGAAAGATATTAATATTGTGTGCTAATGAGTGGTTTACTAGTATCAAAACTTTCAAAAAGACAACACACAATAATATCTTTCAAACCACATTAGAATGAAAAAAAAATATCCATTTTGATTTTTGGAATTCTGTTACATTTTGTTAATTGTGGTCGTTGGCAAAATGGCGATAGGAATCAGTGTCATTACATATTTGAATGTATTACTTTTGCTGGATATCTAATTTAATACTAGTATATGTCCTTTAAAAAGACAACAAACACCAAGATCTTTCAAATAAGGCATTCATTTAGTTGTAATGATACATAGTTATTATCATTAGTCATGCTAGTGGCTAATAAACTTTAGCTCTCATCTGACGACTAGTGTAAAATTTATCTTTAAACTGAGACGAGTGCTAACGCGCCTAATGAGTGTCTTATATATATCAGTATAAAGACGTTACTTTACGCATCACAGTTTGATGTATGTAGATAAAGAGTTTTTCTTATTCGTGATGTGATTGTAATATATAGATATACTTTGCAACCCTAAATGAAATTTTGCCATAGTTAGTATGTTAAGAAAGCATTTTTTGTCAATTTTTGTTTTGCCTTGTCTGTTATCAAAATTCTCAATAAAAAAATTATAAAAGTTAATTTATGTTTTCTGATTTACTTTGTATAGATATATAAATTATGATACACAGTTATTCAATGTTTACTAGTATACTGAATGTACATTTAACTCTTTATGTAGTCTTTTGAAAACGGCGTACAACATCGAAAGACAGTAGTAGTTTATTTTCCTTTGCTTTGAATCGCTGGCACTTAATTTATGTTGCATTCTTTTGTTTAATTCATACTCACAACATAATACAAAATTCTTAGTATAGAAATAAAGGCAATAGTAGGATACCGCTGTTCAAAACTCATAAATCCATGGACAAAAAACAAAATCGGGGTAACAAACTAAGAGACTTCATAGTGAGCCTATTGAGAACAGTTTGACTGCCCCTATGGTATCTTTCGTCCCTCTTTGATATACATTGATTTAAGAATTGAATGCTTCTTTATGTAAATTCTTTGGGTTGTTAAAGCGTTGACCGAAGTACATTTTCTATGAAGCTCGCGCGCGGAAGCGCATCATACAAAAATGTACGCACGTTCAACGCTTTTACATGAAATTACTAATAAAAGCATTCAATACTTATTATTGCATTTTTCGCTATGATAATGAAAACACGATTCCTATCCTGTTTTCCTTGCGTTTGCATGCACTTTATTGTGGAAACGTGTGTCATCATGTATGTTTCAATTCATGTAATTCATTTCAGAACAAAGAATGACGTGAGATTGCTACTAACTAATCAGAATAACGTATAGGCTGAAACATAATATAATGTAATTATCTTATATTTGAAAAAAGAACGTACCGTCCATCCCCCACCATCTGTATCCATGTCACAATAAGCTTTTACTCCTTCTGTTTTCTTAGGAAATATTTGGTAGACACCAGAGGTTGCTCTATATTTCTTAATCTCAGCGCAGTCCTTTGCAGACCCCCCACATATCCCTGCAATTTATAGTCATGACAGTTTTATATATTTGATATAAACAAACATCTCTATTGAACGTAACAATATGTATTTTCATATTTAAATAGTTATCAAAGATACCAGAATAAGCAATACAAAAATCTAAATTTTCCTTTTCTGTGTTCTCCTATCTTTTTTTTTTTTTAACATGCACTGTAATAAAAAATACATATTGACACAATATATGTCGATGTGTTCTATTTACCTTTGACGTCATGTTTTAACAGCCTGACTATCCTTGAAATTTCCTTTTCGCCACGAGACTCTATAAGATTAATATGCAAAATGTTAGCCAAATCTGTTGATTAATTATTACTCAATTTAAACATGCTTGTTTATGCCTTTTGTTGAGAAGTAAATTTACATAAACACATTGCATTGCCTTTTTTTGAACAAACTCCTGATATAAAGCCTCTGCTGTTTTTTTTTCTATGGTCGGGTTGTTGTCTCTTTGGCACATTCCCCATTTCCATTCTCAATTTTATCTACATCAACGACTTGTGTTTATTCAGTCCTGTCTACTGAAATGTTTAAAATATTTTTATATTGTTCCCATTGTTGTTACCACAATTCCGTCCTCTATTCACAACGACGGGAGACACTTTTGGAGTTGAATGCTGTATTGTTAGTCTTATATTTTCTTACTGTGATATTTCCAGTTTGTTTTACCTCTGAACTTAAATAGCCTTTTGTGTCATTCGATCCTTCGGGAAAGTTCTTTTTATATTTTGGTATCTTTCCCCTCTGTTTTAAACCGTCAACCTTTTCTCTAACTTACATTCGCAACTAAATATTAATATGGTGTCTGATGAATAACACTAACACTACCGATTGTTTACACCGGATGCTAGCATACAATTTCATAAGATATTAGCTTGAAATTATATCAACACGTCGAAGAGCAAATATATTTGTGAAAGTATGGAATGATTAGCTACAAGACTTCTGATACATTTCGGGTTATAATAAAAATTGTTACTATTTCAATTATATACTAATTACCCTGTCAGTGGTGTTCGTTATAAC
This sequence comes from Mytilus galloprovincialis, assembly GCA_037788925.1. NCBI lineage: Eukaryota > Metazoa > Mollusca > Bivalvia > Mytilida > Mytilidae > Mytilus > Mytilus galloprovincialis. The sequence goes on from CM075339.1 coordinate 35,559,919, forward strand.
ATTTGGTTTTATCATCCACAGCCTAACACTGTTTCTATTTCTAGTGCAAAGACTTCTTGACGTTTGCTCTGATGCAATATTTCAAGGTGTTGATCTACTATTCCTATGTATAAACCTCTAAGGAAAATATGTATATTATATATATATATATATATATATGTATATGTAACGCTTACACAATTATACTGACCTTCTAGGATCCATTTTATATCATTTTTCAACTGTTTGTTCATCTTTACTACATCTTTATACACCGCCATATCTATTAAAAAGACAGTATTTGAATATGACACAAATACAGTTATCCCTTTTAATCTGATACAATTTGTTTTACATAAGTGGATTTTTATCAAGGCATTGCTCTACTTGTTTAGTATCAATCAGGTCGTGAGTAGATTTTGTTTTGGTATTGCAGAGTTTTTGTTTGATTGTTTGTCAAAGAGAGCGAATATACAACCATGGCAAAGGGATCAATTGAAAATAAGGAGGCATCAGACAAACAACTATAATGTATGACAGTGCTTGTTATAGGAATTTTGTAACTCAAACGCACGTCTTGTGTACACAATTTTAACTCTGGTATTTTTTGATGAGCACGGTATTAACGATCATAAACCGGGTGAAACTCCTGTGCTACAAGGATCAATTAGTACCTAGTCCAAATATGCACTCATTGTGCTGCTCTGGTTTTTTTTTTATTAGCGGTAAACACTCTGAGGCTGACCTTATGAGCCGAATATCTCTGCCTTTAGTCGGTTGCCTTAATGTACTTTTGTTCGTCAGTGTCAGTCTATTCGGAAAGACTCCATGTTTTCCTTTAAATGCCTTGTGTTAAATGTTGTCGTTATGTTGCATACGTTTTGATCGTATGCTCAAATTTTATTTTATTGATCCTTTCTCATTTTCAAAATCTCTTAACTTGGCGCTTTCGACGAGATATTTTAAAATTAAAAAAAAAATTAAAACATAAAACTATCATATACTTACTTTTGAGTATAGATTGTGTATCTTTCTTAAGTTGTGTAACGTCTCTGTCTTCATTTTCATGCAGACATATTCCTATCAATTAAAGTAGTTATGATATTTCAATATGAAATCAATCTTAAAGCGTTTATTTTGATTTAAATAAAATGATGGAATTTTTTTTTTAGTATTTTGAATGTTTTTTTCTATATATAATACTTTGTAATCTAATTTAAACAACCTCCGTCAATGTAATTATATTTGTGACAATTTTTTTTTAAAGAAGAGCTTTTTGTTTGTCATATGACACCCTAAGTTTAATATATCAACGATTTAAAAAGCACTTTAAACGCAAGCCTTGGATATCAGATGGAAAATTTAAAGCTCAAACATATCAAACGAATTGAAAACACTTGTCATATTTCCGACTTGGCATTCAAAATTGTAGGAATAGACCCCAAATCTAATCTAATTACATGTATGTCATGATGGATCAATTAAGCGAAAATAAAAACATAAAATACATGAAATAGTAATGTCTTTTTTTCTTCTGTCACGTGTTTTAAGATGAAAAATAAAACATCCGTATAGATGTTCAAAAATAAAGATTAACTTTAAAAATTAGAATATAGTTATATTTGCAAAGCAGAGGAGTTTCTGCATGTTTCAGGTTGAAATATTTTTTAAAAGCGATAATCCTCTTGACATATATTCCTCCTCTTTGATCAGCAGTATATTATTTAAAAAAAAAAGTATTGACGCAATGATGAAATCCATGATGCTTGAGTTGTACAATATGCATGCTTCACATTGGAATAAACATTAGAGGGTTTCTCGAAAGATGTACCACTAGTTATGAACATACAAAAGGATCCAAAAACGGCAATTGTACCTTGTAATTCGTGTAAAATATCATCAACTCTAGTCTTCTCCTCTGATTCTCTATATGTTCTCAAACCTGAAATTAAATTTGATATCTAAAAGTGTGTTTTGTAATTAAGTTATCTTCACGTGCCATGGATATGCCATAGCGGAAACGTTTTTAATCAATCCAAATCAGATTCGTTTACTTATGTAACTGCCTAATTTGAAATGTTGTCAATATTTATTTCCTTTATATTTTTATCTATTATTGACCTGTTGCACCCATAACAAGATACCTTTTAAAATTATTTTTAATCATTGTTGTTAAATTTGATAAGCCCTAGCAACAAATGTTCACATCACCTTACATTTTTTTTCATCCGTCCAATTACAAATAAGCATTTACACATGTTGTAATACACCCCATACAAGTTATCGCACCCCCTGACGTTTCTAACATATGCATATGTTATCAAAGGATGTCTTTGGTACTGAAGATAGAAAATAGTTAACTTTCGATGCTTATAAATAGAAAGGATCCATCGCTTCCTCCCAAAAGACAAATACTGAAATAAGCAAATGTAAAAAAAAACAAGGCTTTGAGCTTAAGTAGTTAAAACAGTTACAGAAGCCAAATTTAAACACGAAGGAATTAAATGACAGTTGTAAATAACTGCAGTTTATTGATTTTGCCTGTTTAAGATGTATCGATACTTATTACTAAAAATGGCGAAACCAAAGTATTTAATGTTATTTGATATCGTATTTTTACTGTTGTATCTATTACTTCCCAATTGGTATTTTTATTCATCGTCTTGTAATATACAGTACTTGCAACCTTAGGCGTTACTGTTTTAGCGATCAATCAGCGGTCATCGATCAGTCACCGATCAGTCAAGTTCGCGTCAAACTCACGTCAGCAATCCGTCAGACTTATAGTTAATGTAATTGACTGATCGGACTGATCGGACGGATAGTACCGATTGACCTTACTGACGGATTGAACTTTAATGCGTCACATGATATACTAATACAAATTACGGAATCTTAGTTTCGTTTAATTTAATCAAAATGGTGAACCGTGAAATACCAACGTTCAAGTACAACTTGATACATTTTTTTATTAATTATATAGCAAAGTTTTATGTATTGAAATGAAAAGAAATGTACAGATAAAATCTAAATTAAAATATTATCATTAAAGAATGGTCTTTTTCATTTTTATTTAGGTTATATTATATTTTCAAACGCGGCAAGTTCTAAAACAGTGTCTATATCAGTCGCGATTTTGATTTTATTATGTTCCATAAATACTCCAGAAAACGAAATGAAGGGATCAGTTATTGAAAATTTTAGTCTATTATTTTCAATACTTTAAATTTTTGTATTCTTATCATCATAAAATTCAGTAAAAACACTTATCACAATCACGGCCTTTCTATATTCTTGTCACAATCAAAGCCTATAAAATAACAAATTACAAAATATGCTGTTTTTTTTTTTAACAAGAAATATCAATAATTTGCAAACAACATTACATTATATTTTACTGATAGTCTTTTTTGCCTTATTAAAAAATAACCATATCCTAAACAATAAAAAGTTCAAAAATCCAAAGGTGGTCATAATATTCTATGAAAATGAAGAATAATTTCATGTTTGTTCAACAAAAACAAAACGTTAACTTTAAGGTGTCAGACCACCAATTACTCCCTCCAATTTAGAACGTATGTAAAAGTAGCCCTACTCTGACACAAAATAGTGCTTTTGATGTCCTTGTTTACTTGAACTAACCAACAATTTTGCAGAAATGAAACTTTTGGTGAAAGAGAAACATATCTAGATCATTTTGAGCCAAAATTTACTTGTCTGTGAGTTTGCATTAAAAATTGTGGATTAATGCGCTCCATAGTATACTAATTTTCGATTTCCAGAAAACCAGGTTTTTTTTTTGGAGTACCTCTGTTTAAAGGTCAGTTATTTTGTTAGAAGGCTTTAAAGGTATGGTGAAAATTGGCATGTAGAAAGCTGATACATGTACAATTAAGGATATACCTGGTTTCTATGAAGTTAAACTTAAGGTAAAATATTTAGAAAGCTGTGAAAATTGCAAAATTTGGTTGAACAGATAGGGATTTTTAATTTTATTCTTGAATTATCATATCAAATATATTTATAACAACTCATTGCAATTGAAATTACAATATTTTCAAATATGAGAAGGAATATATGCATTTTCAAAAGTACATAAATCCAATGACGGTCAATAATTTCAATAAAATATAGAAATTAAACATAATTCATGAAGAACAACCAATCCTGATGAACAAAAAGTACTGAAATCATACGGCGGTTAATAATTTGTATCAAAATAAAGCAATAACTGCATTCTTATTCCACAAAAAAAAAAAAGTTTAAGTATTTTAATTCTTATTATATCCTATTCTAATTAAAAGACTTGTCTTGAGATGTTAAAAATAACTGATTTTCAATAAAATAGTTTCATTTTTGATAAAAAGAAGAATAATTTGGGTTATTTCAAATAATGCGAATAAAATTTTAGTATGATTTTTCTGACATTCTTTTAATTCTATTGAAAACTACCTACTCCAAACTATAAAAAGTACAAAAATCCAATGGCGGTCAATAATTTCAATAAAATGAAGAAATATTTGCATTTTAGGCAACGTGTACAAAAATTAAATACCTTTTTCCTTAAAGTAAACATACTTTATGAAAAACAACGAATCATGATGAACAAAAAGTACTGAAATCATATGACGGTTAATAATTTGTATCAAAATAAAGCAATAACTGCATTCTTATTCCACAAAAATAAAAGTTTAAGTATGTTAATTCTTATTATATCCTATTCTTATTAAAAGACTTGTCTTGAGATGTTAAAAATAACTGATTTTATATAAAATAGAATCATTTTTGATAAAAAGAAGAATAATTTTGGTTATTTTAAATAATGCGAATAAAACTTTAGTATGATTTTTCTGACATTCTTTTAATTCTATGAAAAACAACTTACTCTAAACTATAAAAAGTACAAAAATCCAATGGCGGTCAATAATTTCAGTAAAATATAGAAATATTTGCATATTAGGCAATGCGTATAAAAATTTAGTATCTTTTCATTAAAGTGAACATACTTTATGAAGAACAACAAATCCTGATAAACAAAGAGTACTGAAATCATATGGCGGTTAATAATTTGTATCAAAATAAAGCAAAAAAAAAAGGTTGAAGTATTTTAATTCTTATTATATCCTAATCTTATTGAAAGACTTGTCTTGAGATGTTAAAAATAACTGATTTTAAATAAAATAGTATCGTTTTTGATAAAAAGAAGAATAATTTTGGTTATTTTAAATATTGCAAATAAAATTTAAGTATGATTTTTCTGACATTCTTTTAATTCTATGAAAAACAACTTACTCTAAACTATAAAAAGTACAAAAATCCAAGGGCGGTCAATAATTTCAGTAAAATATAGAAATATTTGCATTTTAGGCAACGCGTATAAAAATTTAGTATCTTTTTCATTAAAGTAAACATAATTTATGAAGAACAACCAATCCTGATGAACAAAAAGTACTGAAATCATACGGCGGTTAATAATTTGTATCAAAATAAAGCAATAACTGCATTCTTATTCCACAAAAAAAGTATTTTAATTCTTATTATATCCTATTCTAATTAAAAGACTTGTCTTGAGATGTTAAAAATAACTGATTTTCAATAAAATAGTTTCATTTTTGATAAAAAGAAGAATAATTTGGGTTATTTTATAAAATGCGAATAAAATTTTAGTATGATTTTTCTGACATTCTTTCAATTCTATTGAAAACTACCTACTCTAAACTATAAAAAGTACAAAAATCTAATGGCGGTCAATATTTTCAGTAAAATGAAGAAATATTTGCATTTTAGGCAACGCGTACAAAAATTAAATACCTTTTTCCTTAAAGTAAACATATTTTATGAAAAACAACCAATCCTGATGAACAAAAAGTACTGAACTCATATGACGGTAAATAATTTGTATCAAAATAAAGCAATAACTGCATTCTTATTCCACAAAAATAAAAGTTTAAGTATTTTAATTCTTATCATATCCTATTCTAATTAAAAGACTTGTCTTGAGATGTTAAAAATAACTGATTTTAAATAAAATAGTATTATTTCTAATAAAATCAAAAATAGTTTTGGTAATTTTAAACAATTGAGAACAAAATTTTAGTATGATTTTTCTGACATTCTTTTAATTCTATGAAAAACAACCTAATCTCAACTATAAAAAGCACAATTACCAATGGCGTTCAATAATTTCAGTAAAATATAGAAATATTTGCATTTAGGCAACGCCTATAAAAATTTAGTATCTTTTTCATTAAAGTAAACATACTTTATGAAGAACAACCAATCCTGATAAACAAAAGGTACTGAAATCATATGGCGGTTAATAATTTATATCAAAATAAAGCAATAACTGCATTCTTATTCCACAAAAAAAAGTTTAAGTATTTTAATTCTTATTATATCCTATTCTAATTAAAAGACTTGTCTTGAGATGTTAAAAATAACTGATTTTAAATAAAATAGTATTATTTCTAATAAAATCAAAAATAGTTTTGGTAATTTTAAACAATTGAGAACAAAATTTTAGTATGATTTTTCTGACATTCTTTTAATTCTATGAAAAACAACCTACTCTAAACTATAAAAAGTACAAAAATCCAATGGCGGTCAATAATTTCAGTCAAATATAGAAATATTTGCATTTTAGGCAATGCGTATAACAATTTTGTATCTTTTTCCTTAAAGTAAGCATATTTTATGAAAAACAACCAATCCTGATGAACAATTGTACTGAAATCATATGGCGGTTAATAATTTGTATCAAAATAAAGCAATAACTGCATTCTTATTCCACAAAAATAAATGTTTAATTATTTTAATTCTTATTATATCCTATTCTAATTAAATGACTTGTCTTGAGATGTTAAATTTAACTGATTTCAAATAAAATAGTATCATTTTTGATAAAAATAAGAATAATTTTGGTTATTTTAAATAATGCGAATAAAATTTTAGTATGATTTTTCTGACATTCTTTTAATTTTATGAAAAACAACTTACTCTAAACTATAAAAAGTACAAAAATCCAATGGCGGTAAATAATTTCAGTAAAATATAGAAATATTTGCATTTTAGGCAACGCGTATAAAAATTTAGTATCTTTTTCATTAAAGTAAACATACTTTATGAAGAACAACCAATCCTGATAAACAAAAAGTACTGAACTTATATGGCAGTTAATAATTTGCATCAAAATAAAGCAATAACTGCATTCTTATTCCACAAAAAAAAAAGTTTAAGTATTTTAATTCTTATTATATCCTATTCTAATTAAAAGACTTGTCTTGAGATGTTAAAAATAACTGATTTAAAAAAAAATTAGTATCATTTTTGATAAAAAGAAATATAACTTTGGTAATTTTAAACAATTGAGAACAAAATTTTAGTATGATTTTTCTGACATTCTTTTAATTCTATGAAAAACAACCTAATCTCAACTATAAAAAGCACAATTACCAATAGCGGTCAATAATTTCAGTAAAATATAGAAATAATTGGATATAGGCAACGCCTATAAAAATTTAGTATCTTTTTCATAAAGTAAACATACTTTATGAAGAACAACCAATCCTTATAAACAAAAAGTACTGAAATCATATGGCGGTTAATAATTTGTATCAAAATAGAGCAATACCGTAACTGCATTCTTATTCCACAAAAAAAAAAAAGTTTAAGTATTTTAATTCTTATTATATCCTATTCTAATTAAAAGACTTGTCTTGAGATGTTAAAAATAACTGATTTAAATAAAATGGTATTATTTCTAATAATATCAAAAATAGTTTTGGTAATTTTAAACAATTGAGAACAAAATTTTAGTATGATTTTTCTGACATTCTTTTAATTTTATGAAAAACAACCTAATCTCAACTATAAAAAGCACAATTACCAATGGCGGTCAATAATTTCAGTAAAATATAGAAATATTTGCATTTAGGCAACGCCTATAAAAATTTAGTATCTTTTTCATTAAAGTAAACATACTTTATGAAGAACAACCAATCCTGATAAACAAAAAGTACTGAAATCATATGGCGGTTAATAATTTGTATCAAAATAAAGCAATAACTGCATTCTTATTCCACAAAAATAAAAGTTGAATTATTTTAATTCTTATTATATCCTATTCTAATTAAATGACTTGTCTTGAGATGTTAAAATTAACTGATTTCAAATAAAATAGTATCATTTTTGATAAAAAGAAAAATAATTTCGGTAATTTTAAATAATGCGAATAAAATTTTAGGATGATTTTTCTGACATTCTTTTAATTCTATGAAAAACAACTTTCTCTTAATTATAAAAAGTACAAAAATCCAATGGCGGTCAATAATTTCAGTAAAATATAGAAATATTTGCATTTTAGGCAAGCGTATAAAAATTTAGTATCTTTTTCATTAAAGTAAACATACTTTATGAAGAACAACCAACCCTGATAAACAAAAAGTACTGAAATCATATGGCGGTTAATAATTTGTATCAAAATAAAGCAACAACTGCATTCTTATTCCACAAAAAAGAAGTTTAAGTATTTAAATTCTTATTAAATCCTATTCTAATTAAAAGACTTGTCTTGAGATGTTAAAATTAACTGATTTCAAATAAAATAGTATCATTTTTGAGAAAACGAAGAATAATTTTGGTTATTTTAAATAATGCTAACAAAATTTTGGTATGATTTCTCTGACATTCTTTTAATTTTATGAAAAACAACCTTTTCGAAACTATAAAAAGTTCAAAAATCCAATGGCGGTCAATTATTACCATTTCCGTAGGAAGAAGTTCATGTTAACAGAGACATATAAATGTAATACAATTATCTATTATATGTCTCTGATGTTAACAATATTTAATAAAAAAAAACTATTTATCAACACAAACAATTTAACGCTCAAAGCATCTTGTACTGTTATACTATTTTTCCTTTTTTACTGCAACCAATTTTATTATAAATTAACGTGTAAATTAATGTGTCTTCGTAGAGGTCCGCGTTCATCGATTGTAAACACTGTTGAGTTCAGTTTACATAAGAATTTTAAATATATACGCATCCGTTCGATCCGTGCATAAATTTAATTTACTAATCGATCGATGACCGTTGTCACGGTAACTCTCACATAGGTTATTTGACTTATCTGACGGATCCTATGGGTCACCGATCACTCATCGATCAGTCAAAAATCCGTCACCGATCATTCACCGATCAGTCAAGTTCACGTCAAACAATAACGCCTAAGGTTGCAAGTACTGTACCATAATAAAAACTGTAATCCAAACAATTTCGTGAAATTTAAACAAAAAAAAATTACCAAGTGACGTAGCTCAACTATGTGCATTCTTATTACATGATAACACATATAATTATCCTACCTTCTCTGTCTTTTGATTCCAAGGAAAAAGTTACGACGAACAGAAGTGACAACACGATAAGCATCTTGAACATATTGAGAAAATGATGTTCCTCAACAAACGAGACAGTGAAATTGTTGTATTCAAATAAAAAAAAATATCATTTGATATAAAATGATTTTGTTGCATGTTAACTTTTTTCAAAACGTATTAAATTTCACAGGTATCCAGATGGTGCATTCTTTTTTACATTAACTCAGCAGAATTTTTTTTTTATTATTTGAAAGTTTTGATTGCAGAAATAAAGCATTACAAATAATTTTTCATAATTTTTAAATAATATAAAAATTAAGGAACAAAAGTACAAATTGTCGGAAGCATTAAAGTTTCATTAATAATTTTGCACAATCGACTTCGTTCATATCTTTTAAGCACAATAGTCAACACTTCTGTGTTGTAATGAAGTATAATCAACTGTTTATAAAACTTCCAAAAATAAAAAATAGAAAACTGTTTTGATAAGCGAATCCTCATTATCGCTCTTCTTTAAAATTATATCGGAGTGGTTTTCGTGTCGTTGAAAAACCTCTGAATACCATATAATGTTGACAAGGACGAGAAAAAAAAAAACCCAGAAAAAAACTTCATAAGAAAACCTCATAAAAGTAGTGACTAAATATAAATATACAACACAAAAATGCAATGTAGACAATTCTAGTATGACGTCCTCCAAACGCTTTGGGTACACATCCGTGGTAAAATGTGAATATATTAATTGAGCTGTTCCGATCGTTTGATTGATTGATTATTGGTTGCTTAACGTCCAGTGGCAAATATTGCATGCATATTCAGGACGAGAATAAGTTCACAATAATTACAATAGGTAGGTTGATACAATAGAGGCCATTCAGGAATTATGGTCGGAGAGATTTGGACTGCTACCGGAAAAGGAGGGTATATGGATAAGGACAGAAATTTTGCCTTGCAACAGGCCACCTACGGACCCCTCAAAGAGTTGTTGCAAGGGTTCTTAACGTGCAAAGAGCGTGGCACTCTCTTTACACGAGGCATCGGATTTAACGTCCCCCTTCTGACCGGACGTGACTGCGAACTTGATGCATCCCGCACAGCCAAACGGACGCCCCACTTCGGCAAGCGTTTTACTGCCGGTCGGGAGAAGACCAAGTGACCATATTTCTATACCCCTGTCACCCTTGGGGGTTGTTCCGATCGTACTCATATGCTAATTTATGAATGAGCTTCACGACGTCATAGAACAATGACGTAAGAATATAAGCATTATACGTGAAAATACACGCTTGTGAAACCGAAAATCATCACAACAAGGAAACGTAAACAAACGATGCTTAAATTTGTTATAAGCCATATTTTTATAATACATTTAAGACATACAAGTACATTATCATTTAACTTCAGCCAAAACTATCTAAATACGTTATTGTAAATAGTTTAAGCATGTCACTAACTCAGTTTGCTCCGTTCTTTTAACGCTAGTTTATTTATGGTAACGGCTTTTTCAAAATTTTCCTATTAATTCTGCTCATATGAGTATACATACAAATCATCCAGTAAAAAGAAGTAATGTTGATCAAGAGAAAAGGATAGGATTTTGATAATATAATCCTTGGTGTATTTGAAATTAGAATAAGTGTCTTTTTTCCGAATTTTTATTTTTTTGAAACCTATTACAACAATAAACAAGCCAGTTGAAGGAGTTTGTAACATCAATTCCCAGTTTTATTCAAAACGCTCTGTTTCATGTGACGATGTGGTCATTTTTATATTGATAATTGCGAAACAAAAACTTACCAAAAAGAACACGCTGGCTTTATCTACATATAACCCATAATCAAAACAATTTACATGATAATGTAAAATTTTAAACATATATATCATGTTAAGGAGGGGTATTTTTCGCAAATACCACTGAAGAACATGCTATATCTGTTTAATTACACCGAATTTCAATGTTCCAAAACGCATCGATGTTCGTTACGTTACAAGTGTCTAGTCGGATAGAGTATTTTTGGGCAAATACCACGACAGAAAGGGTAAAGAAAATACCCCGGCGGCGTTAAAAATTGAACGATATGCATTTGATAACAGTAAATTGGTAAAAAATACACTGGTTATTAACCAATCAAAACCCAGAATTTTTACATAAGGTGTTATTATAAATCAAATGCGTTAACTTGATTATCATTAAACATCGAAAAGTCTAAAGTTGTGATATTACGACTAAATAAGGATGATTGTTGTTGCATATTTTGGAGAACGTCTTTAATAATTTGCAAAAATCCCCAACGGACTAAACCATTGGTTGAGTATACAATTAATTTTAGACAGAATGGCGTTAAGTCGAAGATCTTGATGTCCTGATAATTTGTCACTCTTTACATATATTTTTTAAAAGTATAATAAGCGAACATGAAGATGGGAGATCTTTATTGTTCTTTTTTAATATTAATAACAAAATAAAAATGTACAGATTTTTCCAAAATCTCCTCGAAACAAATAAACGGTTTATATGACATATCTAATAAACATACATAATCATAAAAAAAAATTATGATAAAAGAGATGATTTTTCATTTCCTATTGTTAGATCATTTTTAGATGGTGACGTTCCCTTGTCACCATTTTATTGTGTTTATATATGTCAACTTAAACGATTCGCTTGAGTATGTAACAACGTATTAGATTTTAGCGAGACAAATTTATGTATTACTGTAAAATTATTACACCAGGGTTTACGATATCACATACTAGTCAAAACATTTACTAAATTTTATCATCGGTATAAGGAAATGATTCGTAAATATATAACTCAACATGCAGACATCTTATACGTTCAGGTATTTCACATCCAATCTTTTATGGTAATATTCTTGAAAAAAGCACAAAAATGTCACTATTCACCTGAAAAGCTTACAACATGTACAAAACCTTAAACAGACTTATTAAGAATAGTACCAGGATTATAATTTAGTACGCCAGACGCGCGTTCGTCTACATAAGACTCATCAGTGACGCTCATATCAAAATATTTATATAGCCAAACAAGTACAAAGTTGAAGAGCATTGAGAATCCAAAATTTCAAAAAGTGACTACTGGGCTGGTGATACCCTAGTGGACGAAACGTCCACCAGCAGTGACATCGACCCAGCCAGTGGTGTAAATAGTTATCAAAGGTACCAGGATTATAATTTAGTACGCCGGAAGGGATATAGTTACGGTACTGTTGTCAGGTCATTAAAGATTGCATATTTTGGCTTTAATGTTGATTCACTTATAGGGTCTTTGCATCGGAACTAAACACATTTAAAAAAAACAGTTCTCGGCATGACATGGGTTATGTTCTTCTCATATATTTTATGATGGTATGATACTAAACCCTTAAGGAGAGGGATTGTGTCTGATATTGATATGATGAAGACATAATCTTTAAACAAGGTTAGTTTAAATGAGATCTGAAGCATTTCAGTTAAATGCTAGTAGTCTGTTGATACTTATGTATTATTGCCATTTTATTTTTTTATTTTTGTTACATATTCTGACATCGGTATCGGACATCTCTTGAACTGAATTTTAATTTGCGTATTGTTATGCGTTTACTTTTCTACATTGGGTAGAGGTTTGCGGGGGTGGGGTGGGGGGGGGGGGTGTGAGATCTCATAAACATGTTTAATCCCGGCGCAATTTTGCGCCTGTCCCAAGTCAGGAGCCTCTTTCCTTTGTTAGTCTTGTATGATTTTTAATTTTAGTTTCTTGTGTATAATTCGGAGTTTAGTATGACGTCCATCATCACTGTACTAGTATACGTATTTTTTAAGGGACCAGCTGAAGGACATATACGAGTGCGGGAGTTTCTCGCTACATTGAAGACCCATTGGTGGCCTTCGGCTGTTGTCTGCTTTATGGTCGGGTTGTTGTCGCTTTGATACATTCCCCATTTCCTTTCTTAATTTTATAATGCATGTTTATTATTTTTTATGTAGTTTTTGAAAAAATCCACGTTTTAATAATTTTTTTGTGAAAATTTCTGGAGGGAATCATTACCGCCAATTTATAATGGCTTATATGTTAAATATTGGGATAAACAGGAGATAACCAAATCTGATTTGTGATCGATCGTCTATTTGAAATGCGTTATATATATATATACGACACATACTTAAAGTATCTGTTAAGTATGATTCAAATATAACTATATACAGTAGAAAGTAAAAACACAAAAATACTGAACTCCGATGAAAATTCAAAAAGGAAAGTCCAAAATCCAAAGGCAAAATCAAAAGTCCAAACACATCAAACGAATGGATAACAACTGTCATATTCCTGACTTGATACAGACATTTTCTAATGTAGAAAATGGTGGATTGAACCTGGTTTTATAGCTAGCTAAACCTCTCACTTGTATAACAGTCGCATCAAATTCCATTACATTGTCAACGATGCATGAACAAAACAAACATACTCAAAGAGTAAAAATGTCAAAAATAGGGGTACAGCAGTCAATATTGTGTTATCATCTTAATCTTCTTCTTCTTCTACATCTATAAACTTCCAATTATGGAACACCTGAATTTAGATTCACCGTACACGGATAAAATCTAAACTATTTAGGGACTGATAAAATAATTTACGCAATTAAAAGGTAAAATATCTAGGCCTTATCAAAATTTATTTTTAAGATTTACTGTACACAACTAAAATCTAAAAATATAGGGTGCTTTATACAATGGAAAGCACAAAAATCCAAAGTTTACGGATTGGAATATAAATGTAAATAAAAAACAAAATAAAAAATAAAAAAAACTGGACAGAATCACTTAAGCTGTATACAGTAAAAATAAGGGGGACACCCCTGCCTCTACCTTATCACATGTACAAAGAGCTCATATCTAAAATGTTCAATATTTATGGTTTTACTTTCATATACGGACGGATTCACAATTTCTGCAGAATACAAGTTCACTTGGTATGCAGCCTATAGCACATATCGGTAGACATTTTTTTGAATTTTGTCTAAATTGGTACGACTGTTAATATCAGGCAATATAAATGTACTGTCAATAATCAATTTAACGATATCTACTTGATTTTTAAATCTTAAATTTCAGTCCATCCCGACGTGCCAATAAAAGAGATCACTAAGACCTTTAGATTATAGAATAATCACTATGTAAATGTGACGAAGAAGCACAAAAAGGTATACATCAAATTTAACATACTCATTTTGTTTATATCTTATACGACTTTGTTTATCTATGTAAAGTCTACCCGTAAAGGATGGAAGGTTTTCAGTACTGGTGTAAAATTGCGCGTTTGAAATTCGCACAGGTAGACATAAAATAATTTTGTCGTTCAAAGTATGACGGCATACATAAATGCAGAGTCACGTAAAGTAGATATAACAAAAAACAGATTTAACAGTAAAAGTAATAATAATTAATAAAATAATTGTGTGGTTTAAAGTATGACGGGATACATAAGTACAGTTTCACGTGAATTGTACATAATAAAAAACAGACTTAACAAAAAAAGTAGTATTATTGAATAAAATAGTTTAGTCGTTCAAAGTATGTCAAGATCCATAAGTAAAAGTAATATTAATCAATGAAATAATTTTGTCGTTCAAAGTTTGATGTTTTACATACGCACAGAGTCACGTCAAATGAATATCTAAAAAAAACTGACTTAACAGTAAAAGTAGTATTAATAAAGACAAATAAAAGAATACTATAACACGTTATTAAGATATGATATCCAACGTCAGTACGCAAAATCTATACTTCAAGACCATCTTGTATTATTTGTGAAGTTGGTACGGAATATTTATCAACAAGTTCTTGGTATCTTCCGATGAACTTTTTTTTAGAAAAGGACGAGACGTTCTTTGACATACCCCTGGTTAATCAACTTTCTGCTCAGACACTGGTGACGTTTTACAAAGTCTGAATAGGAGCTGCAAGCTCTTGAATACCGAATAAGTTGGGAAATGTATATTCCATATGCAGGTGAAGTTGGTATAATACTACTAAGGTGGGGGAAATTGATAATTTCAAAATTAAAATCGTCTCGCTTGTCATAGATTCTGGTACTGAGATGACTGTGTATGTCAAATTCGAGGTATAAGTCTAAAAATGAGGCGGAGGAAGCCGTGTCTGTAGTCTCTTTAATTTCTAGTTCTGGTGGGTATATTAATAGAACCAAATCAGAAAATTTCGGATTGTTAATGGAAAGAACATCATCAATATATCTGAAAGTGAAATTAAATAACCTGGCTTCTTTGATCTTCTTGTTTTTGACAAGTGTCTGAAAGAACTCCGATTCATATGAAAATAAGAAGAGGTCGGCAAGGAGAGGCGCAAAGTAGTTTTCTTTTTCATCTAGAATTCCAACCACAAAGCACCTGCTGGTTAGGAAAGATATGTTACGGATGAAGCACTACAAAACTAATGATCGAATCAACTTTTTAAAATCTTAATTTTTAATTTGTTGCAGCGTGAAACACCTACGCGACCTATATTTATTTGATATGCATGACATTAACTGCATTTATAAAAATTATCATTGAATTTATTACTAAAAACTTCAGGGGAATTCACTTTGATATCTGCCGACTTTCTTCTACTTTTGCATCGCTTATGAGAGTCAAATACAGTTTACGAAAACACTTTAAAGTATTTGTTTTCTTCTGCCAAATGTTACTGGAAAATATATATACCTAGAAACATACCTGGCAGCCATTCTTATGTTGCTTTAATGTAAATTGTGTACAACAGATTGTTCATACAATGTGGTAGTATATACGGAAATACGATACGTGTCTGGCGTGCGAAGTTATTATCATCGCGTCTCTTATGATTAATACATCTTTAAAACCGGAACTTTTAAATTGTAGTACTAGTATACAGGCCACAACCTGCTATACGTTATCCTTTTAGGGAACGCCTGCAATAGTAGTTCTGTTCGTTCCTAAACATTAAAAAAGGAAGATACTATCAATCTTCAGTTAAGAAATACTTGAAATTATTGTTACAACAAAGAACAGATAAAAGGAAAATATTCTTTCGGAAAAATAGTATCTTAATTTAGATAACTAGTATAAAAAATAGGCTAAGGTCGATTAGTTTTTTTAACTTAAGGAAAAATGGTCGCATTAAAATTTGGAAGAACGTTCGGACAGATGGTTTGATTCCAGTTGCATTAATGAGTTTGTGGTAGAAGAAATGGCATATTCAATAACTGACATGATATCCTTATGTTTTCTAGTTGATTATTTCCTCATTGCAACCATTTTCACTCAAGGGGTAATTAATTTTACAAGAGAAGGGCGAAAGATACAAGAAGAACAGTCAAATTCATAGATCGATAATAAACTGACAATGTCATGGATAAAAAAGAAAAAGACTGACAAATAATGGTACACAAGACACAACATAGAAAACCTAAAGACCAAGCAACACAAACACAACCAAGAACTGAAGGGGGATCTAGGTGCTCCACATGTGGCACCCGTCGTGTTGCTCATGTTATAATAAACCTGGTAAGTATATTCAATACCAACACCGAAGTCTAGTATGCCATGTAAATAAAGAACTGATGAAAAAACAGTTAATTGATAACATCGGATGTGCAAGAAGTATAGATGAATAAAATTGTTTGCCAATGGCGAATCCTTTAGGGCAAGTAGTTTTTCTTTATAACAAGTATGGTATAGTTTTCCAAATGTCAGTTTGGAATCAGTCTAAAACTCCTTTTAGGTTTTCTGTGAGTTATCACTTAATTGTGTTTAAAACAGTATACTTGATTGTATAGACTGAAGAAACGACAACCGTATGCTTGTATAAAAGACTAATAATTTTACCCCGATTAGGTTTCCTATTTTGACTTTTTTTAATTTCAAGGGGCGGGAGTTATGGTTTTCCGAAAAAAAATATTCTGATCCCAAATTTGATGAAAAAAATGTATTGTTCAACCCCAGATGACAATAAAAATATTTTGAATCTATATTTTCCCTTTAATGAAATATGTTAATTTAAAAAAAAAACAAATCTGACTCAGACAAAAAACCATTTCCCCTCAAACTTCAAGTTAAATGGTTGCTCCTAAATCACTTTATTGTCATTTGATGCACCATCTAAAGGGTGTGACGTAATTCAAAATATTTTGGTTTGCCCAAACCCTATCCAAGGCTGAGACAATGGGTAGGTAGGTAGGCATTTTCTTTTTTTTTTGTCAAAAAAAGAAATTGATGCATCCAGTGTTTATTAGTCTTCATGCCTATCTGATTAAAAAAAAACTTCTTTCAATCATGACAATAAAAGAATTTGAGAAGGCAGCTTTTTTCTGGATAGGCAGGGTTTGGGCAAACAAACCTATTCTTTTTTATGGCCTAACATAAACAATCTCATTGTTGTACATGTGAATAAGAACTTGAACAATATATCAAATGAGGATAAACAATCTATCATCTATAGACGTACATGTACATAGACAATACAGAATATTCAGGTATGTTTTTGATGTCAAATATGATTTAAACTGATATATGTCTTAAAGTTATCACGTATGAGGAAAATGGTTGAAATTTCTTGATCTGACTGAAAAAGACATAATTCAGTTTACTTAGTTATGTTATAAAAAAGTAATTTTGTCTACGACAAAAAAGGAAGTCTATGACATGTTGTTCGCTTGCAATCATTATTCGAAAAAAATTTAAAAAAATGATTGTTATTTTAGAATCACTTTGAAACCGATCGATTATTTATGCGTGAGAATGATTTATTAACTATTCACCTGTCATCATAAAAAGCGTGCGTAATGTATGGATACGAAAGTTCAACTATGATCACATTTATATTACACAGTTTTAAACAATTGTTGATCAAATACACCTTTGCTTGTTTATTCATAACCTCAGATACATCTACCAACGCACCCTAAATATGTTAATGGGATATATTGAATACACGTTAGTGTATAATTCTACATTCTGAATGTGTGTTTTTATTTACTAAATTCAGTTTGTAAATTTAATATCTTGTATGTTTTTACTTATGTCAATGTATAATTTCAGGATTAATCAGCATTTCACCTGATTGTCAGCAGTCTTTCGTGGAGGTAAGTTAGTTTTTATTATGAGCGCACTTGGCATTAGCGTAGCTCAAATTCACACCTTCAGTGTTGACAAGATAGTGATACAGCAGCTAAACAATTTTACCAACTCGGTCACCAAAACCCCCGGAGCTTCGGGATGATGTAAAAAAGTCTATTCCGCCGATTGGTCTACGATGAAGGTTGTGTTTATTGAAGCAAAAGTTCAAATCCGGCGTGCAGCAGGCTTGGAAGGTCGTTGATTCGATCCCCACCTGTTCAAACCGGGGGTTTGTTGTATATCCTATTCTAGTAACGCAGCAATAATGTATAAGAAGAAAGATGTGTCGGATCAGAGTCAGAATAATGGATAGCGGTATTCTATTATGTCTTCCTGTTGTGAACTTCATCTTGTGAACTAGCACGAAAAGTATCTGGCTTAGCATTGGTCTTTATCGTAAATCATTTAAATGTTCTCGTCCTGAAAACCATTTGATATTTTTAATGACGTTATACACCAATTTATCCTTGTTTGTTTTAAAAATAGCAATTTCAGATAAGCTAATGATAGAGGTATTCCCGTAACAGTTTTGACAACCGCAAACCTTATATATGTCAGTAATAATACTGAATCATTTACCTTTAACTTTAACGGATATCGACAACACTGATTTTACTCTCACTCAGTCTGTCAGAATCTTTCCAGTTAGGATTTAAAAAGAATAAAAGAGTTAAATTCATCCATGTGCATGCGATTAAAAGAAGAATATTTAAGTTTTCAACAGTTAAATCAACACACAAGGTTTAATCCTCATGCTAGTTATTCGTTTTATTTGGTTTTTGCCTTTAAAAGCTTTGTTGGACCCCACAGTTTACAATTACGAAGTGGTAATTCAACGTAACATTCACCTTATCTGACCCAGTAAATTGATAATCTGAGCGTGTAAAGAAATGATCTCGTCCTAACTGTTATGAAAACGATTCTATATGAATTGGAATTTTGATTTAAAGCAAATATTATACCCCATTGAACAAACAGATATGTTTTTAAGTTGTTGAAATAAAATGATATTAAACAGCTGCATACATTTTATACTTTATATGAATTTCAGAATGGCTTTCAATTATACAAATGGAACTTCTATAAAATTGAGTGAAATTGAATACCAAAGATTTCTGGACAGAGGGATTCCAGCTACAATATTTTTGCTCTTTCTGTCAGGAACAATTGGCAATATTCACATAATTTTGGTATACATCTTTTCACCGATCATGACTAAATATTCGGTTCGACTATTTATCATTTGGCTTGCCTCCATTGATTTAACAGCATGTTTGATTTGTATGCCTTTTGAAATTTTCGATATTAGATACAATTACACATTTTCAACTGTCGGTTCTTGCAAATGTTTTAGATTTCTAGATCATATTGTAACAGTGGCCTCTATTGCTATTGAAAGATATAAGATAATTGTCAAAATCTTGCCTGTAGTTTTTGCTTATTCACAAAGGTCGAATGTTATATCTGGATTATCCGCGATATTTTCAATTCCTGCAGTTATATTTTGTGGCTTAAACGAAAAGGAAACATATAAGTTTGGCCTTATTGGCATGGATTGTACAGTTTTATCAGAGTATCAGAGTATACTCAAAATAGGAGTTTATTACGGTACATTTGTAGTTATATACTCAGCTGGCTTTGTCATGTGCATCTTTTCTTATGGAAGAATACTTTGTAAAATTTGTACTCAAAAAGATTTGAGGCACTCATTAGGAAGGAAACCAGATTTGTCTTCTAACATACAGTCAGAAAAAATTTCGGAGACCACTAAGGTGATATATACTAGTTCAAATGGTGAGGAAAAAGTGCACATTAAACTTTGTTACAATAAAAAGAAATAGGCTACTGATTCATCACACAATCTTCGAAATGCGATTCAACTAACAATTAGCCTCATGATAGTAACCGCCATTTCCTTTATAGGATATTTATTGTATGTGTTCACAGTAATGGCCAATATGCTTAATCCTAAAATGTATCAACATATTGTACAACCAGTTTCCCCAACTGCTATTACGCGGATATTTTGTCAACAATGCAGTCAATCCTATCGCATTTTGTTTTTTAAACAGAACTTTCCTGCAGGAATGCTTGAAATTGTATAAAAAAGCATTTATGAAGAAAACTTTATCTGCGGCATAACACTGATGCCACTTTCTTTCAAATTAGACTTACTAAGATGTGTTTTTTTTACATTTGTTTAAAAGAGAATAGCCAAATAATATAGAATTTTCAAAATGGCGTATATGCGACTGACATAGCTTGAATTTTTATGTATGCAAATTGGTAATGATAACAACAAAAGCAATAATATACTTTATTTGGAAACACTCAGACGCCTATTTACATGTGCAACAAGAGGCAAACTACATAGTCATTATATTATGGTTACTACAAAACAATTTAACATATAATCATATATGTTGCAATGCATATAATTATTCACACATTACAGATTCAAATAAAACAAACTGTGACAAAGCAACACAATCAAACAATATACACAAATAACATTTTACTAGAACATTATTTGATGCCTACAAATTTGACAATCATATATGTTGTTGACGAAAACATGCTGTATGGGTAACTATATCACACCAGAATGGATAGAAATATTATTGTAACATTAATTAAAAATAATAAATTGTTTGTGTTAATCCTTTTGTGTATATGCTCATGGCTCATGTCTGAAAAATGTATCGACAAAAATACAAAACCTGAGGTAACTGACAAAAGTGAAGTCAATGCCAATGGACAAAACTACATCACCAAATATGATGATTGAAAATTACCGTCAATTCCTACAACAGGAAGTTTGAGATTTAATTAAGCGTAATTTGAATGTAACAATTAGATTATCAATTCATGGATATTTTCACAACAACATACCTTGAAACATTTTTACTAAAACATTTCAAAAGTACAATTTGATTATTATAGATAGAGGAAGATGTGGTGTGAGTGTCAATGAGACAACTCTCCATCCAAATAACAATTTAAAAAAATAAACCATTATAGGTCAATGTACGGCCTTCAACACGGAGTCTTGGCTCACACCGAACAACAAGCTATAAAGTGTCCCAAAATTACTAATGTAAAACCATTCAAACGAAAAAACCAACGGTCTAATCTATATAAAAAAAAAACGTGAAACGAGAAACACTTATAAATTACATAAAAAACAACAATTACTGTACATCAGATTCCTGACTTAGGACAGGTGCAATTATTTACAGCGGGATTAAACGTTTTAATGGATCCAAACCTTCTCCCTTTTTCTGAAACAATAGCATAACATCTCAACATAGAAAAACACACGATAAAATATCAATTGGCAGGATTAACTCAATCAAAAAACGTAAATTAATGCACTATGAACGAATAAATTTGATTAACGATATCTCAATGCAAATGCACAGTTAATTAAATATTAGGGACAAACATTCAAGGCCAAAAATTTAACAAACAAGTCCAAACAAAGCCATGGCAAGACACCACAGCGAAATATTTTACCCTTCAAAATATTCACTTTAGAAAAAAAAGGTTTTAAAAAATACATGCCTAGGTAAATCTTGAAGTTTATACAAATGTAGTAAGAAGAATTGAAAATTAGAAGATATTCCAAATAATCAAAGCTGGTATATAAACAAGATCCATATGAATATAAAATAACAAAAAAAAGCATTATAAACAGTATCAACAGGTCGAGTTAACAAGAAAATACAATTTGAGAGTACTCGCAGTTACTGACAGCTAGTTAAAAGCCAAAAACAATCAATAATGAAAAAATCAGAGACTAAAATCAACTAAAACACATTCCAGGGATTTAGTATTTTAACGTCATGAGCAGTCAGAGAAGACATGACTTGTGCAATGCCAAAAATAAATGTATCGACAGGTAGTATGATAGTGAGGAGCGACTCTCATAGATATGAAAATTAACATGTCTGTGTCTCTATACATCCCGCCTCAAAAGCAGATACAATTTAGTTATGTTTTAATTTGGTAATGACAAAATCGATATTAGTGCCAATGTAAACTATATTCAGAGATCTAATTACAATATTGGTACGATAACCTTACTTATAAGTTTTTTTAAATGTTTGATGAGTTTACACGGATCACGTAGTGATTTCCTCGCTTTAAGTGCAATATTACCATAAAATTTAGGATGTAAAATACCATTTTTAATAAGTTTTCTACAGGTATAGCCAAATTCATTAATCAAATCTTTGTATCTATGAAAGGATTTAAATTAGTAAAAGTTTTAAGTAATTTATGGTATCGAAATATAACTACTGGTACGTAAACTGTAATAAATTATTTGAGTACTTTTTTATTATTAATTTAACAGAGTAGTAAAATATCTGCAAAGAGATTTTGTTTTAAATTAAAACAAAACTAAAGAAGACTTATGGTCCTACTTCCTGTCGATATTCATCTGTTGCAAAAGATCTACTTTTTAAAGTCAGGTTGTGACGTTTTTAAACTAAATTGGTTGGAAGTGTACTGACTGACACTTGCATGGAACACCATATCTAATAACTAGTTGTATTTGACTTTCAACTAGCTGACAATGATTACAAAAAAAATTTCGCGGAAATCCCTTTGGTTATCTATCGACTCAAACATATTCCCCGGAATCGGCTCGAGCAGTTCACGGTTTAACTTTGATAGCGTTTTAACCAGATAAGGCATATCGATACAGGTAACTGCAGTAAGTCTTTTGATGAGGTAATTGCAGTAAGACTTTAATGAGGTAACTGCAGTAAGTCTTTTGATGAGGTAACTGCAGTAAGTCTTTTAATGAGGTAAATGCAGTAAGTCTTTTGATGAGGTTACAGCAGAAAGTCTTTTGATGTGGTAACTATAGTAAGTCTTTTGAAGTTCCAATGGAAATTTGCGTCAACAGATTGTTCATTGTTCAGGTTGGTACATATAAGAGTCAAATTTGAAGGCATGTATAGTGAGTCTGTCAATTACTAAGAGTGGAATGGAATTACGTTTCCTTGTTAGTTCGTTCGTCATTTCATCTTTAAATCGGCAATATCGTTCGCTGGCCCGTTCAATATCAGTTTGAATTGTTGATAAGTAAAGAAGTACTTAGAAACCTGATACATTATACACATGTTAATTATGATGTGAACTTTTTAATTATTTTTTGATGGTTCACTGACCATGTTAAATTTGTACAAACTCATGTTCAATTTATTTGCAAAGGGAATTCACAATGTCGTTGTAGTCACTGCATTTCGAATCTGCATACACTTGTTTATTATAATTTGAACTACCATATATCAATTCGAAATTAAGAAATCAACATAATTTACACCCAACAAAGAAATACTGTACAACATGTAGAAGTGGGGTTATGGTGTTATATGGAAACACATTCTGATTTTTAATTATTTCTAAAATCTTAAATGTGGATATCTTATGTTTCCTATAGAATAAGAATAAGAATAAGAATATTTTATTTCCAATTAAAGGGCCCTATAAAGAGCTTTCATGACATTACATACAAGTACGTAAGATTATACATAAATTAGAGACATATAATATAGGAAAACAACATTGTTTAATAATATTAAAAATGCTACAAAAGGCCAGGACAGAACCAGATAATACAATTTACATCTTTAAATTAACCATTTAAAATTATATACCACTCAACATATGTATATTTGTGGCTAATTTGCATTTATTATTTTTGAACTTCTCCTTATCTCTAGATTTTGAGATAAATACTTTCCTAAACATTTATACACATTTAAATTTTCTTGTGTAAATAGCCATAAAAACTTTGAAAAATTTTCCTATATATTTATATAGAAACAAATTCTGCTAAACAGAAACCTTCCGCAGGCCTTTACTTACTTTATGAAAAAGTACATTACGGTTTAATTTTTCTTTTGATAATACAGAAAATAAAATGTTTGTGACTAAAAATATCCCTTCTCACAAACGAAAGAGAATAGAAACATTTGTAATGTGTCAAAACAAATTGAAATTTAAAATTTAATTTGAAATCTGTTCATAAAAAATAATGAAGTAAACAATTATATATACATTACATTTGGCAGAAAATAAGAATGATGTTAGGCATGTGCTTGAAATTCCTTTGTAATTATAACAAATTTAGAAGAGGTTATATTGCTGTGCACTTTCAAAACACCTGGAAAAGGAAAGACAATGATAAAGAACAGCAATAAAGGAGAATTTCTAGCGAAAAAAAAACCCAATAACTTTATATAGAATATTAGAGATAAATTTAGGTCAATTAGGTTTATTCACGTAAAGAAAAATGTCCGTATTCAAATATGGAACAAATTTCAGATTTAAAATGTTCTTTATTTTTTTTATTTGATACGGCTGATTTCATTTGAGCTGCAATATTTAGTTTTATGTAGACGAAATTCATGTTTTATAACAGTGTGAGATCTTTTATAGTTATTTTCCCTATTTAACTAGTGGCAGGTTAATTTCAAATGTAAATCAGTTTGGTATGTAAAGCATCGAGTTAAAAATGCCATCTTGCTGCAGTTATGAGTTGTGGGTGACCAATTACAATTTCTCAATCACATAACTTTATAAACTTGGTTATTTAAAGTGTTAAAAACAATGAGAATAAAAACATCTGTTTTATTGTTTACGAGTACAGTAGATGCATGTGCATATTATAAATTATCATGCTTTGACCCAACTAACATGGTTATTTAGACTGTGTCGAAAATTGTTGAACGGTGAGGGCGAAAGCCCGAACCGTTCAACAATTTTCGACTCCGTCTAAATAATCATGCTAGTTGGGTCAAAGCATGATAACATTTTTGTGCGGTTGTGCTAACCGTATTAGGTATATAATATATGAAACGTTTAATACACAAGTGTCCTATGGCAGAGACCAAAAGATCAGTTTTGGGAAGAGGACCCTTCATGGTATTGTAACATACCTGAGCAAGAAGTGCAACTTGTCTGAAATTTACACTAACCAATCAATCCGTGCTACCGGGGCTACTGTTCTAGCTAAAAACTCATATTGAAATGCACAGATCATGGCCGTAACTGGACATAAGTCAGTAGCATCCCTTTCTATGTATCAGCGGGTTGATAATGATGATAAGATACGTATGGGACAGACGTTAACAGAAGGCATCACTGAACCTTTTAAAGCATTAGCCTTAATTGCTGGTGAAACATCTTCAAATATTCGTGCTTTACCAAGCTCAAGTTGTACAGTGCAATTGGTCCTTCTTCTACATTTCTTCCTCTACCGAATATTACAACAACCAGCACCACACTTGTAAGCACAGAACGTAGTTCCGTTACTTATAACGTTTGACAAAAGACTTTGTATTCATCTGTTAAGGAATACAAAGCGCCGCCGTTGCCATTTAGTGGTCCTTTGCCATGCAATACGTTTATGCCAAAACATTTAAGTACAACCCAACAAGGAAACAGCACACAATCATTTAATGAAACATTGCAAGGTGTTAATCTAAATGAACTGTTTAACGCTTTTACTGAAACTGCCGTAAACATAAATCGTTCTACACTTTGTCCACAAGTTTTCAACAACTGTTGCGTAACTATTGTTTATAAAAAAGAATGACTTCATTTTTAGAAGAAGAACAGATCTGATAGTTTTAGAACGTATTTTTATTTACCGTTTGGTTTAATGTGATCTGGAGCATTTCACTTTGTTTCATTCCATCTTATATTTTTTTTTCTTATTTATATTTTTAAGGGTTTTCTGGACGAAAAACATTTTTTTCTAAATCTATTATTACTGTTAAGAGATGTATAATAAATACATTTTATTTGAATTTCTCTAGATTGATAAAGCCATTGATTGCGTCATGCATGTATAGATGTCAACCAGTGGAAATTTCCACAAGCGGACAGGCTAACAGGTCAACTGGCCTTATGTAGGGCAACACACGAAGGTTATCACAAGACAGCGTGTACCTTACTTTGTTCTTTTTATAGCACACATGATTTCAGGTCAAAAGTTTGAACACATTGGTTAAAGATCACTATATTACAACGCGATTTCTGATTGGCTACAGGCACATGTTTTGTAAGAAGGTTTCTTCTATTGGGACAATTTGATTGGGTTGTGTACGGCGAACATGGTTATTTAGCAGATGGCAAGGCAGCCAGTAGAATTCAAGTTTACAACTGCATAACCGCACAAAAGAACTTATCGAGTCGATATTTATTTATTAAACTCAGTTGATATTTAAATAATGTTAACTAGTTCTATTTCAGCAAATTATATCACAAAAAAATAAATAAAGAGAGTTTTTTTAATTTGAATTTCAATTAGGTGTTGCAATATTTTTTCCATGTGTATATTTACTTTACCATGTGTATCTATATAAGAATCGATTTTTGAATAAAATTGATATTTATAACATTTATTAATAAAGTTCACCAAAGAAATATTTGGCTAAACTTGATATATTTATTTGTTATAAGAACACTTCACATGTACGTAGCTTTATTAACCCTTTATCAAGACATTAACATCATCATTGCCGAACAAATAATTCATTTGAAAAGGTCTTCCCGAATCGATTGGAAGTACACAGAAATATTTGCCACTGGTCTTTACTCAAACAACGATTCACTAATATATACATTGCTGAAAAAAGTGAGGTAATTTGTTTTGTTTGTCTTTTATCTCAGATCGATTATAAAAATACACTTAGAAATAATAATAAAACAACATTACCCCTCCCTTTGCCGAATACTCCTTGGAGAAAAAAAAAACATTTGAAACAAATACAAAAGATAGAAATGTAGTGATCTTTGACATCTCAATTCTTTTTCTTCCTATAAGCACGCTGATGCAGCTTACGTTTTTAATGTGTAATCTAGACATCTCTGGTATCTTTAAACTACTGTAAATTATAAAAATGGATTTTATAAAAGACCAAAAACCAAAAAAAAAAGGGGGGGGAGGGTGTCTGAGTCAGATTTTTTCTCTCGCGCGAACGTTTTTATTCATTTTTTTTTAAGCTAGCAATCAAATTGGAAAAATCCAACGCCCCTTTTTTATGTCAAATGGTCGTTACCCAACTGCTAAAACAGTTGTGAGAAAATATGCATTCGGTTCTCTAAAAGTTACAATTTAGAATTCATAAAATCTAGTTTAGAACGCCATACAACCATTAAAATATACTTTATATATTACTATATGATGTATACCCTTTATGACCCCCGAACATGATGAGTTGATATCAAACAATGTCAAATCGCCCCATTTGCCAATCGGCCCACACTATATCGCCACTTTATAAAAAAATCGCACCACTCTTGTTTACCGACTCGCACCAATTTTGAAAAAGTGTACAATAAAATTCAACAATCAGTCTGACAACTGACTTCATAACGAAAAGGGTTTAAACCCCACTGAATAAAGGTCTGCCAACTCGCCCCATTTATAAAAATATCTTGCTACCTTTAAGTATGTTAATTTACTGATAATTCGTATCCAGTCGTCCTGGTGTAGTAGTGTGTGTCGTGGCTTCATATGCTAAAGGTCTTCAGTTCGAATCCCAGCATATACCCTGGATGTGTTCTACGTGAATTTTGATAGATAGTCTTTTCCGTTTAATTAATGATAAGTTTTATAGTGGATTTGACATTGACGACAAAATGTTACAGAACAAAGGAAAACATGCATAACAAAGAAACTCAAACTGGGGTGATCCGGCTCAGATCACCCCTGTTAGAACAAAGGAGCTGGGATATAAACGTAATGAACATTTAAATGACATAAAGTTTGCACATGTGAACAAATCTTATGTACAGGTAATTAAACAAGTTGTATAGATGTGAACAAATTTAATGTGAAACCAGTGTACATTACATTAAACTAATTGTAAACAGGTTTACTGTACATGACGTTTGGTGTGAACATGGCCTTAGTCTCTTTTAAAATTATTGTGAAACATATTTGCCGAGTTGAGAGAGGCACAAAAATTCGGCGGAGGTTTTGAAGTCCTTAAATAATAAAAAAAGAGTAAAAAATAACAAATGAAATGCGAGACTTAGAGAATAAAGAAGGACAACTAATGAACAAAAGACAAACCCTAGATCAGATAAAACAATATAGACAAATAACACTGAAAACTATTATTAAATGAACACATTGAAACATGGATACCCAAAAAACAGATGGTGAACAGAACTTGCTTATTGTAAGGCATTCGAAGTTAAAACAGTTTGAAATGAAGAAAAACTTTTGTTTTTGAAATTTTCTACCTTAGGCATTTGCCTCAATTTACTTACAGCCCTCTTATGAAAGTGAGATGAATGTTTCTGTGTTAATATTCAAAATGAAAACGTGTTCACAACATAAAAATGATACCCATATAAAAAAAACTAATTGCAGTGATACTCTGATATAACAAAAAATAGAAACATATAACAGGAATAACTGTTTAAAAATGAAAGTTATATTATTATAAAATCTCTCTTGCTCAACAAAACAAAAGGAAACACTTATTCAATAGTTTATAAAACACAAATCAGCAATCCTTAACTTATCTGGAATTGAGGAATTATATGATATAAACCATAATGATGCTTTATGTGTTCAAGAACATGAATTGGATTAAGTGAGTAAGTATGGTATAAACAAGAAAGCCTTAACTTATTCCTGTTTATTTTTTAAGTATCTACATTGATGTATGAAAATAAGTAGATGTGGTATAATTGCAGATGAGACAACTATCCACCAAGGAACTTTGGGCGAAAATGTACTTATTTTCAACGAAATGTGCATCGCATCCAGTCGATAGTAAGATAAACAGGTATCAAAGAAATTAAGTAACTTCTGTCGAAAATAATCAAATTGAAGAATCTGCTGTATATTCATTTGGTGCATCAATAGTGTACTACTGTTGCTTTTATTGATTTTTATGTATTCATAAAACAAGTTATGATGTAAATGTATTTCTTTGTAAAATTAATACATTAAACGGTCTGGATGGTGTCTTCCATTCTTCATTCTTTAATTGTTGACATATTTTTCTCTTCTTTAATTTTGACCCAATATTCTCCATTCTTTGTATTTTAGCACCCCATTATTCTCTCTTCTGTAAACCCAATCCATACCCTCATACATTTCTCATTGGAATGATTGTAAGTACCTCTTTGGTGAAATAATAATATTTAAGAAAAAGGGAAAAGTTGAGGACAAGTAAAGTCGTTAAATTGTTTATTTTCCTAATTCACATTGTTTTCGTCACGGTTAATTGATGACTGTGCTCCGTGTGTCAAGGAAATTAATTATGTTACATCGTTTTTTTTTGGTGTTTTGGTTATAGATTGTGTTCGGTAACCATGTTCTTACAAGATTTTATTGTCTTTTTTTATTTCTATTCTTTCAAAGCAGAATGACAATATTACATTTATTAATTTACTGACAATCTAGCTCCAGACCTCAATTAAAATGATTGGAAGACATGTCTTCATCATATGAAAATCAAGCAGAATCCCTACCGATTAGGTTTACAATAATGGACCACACAATAAACCTTATTTACAAAATACAAAAATACCTAGATGGAGACAGAAAATATAATTAATACATGAATGCCAGTTAATTTTGATAGTACAATAGAATTTGGTCCCAGCGATAATTCTGATAGCATATTAGAAATTGGTCAAAATGACAATCAGGATGATGCTGACGTTGAAAAACCAATCACAATTTCCAGAAAATGTGCATTGTCTGGACAACAGATTATGTCCGAATTTCTTTCCAAGAAAAAGGTAAATCACAAATATACTGAACTCCGAGGAAAATTGAAAACGGAAGTTCCTTATCAAATGGCAAAATGAAAAGCTCAAACACATCAAACGAATGGATAACAACTGTCAAATTCCTGAATTGGTACAGGCATTTTCTTATTTAGAAAATGGTGGATAAAACCTGTTTTTTAGCTAGCTAAACCGCTCCCTTGTATGACAATCGCATCAAATTCCATTATATTGACAACGATATGTGAACACAACAAACATACATAAAAGTTAAACATGTCAAAAATACAGAAATATCTCAGGGGTATTTATTTAATCTGAAGAATTTTGGTACCACATTTGAACCGCTATAGACAATTCAACAGGATATTTGTCGAGAAATCAAATTAAACTTACTAAATACACATCTTTATTCGCATCAACGATCCCTGAGCCTGAAACGGTTAAACTAACCGTTTCTGTTCTTTAACTATATGTTTCCTCAACCAAATGTAATAAAACTCACAAAATACACAAAACAGTATTAACACCTTGAATGCTGCATCTGTATGTAGAAGTTGACCTATTAAAAAGATGGGTGCATATGTGGCCTAAAGATAGACACATTCTCCATTTGTTCTATAAAAAAATCCATTCTATGAATTTTTGTACATGTTAAACGTGAAAGTTCGTCAAACTGTAATTTGTACAACCACTTTTTATACAAATTTATAATTTGCACAGTCAAAACACTAATTAAATTTGTACGACCTTTTTTTTTGTTATAAAAAGTCTATACATCATTGAGACAGCAACTTTTCAACTAAAAAACTATCTAAAAACTCATTATAATGCAAACAAACAGTCTTCAACGTTATACCTACACATTCTGTTATTCAAATGTGACGTTTGTTTTGTCCCCTTTTTTATAATTTCAAATGTGACGTCACTTTTTGCGTTGAGGCCTTGACTAACTCGGGTGTGTCTACTTTGTGTAGGATTATGTCGGTTTATGTAATGTATCCGGTTGTTTTCTGTAATTAGTTAATACTTCAGTTTTATCATGCATATCTTTTATATAGTCATTTTATAGCATTTACTGTTTGCAAAAGTATAAATTATTCTAATTAATAAGGATGTTGTTATTCCCAAACAGAAAACCCTAGCCGTTTTTGACACAACTTTTTTGAACTTGGTCCTCAGTGCTGTTCAACTTTGTACTTGTTTTGGCGTTCTAACTTTTGTATCTGGGCGTCACTAGTAAGTCTTGTGTGGACGAATCGCACTTCTGACGTATTAAATTTTAAACCTGTAGCTTTTTGTTAGCTATTATTCGTGTCTTTCTTTGTCCGATATGTTCTCCTATTTGTTTGTATTTAGGTTCTGTAATATTGTGTTGTCATTTTAATGTTATATTTAACATGGCCATCAAAGCGTGAGGTTTGGCACGCCACAAAACCAGGTTCAACCCACCATTTTTTCCTTAAAAAAATGTCCTGTACCAAGTCAGGAATATGGTCTAGTTACATTATAGTTCGTGTCTGTGTGTGTTACATTTTAACGTTGTGTTTCTTTTGTCATGTTTGTGTCGTTTGTTTCCTCTTATATTTGAGTGTGAATTCATATTATTATAAGACGTGTCACGGTACTTTTCTATCCCGAATTCATGTATTTAGTGTTGATGATATTTGTTATTCTCATCGGATTTTTCTAATGCTTAGTTCGTTTCTGTGTGTGTTACAGTTTAATGTTGTGTCGTCGTTCTCCTCTTATATTTAATGCGTTTCCCTCGTTTTCGGTGTGCGACCCTGATTTGTTTTTTTTCTATCGATTTATGAGTTTTTAATATCGGTATACTACTGTTGCCTTTATTTAGTTGTATGATTGTTCTAATACATATTTTACCAAACGCTTAAATGTATACGGTTCAATTGTTACACTAAATATCAGTTTCGGTAAGCATTGGTTACCTAGAATCTAAATTTGGAAACAACAAGATTAATTCAAAGTATCAGATCAAAATAAAATATTAATAAATTTATTAAGCGTGGTAACATATATATATATAGATAATTTCGAACGTCGGTGGTTTTCTCCGGAAACACCGGATTCCTCCACCAAGAAAAACTGGCTGCCACAAAAAAAGCCCCAAAAAGTGGTGCCAATAAGAGAAGTTAAAACACCAACAATTAATCAATCAATCAATCAATCAATTTCCAAATGTTCTTCCCCGTAATCCAACTCGAATTTAAAGCAATTTTTCTATTTTAACATGTGATCGAATATGGCAGAAATCACTAAGAATATAACTATAAACCATAATATAAGCAACCGAAAAAACGACCATAAAGTTTTAGAAATGAGAAAAACATGACCTGATTCTTACTCAATTATGTCCATGATAGATGAGATAAAAGTATTTGTACTTTATCACTTTACAACATGAATTAAAATAAGCAAAACAATATCAAAATCTTAAAATTCACCAATAAATCGGACACGATTTCATGTTTATAGTCACATTATGTTGCATTTTAAAGTTTAATTTTTTTCAGAGAACCTGGCTGAATTTTAGTAGAGGTAAAATACGAAATGAAACGTAAAATTAAAAAAAATCGAATCGGAGAGTCAGGTACCAGAGACAAAACACACCAAACGAATGGAAAACAATTGTTAACTTGTTAGTTATAAATTATATAATAATTCAATCATTTTGTTTTCGAAATCCCCTCCTACATTTAAACTAACATATGATGAAACGCATGCACAGAAAAATATGTATCTTTCTTTAGATAATTTCATAGCGAAATAATTCATACAAGAAAAATATAAATATCTTTTATTATAACTAGATCTTTCGTATCATCATCATCGATGTCTTCACGTAACGACCACTTATATGATACCAGTACCAATGATCTTTAGATGGCATGTTTAGAGCACTATTAGAACAGCCTTTATGCCACCATGGTCCATTACTTTTGGCGCAGTTGGAACTGTGTAAATCATTATCCCTGTCAACAGTAGAGAATTTCATTCCGTTGTGGTAGCTCAACGAATCTCCTTAAATTGAAATATATATTACGTCGTTTATATTCCAAGAATAAAACATCAAAAAAAATGCTTGAACGTTGACGATATCATTTGTACACTAAATACGCGCACATTTTTTCGTATGTAATATATGTTACCATAAGTGTAGTTGTATCTTCAAAATGCTACATCAATTGAGGGAGACGTCCTAACATTGGTTGCATTTAACTACCACATGTCTTGTTACATGTTTCTAAATATACTTTTTTTTTTATATATAAGTATATCACAGACGACACAAAGGTGAATAACCAGATAACATTTCTAAACAATTTTATGATACCTATCAATAAATAATGCATTTAATTAGGGACTATCATTTGCTTCTTTTTTTTTTCATTTTCCTATTACATGTATCTTCTGTTATGTGGTTGTTTTTTTTTGTCTCTCAACATATATATATATATATTTCTGAGTAATTCAGTCAATCATGTTCGCCAAAATTTGATATAATAACTCGCCAAAACGTAATACTAAAAATAAATTAAGGACTGAAAGTATATATACATAATACTTATGTTATATGAATTTAAGACGCAATTACTACATAAGTAAGTCGCCTACCAAAACCAATAACAACAACAATCTTCAAGTTCATCGGAGTATGTGTAGTTTATTTATTTCTTGAAGAAACTGCTTTTTTTGAGTCAGTCAGTAATGACAATTCATTTTATTGCAATGTTGCTTTACATAGTTTGTATGCTTAGGATTGAAATTTTACTAACTATCGTGCATGTTGACAATATTAGTCTCTGCCATAATGCACGAGGACAGAACATTTAAAAATCCCAAACACAATACAAGCGATGAAGAAATGATAATATAAAAAACTGAAATTAGAGCGAAACTCGACAAGAAAATATAAATATATAGAATCGTAATTCAATTGAAAGAAACATATTTATTAAATA
Organism: Mytilus galloprovincialis; assembly: GCA_037788925.1. NCBI lineage: Eukaryota > Metazoa > Mollusca > Bivalvia > Mytilida > Mytilidae > Mytilus > Mytilus galloprovincialis. Next base: position 35,594,186 of record CM075339.1, read on the forward strand.
ACAATATTAACGTTAAGAGATAATTATTATATTCCGTTATATTATATTGTTATATATATATTATTATATTATATTATGTTTAAATTGAGCTTCAATTATGATGTTGCATTGTTAACAACAATGGTCTTACCTGCATCACCGCTATAACTTCCAATCGTCAGCTTGTACTGTGAGGCTGCATCTCCAACAACAAATGTCGTGTATGTAGCATATTTCTTATTGTTCTTCTTATCAGTGAGATTTATTCTCAGCTCGTATGTACCACTGGACGTCAAACGGTGTACATGTTTGTTGCCTTAATAATAACATTAAATGTATGTGTCATTATAATACGTTATTTTAATTGGCTAACATCAATCTCGCGTTATTTTGAAATTAACATTTATTTCTAAATGAATTATAACATTCCTGATTACACACGTTTCCACAATAAAGTGCACGGGTAAATAAAAGAAAAACTTGATTGTAATCGTGTTTTCATGATCATATACATGTAGCGAAAAAAATGTAATTATAAGTATTGAATGCTTCTTTTAGTAATTTCATATGGTTGTAAAATTGTTGACCGTGCACACATTTTAAACTTCATACAAAATGTAGTTCGATAAACGCTTTCACATCCCAATGAATTTACGAAAAAGAAACATTAAAGTTTTTAATAAAGACGTATAACCATGAACAAGTTGTTTTCATACATATGTTACAATTAAAAACATCGTTTTGAGTATATGACAGGCGTTAACGTGAGACGAATTGATGAACTTTATAGGTTGTTTATAGTTATTCGATAATAATAGCCTTACTGGCAACATTTCAAACAAAAAGTGAATCAGAACATGTCACCTGTTCCAAGTTACAAGATTGCTACATGTATGCATATTTATTTTCCACACTAATGATAGTAAAAAAAAGATCGTTTTCTAAAAAAAAATAATAAATCTATCCAATTATCGACATCGCTTATAATGAAATACAAAAATGTTGGTCGGGAGAACTGACATCGAAGACGCTTTAATCGTATGTTATAATACTTATTGGTTATATGTTTTAAATATACATACCAAGCCAATATTCTCCATTGACGTTACCGAAACCATTTTCACATTCAGTCCAATTTCTCTGGAAGTTAACGGAATCGTCATATCTTTTCTGGATAATCTTCAAAGAAGTTATGAGATAAGATATTTAAACTAAAATATCAAGCAAAAACAATAGATTTAAATATTTAATGAAACTCATTCCTATCGACATTTTGCCATCAACCACAATTTACAAAATGTAACAGAATTCAGAAAATCAGATTGTTTAGTTTTTTTTTTTAATTCTAATGTCGTTTGAAAGATCTTATTATGCACTGTCTTTTTGAAGGTTTTGATATGAGTAAACAACTCATCAGTAAACTGACAGATTGTGTTGTGTGTTTTCTTGTATACTAGTATACAATTTAATGATAAACTGAGAAGAGAGTTAAGGCCCCTAATGGGTGTCTTTTATATCAGTATAAAGACGTAACAATACGCATCAAAGATTTGATTTATTTAGATAAAAAGTATTTGATATTCTTAATGTGATTTGTAATACATAAATATAATTTACAATCCTTAATGAACTTTGTTTTACCTTTTTATGTTATTAGAGTCATATGAAACCGCAAATTAAAAAAATGATTCAGATGTTTTTTTTATAACTAAATGGATAGTTTTCATTAGAAAACTTATGTACACATACTTTTTTCTGAAGATAAATTTAGAAGAAGCAATTCACTGTCATATTTTCCGTATGCAAGTGACCTTTGCATGACCCTTCTCGTAAAAATCCTGTGATAGCAGTTCGCATTTGTCTGTCATTGAAATAAACTATTAACTGATTGTACATATTATACATGTGCTCAATATCCATTCTTCGTTGTTGATTGTTTACTATAAGGCGATAATCGGTAAACTACGGCTTATAAACACGACAATTGATTAGCTGCCATATTTTCACACCATAACAGACGGAGAAAAAAAAATTGACGATTATACGATATGTTTGCGTTAAAAAAGATACAACTGTGCACTGGAGACTAAGTTTATGATATATACATGTATTGTTGCAAGAATTTCATATGACTTTAATATACTTATCGGACAAACAATTATCAAATTTAATTATGTTTTCAGATTTCTTATTATTCTTTATGTAGTATATTAAACATGCAATATCGAAAGACAGTAGGAGTTTAATTTTCTTTGTTTTGAACCGCTCGCACTTATTCTATTGTTTAATATATACTCATAACATAATACAAAATTCTAGAATATATAGAAACAGACTTCAAAGTGAGCCTGGCGAGAACAGTTTGCTCTACATTGATATCATATTTGAAAAAGTACGCACTGTCCATCCCCCACCGTCTGTATCCATATCACAATAAGCTTTTACTCCTTCTGTTTTCTTAGGGAATATTTGGTAGACACCTGAGGTTGCTTTATATTTCTTAATCTCAGTGCAGTCCTTTGAAGACATTCCACATATCCCTGCAATTTATTTAACGTATTTATTTTCATTTTTATCCTTCTTTTTGTTAACAAAAATTATAGATATCTAGAGTTTCTTTATCTTTTTTTTTATCTTTTTTTCTTCTGTCTTTCTTTTTTACCTTCATAATAATAAAAAGACATTTTGACATAATAAAAAGTCGATGTGTTTTAATTACCTTTGACTTCATGTTTTAACAGCCTGACTATCCTTGAAATTTCCTTTTCGCCACGAGACTCTATAAGATTAATATGCAAAATGTTAGCCAAATCTGTTGATTAATTATTACTCAATTTAAGCATGCTTGTGTATGCCTTTTGTTGAGAAGTAAATTTACATAAACACATTGCATTACCTTTTTTGAACAAATTCCTGAAATAAAGCCTCTACATCAACGACTTGAGTATATTCAGTCGTGTCTACTGAAATGTTTATTTTTTTTTATATTGTTCCCATTGTTGTTACCACAATTCCGTCCTCTATTCACAACGACGGGAGACACTTTTGGAGTTGAATGCTGTATTGTTAGTCTTATATTTTCTTACTGTGATATTTCCAGTTTGTTTTACCTCTGAACTTAAATAGCCTTTTGTGTCATTCGAACATTCGGGAAAGTTCTTTTTATATTCTGGTATCTTTCCCCTCTGTTTTAAACCGTCAACCTTTTCTCTAACTTACATTCGCAACTAAATATTAATATGGTGTCTGATGAATAACACTAACACTACCGATTGTTTACACCGGATGCTAGCATATAATTTCATAAGATATTAGCTTGAAATTATATGAACACGTCGAAGAGCTGTTTACATGTATACGCAGGATGGAGCTAATCCCAAACTGTTTAATAATAAACAATATATTTGTGAAAGTATGGAATGATTTGCTGCAAGACTTCTGATACATTTCGGGTTATAATAAAAATTGTTACTATTTCAATTAATGGGTCGTCAGTGGTGTTCGTTATACCATTTTTTTATCATCCACAGCCTAACACTGTTTCTATTTCTAGTGCAAAGGCTTCTTTACGTTTGCTCTGATGCAATATTTCAATTGTTGATCTACTTTTCCTATGTATAAACCTCTAAGGTAAATATGTATATGTAACGCTTAAACAATTATACTGACCTTCTAGGATCCATTTTATATCATTCTTCAACTGTTTGTTCATCTTAACTACATCTTTATACACCGCTATATCTATTAAAAAGACAGTATTTGAATATGACACAAACACAGTTATCCCTTTTAATCTGATACAATTTGTTTTACATAAGTGGATTTTTATCAAGGCATTGCTCTACTTGTTTAGTATCAATCAGGTCGTGAGTAGATTTTAAGTGTTTTTGTTTTGGTATTACATAGTTTTTTTATGATTGTTTGTCAAAGAGAGCGAATATACAACCATGGCAAAGAGATCAATTGAAAATCAAGAAGCATCAGACAAACAACTATAAACAATGACAGTGCTTGTTATAGGAATTTTGTAACTCAAACGCACGTCTTGTGTACACAATTTTAACTCGGCACGGTATTAACGATCATAAACCGGGTCAAACTCCTGTGCTACAAGGGGTAATTAGTACCTAGTCAAAATATGCACTCATTGTGCTGCTCTGGTTTTTTTTTTATTAGCGATAAACACTCTGAGGCTGACCTTATGAGCCGAATATATCTCTGCCTTTAGTCGGTTGACTTAATGTACTTTGTTCGTCAGTGTCAGTCTATTCGGAAAGACTCCATGTTTTCCTTTAAATGCCTTGTGTTAAATGTTGTCGTTATGTTGCATACATTTTGATCGTATGCTCAAGTTTTATTTTATTGATCCTTTCTCATTTTCAAAATCTCTGAACTTGGCGCTTTCGACAATATATTTTAAATTAAAAAAATAAATTAAATCATAAATACATAAAAATATCAGATGCTTACTTTTGAGTATAGATTGTGTATCTTTCTTAAGTTGTGTAACGTCTCTGGCTTCATTTTCATGCAGACATATCCCTATAAATTAAAGTAGTTATAATATTTCAATATGAAATCAATCTTAAAGCGTTTATTTTTATTTCAATAAAATGATGGAATTTTTTTTTTAGTATTTTGAATGTTTTTTTTCTATATATAATACTTTGTAATCTAATTTAAACAACCCCCTTTAATGTAATTATATTTGTGACAATTTTTTTTAAAGAAGAGCTTTTTGTTTGTCATATGACACCCTAAGTGTAATATATCAACGATTTAAAAAGCAACATTAAACGCAAGCCTTGGATATCAGATGGAAAATATAAAGCTCAAACATATCAAACGAATTGAAAACACTTGTCATATTTCCGACTTGGCATTCAAAATTGTAGGAATAGACCCCAAATCTAATCTAATTACATGTATGTCATGATGGATCAATTAAACGAAAATAAAAACATAAAATAGTAATGTTTTTTTTTTCTTCTGTCACGTGTTTTAAGATAAAAAATAAAACATCCGTATAGATGTTCAAAAATAAAGATTAACTTTAAAAATTAGAATATAGTTATATTTGCAAAGCAGAGGAGTTTCTGCATGTTTCAGGTTAGAATATTTTTTAAAAGCGATAATCCTCTTGACATATATTCCTCCTCTCTGATCAGTAGTATATCATTTAATAAAAAAAATATTGACGCAATGTTATTCAAACTTTGATAAAATTCATGATGCTTGAGTTGTACAATATGCATGCTTCACATTGGAATAAACATTAGAGGGTTTCTCGAAAGATGTACCACTAGTTATGAACATACAAAAGGATCCAAAAACGGTAATTGTACCTTGTAATTCGTGTAAAATATCATCAACTCTAGTCTTCTCCTCTGATTCTCTATATGTTCTCAAACCTGAAATTAAATTTGATATCTAAAAGTGTGTTTTGTATTTAAGTTATCTTCACGTGCCATGGATATGCCATAGCGGAAACGTTTTTAATCAATCCAAATCAGATTCGTTTACTTATGTAACTGCCTAATTTAAAATGTTGTCAATATTTACTTTCCTTTATATTTTTATCTATTATTGACCTGTTGCACCCATAACAAGATACCTTTTAAAATTATTTTTAATCACAGTTGTTAAATTTGTTAAGCCCTAGCTACAAATGTTCACATCACCTTACATTTTTTCATTTTTTTACAGAGGATGACCTTGAGGTCACTCCGATGTATTGTTATCGCTTAAATTTCCGTCATTCATAAATTCTAGTCAAATTAGTTTTGGGTTTTCAACACCAGTGAAAAAAGTGCATTTTCATACCTGCGATTTCTGTTCTCCGGTTGTACGATGTTTCAACAAAATATGGAATCATTTCAGTTGTTGATTTAGTGGTGAAAATTTGACTGAATTATATCTTAATAAATACGATTTTATATGTTTAATTGGTGTTTCAGAAAGAGGTCAGGTGCTCTTGTTCATTCATAAAATTATCGTTCATTCATAAATTTATCGTAAAATAAAAATCACTACACAGGTTATACGTGTAGTGTAAATGACCACCTGTAATCTAAAAATAGCGGTCTCACTAATAACGACAAGTAGAACTTTTAGCGACAAGAAGCGTCAAGAACGGACAAGAAGAATAAATTAAGCGACAAGAAGACTATTTAGCGACATGAAAACTTCTCGTACCGCATGAGGATGACACATATCAAATGAACAATTATGTGTGGGACTTAGTTTTAAGAAATGATGTCATAGTAACACTATGAAAAGATTTTTAGTAAGCTGAAATATATATTTATTTTTTACATGTTTATGTCTTGTAAGTTATTTTATTTCTGTCCCATTTTTCAACATTAGCGTCTCGAAAGGTGAAATGTTTTAAATGAATGGTTAATTTAAATTAATTATGAAAATTGTTAAAATTAAATAAATAAAAGTAATTATTGCCCAGTTACAAACACTTCCAGGGGATAATCCATAATTACCCCCAACTTTAGCCTGGTAAACTTGTTGTCTCCTTGTGAAATATAAAACATATTAAAAATGATTTCCTGCTTAAGTCTTTAATTGATATAAAGTCAAAACCTTCTTGCTTTTCACTAGACAACCATGTCCTGTCAGGTTTAATTCTTATATATGTAGATGAAAAATAAAAGTGTCCCAAAACATTAACATGGCAGCAATTGCTTTTACAGCCTTTAAGGCTTTGATTTTTTTACAGAAGAGTGTCCACCATGCACTTGCACTGCACTATAATAATAGTAGAATAGAATTATCATATATACAAATAGATGAAAATGATATTTATCGGTCGTCCAACTGTCTATATCAATCTGCTCAGCTCTTAATAAAACTCCATATCACGGCTTTGTGACGTCAAATACGTTGACCTGGCCTTAATAAGTTTGACCCGGACATATCAGCGACGTCATAATGTTTGAACCGACGTTGATAAGTTTGACCCGAACTTATCAAGTAAACTTCCGGTTGCTGGTGGAACTAAGACAATACTTCCAAAAGACGCAAATGCAGCCCGATAAATCGATTATCAGGTTATCGGCATATTAATATTGTAAAATATCAGCTGCTCGACATAATATGAAGGCTTTTTGATCTCGTTCGCTGCGCTTACTCGACAAAAAGCTTAATATTATGTCTCGCAGCTGATATTTTACGATATCAACATGCAGACAACCTGATAATCGGTACATACATGCAATCGTAATATTAATAATATATATAACAACAAACCAGTGTATTCTCTACGACTATTATTATACAAGTATAAGAGTCCAAGGTATACTGATTTCTTGCACTACAATATAATAGTTATTACGGTGAGGTTGAATTTCCTGTCATTTATTCATCACCCAAGCACGAACTTGTATCAGAAAAAAATATCTCTGTAAATTAATCCAAGTTTCAGGTATAGAGATGTGATCTGTTTCTGTGACATGTGCTTTTGACCATCCACAAGAACCTGCGGTCATCCGATGTTCAGTACTTCAGTACTTTGATTTTCTGTTGTATCTATTACTTCCCAATTGGTATTTTTATTCATCGTCTTGTAATATACAGTACTTGCAACCTTAGGCGTTACTGTTTTAGCGATCAATCAGCGGTCATCGATCAGTCACCGATCAGTCAAGTTCGCGTCAAACTCACGTCAGCAATCCGTCAGACTTATAGTAAAAGTAATTGACTGATCGGACTGATCGGACGGATAGTATCGATTGACCTTGCTGACGGATTGAACTTTAATACGTCACATGATATACTAATACAAATTACGGAATCTTAGTTTCGTTTAATTTAATTAAAATGGTGAACCGTGAAATACCAACGTTCAAGTACAACTGATTTTTTATTAATTATATAGCAAAGTTTTATGAATTGAAATGAAAAGAAATGCACAAATAAAATCTAAATTAAAATATTATCATTAAAGAATGGTCTTTTTCATTTTTATTTAGGTTATATTATATTTTCAAACGCGGCAAGTTCTAAAACGGTGTCTATATCAGTCGCGATTTTGATTTTATTATATTAAAAAAATACTCGAGAAAACGAAATGAAGGGACCAGTTATTGAAAATTTTAGTCTATTATTTTCAATATTTTAAATTTTTGTATTCTTATCATCATAAAATTCAGTAAAAAAACTTATCACAATCACGGCCTTTCTATATTCTTGTCACAATCAAAGCCTATAAATAACAAATTACAAAATATGCTAGTTTTTTTATTAACAAGAAATATCAATAATTTGCAAACAACATTACATTATATTTTACTGATATTCTTTTTTGCCTTATCAAAAAATAACCATTCCTAAACTATAAAAAGTACAAAAATCCAAAGGTGGTCATAATATTCTATGAAAATGAAGAATAATTTCATGTTTGTTCAACAAAAACAAAACGTTAACTTTAAGCAGATTTATTCTTGAATTATTCACATTTTGTACAAAGTACATATCAAATATATTTATAACAACTCATTGCAATTGAAGTTACAATATTTTCAAATATGAGAAGGAACATTTGCATTTTCAAAAGTACATAAATCCAATGGCGGTCAATAATTTCAATAAAATATAGAAATATTTACATTTTAGGCAACGCCTACAAAAATTTAGTATCTTTTTCATTAAAGTAAACATAATTTATGAAGAACAACCAATCCTGATGAACAAAAAGTACTGAAATCATACGGCGGTTAATAATTTGTATCAAAATAAAGCAATAACTGCAATCTTATTCCACAAAAAAAAAAAAGTTTAAGTATTTTAATTCTTATTATATCCTATTATAATTAAAAGACTTGTCTTGAGATGTTTAAAATAACTGATTTTCAATAAGATAGTTTCATTTTTGATAAAAAGAAGAATAATTTGGGTTATTTTAAATAATGCGAATAAAATTTTAGTATGATTTTTCTGACGTTCTTTTAATTCTATTGAAAACTACCTACTCTAAACTATAAAAAGTACAAAAATCAACTGGCGGTCAATAATTTCAATAAAATGAAGAAATATTTGCATTTTAGGCAACGCGTACAAAAATTAAATACCTTTTTCCTTAAAGTAAACATACTTTATGAAAAACAACCAATCCTGATGAACAATTGTACTGAAATCATATGGCGGTTAATAATTTGTATCAAAATAAAGCAATAACTGCATTCTTATTCCACAAAAATAAAAGTTTAATTATTTTAATTCTTGTTATATCCTATTCTAATTAAATGACTTGTCTTGAGATGTTAAAATTAACTGATTTCAAATAAAATAGTATCATTTTTGATAAAAAGAAGAATAATTTTGGTTATTTTAAATAATGCGAATAAAATTTTAGTATGATTTTTCTGACATTCTTTTAATTCTATGAAAAACAACTTACTCTAAACTATAAAAAGTACAAAAATCCAATGGCGGTCAATAATTTCAGTAAAATATAGAAATATTTGCATTTTAGGCAACGTGTATAAAAATTTAGTATCTTTTTCATTAAAGTAAACATACTTTATGAAGAACAACCAATTATGATAAACAAAAAGTACTGAACTCATATGGCAGTTAATAATTTGTATCAAAATAAAGCAATAACTGCATTCTTATTCCTCAAAAAAAAAAGTTTAAGTATTTTAATTCTTATTATATCCTATTCTAATTAAAAGACTTGTCTTGAGATGTTAAAAATAACTGATTTAAAAAAAATTAGTATCATTTTTGATAAAAAGAAATATTTCAGTAAAATATAGAAATATTTACATTTTAGGCAACGCCTACAAAAATTTAGTATCTTTTTCATTAAAGTAAACATAATTTATGAAGAACAACCAATTCTGATGAACAAAAAGTACTGAAATCATACGGCGGTTAATAATTTGTATCAAAATAAAGCAATAACTGCAATTTTATTCCACAAAAAAAAAGTTTAAGTATTTTAATTCTTATTATATCCTATTATAATTAAAAGACTTGTCTTGAGATGTTAAAAATAACTGATTTTCAATAAGATAGTTTCATTTTTGATAAAAAGAAGAATAATTTGGGTTATTTTAAATAATGCGAATAAAATTTTAGTATGATTTTTCTGACATTCTTTTAATTCTATTGAAAACTACCTACTCTAAACTATAAAAAGTACAAAAATCCAATGGCGGTCAATAATTTCAATAAAATGAAGCAATATTTGCATTTTAGGCAACGCGTACAAAAATTAAATACCTTTTTCCTTAAAGTAAACATACTTTATGAAAAACAACCAATCCTGATGAACAATTGTACTGAAATCATATCGCGGTTAATAATTTGTATCAAAATAAAGCAATAACTGCATTCTTATTCCACAAAAATAAAAGTTTAATTATTTTAATTCTTATTATATCCTATTCTAATTAAATGACTTGTCTTGAGATGTTAAAATTAACTGATTTCAAATAAAATAGTTTCATTTTTGATAAAAAGAAGAATAATTTTGGTTATTTTAAATAATGCGAATAAAATGTTAGTATGATTTTTCTGACATTCTTTTAATTCTATGAAAAACAACTTACTCTAAACTATAAAAAGTACAAAAATCAAATGGCGGTCAATAATTTCAGTAAAATATAGAAATATTTGCATTTTAGGCAACGTGTATAAAAATCTAGTATCTTTTTCATTAAAGTAAACATACTTTATGAAGAACAACCAATTATGATAAACAAAAGTACTGAACTCATATGGCAGTTAATAATTTGTATCAAAATAAAGCAATAACTGCATTCTTATTCCTAAAAAAAAAAGTTTAAGTATTTTAATTCTTATTATATCCTATTCTAATAAAAAAAAGACTTGTCTTGAGATGTTAAAAATAACTGATTTAAAAAAAATTAGTATCATTTTTGATAAAAAGAAATATGTCAGTAAAATATAGAAATATTTGCATTTAGGACATATTATGAAGAACAACCAATCCTGATAAACAAAAAGTACTGAAATCATATGGCAGTTAATGATTTGTATCAAAATAAAGCAATAACTGCATTCTGATTCCTCAAAAAAAAAGTTTTAAGTATTTTAATTCTTATTATATCCTATTCTAATTAAAAGACTTGTCTTGAGATGTTAAAAATAACTGATTTAAAAAAAATTAGTATCATTTTTGATAAAAAGAAATATTTCAGTAAAATATAGAAATATTTACATTTTAGGCAACGCCTACAAAAATTTAGTATCTTTTTCATTAAAGTAAACATAATTTATGAAGAACAACCAATCCTGATGAACAAAAAGTACTGAAATCATACGGCGGTTAATAATTTGTATCAAAATAAAGCAATAACTGCAATCTTATTCCACAAAAAAAAAAGTTTTAGTATTTTAATTCTTATTATATCCTATTATAATTAAAAGACTTGTCTTGAGATGTTAAAAATAACTGATTTTCAATAAGATAGTTTCATTTTTGATAAAAAGAAGAATAATTTGGGTTATTTTAAATAATGCGAATAAAATTTTAGTATGATTTTTCTGACATTCTTTTAATTCTATTGAAAACTACCTACTCTAAACTATAAAAAGTACAAAAATCCAATGGCGGTCAATAATTTCAATAAAATGAAGCAATATTTGCATTTTAGGCAACGCGTACAAAAATTAAATACCTTTTTCCTTAAAGTAAACATACTTTATGAAAAACAACCAATCCTGATGAACAATTGTACTGAAATCATATGGCGGTTAATAATTTGTATCAAAATAAAGCAATAACTGCATTCTTATTCCACAAAAATAAAAGGTTAATTATTTTAATTCTTATTATATCCTATTCTAATTAAATGACTTGTCTTGAGATGTTAAAATTAACTGATTTCAAATAAAATAGTATCATTTTTGATAAAAAGAAGAATAATTTTGGTTATTTTAAAAAATGCGAATAAAATTTTAGTATGATTTTTCTGACATTCTTTTAATTCTATGAAAAACAACTTACTCTCAACTATAAAAAGTACAAAAATCCAATGGCGGTCAATAATTTCAGTAAAATATAGAAATATTTGCATTTTAGGCAACGTGTATAAAAATTTAGTATCTTTTTCATTAAAGTAAACATACTTTATGAAGAACAACCAATTATGATAAACAAAAAGTACTGAACTCATATGGCAGTTATTAATTTGTATCAAAATAAAGCAATAACTGCATTCTTATTCCTCAAAAAAAAAGTTTAAGTATTTTAATTCTTATTATATCCTATTCTAATTAAAAGACTTGTCTTGAGATGTTAAAAATAACTGATTTAAAAAAAATTAGTATCATTTTTGATAAAAAGAAATATTTCAGTAAAATATAGAAATATTTACATTTTAGGCAACGCCTACAAAAATTTAGTATCTTTTTCATTAAAGTAAACATAATTTATGAAGAACAACCAATCCTGATGAACAAAAAGTACTGAAATCATACGGCGGTTAATAATTTGTATCAAAATAAAGCAATAACTGCAATCTTATTCCACAAAAAAAAAAGTTTAAGTATTTTAATTCTTATTATATCCTATTATAATTAAAAGACTTGTCGTATAGGGGCCTTATATTAATTAGTTAACAATGCTTAAGAAAACTTAATTAATACAATATCGTGTACTATAATGCATTAAATTGTTTTAATTTAGATAATTTACTCACTTATAAGAGATTTAACTCCTTTATGTATGGCAATATTAATTCTTACTAATTTTATGGATGTTAAGTTAAATATCTTTATTTTTTAGAATTTATTAAGTTGCATTAAATAAAACACTTTAATGTTAAGGAAACTTAATTAAGGAGTTTTCATCAATTATACTGTTTTAAATTGTTTTAATTAAGTTCATTTACTAACTTATGATAGATAAATCCAACTTAGTTAAGTCATTTTATTTTTTATATTTATCTAAAATGTATAAATTTAAAAGCTTTATTTTTAATATGGCATAACTAAGGCAAGTTAACTGTTATGGTGTATATATACAGCGAAACATTACCACGCATCCATTCTTGGAAGTGAAGCAGCATTTCAATTCGACGAAGCTTTTATTTCGGAAGACGCCAAACTATGTGACCTAATAATGGATATTCACATGATTAAAATGGTAAGTAGAATCAAAGTTGATCACTTCTAGTTTGACATTCAAAAATCAATTAAATGAACAAATTACAAAAATATACTGTAAAACTAAAGAAAACACACGAAGTGAAAGTCAACAGGTAACTCTGGCTTCATATGAAAAACTTACAAGCTTTTCATTCATATTGAACATATTATACCTCCACTCGATGGGGGTATGATCTGGTATATTGAAATAACCTGGTCCATCCGACCGAATGCCATTGCAACAAGTGGTCTATTCAATATATTACTTTACATACACGGGACATAAGTAGAGAAAGATTTTGGTTACTGTCCGACATCGACATCCTATGTGGTGTTTTTTTTTATTTGTATGGTAAACTCAGTCTTGTGAAAAACTCTACCGAGTCATCGTGCGAGAGAAATTGCGTCTCAAGACTAGTACAGTTGCACAAATACCCTGACCAAAAATGTTATCTGCTTAATTCAGGGGCGGATCCAGCCATTTTAAAAAGGGGGTCCAACTATATGTCCCGATTCAAATGCATTGAGCGGCCAAAAAAGGGGGGTTCGAACCCCCCCCCCAAGAATGGAGGCTTTTGATTGGTCAATAGATGGGGTATTTTTGCACATGTTCATGAATTTATTCCGCTGCAAGGGAAATTTGCAGCGATTTTGATATCACCGAGGTATTTGTCATTAATTACAGGTCTAAGTTTACCCTTTTTCTTCTTGTCTCGTATGAGCCTCCTTTATCAGGAGCACCACCATGAGTTATGGCGTAGAAAGGAGGACATTTGGAGCCTGTTTCGGTACAGATTAATGTGAGCATTTGCCTACCAAATTCCCTACCAAATTCCCTAGCCAGGCCGTGACGGGTTTTATTACCAGAAAGTTAATCGTCCAAAAACAATATATACAATGCAATAGAAAATATAAAATAAAACATACTAACTAGATCACACGCTCACCTGATTCGCTAAGGCCTCATAGTATAAAAAAGTGCAAAACTATACATAAAATGGAACAATATCACCCCGGATGCCCCACAAATGCCTTGGCCAAATACATTTAAGGTAATAACGAGGAATCCCCATTCGGTTAGGACAAAATACATATCAAAACCGACTCTTCTAAATGCCCTGCTGTAACAACCCTTCACTTAGACGCTTGTAACGAATTTGTCAAGGGATTTGTCTTTTGGTTTTGTGCGTTTTGATGATATTCGGTGTAATTAAAACGATATACATGTATCATAGGAAGGAGTGGCAATTGCAAAAAATACAAATCTTGGGTCTATAAATATTCCTCGCCTTTCAGGCTCGTGAAATTTCACCGCCCCGCGATTTGTAATTTTCACAAATACCACTCCTTTCGATGATGTATCTATTGATAAATCTACCGAATGATGTTACATTATAAACGCACGAGTGACAGCATCTCGGTGAAGGGTAAAACATACAATGACCGGGAAAAACATATGCCGGTAAAAATGCATGTACGCCTGGAAAATACCCCGGCAAAGGATAAAAATGTCTCAAACACTTTCTGAAATATCTCGTATTTGTGAAAGAGCAAAGGGCGTAAGTATTGACGTGAATCGGTTAATTCGAGCAAACAAACAAAAGACAAACCAACATCACAAAAAAACAAAAAAGTACACAAATGATACACAGGGATTGTATTTTCTCTGGCTGTGACATAATTTTGTATCTAAATATCCTATGTTTATTTTTCAGATTGTTTTGTTTTGTGTATGTGCAACAACAGTGAATGCCATTATTCCCCAACCACAAGATGGAGCGACATTAGACGAACTTATTGAGTACTATTTCAGCCAGTTATACACGCAAGATGAAATACTGGGTTTCCTGCTGTTTCTGCACAATGTGATGATAAGCAAGAGAACTCTGAAAAGAATTTTGAGGAGATTAAATTTGAGAAGAAGAGGTGTTGAAAATCTTTTGCCTGATATTGTACGTAAAATTGTTGACCTGCGACGTTTTGGATACGACCAAGTGGGATATCGCACAATGTGGAGATTGCTAAATACATTATACGGTGTGCGTGCAACCCAAGAGACAGTCAGAATTGCTTTGAGTGTAATTGACACTGACGGTGTCAATGCTAGAAGACGAAGACGGCTTATTAGAAGATCATATAACAGCAGAGGACCTAATGATTGTCTTCACGTGGATGGGTATGACAAACTTAAGCCTTTCGGCATTTCAATACATGGTTGTATTGATGGGTTTTCCAGAAAAATCATGTGGCTCACTGCCAGTCATACCAACAAGAATCCACGGTACGTTGCTCTTTACTTCGTGGAACACTTAAAGAAGTACAAGCGTGTGCCAAGATCAGTTAGGACTGACGCGGGAACTGAAAATGTTCTTATTCACAGAATCCAAATGGCCTTACGATATCGCCACCGTGATCCTTCGGCTGGAGTTCATAGTGTATCAGTTGGTCGGTCAACTGCAAACCAGAGGATAGAGATGTTATGGAGTTTCTTAATGCGAAATTTTACAATTTTCTAGAAAAATTTATTTAACAGTCTTGTAGAAGAGGGAATTTTAAATAATACTGACCCTTTACATTTAGAATGTGTTCGATTTTGTTTTTTGCCTATCATTCAGTTGCATTTAAACCAGTTCGAAGAAATGTGGAACACCCATCGAATCCGTCAGCAAGGATTCGCGGAACAATATTATGGGATTCCTAATGTCATGTATTTCCAGCCTATCATTTACGGAAAATTGGACCAATCGTTTGCACTGCCCTGTGGTGACACTGTATTAGATGATATTGCAGATCAATACACTGAACAAACACTTCACCGTGGAGTTTCACATGAGTTTAGGCAATTGGTATCCTTGGTTACAGGACTGACCATTGAAGACTTTGATGTAGTACAAACGCCTGATGAGGCTAAAACCTTATATCGTCATCTCATATCTTTGATGTTGCACACCATTTTTGCTTAGCTTCTATTAAAATATACTTTGAAAAACGATCTCGTCTTTGATTTTTAGCCTATTTATTGACATCTTCGAAAAACCCATCTTCGCTAGCCAAGGGTTACGATTCACTTCCCTTCTCTAGGGAATTGGATCGTAACCCTTGGCTAGCGAAGATGCGGAAAACCAGGAGTGCCTCCATTACACACTCCTTCATCACCCTAGGTCCAATCTCTATCCAGAGTTATCGATCCATACTCTCCGTATAGGGGGGAGTATGGACCGGGAACTCTGGATATATTGCATGCCCTGGGTCAATTGAAATAATTTTCTTCATATTTGGAACATTTGTATCGTTGACGCTGATTGGTTGTATTACGCTGTTAAAGTGCGAGGTTTGGCATGCCACAAAACCAGGTTCAACCCACCATTTTTTCCTTTAAAAATGTCCTATACCAAGTCAGGAATATGGCCATTGTTATATTATAGTTCGTTTCTGTGTGTGTTACAATTTAACGTTGCGTCGTTTGTTTTCTCTTATTTTTTAGTGTAAATTGACATTGCGATAAGACGTGTCACGGTACTTGTCTATCCCAAATTCATGTATTTGGTTTTGATGTTATATTTGTTATTCTCGTGGGATTTTGTCTGATGCTAGGTCCGTTTCTGTATGTGTTAGTTACATTGTAGTGTTGTGTCGTTGTTCTCTTATATTAATGCGTTTCCCTCAGTTTTAGTTTGTGACCCCGATTTTGTTTTTGTCCATGGATTTATGAGTTTGAACAGCGGTATACTACTGTTGCCTTTATTTATAATGCGTTATAATCTATAATCAATCAGAATGATGAAGAACATTAAACGATCGCGCGTAATATTTAATACAAGGATTCTGACTGCCGTTCGAGTCGACAATCAGAGAAGGAAGTTATTTCTATAAAAGAAAAAAAAAACAAAAATACACTTCATAACGTTTATCTGGAAAGGTTATAAGTGTTCGATTCTTGCAATTCCATTGAAAATAAGCTTACAACTCCCTACTTTTCTAAATTCCGTCCCAACAAGAGCCTCACCATTTATTCATACCTGTCAACCACTACCAGAAAATTTGACCAATTATTGATCATTATTGATTTCCCCAGTGTCTATCAGCAGTTCATGTTGATCAGTTGTGTTAACGTTGCATGCCATTTCCCGCAACATTAATACATGCAGTCGATGTATTTTCAAAATGTTACATCGTAAGGGTTGTCGAGTTCAAGTTACGTTTTATACATGTTTTATTTTTAATAGTACATTGACCATTTGCATTATATCTTTAATTTATTTGTGTAATCTTTTGGCAAAAGTTTTTTTTACTGAACACTATTTAAAAAAAACAATTAACTTACGGGAAAACGAATTTTTATTTTCAAGATTCGTCTCTTTGCCTTGCATGGATATGATGTTTTAAAACAAATGGTTGCAAACACATGAAACACAGCCGTACGCGTAATCATTGTTTACATTTATTCAGTCTGAAAATCAGGATCTTGTTTATCATTCAAGCGTTTGGACTACTTTATACATCTGTTTGTAGTTCTTTGCATGTGAAATTCATCTTCGTCACAAAACGATTCCAGTTCTTGTCTAATATATATGTTCTTTTATTAAATGATATGAGCAAATAAGCCATAATACGGATAAATCAGCATGTGCAATACTGAAAACCTTTCACTGTCAATATAAATCAAGATTTATTATTAGCCAACTAAGTACATTATTGCCAAAAATTATTTATTATTATAAACCCTAACTGGGGTTAATACTGTAACAGACAAACTGGGCATTAATATAGGGCCATTACAGAAAAACAGGTGCCATTACAGAAAAATAGGGCCATTACAGAAAAACAGTGTTTATATCAAATATAATAAATTTAACATGGCCGCCGATTTTCAAATATAGGGATCACTGCTCATCCTGTTTTTCAACACATAACTTCTGTTAACTGTTGAACTTTTGACGCATGTACAACAATCACTTTTCCGTTGTGGCGTCAGATATTTTGTGTTATTACGTCAAATTCTTACGGGAACCTGTGTGATATCTAGTAATGGCGGCCAAATAACAATAAGGTGTATTATTACAGACCTTGGACATATAACAGGGCCATTATAAAAACACCCATTCAATAATACAATATTATTGATTTGGACTGGATTTTGACCAATTCTCTGACTGGCTACCGAAGATTTATGAAAAACAATAATTTTGGGTGGTGGTAAAGTCTTGTGGTCTTAATAAGGCTGCTAGATGGTATTTTTTGTTGTTGTGAGATTAACATTTACCATTTGCTTTACCCAATTCTAAACGGTTGATTTCACAAATTGTCCCGTGTTGTCGTCAGTAGCGAACACAACGGAAAATTTGCATTGAATTCCGTCCAGTGAAGTTGAATAGACAATGCATGTGAAATAGTGCAGCCACGCATATTTTAAGCATCTTTAAAACACGTGCGTTTCTTGTTTATGAAAAGAAAAAGAACTGTAGGCGGATTCCTGTTTTCATTTAAAATTATATACATTTGAGCATTAGGTACAGATGGGGCAATATGCGTAATTGTTTCTCCATAGGCGGTAATGGTAACGTTTTCTTCTGTTGCTCAGCCCATATCGTAAACTTGAATATGTATGATGGCTTGTTTTGAAGGTGAGACATTTTTACATATGTGGTTAAATTTTCGGGGTACGAAGTGTGATTCATTTTTCTGTAAATTAGTATACCCCGAAAATCTTTTCGTGATGCGGCTCTTCATGGTAAAAAGTCCCTTTTTTCACAAAATTATTTCTTTGAAAATTTAATATTTTGAATACATATAATAACTCCATTTTTATTCTAAGGTTCTATACTTTCCAGATCAACACAAATGGTTAAGCTCAGTTACTTGTTAAAAATTGAAACATGTCCGATATCACTACACAGAGATTTTTTGTTTACAACCTCAATCGGAGGCGCGTTAGGGATATTGTCCCAGATGCGGAAATAAAGTTTGCAATATCCTTAGATTCAGCAGGTCTTGTTTTCTAAAATAAATTATTACCAGAACACTCGCGAAATCGCGGGCATTTTAAACTGTTGTATTAGGATGAACTTTTGTAAAAGATTTTATGTCTGGAGAATTCCAGAAAAGGCATCAAAAACTCTCTCCCTTTTTTGCAAAGTCCATTATTTTTTTCTTTTCTGTTAAACTCTATTATTTTTGCGTTTCTGGCCTCCTCCTTCCGTTAAGGAGTTGACCTCATATTTGAGTGATTTACTAACTCCGCTCGGTAAAACAGGAGGCTTCTCCATTGATTTAAAGTGAATACTAACAAAATAATTAAAACTATATACACTGTACAATTTGGAATGTCTAGTTAGGCTGCATCTGGGTCCAGGGCACACTGGCTAATCTGGCCCTGAACTCCTCGAGTGTTGGTGCAGCTGCTACTGTGTCTGGCAGAAGGTTCCAGTCTCTTATAGAGCGTGGGAAGAAGGAGTTTTTGTATACTTCCTTAGTAGCTCTTATCTGTCTTAGTCTGTGGCCACCCCTTGTTCTGTTGTCCCCAGATGTGTAGTAGATAGCTGGTTGTATCTCCACTAGTTGGTTCTGTATCTTGTAGCATAGTACGAGTCGCTGTTTAATTCGTCTATACTGTAGGGGATCCCACTGGAGTTGGTCTAATAGTCCAGTGACGCATCCTTGGGAAGTGTCTGTGTACTGGTTGTAGACAAATCGTGCTGCTTTACGCTGTACCCGGTCGATGTCTTTGATCAAGTTGGTTTGATGGGGGTCCCACACTGTGGCAGCGTACTCAATCGATGGTCTGATGAGTGCACAATAGTCAATAGGCTGTGTTTTTAACAGATGGTTTGCATCGGCCCAGGTTTCTGCGGAGAAAACCGAGGATCCTGGTTACTTTTCCTGTTATTAATGTGCTTATTCCACTGTAGGTCTTGACTAATGGTAACTCCAAGGTACTTTCCGCTATCAGCAACTTCTAGTTGGTGTCCGTGCAAGGTGTATGTTGTTTGCAGGGTGTTGCGCTTGTTAGATATCCTCATGACTGTGCACTTTTCTGGATGGAAACACATCTGCCACTTGTGTTCCCACTCTTCCAGAGTAGTGCGGTCTCTCTGTAGAGTTGCAACATCATCAGGATTTCTAATTTTTCTGTACACCAGGCTATCGTCCTCAAACAACCTTACATCTGATGATGTACAATCTGGCATGTCATTGATATATGTCAGCAATAGTAGAGGACCTAAGACTGTCCCTTGTGGAACTCCTGATATTACATCTAAAGGAGATGATGTGTGTCCTTCTAGAACAACTGACTGGGCTCTACTGATTAGAAACTCCTTTATCCAGTTCAATGTTGATCCTTTCACCCCGTAGTATGCCAGTTTGTACAAGACCACAATTATTCTTCCCCTTTGCTACAATGCTTTTTTGGTAAAATTTTATATTTGCACCGCTTCAAACATGAAATAAATGTAACTGCTGATACACATATATGCTTGTTCCTCATCGAAATATTGGATAAGGAACAAGTATTGCAGTTCAACATAACATTCTTTGTTACAACCGGGACAAGCAGGGTCCAGGGATCTAAGTACATGACCTTTGTTCATTCTCACTTTCCTGTCCTGATACAAATATTAGCCAAGGTGATTGATAATGCTACACACACGACACATGCTACAGTTGAGGAACAGTTTGACCTAGATCAAACTTTAAAGATGTTTACGACAACACAGTTTCATCCATCTAATCTTGATGATTCCCTAACATCCATCAAATCCACCATACACCAGGATGTGCATGAGCGTACAAATACACCTACCGCTACATGTAGTACGTCCAAAAAAATTTTAGCGGACCCCTTTTCTCGTATTGTAAAAAACAATAACTGAGGCTATCATGCAAACAGCAATCCAACAATCTAATAACTATACCAAATTGATGACAGCAATCACCACTTCTTGTGAAACTCTAACTACCATAAGCTATGGATACATTTGTGTGTGTGTATGTAGTATGCTAGCTACAACTCATTTATATATATATTATATATAATTATATAAATATCTGTTTGTTTATGATGAAACATTGTTCTATCAGTTGTGAAAATATTTACAGTATTATTACTCTCATATCACAATCACCTGTAGCTTAAACCCTAAAATTTTGAGTTAGGATAGCCAGTATCTCATACAGTACTTGCAACCTTAGGCGTTACTATTTCAACGATCAATCAGCGGTCATCGATCAGTCACCGATCAGTCAAGTTCGCGTCAAAGTCACGTCAGCAATCCGTCAGACTTATAGTAAAAGTAATTGACTGATCAGACTGATCGGACTGATAGAACCGATCGACCTTGATGACGGATTGACCTGTAATACGTCACATGATAAAATAATGCAAATTACGGAATCTTACTTTCGTTTAGTTTAATTAAAATGGCGACTAGTGAAAATCGAACGTTCAATGATCATGATGATACATTTTGCTTTAATAATAATAATTTAGCAAAGTTTTATTGAAAAGAAATGTACAGATAAAACCTAACATAAATACTATTATTAAAGAATGGTATTTTTGTTTTATTTAGGTTATATATTTTCAAACACGGCGGGTTTTAAAACGGTGTCTACATCGCGATTTTATTTTTTTTTATTTTCCAAACATACTCGGGAAAAGCAACGATTTGTATAGTTAGAACAAGGATTTGCATAGCTATACAAATCCTTGTTATCATCATAAAATTCATTAAAAAAAACTTATCATAATCAAAGACTTTCTATATATATTCCTGTCACAATCGAAGCCTATAAAATTTTAATAAAAAGAAGACTAATTTTGGATATCTTAAACAACACGAAATAAAATTTACGTCAGATTTATCTGACACTCTTAATTTCATAAAAAAAAAAAAACTATTCTCATCTATAAAAAGTACATAAATCCAATGGTGGTCAATAATTTTTAGTAAAATGAAGAAATATTTGCATTTAAGGCAACACGTACAAAAATTAAATATTTTTTTCCTTAACGTAGGCATATTTTATGAAGAACAGCCAATTCTGATGTACAAAAAGTAGTGAAATCATATGACGGTTAATAATGTGTATCAAAATAAATCAATAACTGCATTCTTATTCCACAAAAATAAAAGTTTAAGTATTTTAATTCTCATTATATCTCAATTCTGATTAGAAGACTTGTCTCAAGATGGTAAAAATAACTGATTTCAAATAAAATAGCATCATTTCTTATAAAAAGAAGACTAATTTTGGTTATTTTTAACAATGCGAATAAAATATTAGTATGATTTCTCTGACACTCTTTTAATTTCATGAAAAAAACTATTCTAATCTATAAAAAGTACAAAAAATACAATGGCGGTCAAGAATTTTTAGTAAAATATTTGCATTTTAGGCAACACGTACAAAAATTAAATATCTTTTTCCTTAAAGTAAGCATATTTTATGAAGAACAGCCAATCTTGATGTACAAAAAGTACTCAAATCATATGACGGTTAATAATTTGTATCAAAATAAATCAATAACTGCATTCTTATTCCACAAAAATAAAAGTTTTAGTATTTTAATTCTCATTATATCTTAATTCTGATAAGATGACTTGTCTCATGATGGTAAAAATGACTGATTTCAATTAAAATAGCATCATTTTTAATAAGTGGAAGACTAATTTTGGTTATTTTAAACAATGCGAATAAAATTTTAGTATGATTTCTCTGACACTCTTTTAATTTCATGAAAAAAACTATTCTAATCTATAAAAAATACAAAAAATACAATGGCGGTCAAGAATTTTTAGTAAAATATTTGCATTTTAGGCAACACGTACAAAAATTAAATATCTTTTTCCTTAAAGTAAGCATATTTTATGAAGAACAGCCAATCTTGATGTACAAAAAGTACTCAAATCATATGACAGTTAATAATTTGTATCAAAATAAATCAATAACTGCATTCTTATTCCACAAAAATAAAAGTTTAAGTACTTTAATTCTCATTATATCTCAATTCTGATAAGATGACTTGTCTCATGATGGTAAAAATGACTGATTTCAATTAAAATAGCATCATTTTTAATAAGTTGAAGACTAATTTTGGTTATTTTAAACAACACGAATAAAATTTTAGTATGATTTCTCTGACACTCTTTTAATTTCATGAAAAAAAAACTATTCTAATCTATAAAAAGTACAAAAAACCAATGGCGGTCAATAATTTTTAGTAAAATGAAGAAATATTTGCATTTTAGGCAATGCGTACAAAAATCAAATGTTTTTTTCCTGAACGTAGGCATATTTTATGAAGAACAGTCAATTCTGATGGACAAAAAGTACTCAAATGATATGACGGTTAATAATGTGTATCAAAATAAATCAATAACTGCATTCTTATTCCACAAAAAATAAAAGTTTAAGTATTTTAATTCTCAGTATATCTCAATTCTGATTAGAAGACTTGTCTCAAGATGGTAAAAATAACTGATTTCAAATAAAATAGCATCATTTCTAATAAAAAGAAGACTAATTTTGGTTATTTTTAACAATGCGAATAAAATATTAGTATGATTTCTCTGACACTCTTTTAATTTCATGAAAAAAACTATTCTAATCTATAAAAAGTACAAAAAATCCAATGGCGGTCAAGAATTTTTAGTAAAATATTTGCATTATAGGCAACGCGTACAAAAATTAAATATCTTTTTCCTTAAAGTAAGCATATTTTATGAAGAACAGCCAATCTTGATGTACTCAAATCATATGACGGTTAATAATTTGTATCAAAATAAATCAATAAATGCATTCTTATGCAACAAAAATAAAAGTTTAAGTATTTAAATTCTCAGTATATCTCAATTCTGATAAGATGACTTGTCTCATGATGGTAAAAATGACTGATTTCAATTAAAATAGCACCATTTTTAATAAGTAGAAGACTAATTTTGGTTATTTTAAACAACGCGAATAACATTTTAGTTTGATTTCTCTGACACTCTTTTAATTTCATGAAAAAAAACCTATTCTAATCTATAAAAAGTACAAAAAACCAATGGCGGTCAATAATTTTTAGTAAAATGAAGAAATATTTGCATTTTAGGCAATGCGTACAAAAATCAAATGTTTTTTTCCTGAACGTAGGCATATTTTATGAAGAACAGTCAATTCTGATGGACAAAAAGTACTCAAATGATATGACGGTTAATAATGTGTATCAAAATAAATCAATAACTGCATTCTTATTCCACAAAAAATAAAAGTTTAAGTATTTTAATTCTCAGTATATCTCAATTCTGATTAGAAGACTTGTCTCAAGATGGTAAAAATAACTGATTTCAAATAAAATAGCATCATTTCTAATAAAAAGAAGACTAATTTTGGTTATTTTTAACAATGCGAATAAAATAATAGTATGATTTCTCTGACACTCTTTTAATTTCATGAAAAAAACTATTCTAATCTATAAAAAGTACAAAAAATCCAATGGCGGTCAAGAATTTTTAGTAAAATATTTGCATTATAGGCAACGCGTACAAAAATTAAATATCTTTTTCCTTAAAGTAAGCATATTTTATGAAGAACAGCCAATCTTGATGTACTCAAATCATATGACGGTTAATAATTTGTATCAAAATAAATCAATAAATGCATTCTTATGCAACAAAAATAAAAGTTTAAGTATTTAAATTCTCAGTATATCTCAATTCTGATAAGATGACTTGTCTCATGATGGTAAAAATGACTGATTTCAATTAAAATAGCACCATTTTTAATAAGTAGAAGACTAATTTTGGTTATTTTAAACAACGCGATTAAAATTTTAGTTTGATTTCTCTGACACTCTTTTAATTTCATGAAAAAAAACCTATTCTAATCTATAAAAAGTACAAAAATCCAATGGCGGTCAATAATTTTTGGTAAAATAAAGAAATATTTGCATTTTTGCAATGCGTACAAAAATTTAATATTTTTTTCCTTAACGTAGCCATATTCAATAAAAAGAAAAACAATTTGGGATATTTTAAAAAATGCGAATAATTTTTGTATGATTTCTCTGACATTCTTTAAACTTTATAAACAAACCATTAATTTTAAGCTATATACAGTGAAAAAATCAAATTGTGGTCAATAATTTCCATTCAAATGAAGAAATGATTGCATTCTGGTTCAACAAAATTAAAAGTAAGAAGATACTTCTTCTTTAAGTATTCAAATTTTATACAAAATTTGTCAATAAAAGGAATTTATAGCCACAGATTGAAATTGAAGTTACAATATTTTCAAATATGAGGAGAAAAATTTGCATTTTACGCAACGCGTACATAAATTTAATATCTTTTTCCCTAAAGTAAACATAATATATGAAGAACAACCAATCCTGATGTACAAAAAGTACTGAAATCATATTGCGGTTGATAATTTTTATCAAAATATTAAATAACTGCATTCTTATTCCACAAAATAATAGTTTAAGTATTTTAATTCTTTTTATATCTCAATTCTAATGAGAATATTTATCTCGAGTTGTTGGAAATAACTGATTTCAAATGAAACAGTGTCGTTTTTTAAATAAATAGATTTGTTTTGGTAGTTTCAAACAATGCGGATGAAATTTAGATATGATTTATCTGACATTCTTTTAATTTTATGAAAAGCGACCTTTTCTAAACTATAAAAAGTTCAAAACTTCAATGGCGGATTATCGGCATTTTCGTAGGTAGAAGTTATGTATTATATATGTTTCTTATGTTTATAATATTTAATACAAAACTATTAATCAACAGAAACAATTTAACGCTTTAATTAAGCATCTAATATAACTGTTATACACAGTACTATTTTTATTTTTTTATTGCAACCAAATTAACGTGTAAATTATGGTGTCTTCGTCGAGGTCCGCGTTCATGGATCGTAAACACTGTTGAGTTCGGTTTACATAAGAATTTGAAATATATACGTATCCGTCCGATCCGTGCATAAATTTGATTTACTGATCGATCGATGACCGTTGTCACGGTAACTCCCACATAGGTTATTTGACTTATCTGACGGATCCTATGGGTCACCGATCACCGATCAGTCATCGATCAGTCAAACATCCGTCACCGATCATTCACCGATCAGTCAAGTTCACGTCAAACAGTAACGCCTAAGGTTGCAAGTACTGTATATTCAATTTATTTTATTAATATCTGCAATCATTAAAACAAGTTGTTCAATCATATACTATTCAAAAAATTATAAGATAGAATTAGAGACACTCTTTTATTCTATAAAATGAGTTTTGTGATGATTTATCTTCCATTTAAATGGGCTTCTGGGAAGTGGGTGGTCTAACAAAAAATAAAAAAAACAAAAAAAAATAAGACCCTTTTTTTTTTAAATATAGACAATCTAGATCTTTAGTGTTCCTCG
Source organism: Mytilus galloprovincialis (assembly GCA_037788925.1). Taxonomy (NCBI): domain Eukaryota; kingdom Metazoa; phylum Mollusca; class Bivalvia; order Mytilida; family Mytilidae; genus Mytilus; species Mytilus galloprovincialis. Next base: position 35,620,706 of record CM075339.1, read on the forward strand.
CTCACTTGGGCATTAAATGATCAATTAGTTATATTTTCAATAAATGTTATGTTGTTTTTAAAAAAGGAGTTGTTGGAATTGCTAGCAATTTGCGACTTTCATTTGAATTTGGGAAAAATATTTTTGTTCATAACCATGATAACGACGGAAGCACAGTTTTGAAATATTGTTATGAACGTTTTGAAAATGTCTATAATCATGGTTTTATTAAAACATCTGCTAATTTAGGTGTTAAACATGTTAAAGCTGAACGTAAGAGACAACCAATAGAAAAATATATAAAAACACAAGCAATTCTTTATTGGGCTAGATTAAATACCGAAAACATAAACCCATTACTAAAAGAAAGCTATACAATAAGTAAACACCTTGATTCACAAGGAATTTATACTTGTATAGAATGGTACTTGTAATTTATATTTGTGTATTGTCTGTTTTATAGTGTGTATATACTCTGTATGTACTGTATATTTATGTATTGCAAGTAGTGAGACTTTAATAAAATATTGAATCTGAATCTGTAAATATAAAAAAGAAGATGTGGTATGATTGCCAATGAGACAACTGTCCACAAGTGACCAAAATGACACAGACATTAACAACTATAGGTCACCGTATGGCCTTCAACAATGAGCACTGTTATCACAGATTCAACACAATAAATGAATAATGATAACTTAAGACTTGGATTAAGAATATTACAAGCAACTTTCAATTCAGAATTACTGTAAAATAAAATAACAAGTTTGAACGATATCCAAATTTTGAATCTAGACTTTTATTTACAAAAATTAGAATTACAGACCATAATTTGCTCATTGAGAAGGGCAGATATCTAAAAATACCTCGAGACAATAGAACATGTCCAATTTGTAAAACCTTAGAAGATGAAAATCACTTTCTCCTCTACTGTCAAATTAATAATGTTTTACGTTTAAAACTTTTTAATGACATGGCAATATATAGTCCTATGTTTCCAAATCTGTCTGATACTGAAAAACTAGTAGTCCTACTAAATCCTTTTAATATAAACCAAGTGAAATAAAACAATCTTTAGAACTGAGGACAGGGGACTCTTAGTTAGTTTTACTTGTATATATATAGGTAAGTGTGTGTTCAACTCAGGTATTTTATTGTTGCTGTTACTTTTGTGTATGTCAAAAGTATAATGTTACTTATATGGGTCATTTAAAAAAAATGTCGAATTTTGAAAATGAAAAATTTATTAAAAGTTACTTAGTCAAACAATCCTCTACATAAGCAAATCAAAACAAACAGTACTTTAAGAACAACATATTAAAAGATGAAATCTTAATGATTTCATACAAGAATATCTGGAAACATTTTTTGATCGGTGGTACAATATTTTGTCTATCCTGTTACCATAGATTATTTGCCAATTTTTCAGGTTGTACTGAAAAATGCCTCTAAAAATTGGTTTTCAAAGGTTGTAAAAATTACCACCAGTAATGCAAGTCTAAAATAGCAATTTATATTGTTCGGCATTTTTTCACCCTTTCAAATAAACCCAACATAATAGGATATAGCTTTCGTCTCCTTCCTCTATTTCTTTGGGGAATTGTTGCTTAATGCCGTATCGTGTGTTCCGTAGCCTGTATGCATTACATTTTATCTAAAACGTACTGTAGGTAACAATGATATAGGAAACGTGCTACTATGGATCTTTCGCCTCCTTGATATCGTCCAAACCTGTGAACGTTCCCGAAATCTATTTTATATTCAATGCCTAGTTCATTGTAAAGAAAGCACCAGAGAAGTTCTTCGGTGTTTTCATCTCTGACATTATAATAAAGTCCGGTAAAACAAAATTGTTTTTCATAGAGCGGCACTGAAGGTCGAGCACTCTTTCCTTCATGTTTTCAAGCTCTGTTTGGCAGTTGCATTCTTGCTGCTGGTCACTCAATTCTGAAAAATTTATTTATACAGACTTTTGCTTGCTCGAGTTAATATGATTTTTTTCTCGGTGACGATTTTGTTTCTGTCGCATCGAGCTTTAAAGGGGCACTAGCTGTCAAATTCATGGTCACCGATTTTACTCAAATTCTCATATTTGATTTATAACAATGTTAAACATTTATCCAAACTATTAAAAGTCTAAAATAAACAGTTTACAGAGCATGGGGTAGATACTATATAGGTTCGTTTCGTGTGTATTTTAGTCCAGACGCCATCTAATTAACTATCGATTTGTCCTCAGATGACCAGATAAGCGACGTAAACATAAATAAAGATATGAATAGATTGGGAGAGATTCGTTTGCGCCAAAAATGCGTCCTTTTGCGCCACAGCTTTTTTTCTCCAATACTACAGTGTATATACTATTCTGTACGCTATCCGGAAGTCGCGATTTTCGAAGCGATGATTTCCAACTGGCTAACAGGACGGTTTTGCCTACGGTAACTTTTCCCATCATTTGTTTACTCCTATATCTACAAAGTGCTTTGAACATCTTCAAGGTATATATAGCATCATAAATATGAGTAACTGTAACAAAAACATGCATTAGAATATAAACATTCACTTTCAAGTGAACAACTAATGATCAATGTTTCTTAGTGTAATTTCACAAAATTGAAAATTTTTGGCTGCAAAAAGCGAATTGTTATTTCACTATATCACTTTCATTATTGATTGAACAAAAAATATCAAACTTTAGATTTTTTATATATCTCGTAGCTAGTGCCCCTTTTACATCGTCAAAAAGGTTCCCTATCCCTTGGACATTGGTTTCAAGTTCCGTTTTGTCACAATAGTTCAACATTATGATCAGTATGTGAGAAAATCAAGTTTTAAAAGTACATAGTTTTCACAAAACAACAAAAGGCAGATTGCTTCTCGAAATTTCAATGACATAAAAATTGTAAAGAAACATGATTTTTTCACAAATTCGAATAAAATAAACTATTATATCCGAATAAGGGCATTCTATTTGAATGAATCAAATGGTTCTCATATTCATTTTGTATAAACATAATCTGGTAAAAAAAGAAATATTTACACAAAATTGATTTTTCGGATCGTGAAAGATCACGTACCGCTTTTTGAAGATCGTGAAAGATCTGATTCCACGAAGACGCTCAAATTATTCTTCAAATATATGATAATTAACATTTGTTATTGTTATTGAAAAAATCTAGATTGACAAAGATCCTCAATAAATTTAAGCATTTCATAGTATTAATATTTTTACCTGACCTCGACTTTGCCTCATTTCATGGATGAAGATTTTAGTTTTGAGGTCAAGTCCGTATTGCAGATTCGTTGAGCTTGAGGATAACAGTCTGTTGTTATGATGTACATATTCGGCTTCTGCAAGGTTTCAAATAACATTGAGTTCATTATCACGCATTATTTGGAAATCGTTTTATGTTTTTTGGTCTTTTGCTAATATACATTGTACCTGTATGCTATAGCGCCACGGTATTTGGTGTATGGTGTACATGTCTGTCTGCATGTATCATATTATGACGTCAATTGTATTTGATATATTGAATGATAGTAAGATGTCTATGTCTGGCTGTTGGTCAGGGTTCATATACTTTCGACCTTATGTTCCGAATTAATTGGTCAGACATTACTTTTATATATATATCAGTTTCTAAGGTACTGTAAGGATCGGAACACCTATATTTGGTACAGGATGTTTGTAGAGATATGTATGGCATGGTTCATCTGACCTTGATCTCTTTTTATGAACCATTCACAATCTTAAAGATTATTTGACACTTCTAGTGAAATCCTTAATATTACAGACGTTCAACAAATATACTATCATAAGTTAAGTAGACGAGACATATCAGCATTTACGCTCTTGTATTCTTTAGTCAGTAGTATATAGTTATGTCATTGGAAATCAATCCACATCTGCTACGTTGTATATAAACTTGCCATTTATAAAGATACAATAACATATAACTTAAGAAAGTACTGTTGCACAAAATGTTGGTCATCTAATCTAAACCAAATATTGAGACGGAAAAAAGTATTCTGGCAGTTCCTGTTGAGATTTTCTGGTTCAAAATATCCAAAATAAACACAGGCTAGGTCGACTTTTCGTCAATTTACTGAAAATCAATGATTTTGTTTGTAAAATAGGAAAATGTCATGCCATAGATAAATAATAATTGTAACTGATATGTCTTTTCTTGGTTCAAAATATCTGAAATTGAAGTCACAATCACTTTCCTCCTTCGGATTTTCAAGTTTACTTTCTTCGAATCCGATAGAACTGCTATGATATCAATGACTAAGCAAGAAAATATGTCAATTATTTGTGTTTTTTTTATGCTTTACGATAACCACGTCTGTAAATTGCAGAAACATTTGTTTGTCAAACCTGCTCTTAGCATAAAAATGAAAAATTCTAAATGGTTGAGATATAAAGGTATTGATTGAGTCTTTCTGTCACAATGTTGAGACTTTCTGGTTACTTTGTGTCATAAAGTATATCATTGTTAAAACATGGGCGTTGATGTTTCAAAGTTCAAATTAACTACGACTAGCAATTCAATATGCGTGCATTATTACTATATATTAAAGATAAACTGTTATCACAGAGATATGTCTCGCCTTTTTGTAATTTTGATTATGCAAATGTTGAAATCAAAATAGCAATTTTACCTTAACATCTTACACAAGTTCTGCAAACATTCAAAGTCAATGAACCATGACTGAGTTACATGGCTAAACAATCTCCATGTAAATGCCATTGACTTATGTTATAAGTCGTTCCCAAATCTAAATACAAAAATTAACTTGTAAACTATGTAAAAGTTTCAAAGTCAATGAAGCATGAAGAGGGGTTGGAGCTATATAATCTCCATGGAAACAATACTGGCAATTTGCATACCAAGTATCATTGACTAAACATTAAATTAACAGTCCTTCTTAAACTGATCTAATCAAAAACTAATACATGTAAACTAAGATGAGTTTCAAAGTCATAAGACTATGACTGAGGGTCCAGGCCAAATATTATCCATGGGAATGAGATGTGCCAATGCTTATACAACCGAATTTCAATTAACATTGGCCAACCACTAATGGTTCCCGTTGAAGTGACCTAATAACAAACTAATACAAAACTTACAAAAATTTTCAAAGTCAATAGACCACGCTTAAGGGGGCGGAGCCAAATTATCTCTATGAAAATGAGATTTGCCAATGCTTATACAACTGCATACCAAGTATCACTGACCTACCACTTGTGGTTCCCCATAAACTAGACCTAATCACAAACTAATACATTGTTGACGTCGTCGCCGACGCCGGAAACAGCATACCTTTGTCTCGCTTTTTGACTCCGTCAAGGCGAGGCAATAAAAACTATTAAAATAGCTATGCTACAGTTTATTTTAACTAATTAAAATGTAATTTCTATTGTAAAAATAAAGTCATTCCCAAAATGAAAATGAACAAAGAAACTATATCAATGCGCGGTACTATTCAATTTTACCTATTTACGGTTAACCTGATTTATGTTTTCTGTCTGTGGTATGTTAATTTATAAATCAAAATACAGATTAAATTTTAAGAATTCCCGATAGAAAAATGCATACCTTTACAAGTATGAATATTTTTTAATATGTATTTATAAATATGATTTGGATGAATTCGATTCCTAACAGACATTGTTTAATGCCGAAAATGCGCACATTAATAACAAATTTTTTTTGGTAAAAAACTAAGGGTGTTGCTAAACGGCGAAAACGGAACGGAAACGGAAACGGAAAGAAAAAAAATATATGGACGGAATTTAAGTGGGAAATGGAAAGAACTACAAAAACCAGTAACGAAATCACACAACAATTATTGCTGACAATAGGATAGAAGCTAGATATCAAAGTAAAAAGCAAACAGTTTTGGAAATACATAACAGCTACAAAAAAAAGCATAAGGCTATGACAAAGAGCACGTTCCATTCATCTAGGTCTATATGCACCTTAAACAATTGGAACCCTCCAGCATTATATACTTGAATAGTTCATGACAAAAATATCTCTGTCTTCTTCAGTTTTTACACAAAACACAAGAGAGGAAAAAGGTCGTCATTTAAGGGCATTCATTATTTTAAAAAGTATACTAACTATAACGGAAATGTTGACTTGTACATGTATGAAGATCTTATATTGCTGATCCTTTTTGTTTTGATAGTTTCTAGATATCGCTTATAGTTTTCAAATAATTGGCAAATACACCAGAGATTGGTAAAACCATCAAGAGCGAAGACTCCAATAACAATTTCGCCGAGCATTTCGACCTCCTTGTAGATTTTGTCTTGATAATAATTTCTGCTACCAAAAGTTTCTATCTATTTATTATATATTTCAATATACATGTAATATCAAAATATGGAAAGTGGTAAATTCGTCATATTAGGGCGATGGCTCATATAAGAAATCATTGAATGGATATTAGGTAGAGCTCAACATTCTAAACAGGTTTTCACATCAGGTTTTCGCTATTCATAGTGGTTTTCAATAGACAGCGCTTGCATTTTATTCCTATGTTTTAATTTTAGCCATGCTGGCTTACTTGGCTGGCAGGCAGGGTTATCCAACATACTTTTCAATTTTTTTCCAAGTTTAACCAAAACTGTCAGACGACTTTCTAAAAGACATGACTGTGTTCGGTAAAATTGGCCCAGTAGTTTCAGAGAAGATATTTGCAAAAGTTCATAAAGACGAAAACAGACGACGGACCCCAAATGAAGAGAAAAGTTCGATAAGCATCTGAAACATGCATTCTCTGCAAGATTCCCTAACATATATAGTATGCTCCAACATAGTGCGTAACCGGCTTGATTATTAGAATATTATCAATGCTTTTCATAAATATTGCAGTTGCAACTATGACAATGTGTTGTCATCAATGATTGCGCAAACACATAGGTAAGGATATTTACCGTCATGTTATATTTTGAAAAAGCCACATATATACTACTTAAATCGAAATTAAACAGTTACATGAAACCAGATAAAACACAATGCATGTTGGGTTTACTCATTCCTATGCCTCCGCAAGCAAAGAGTCGTGGTAAATTGGACAACATCAAACAGGTCAAACAGGCCGTTGATTCTGTGGTATATCAAGAAACTGTTCTGGGTCAGGTATTGTTTAGTAAATGATATCTTGGATAATCGGGTGTTTGGCCAGTAGAAACATCCATACGATCTGTAAATGATGCGAAGTGTAAAATAAAAATAATTTCCGTCATAAAAATAACTATCGAGTTTTCAGTTGTCTTGACATAGCATCAAAATCTTTAAAAACTACCAATACAAATAGAAAGTAACTTTCAAATTTCAACATTCCTTTTGTGTGAATGAATATAAATTAATTATAAAAAAAGAAGATGTGGTATGATTGCCAATGAGACAACAAGAGACCAAAAATGACACAGCAATTAACAACTATAGGTTACCGTACGGCCGTCTATAATGAGCTATGTTAACGGATGTCACACGTGAAGCTGGATATGTGTACCAATGCGGAGCAATTGAGATAGCTCCCAGTTTTTTGTTCTATTGTTTATCCAATTGTCTGTCTTCTGTTTTTTTGTGTCATTTTTTTTTAGTCATGGTGTTGTCAGTTTATTTTCGACTTTTGAGTTTGAATATCCCTTTAACGGGTATCTTTCGCCTATCTTTTAATGTTTTCAACTATATCGTAAAACAACAAACTGAATGAGTGACACTATTTTCAATTGTATTTACTATGAAATCGAATTCAGTGATCACGGCTACTTGAAATGGATTGAATTTTCTGAGAAGAATTAAGCGGCATGATATACAAAGCAGTTTTGACAATATGATTTTGAAAACTCTAGACATGACTAAGACTAACTTGGTAAGGGCACTTTGCAAAACGTATAATATCCATGTAGGCTACTAAATTCCCGCCACTTTTTTCGCTTTAATTCGTATTTATTGATTTTAATTTCTAGGAATTATTGTGCTTTTTTTGGCGTTAATACCAAACTGCAAACTTCAGTATTGTAATTGAGTGAGAAAGGCTTTGTATAGAGAGTGATTTTGTCAATTTTACATAAATATAAAGTGTTTTCGAGTTTCTATTCTAGTTCCCGGGTTTCCTTATCGGTTGTTGTCCATACAGCATTGCCCCATTAGGTTTCTTTTACGTTTTCTTTTCTTTCCATTATATCAAAGAATAATATCAACAATTCAGAACAACGCAACAAAATACACCACATCACTAATCTTGATTCAAGGCAAGTAAAAAAGAAACAAAGAAAAAACGATGAAAAACATTTACCAACAAATGTATTACTTAAAACCTTTCTATCGAATCGAGGCCAAAGTACATCTTTTTGGCCGTATGTAAAGTTCTTTTTGTGTCGTTGGGTTACTATCTTATTGACATTTATCCAACATTATTATGTAAAAGAGAAAAATCGAACAGACTATTCTAAATCGCATGAAAGACGTACGCATGACCTTATCAAATATTTCAAAAACACACAGTCTCATCATCCCCTACTAATTTAAATAATTTATGCTTTAAAATCCTTTATTCTAAATTTATTCTTCTACTTTATTTTCTTGTTAACATGACTGTATTACTAAGTATACTATATAAAACATTCCTATATAGATAAAGTTACCAAAAAGAAAAGATGTAAATTCTTTCAGTTCCGTTTTCCGTTTCCGTTGTGGAGCAACACCCAAAAACTAAACAATCGAACAGGACCCCCTTTTCTAGGTTTATTTTTTCGTACACATTATTTCAGGATGAGTTCTTTTTAAAAGGTGGTTATCATTTATTTGTGAGTAACATATGTCAATTTTGTCATTATAATACTTATCACAAAACAAATACATGTATGATTCGATTTTGAAAAACTGCTTTGCAAGTACTATAAATAACGTCAAACAAATGATAGTGTAATCACACGTGTTGTATTGATATAATTAGGTCTTTCAACTTTTTGTTCTGATTATTATTTTTGTTCTTCCGCCACATTTCAGTTAACTAGCTTTTTTTATGCCATATTAAAAATAAAGCTTTTAAATTTATACATTTTAGATAAATATAAAAAATAAAATGACTTAACTCAGGTGGATTTATCTATCATAAGTTAGTAAATGAACTTAATTAAAACAATTTAAAACAGTATAATTGATGAAAACTCCTTAATTAAGTTTCCTTAACATTAAAGTGTTTTACTTAATGCAACTTAATAAATTCTAAAAAATAAAGATATTTAACTTAACATCCTTAAAATTAGTAAGACTTAATATTGCCATAAATAAAGGAGTTAAATCTCTTATAAGTGAGTAAATTATCTAAATTAAAACAATTTAATGCATTATAGTACACGATATTGTATTAATTAAGTTTGCTTAAGCATTGTTAACTAACTTATATAAGGCCCCTATACGCTTCCGTAGAAATCATATGGCAGTTAATGATTTGTATCAAAATAAAGCAATAACTGCATTCTGATTCCTCAAAAAAAAAAGTTTTAAGTATTTTAATTCTTATTATATCCTATTCTAATTAAAAGACTTGTCTTGAGATGTTAAAAATAACTGATTTAAAAAAAATTAGTATCATTTTTGATAAAAAGAAATATTTCAGTAAAATATAGAAATATTTACATTTTAGGCAACGCCTACAAAAATTTAGTATCTTTTTCATTAAAGTAAACATAATTTATGAAGAACAACCAATCCTGATGAACAAAAAGTACTGAAATCATACGGCGGTTAATAATTTGTATCAAAATAAAGCAATAACTGCAATCTTATTCCACAAAAAAAAAAGTTTTAGTATTTTAATTCTTATTATATCCTATTATAATTAAAAGACTTGTCTTGAGATGTTAAAAATAACTGATTTTCAATAAGATAGTTTCATTTTTGATAAAAAGAAGAATAATTTGGGTTATTTTAAATAATGCGAATAAAATTTTAGTATGATTTTTCTGACATTCTTTTAATTCTATTGAAAACTACCTACTCTAAACTATAAAAAGTACAAAAATCCAATGGCGGTCAATAATTTCAATAAAATGAAGCAATATTTGCATTTTAGGCAACGCGTACAAAAATTAAATACCTTTTTCCTTAAAGTAAACATACTTTATGAAAAACAACCAATCCTGATGAACAATTGTACTGAAATCATATGGCGGTTAATAATTTGTATCAAAATAAAGCAATAACTGCATTCTTATTCCACAAAAATAAAAGGTTAATTATTTTAATTCTTATTATATCCTATTCTAATTAAATGACTTGTCTTGAGATGTTAAAATTAACTGATTTCAAATAAAATAGTATCATTTTTGATAAAAAGAAGAATAATTTTGGTTATTTTAAATAATGCGAATAAAATTTTAGTATGATTTTTCTGACATTCTTTTAATTCTATGAAAAACAACTTACTCTCAACTATAAAAAGTACAAAAATCCAATGGCGGTCAATAATTTCAGTAAAATATAGAAATATTTGCATTTTAGGCAACGTGTATAAAAATTTAGTATCTTTTTCATTAAAGTAAACATACTTTATGAAGAACAACCAATTATGATAAACAAAAAGTACTGAACTCATATGGCAGTTATTAATTTGTATCAAAATAAAGCAATAACTGCATTCTTATTCCTCAAAAAAAAAGTTTAAGTATTTTAATTCTTATTATATCCTATTCTAATTAAAAGACTTGTCTTGAGATGTTAAAAATAACTGATTTAAAAAAAATTAGTATCATTTTTGATAAAAAGAAATATTTCAGTAAAATATAGAAATATTTACATTTTAGGCAACGCCTACAAAAATTTAGTATCTTTTTCATTAAAGTAAACATAATTTATGAAGAACAACCAATCCTGATGAACAAAAAGTACTGAAATCATACGGCGGTTAATAATTTGTATCAAAATAAAGCAATAACTGCAATCTTATTCCACAAAAAAAAAAGTTTAAGTATTTTAATTCTTATTATATCCTATTATAATTAAAAGACTTGTCTTGAGATGTTAAAAATAACTGATTTTCAATAAGATAGTTTCATTTTTGATAAAAAGAAGAATAATTTGGGTTATTTTAAATAATGCGAATAAAATTTTAGTATGATTTTTCTGACATTCTTTTAATTCTATTGAAAGCTACCTACTCTAAACTATAAAAAGTACAAAAATCCAATGGCGGTCAATAATTTCAATAAAATGAAGAAATATTTGCATTTTAGGCAACGCGTACAAAAATTAAATACCTTTTTCCTTAAAGTAAACATACTTTATGAAAAACAACCAATCCTGATGAACAATTGTACTGAAATCATATGGCGGTTAATAATTTGTATCAAAATAAAGCAATAACTGCATTCTTATTCCACAAAAATAAAAGTTTAATTATTTTAATTCTTATTATATCCTATTCTAATTAAATGACTTGTCTTGAGATGTTAAAATTAACTGATTTCAAATAAAATAGTATCATTTTTGATAAAAAGAAGAATAATTTTGGTTATTTTAAATAATGCGAATAAAATTTTAGTATGATTTTTCTGACATTCTTTTAATTCTATGAAAAACAACTTACTATAAACTATAAAAAGTACAAAAATCAAATGGCGGTCAATAATTTCAGTAAAATATAGAAATATTTGCATTTTAGGCAACGTGTATAAAAATTTAGTATCTTTTTCATTAAAGTAAACATACTTTATGAAGAACAACCAATTATGATAAACAAAAAGTACTGAACTCATATGGCAGTTAATAATTTGTATCAAAATAAAGCAATAACTGCATTCTTATTCCTAAAAAAAAAAGTTTAAGTATTTTAATTCTTATTATATCCTATTCTAATTAAAAGACTTGTCTTGAGATGTTAAAAATAACTGATTTAAAAAAAATTAGTATCATTTTTGATAAAAAGAAATATTTCAGTAAAATATAGAAATATTTGCATTTAGGACATACTTTATGAAGAACAACCAATCCTGATAAACAAAAAGTACTGAAATCATATGGCAGTTAATAATTTGTATCAAAATAAAGCAATAACTGCATTCTTATTCCACAAGAAAAAAAGTTTAAGTATTTTAATTCTTATTATATCCTATTCTAATTAAAAGACTTGTCTTGAGATGTTAAAAATAACTGATTTTAAATAAAATAGTATTATTTCTAATAAAATCAAAAATAGTTTTGGTAATTTTAAACAATTGAGAACAAAATTTTAGTATGATTTTTCTGACATTCTTTTAATTCTATGAAAAACAACCTAATCTCAACTATAAAAAGCACAATTACCAATGGCGGTCAATAATTTCAGTAAAATATAGAAATATTTGCATTTAGGCAATGCCTATAAAAATTTAGTATCTTTTTCATTAAAGTAACATACTTTATGAAGAACAACCAATCCTGATAAACAAAAAGTACTGAAATCATATGGCGGTTAATAATTTATATCAAAATAAAGCAATAACTGCATTGAAATTTCTTATTCCACAAAAATAGAAGTTTAATTATTCTAATTCTTATTATATCCTATTCTAATTAAATGACTTGTCTTGAGATGTTAAAAATAACTGATTTCAAATAAAATAGAATCATTTTTGATAAAAAGAAGAATAATTTTGGTTATTTTAAATAATGCGAATAAAATTTTAGGATGATTTTTCTGACATTCGTTTAATTCTATGAAAAACAACTTACTGTAAACTATAAAAAGTACAAAAATCCAATGGCGGTCAATAATTTCAGTAAAATATAGAAATATTTGCATTTTAAGCAAAGCGTATAAAAATTTAGTATCTTTTTCATTAAAGTAAACATACTTTATGAAGAACAACCAATCCTGATAAACAAAAAGTATTGAAATCATATGGCGGTTAATAATTTGTATCAAAATAAAGCATTAACTGCATTCTTATTCCACAAAAAAAAAAGTTTAAGTATTTTAATTCCTATTATATCCTATTCTAATTAAAAGACTTGTCTTGAGATGTTAAAAATAACTGATTTTAAATAAAATAGTATTATTTCTAATAAAATCAAAAATAGTTTTGGTATTTTTAAACAATTGAGAACAAAATTTTAGTATGATTTTTCTGACATTCTTTTAATTCTATGAAAAACAACCTACTCTAAACTATAAAAAGTACAAAAATCCAATGGGGGTCATAGAAATATTTGTATTTTAGGCAATGCGTATAACAATTTTGTATCTTTTTCCTTAAAGTAAACATATGTTATGAAAAACAACCAATTTTGATGAACAATTGTACTGAAATCATATGGCGGTTAATAATTTGTATCAAAATAAAGCAATCACTGCATTCTTATTCCACAAAAATAAAAGTTTAATTATTTTAATTCTTGTTATATCCTATTCTAATTAAATGACTTGTCTTGAGATGTTAAAATTAACTGATTTCAAATAAAATAGTATCATTTTTGATAAAAAGAAGAATAATTTTGGTTATTTTAAATAATGCGAATAAAATTTTAGTATGATTTTTCTGACATTCTTTTAATTCTATGAAAAACAACCTTTTCGAAACTATAAAAAGTTCAAAAATCCAATGGCGGTCAATTATTACCATTTCCGTAGGAAGAAGTTCATGTTAACAGAGACATATAGATGTAATACAATTATGTATTATATGTCTCTGATGTTACCAATATTTAATAAAAAAACTATTTATCAACACAAACAATTTAACGCTCAAAGCATCTTATACTGTTATATTATTTTCACTTTTTTATTGCCACCAATTTTATTATAAATTAACGTGTAAATTAATGTGTCTTCGTAGAGGTCCGCGTTCATCGACTGTAAACACTGTTGAGTTCAGTTTACATAAGAATTTTAAATATATATGCATCCGTTCGATCCGTGCATAAATTTAATTTACTAATCGATCGATGACCGTTGTCACGGTAACTCTCACATAGGTTATTTGACTTATCTGACGGATCCTATGGATCACCGATCACTCATCGATCAGTCAACCATCCGTCACCGATCATTCACCGATCAGTCAAGTTCACGTCAAACAGTAACGCCTAAGGTTGCAAGTACTGTACCATAATAAAAACTGTAATCCAAACAATTTCGTGAAATTTAAACAAAAAATAAAATTACCAAGTGACGTTGCTCAACTATGTGCATTCTTATTACATGATAACACATATAATTATCCTACCTTCTCTGTCTTTTGATTCCAAGGAAAAAGTTACGACGAAAAGAAGTGACAACACGATAAGCATCTTGAACATATTGAGAAAATGATGTTCCTCAACAAACGAGACAGTGAAATTGTTGTATTCAAATAAAGAAAAATATCATTTGATATAAAATGATTTTGTTGCGTGTTAACTATTTTCAAAACGTATTAAATTTCACAGGTATCCAGATGGTGCATTCTTTTTTACATTTACTCAGCAGAAAAAAAAATCTATTATTTGAAAGTTTTGATTGCAGAAATAAAGCATTACAAATATTTTTTCATGATTTTTAAATAATATAAAAAATAAGGAATAAAAGTACAAATTGTCGGAAGCATTAAAGTTTCATTAATAATTTTGCACAATCGACTTCGTTCATATCTTTTAAGCACAATAGTCAACACTTCTGTGTTGTAATGAAGTATAAACTGTTTATAAAACTTCCAAAAATCAAAAACAGACAACTGTTTTGATAAGCGAATACTCATTATCGCTCTTCTTTAAAATTATATCGGAGTGGCTTTCGTGTCGTTGAAAAACCTCTGAATACCATATAATGTTGACAAGGACGAGAAAAAAAAACCCAGATAAAAACTTCATAAGAAAACCTCATAAAAGTAGTGACTTAATATAAATATACAACACAAAAATGCAATGTCGACAATTCTAATATGACGTCCTCCAAACGCTTTGGGTACACATCCGTGGTAAAATGTGAATATATTGATTGAGCTGTTCCGATCGTACTCATATGCTAATTTATGAATGAGCTTCACGACGTCATAGAACAATGACGTAAGAATATAAGCATTATACGTGAAAATACACGCTTGTGAAACCGAAAATCATCACAACAAGGAAACGTAAACAAACTATGCTTAAATTTGTTGTAAGCCATATTTTTATAATACATTTAAGACATACAAGTACATTATCATTTAAATTCAGCCAAAACTATCTAAATACGTTATTGTAGTTTAAGCATGTCACTAACTCAGTTTGCTCCGTTCTTTTAACGCTAGTTTATTTATGGTAACGGCTTTTTCAAAATATTCCTATTTTGATTACAATTCTGCTCATATGAGTATACATACAAATCATCCAGTAAAAAGAAGTAATGTTGATCAAGAGAAAAGGATAGGATTTTGATAATATAATCCTTAGTGTATTTGAAATTAGAATAAGTGTCTTTTTCCGAATTTTCATTTTTTTGAAACCTATCACAACAATAAACAAGCCAGTTGAAGGAGTTTGTAACTTCAATTCCCAGTTTTATTCAAAACGCTCTGTTTCATGTGACGATGTGGTCATTTTTATATTGATACTTGCGAAACATTAGAACAAAAACTTACCAAAAAGAGCACGCTAATTTTATCTACATATAACCCATAATCAAAACAATTTACATGATAATGTAAAATTTTAAACATATATATCATGTTAAGGAGGGGTATTTGCGAAAAATACCAGTCGAGAGAATGTTAAATTTCACGAGCCATAAGGCGAGGGAAATTCATTCTCAAGACTGGTATTTTTCCTAAATACCACTGAAGAACATGCTATATCTGTTTAATTACACCGAATTTCAATGTTCCAAAACGCATTGACGATCGTTACGTTACAAGTGTCTAGTCGGATAGAGTACTTTTTGGCAAATACCACGACAGAAAGGGTAAAGAAAATACCCCGGCGGCGTTAAAAATTGAACGATATGCATTTGATAACAGTAAATTGGTGAAAAATACACTGGCTATTAACCAATCAAAACCCAGAATTTTTACATAAGGTGTTATTATAAATCAAATGCGTTAACTTGATTATCATTAAACATCAAACAGTCTAAAGTTGTGATATTACGACTAAATCAGGATGATTGTGGTTGCATATTTTGGAGAACGTCTTTAATAATTTGCAAGAATCCCCAACGGACTATATATAGCTAAAACCATTGGTTGAATATACAATTAATTTTAGACAGAATGGCGTTAAGTCGAAGATCTTGATGTCCTGGTAATTTGTCACTCTTTACATATATTTTTTAAAAGTATAATAAGCGAACATGAAGATGGGAGATCTTTATTGTTCTTTTTTAATATTAATAACAAAATAAAAATGTACAGATTTTTCCAAAATCTCCTCGAAACAAATAAACGGTTTATATGACATATCTAATAAACATACATAATCATAAAAAAAATTAGGATAAAAGAGATGATTTTTCATTTCCTATTGTTAGATCATTTTTAGATGGTGACGTTCCCTTGTCACCATTTTATTGTGTTTATATATGTCAACTTAAACGATTCGCTTGAGTATGTAACAACGTATTAGATTTTAGCGAGACAAATTTATGTATTACTGTAAAATTATTACACCAGGGTTTACGATATCACATACTAGTCAAAACATTTACTAAATTTTATCATCGGTATAAGGAAATGATTCGTAAATATATAACTCAACATGCAGACATCTTATACGTTCAGGTATTTCACATCCAATCTTTTATGGTAATATTCTTGAAAAAAGCACAAAAATGTCACTATTCACCTGAAAAGCTTACAACATGTACAAAACCTTAAACAGACTTATTAAGAATAGTACCAGGATTATAATTTAGTACGCCAGACGCGCGTTCGTCTACATAAGACTCATCAGTGACGCTCATATCACAATATTTATATAGCCAAACAAGTACAAAGTTGAAGAGCATTGAGAATCCAAAATTTCAAAAAGTGACTACTTGGCTGGTGATACCCTAGTGGTCGAAACGTCCACCAGCAGTGACATCGACCCAGCCAGTGGTGTAAATAGTTATCAAAGGTACCAGGATTATAATTTAGTACGCCGGAAGGGATATAGTTACGGTACTGTTGTCAGGTCATTAACGATTGCATATTTTGGCTTTAATGTTGATTCACTTATAGGGTCTTTGCATCGGAACTAAACACATTTAAAAAAAACAGTTCTCGGCATGACATGGGTTATGTTCTTCTCATATATTTTATGATGGTATGATACTAAACCCTTAAGGAGAGGGATTGTGTCTGATATTGATATGATGAAGACATAATCATTAAACAAGGTTAGTTTAAATGAGATCTGAAGCATTTCAGTTAAATGCTAGTAGTCTGTTGATACTTATGTATTATTGCCATTTTATTTTTTTATTTTTGTTACATATTCTGACATCGGTATCGGACATCTCTTGAACTGAATTTTAATTTGCGTATTGTTATGCGTTTACTTTTCTACATTGGGTAGAGGTTTGCGGGGGTGGGGTGGGGGGGGGGTGAGATCTCATAAACATGTTTAATCCCGGCGCAATTTTGCGCCTGTCCCAAGTCAGGAGCCTCTTTCCTTTGTTAGTCTTGTATGATTTGTAATTTTAGTTTCTTGTGTATAATTCGGAGTTTAGTATGACGTCCATCATCACTGTACTAGTATACGTATTTTTTAAGGGACCAGCTGAAGGACATATACGAGTGCGGGAGTTTCTCGCTACATTGAAGACCCATTGGTGGCCTTCGGCTGTTGTCTGCTTTATGGTCGGGTTGTTGTCGCTTTGATACATTCCCCATTTCCTTTCTTAATTTTATAATGCATGTTTATTATTTTTTATGTAGTTTTTGAAAAAATCCACGTTTTAATAATTTTTTTGTGAAAATTTCTGGAGGGAATCATTACCGCCAATTTATAATGGCTTATATGTTAAATATTGGGATAAACAGGAGATAAACAAATCTGATTTGTGATCGATCGTCTATTTGAAATGCGTTATATATATATATACGACACATACTTAAAGTATCTGTTAAGTATGATTCAAATATAACTATATACAGTAGAAAGTAAAAACACAAAAATACTGAACTCCGATGAAAATTCAAAAAGGAAAGTCCAAAATCCAAAGGCAAAATCAAAAGTCCAAACACATCAAACGAATGGATAACAACTGTCATATTCCTGACTTGATACAGACATTTTCTAATGTAGAAAATGGTGGATTGAACCTGGTTTTATAGCTAGCTAAACCTGTCACTTGTATAACAGTCGCATCAAATTCCATTACATTGTCAACGATGCATGAACAAAACAAACATACTCAAAGAGTAAAAATGTCAAAAATAGGGGTACAGCAGTCAATATTGTGTTATCATCTTAATCTTCTTCTTCTTCTACATCTATAAACTTCCAATTATGGAACACCTGAATTTAGATTCACCGTACACGGATAAAATCTAAACTATTTAGGGACTGATAAAATAATTTACGCAATTAAAAGGTAAAATATCTAGGCCTTATCAAAATTTATTTTTAAGATTTACTGTACACAACTAAAATCTAAAAATATAGGGTGCTTTATACAATGGAAAGCACAAAAATCCAAAGTTTACGGATTGGAATATAAATGTAAATAAAAAACAAAATAAAAAATAAAAAAAAACTGGACAGAATCACTTAAGCTGTATACAGTAAAAATAAGGGGGACACCCCTGCCTCTACCTTATCACATGTACAAAGAGCTCATATCTAAAATGTTCAATATTTATGGTTTTACTTTCATATACAGTTCATCGGACGGATTCACAATTTCTGCAGAATACAAGTTCACTTGGTATGCAGCCTATAGCACATATCGGTAGACATTTTTTTGAATTTTGTCTAAATTGGTACGACTGTTAATATCAGGCAATATAAATGTACTGTCAATAATCAATTTAACGATATCTACTTGATTTTTAAATCTTAAATTTCAGTCCATCCCGACGTGCCAATAAAAGAGATCACTAAGGCCTTTAGATTATAGAATAATCACTATGTAAATGTGACGAAGAAGCACAAAAAGGTATACATCAAATTTAACATACTCATTTTGTTTATATCTTATACGACTTTGTTTATCTATGTAAAGTCTACCCGTAAAGGATGGAAGGTTTTCAGTACTGGTGTAAAATTGCGCGTTTGAAATTCGCACAGGTAGACATAAAATAATTTTGTCGTTCAAAGTATGACGGCATACATAAATGCAGAGTCACGTAAAGTAGATATAACAAAAAACAGATTTAACAGTAAAAGTAATAATAATTAATAAAATAATTGTGTGGTTTAAAGTATGACGGGATACATAAGTACAGTTTCACGTGAATTGTACATAATAAAAAACAGACTTAACAAAAAAAGTAGTATTATTGAATAAAATAGTTTTGTCATTCAAAGTATGTCAAGATCCATAAGTAAAAGTAATATTAATCAATGAAATAATTTTGTCGTTCAAAGTTTGATGTTTTACATACGCACAGAGTCACGTCAAATGAATATCTAAAAAAAACTGACTTAACAGTAAAAGTAGTATTAATAAAGACAAATAAAAGAATACTATAACACGTTATTAAGATATGATATCCAACGTCAGTACGCAAAATCTATACTTCAAGACCATCTTGTATTATTTGTGAAGTTGGTACGGAATATTTATCAACAAGTTCTTGGTATCTTCCGATGAACTTTTTTTAAGAAAAGGACGAGACGTTCTTTGACATACCCCTGGTTAATCAACTTTCTGCTCATACACTGGTGACGTTTTACAAAGTCTGAATAGGAGCTGCAAGCTCTTGAATACCGAATAAGTTGGGAAATGTATATTCCATATGCAGGTGAAGTTGGTATAATACTACTAAGGTGGGGGAAATTGATAATTTCAAAATTAAAATCGTCTCGCTTGTCATAGATTCTGGTACTGAGATGACTGTGTATGTCAAATTCGAGGTATAAGTCTAAAAATGAGGCGGAGGAAGCCGTGTCTGTAGTCTCTTTAATTTCTAGTTCTGGTGGGTATATTAATAGAACCAAATCAGAAAATTTCGGATTGTTAATGGAAAGAACATCATCAATATATCTGAAAGTGAAATTAAATAACCTGGCTTCTTTGATCTTCTTGTTTTTGACAAGTGTCTGAAAGAACTCCGATTCATATGAAAATAAGAAGAGGTCGGCAAGGAGAGGCGCAAAGTAGTTTTCGTTTTCATCTAGAATTCCAACCACAAAGCACCTGCTGGTTAGGAAAGATATGTTACGGATGAAGCACTACAAAACTAATGATCGAATCAACTTTTTAAAATCTTAATTTTTAATTTGTTGCAGCTTGAAACACCTACGCGACCTATATTTATTTGATATGCATGACATTAACTGCATTTATAAAAATTATCATTGAATGTATTACTAAAAACCTCAGGGGAATTCACTTTGATATCTGCCGACTTTCTTCTACTTTTGCATCGCTTATGAGAGTCAAATACAGTTTACGGAAACACTTTAAAGTATTTGTTTTCTTCTGCCAAATGTTACTGGAAAATATATATACCTAGAAACGTACCTGGCAGCCATTCTTATGTTGCTTTAATGTAAATCGTGTACAACAGATTGTTCATACAATGTGGTAGTATATACGGAAATACGATTCTGACGCGCGTCTGGCGTGCGAAGTTATTATCATCGCGTGTCTAATGATTAATACATCTTTAAAACCGGAACTTTTAAATTGTAGTACTAGTATACAGGCCACAACAAGCTATACGTTATCCTTTTAGGGAACGCCTGCGATAGTAGCTCGTTTTGGAAAGTAGAATGATATTAAGACTCATGGTTTGTTGTTCATCTGTTCGTTGGTTTATATCACCCTATGTTTATCCGTTCATCTGTCCGTCAAATGTCAGTTTGAACTTTTGAGTAGTTTAGCATTACATTGATTTGTTAGACACTTGATACGTAGTACATATGTTTGTTATCACCACTGTTTAAGGATTCACTGAAAATGTGAACTTCGTAAAACACATGTTAGATGTTTTGTGAAAAGGAAGAACTATGACGTTGAAGTCACATCATTTTGAATTTTCTACATATGAGTAAGATTTGTTCTATACCATATAAAGGAAAAATTAAGAGATTCCACACATCTTTACATTTCACTGACGAAAGAAATTTAGTGCAAGTGGGAACGTCGACATATGGAAAGACATGCTTATATTCAACTAATGTTTAAACTTTAAATATTGAGATTTCTTTTTAACTATGAAGGGAAAATTTCTAGTAATTTCTAAAATTTTGCTCAATAGAAACCTAAGTCATTTTTATACCTAATTTATATATAAAAAAAGTGAAATCACAATTATACTGAACTCAAAGTCCCTAATCAAATGGCAGAACCAAAAGCTCAAACACATCAAACGAATGTCATATTCCTGACCTGGACAAGCATGTTTTCATGTAGAAAACTGTGGGTTAAACTTGTTTTTATAGCTACCTTAACCATTTACCTGTATGACAAACGCATACAATTCCATAATATTGACAACGATGTGTAAACAAATCAAACAGAAATAAATAATACTGTTGTTTTTACAGAAAAAAAAAGAATAACAACTATCATATTCCTGACTTGGTACAGGCATTTTATCATGTAGAAAATTGTGGATTAAACTTGGTTTTATAGCTAGCTGAACTTATCACTTGTATGACAATCGCACATAATTTCATTATATTGACAACAATGTGTGAACGAAACAAAAAAAAAAGACATATATAGTACTGTTTTTACAGAAGAAAAAAAAATTGTGTGCCAAAACATATGTTATTTATCAAACAAAAAAGAATATATTCATTTGCACCCAAAATTTTTGCAATTATGAAAAATTTTGGAGTGGTTAATATTGATCTGCATTTCCTAAACATTAAAAAAGGAAGATACTATCAATCTTCAGTTAAGAAATACTTGAAATTATTGTTACAACAAAGAACAGATAAAAGGAAAATATTCTTTCGGAAAAATAGTATCTTAATTTAGATAACTAGTATAAGAAATAGGCTAAGGTCGATTAGTTTTTTTAACTTAAGGAAAAATGGTCGCATCAAAATTTGGAAGAACGTTCGGACAGATGGTTTGATTCCAGTTGCATTAATGAGTTTGTGGTAGAAGAAATGGCATATTCAATAACTGACATGATATCCTTATGTTTTCTAGTTGATTATTTCCTCATTGCAACCATTTTTACTCAAGGGACAATCAATTTTACAAGAGAAGATGATTTATTAACTATTCACCTGTCATCATAACAAGCGTGCGTTATGTATGGATACGAAAGGTCAACTATGATCACATTTATATTACACAGTTTTAAACAATTGTTGATCAAATATACCTTTGGTTGTTTATTCAAAACCTCAGATACATCAACCAACGCACCCTAAATATGCTAATTGGATATATGGAATACACGTTAGTATATAATTCTACATTCTGAATGTGTGCTTTTATTTACTAAATTCAGTTTGTAAATTTAATATCTTGTATGTTTTTACTTAATATATCAATGTATAATTTCAGGATTGATCAGCATTTAACCCAATTGTCAGCACTGTAAGGTTTTTTGTGGAGGTAAGTTAGTTTTTATTAGGAGCACACTTAGCATAAGCATAGCTCAAACTACACCTTTATTGTTGACAAGATAGTGATACAGCAGCTGAACAATTTTACCAACTCGGTCACCAAAAACCCCGGAGATTCTGGATGATGTAAAAAAGTCTATTTCGCCGATTGGTCTACGATAAAGGTTGTGTTCATTGAAGCAAATGTTCAAATCCGGCGTGCAAACAGCAGGCTTGGAAGGTCTCGTTGATTCGATACCCACCTGTGCAAACCGGAGGTTTGTTGTAGATCATATTCTAGTAACGCAGCAATAATGTATAAGAGCAAATATGTGTCTGATCAGAGTCAGAATAATGGATAGCGGTATGATCAAACTCCGAAACAGTGGTGACGTTGCTTTTTTAAACTACTTGAAGTCAACGTAGCGTAGTAAAGAGGACGTAACCACTGTTTCGGAGTTCGCGGTATGATATTATGTCTTCCTGTTGTGAACTTCATATTGTGAACTAGCATGAAACGTATCTGGGTTAGCATTGGTGTTCATCGTAAATCATTTACATGTTCTCGTCCTGATAAACATTTGATATTTATTATGACGTTATACACCAAATTATCATTGTTTGTTTCATAAACAAAAATAGCAATTTTAAATAAGCTAATGATAGAGGTATTCCCGTAACAGTTTTGACAACCGCAATACTTATATATGTTGGTAATAATACTGAATCATTTATCTTTAACTTTAACGTATATCGACAACACTGATTTTACTCTCACTCAGTCTGTCAGAGGCTTTCCAGTTGGGATTTAATTAGAATAAAAGAGTTAAGTTCATCCATGTGCATGCGGTTAAAAGAAGAATATTTAAGTTTTCAACAGTTAAATCAGCACACAAGGTTTAGCCCTTATGCTAATTATACGTTTTATTTGATTTTTGCGTTGAGAAGCTTTGTTTGGCCACACAGTTTACAATAACAAAGTGGTAATTCAACGTAACATTCACTTTATCTGACCAAGTAAATTGATAATCTCAGCGTGTAAAGAAATGATCTTGTCCTAACTGTTATGAAAACGATACTATATGAATTGGAATTTTGATTTAAAGCAAATATTATACCCAATTGAACAAACAAATATGTTTTTTAAGTTATTGAAATAAAATGATATTAAACACCTGCATATATTTTATCCTTTATATGAATTTCAGAATGGCTTTCAATTTTACAAACGAAACTTCTATAAAATTGAGTGAAATTGAATACCAAAGATTTGTGGACAGAGGGATTCCAGCTACAATATTTCTGCTCTTTCTGTCAGTCGTTGGAACAATTGGCAATATTCACACAATATTGGTATACATGTTTTCACCGATCATGGCTAAATATTCCGTTAGACTATTTATTATTTGGCTTGCCTCTATTGATTTAACATCATGTTTGATTTGTATGCCTTTTGAAATTTTCGATATTAGATACAACTACACATTTTCAACTGTCGGTTCTTGCTAATTTTTTAGATTTCTAGATCACATTGTAACAATAGCCTCCGGCTGTTTATTAACTTCAATTGCTATTGAAAGATATAAGATAATTGTCAAAAACTTACCTGTAGTTTTTGCTTATTCACAAAGGTCGAATGTTATATCTGGGACAATACCCCTAATGCGCCTTGAAATGAGGAACACAAAAGTCACGTGTAAACAAAAAATCTCTGTGTAGTGATATTTGACACATTTCTATGATAAACAAATGACTGAGCTGAAGCATTAGTGTTAATTCAGAAAATAAGGGAACACAGAATAAATGTGTTAAAACCATGGAGCTATGAAATGTGTTCAAAGTATTAAAATTTCAAAGAACTTATTGTGTTAAAATTGGGATTTTTTACCATGAGGAGCGACATCGCAAAAGGATACTCGGGGTTTGCTAAATTACAGAAAAATGAATCACACTTCGTACCCCGAAAATTTAACCACATATGTAAAAATGTCTCAGCTTCGAAACAAGCCATCATACATATACAAGTTTACGATATGGGCTGAGCAACAGACGAAAACGTTACCATTACGGCCTATGGAGAAACAATTGCGCATATTGCCCCATCTTGTAAGAAAGGATCCAGAGATATCTTAAGCTAATTTCACCTTGTACACCACAGAAAATTGTTAAAATGATGGTTAGTAGTTTTTTATTTATACCTAGTTATCATAAATGATTTCAGATAAATATTATTGATAAAGAACAGCAAAAATTCAATAAATTTTTCACTTTTAAATGCATTACTGGCACGGGGCTGAACACTTTTTTTAGGCACAATCATAACTTTGTTTACCCCCGAGAGATCCGAAATGAATTGTTTATTCAATTGAAAAAGGCAAGAAAAAACTTACATGTAATATAAATAAATTGTAAGTAAACATGACACAATATAGTCTTTGTTATGCAATTATCACTCTGGTCTACAGGAATAGCTGATAATCAAGGGAGATAACACACTTTTCACACGAGTAAAGTGAGATACATCATACATGTGCTTTTATCCAATGATTTGACCCTGGTCAGTAGATATCATATGCAAATAAACAGAAAAAAACCATGTAC
This sequence comes from Mytilus galloprovincialis, assembly GCA_037788925.1. Classification (NCBI taxonomy): domain Eukaryota; kingdom Metazoa; phylum Mollusca; class Bivalvia; order Mytilida; family Mytilidae; genus Mytilus; species Mytilus galloprovincialis. The sequence goes on from CM075339.1 coordinate 35,645,962, forward strand.
ATGTATTAAGAAAATCACGAATTACTATTGTTAATGCACACGAGCAAAACACAAGATATTGTCATTTCTCAGTGAAAAAGGGGGAGGGTCAAACCTTCTTGAAAACAATATTGCTATTCAACTACATGTATTAAGCTAGTTAGCTACTACTCATTGCTTCTAATATAAACAGTTTAAATGAAGGTGGCTAAGCCACAAGGGAGAAGCATTTTTCTTTTTCTTTGTGATAAAACTTTCAAGAATTAGATTTTTCTCTCTCAATAATACTTATGTATTTAAATTAAATGATAACACAGTTTCAGTTAATTGTTTTGTCTTATTTCAGTTCCAGACATATCATTACTTTTAAATATTAGATGACAAACTAAAGGTTTTAAAAAGTCCTGAATAACTGGTAAGCATTTTGATTTATTAGGTAAGCTCTAAATTATTTATTTATAGTATTTGTGCAAATGAAATTACAGTCGGTATGTTAGAAATATGCTTATATCAAAACTGTTGCTATGGTCTTGCTATTAAATGAAAAGGCTTGGTTACTGATCTTTTCGACTCAACATTTCGAGTTAAATCTTGCGGCAACTGATTCTCATGTAACACTGCAAACTCTATTTAGCACTATTTTGATCTGTCATTATTTAATGACGCCATAATACGTGTGATGTCACAATGCTTCCTTTAATACCTCATGTGGATTTCTCACTGATAAAGGGTTTTCACTGAAATACATGTAAAAAGCCTTTTTTTCTCAAATAGAATTATGTGAATGGACAAGTTTTGAAAATTTGCACTTCATTGCACTCTAATTACATGATAAGAATGACTTTCCCGGTAGTTTTGAGGGGTTTCCACAGTATTATATACCAGATGTCCACTAGTAAGAATAGTTATTTTGGTGTGTTTTTTTTTATGAAATCTACATTTTTGCATAATTTCTCTGTCAAAATGCACTTTCAGACACAAGAAAATGTTATAGAATGCTTTAATAGGGTCTGTGTATTGTAATTTAAGGTTATCATCAGAAGTTTTGTCCATGTTTTGACTAGTAAAGGTATACTGGAAGAAATTAATTATACATACACGTTGTATTAAAAATAAATGAATATAGCGATAAAAGTGTCATTGCCATATAGTGCTGAAACGACTTTATTTTTTTTCAGAAATGGACAAAAATACACAGATTTATTCAGAATGTCATACTGATGAAGATCACCTAAAAATATTTGGAAAAATCTGAACTATGGATTTCAATATGGGACAATACCCCTAATGCGCCTTGAAATGAGGAACACAAAAGTCACGTGTAAACAAAAAATCTCTGTGTAGTGATATTTGACACATTTCTATGATAAACAAATGACTGAGCTGAAGCATTAGTGTTAATTTAGAAAATAAGGGAACACAGAATAAATGTGTTAAAACCATGGAGCTATGAAATGTGTTCAAAGTATTAAAATTTCAAAGAACTTATTGTGTTAAAATTGGGATTTTTTTACCATGAGGAGCGACATCGCAAAAGGATACTCGGGGTTTGCTAAATTACGGAAAAATGAATCACACTTCGTACCCCAAAAATTTAACCACATATGTAAAAATGTCTCAGCTTCGAAACAAGCCATCATACATATACAAGTTTACGATATGGGCTGAGCAACAGAAGAAAACGTTACCATTACGGCCTATGGAGAAACAATTGCGCATATTGCCCCATCTGCCAGTCTGGTAGGATTATCCGCGATATTTTCAATTCCTACAGTTATATTTTATGGCCTAAACGAAAAGGAAACAGATAGTTTTGACCTTACCGGCATGGACTGTACAGTTTTATCAGAGTATCAGAGTATACGCAAAATAGGAGTTTATAACAGTACATTTGTAGTTATATACTCAGCTGGCTTTGTCATATGCATCTTTTCTTATGGAAGAATACTTTGTAAAATTTGTACTCAGAAAGATTTGAGGCACTCATTAGGAAGGAAACCAGATTTGTCTTCTAACATACAGTCAGAAAAAATTTCGGAGACCACTCAGGTTATATATACTATTTCAAATGGTGAGGAAAAAGTGCACATTAAATTTTGTTACAATAGAAAGAAAAAGGCTAATGGTTCATCACACAATCTTCGAAATGCGATTCAACTAACAATTAGCCTCATGATAGCAACCGCCATTTCCTATATAGGATATATATTGTATGTGTTTACAGTAATGGCCGATATGCTTAATCCTAAAATGTATCAACATATTGTCCAACCAGTTTCCCAACTGTTATTAAAATGTATTACGCGGATATTTGTCAACAAAGCAGTCAATTCTGTCGCATTTTGTTTTTTTAGACAGAACTTTCCTGCAGGAATGCTTGAAATTGTATAAAAAGCATTTATGAAGAAAACTTTATCGGCGGCATAACCTGATGCCACTTTCTTTCAAATTAGACTTACTAAAGTGTGTGTGTGTTGTTTTTTTTTTTAAATTTGTTTAAAAGAGAATAGCAAAATAATATAATATTTTCAAAATGGCGTATGTGCGACTCACATAGCTTGAATATTTATGTATGTAAATTGGTAATGCATATTAAATATTCACACATTACAGCTTCGAATAAAACAAACTGTGACAAAGGCAACACAATCAACAATATAAACAAATAAAAATTTACTAAAGATTATTTGATACCGTAAATTCTTGACAATCATATATGGTGTTGACGAACACATGCTGTATAGATAATTATATAAAATCAGACGAAGTCAATTCCACTGGACAAAACTACATACGACACTTCATCAACCAATAAAAGATTGAACATTACCGCCAAATTCCTGACATGCTACACGACGTTTGACATTTAAATAAGCGTAATTTGAGCGTAAAAATGAAATTATCAATTCATGGATTTCATGACAACAACATATCTTGAAACATTGTTACTAAAATATTTGAAAGTACAATTTAATTATAACTACTGGTACGTAAACTGTATTGCAAACAGGAGATCACGTCCAGCTTTGTTCCGTGATTTAGTTTATAGAGTCCGTGAATTTAGATACAATCCATGTAAACTCATTAATTATTTGAATACTCTTATTCTTTCGTTATCAATTTAAAAGAGTAGTAAAATATCTGAGCATATATTTTGTTTTAGATTAAAGATAACTAAAGAAGACTTATGGTCCTACTTCCTGTCGATATGCATCTGTTGCAAAATATCTACTTTTAAAAGTGATGTTGTGACGTTTTTACACTAAATTGGTTGGAAGTGTACTCCTGACACTTGCCTGGGACACCATATATAATAACTAGTTGTATTTGACTTTCATCTAACTTTCAGTTACTAGGTACTCGATAAGGATATTATACAATATATTTAAAAGTCGAAAAGCTGTTGTAAGCTGCAAAATGTTACTGTGAAACATAATACCTGGTGAGGAATCTGCAGTAATGATTTTGAAGTTCCAATGGCAATTGTCCTCAACAAATTGTTCATTAAATCGGTTGGTATATATATGAATCAAATTTGAACGCGTGTCTAGCGTTCGAAAATATATCTTGTTCTGCCAAATTCCAACAGGAGTATGGAAATATGTTGCCAGGTGTATTTCGTCGGCAGATCATCTCTTCGTCTATTATTTCGTTCGTCTGTCCGTTCAAGAACTGTTTGAATGTTTGATTTGTTAAGCCCAAAAACATAAACAGAATTTCATTATAATGTGAACTTGTATATTTGTTGCCGAAACACGATTTCATCATTTGTTTTTATATAGTTCACTGATAATGTAAAATAGATACATTATCAGGTGCAAATATAATTAACAATTACGTTGTAGTCACATCATTTTGAAACTTTATACTCATGTTTTTGTCTACCATATATATATATCTATCTATATATATAACGTGTTGTATTTATTTTTAACATCACTGGGTCGATATCTCTGCTGGTGGGTTATTATTTCCTGATGGTATCATCAGCTCACTTGTCAGTACTTCAGTATTGACATGATTTATAACATTCCTTTCTAAATTTGTTCTTTTTCTAAATTTTAAAATTATGAAAAAAAACAAAACTTTCAACTCCCTCTATCAAAGTTGGTCTTTTTATCAGGTTAATTAATGTCATATATATCTTCCTTTGTGTCGCTTCGTGTTTTTCGTATGGTTCATTGGCTTTCAAATATTTGACTTTGAGGCAAATCTAGATAAGCGCCTCATACGCATGAATTAATATAACGTGTTGACACAAAAAGACACCATGAACAGATCTGAGTACTCGCAGTTATCTGACAGCTAGTTCAAAACCACTAACAAAAAAATCATGCATCTTAGACTAAACTGGTTGACTTTGCTTAACTTACGCAGCATGTAGCAATTATATCAATTGCTTATAATTTAAGGTCTTAGCAAATCATATTAAATTGACGCAGACATGAGCCATATTAACGAGCATTTTGATAATCCGACTGGGCTTGTCGGTGTTGTACAAAGTATGGACAATCATTTTAAAAGTTCACATGTTGTCTTATAAAACATACTTCATAGTACACAAGCATTCAGCGCAATCCCCAAACAGCTTGACAAATTATATAAATTATTATATTTGAGGTTTCAATAACATTTAATATTATAAAACGTGTACGAGGTATACATACTGTAAATCAAAGTCATCGCAAATATTTTTGCTCTCGGTTTTATCAAACTGTTACAAATATATTCAATACGAAAACCGGAGTCTAGTATGACATGTATTATAGGAAGAAAGAAAAACAATTATAGAAAACACTGAGAATGCGCAAGGAATATGGACAAACATCATTGATTGCCAATGACGAATCAATTAGGGGAAATAGTTTCCATTATGATATGCATGGTATTGAACCTAATTGTGACGTGTTATTTAAATGTCGTCAGTTTGGAATCATTTTCACTCTATTTAGAATGTCTATTGTTGTCCATGGGGTTTCCGCTTAAGCTATAAAGCCTTATATGATTGAACAGACTAAAGAACGACAACCAAACGATTGTTAATACACTAAACATGTTACTCATATTAGGGTTTCCAATATTGACTTTAGTTTTGTGATAACAATACATGTTCATTGGATGCATCATCGGAAGGGCGTGTAATGATATGATATGTTGTTTTGTATATAAGAACTTTAAAATTATATCAATTAATGATTAATTGTCTATCATCTGTAAATGAAAATACAACTATATTCACAAAGACAATAAAGATCATTGAGGTATGTGTTTTATGATTTTAACTGGTATATCATATATTTTTATAACGTATCCTGACAATGGATGAAAGTAACGCATCGATGTCATAATAATGAAATTTGATGCGGCTATCATACAAGTGAAACGTTTACCAAACTATAAAACCAGGTTAAATCCACTATTTATCTACATACGAAACTGCCTGTACCAAGTTAGGAATATGACGGTTGTTATTTATTCGTGTGATGTGTTTGAGCTTTTGATTTTGCCATTTTATAAGGGACTGACCTTATTGGATTTTCTCGAAGTTCAGTACTTTTGTGGTTTTACTTTTTTCAGTACAAAAGAATCATCCTGACATTCATACATTTAACTTTTTAACAGTTGAATACTTAAATATGTAAACTTTGAGTTTTGATCTGAGCGTCACTGATGAGTCTAATGTAGACTAAACGCGCGTCTGGCGAATTGAATTATAATTCTGGTACCTTTCACAACTATTGATATGATAACACACATTTTTTTTAAAGAGAATTATTTCTTTTTTTTTGTATTCTTGCACAGATACTACATTGTTCGATGAAGAGCAAGAAAGTTGGTATGTATAAAGTACAGGGCCCCTTTTCACAAAAAAATCTTACGACTAAAATTGATCGTAAGTTATAATGAAATGTGTATTATTTACGAACAATTTTACTCTTCAGATTTTTTTGTGAAAAGAGCTGCAGTACCGTATGTAAACTAATTACCTAAATTCTATTCATGTAATAATTTAATTTCAATTAACAGATATAAATCATGAATGGTTATTTTATTTCCACTTTTTAATTGGGCAAACTGAAATAAAAAAAAGGGATTTCGGATGGATATTATTTTGCTATTGTTACCATTTGGAGTTAAGGTACCGTTATATGGATTAAAATCATAAAATAAAATTCTGTCAGATATAATTCGGATTAAAAAAAATTCAATAGGGAAGTAATTGTAATTTTTTTTACAAGTATGTGAATGTCGTTTTCCTGAAGTTAAGGCTAGTTTGGAACTGTTCTCTTCCGATTTGATAATCTAGCACTTGACACACATTTGTTGTTTAAATCATTTTTTTAACGAAGTACAGGAATAAGGAAATCATTCTAATGCTAACAAAGGAGAAGGTTCACGAAGGCTTAAATTGGCCCTGAATTTTTAATGTTTTTTAAATCGGGCCAAAATATTACAAATTTCACGTAAAAATACTTGTGATAATACTATTAAGACTGACAAAAAATTTCTAGCACTTTCCTTTACAATTTATGGAGCTATGACCCCATAAATAAACATAATTTGTATTAAAAGGTCAATTTTGGTACTTTTTTTCATAATTTTTAATTGATTTTGGCATAGTTAATCTTGGCCGCCATCTACGATCCAAAAAGTTTTTATATTGTTGAAATCTATATCAAAATTGGAATCTTTGGTTACAACACATTTTGGATCGTAGGTGGCCGCTAAGGTGTTTTTAAAGCTTCGAGGTTTAAAAAATGCACAAAATCATCAAATTTGACAAAATGTCCAAAATAGGCTAACTTTGGAGAATATTATGTTCTCTTATGAAAAGAACTGATATATTTAGCATTTAGACTTTTGAAATACAACCATTTACGAACCAAATTGAGACCTTTGTGGTGTTTTATGATAAAGTGGATATTTTAGGCCATTTTGTGCCATTAGTGAACCTTGTCCTTTGTGGTTTCAAAAATGGTTGTAAAAGAGAGATTGTAGATACCAAAGGGACATTCAAACTTATAGGTGGAAAATAAACTGACAACGCCTTGGATAAAAAACTAAACGACAAACAGACAAACACAAGTCCCCAAAACATCATTATAATACTTAGTACTCTTTGTTCAGTTTTCGCCATAGTGTGTATCGTGTCATACGCACGAATACTGTTGGACATTTGTAATGGGATAAAAACTAGGAAATCATTAAGAGGAAAGTCAAATTCGTCTTTTAATTCCGCTACGCATATTAGATTTCGGAACGACAATGTTAACTTATCTATTCAAAATGAGGAGATACAAACAATTCACGTACCAGCCGAAATAGCTTACAGGACGACTGCATCGCACAATCTTCAAAACGCACTTCGACTTACAGTAGGTCTCATAATAGCAACCACAGTTTCGTATATAGCATATATGTTGTTTGTTTGCATGATGATGGTCAAAATGCTGAATCCTACGTTATATAAAACCACTGTGCAACCGGTAACAGTTGTCCTTCTGCGTGGATATTTTGGTAGCAATACGTCCAATGCTTTTGTATTTTGTCTTTTTGATAAAACTTTTCGACAAGAATGTTTGAAATTATATCGCAAAATATGTTCTTAAAAGATTTTCGACCGCTTGAAACTGTTCGAGTTTTCTATCTAAAACTAGTTATATCATACAGTGCATAAACATATTTGAGGAGCTGAGAGAGTATTGCAAATATAATGCACACACATAGTATTTGCATGTAATGCTTTATCTTTTTTGCGTGAGTATACATAAAAAAGAAGATGTGGTATGATTGCCAATGAGACAACTGTCCACAAGAGACCAAAATGACACAACTATAGGTCACTGTACGGCCTTTAACAATGACGAAAGCCCATACCGCATAGTCAGCCATAAAAGGCCCCGATATGACAATGTAAAACAATTCAAACGAAAAAACTAACGGCCTTATTTATATAAAAAAATGATCGAAAAACAAATATGTAACACATAAACAGGAGAACCATTTATGAAAATGCAACATGATAATAAGTAAAACAGGTTGGGTAATCGTGAAGGAGACACTACAAGCAAATAACACAAGATGAGCAAATTCTGAACACTTCACCATCACACCTTGAGTGCATTCAGTGGACGAGTAAGAGTATCACATATGAATATGTTATAAATAGTCCGAAAGACTAGAAAATGGTATAAAAGTGAAAGGAATTGTTAAATGTGTGTTTGTTCTACTCTCTAAATATAGAGGTCTTTAGTTTTCTATTTTGTCTTTTGGAATATATTGTTTGTCTTTTCGTAATTTTCTGTTTCTTGCCATGACCATGATGGCGTTGTCAGTTTGTCTTTTACTTGTACGTTTAAATGTCCTTTATATATCTTCCGCATGTGTTTGGTAAATGATAGATAACTGATGAAATGTTTAGCTCAAATTCGTAGATATTTTTTGCATCGTTTTGAATAATTCATTGGAAAAAGGTACAGTAAGTTTAGTCCTGTTTCAAATCACTGACTGTATCCAGCGTGATATAGCTTTAACATTTTCAATGTCCTTTTGTCATAATACAGGTGCGTTCAGCTATCATCAAATCTGTGACATCATAGAGGCTCCTGGATTTAGACAATCTCAAATATTTGGTTGTGTTAAACAAGTTTTTTTTTTAAGTTCTCAAAACCCCCTCAGGTGTTCATGTAAAAACAAACACACAGAAATATGCACAGTAAAACTTAGTTTAAAAGAAGTTCGGGTCCGACGTCAGAAAAGGTAACAAAAAATACTTAAAAAAATGACATTAACGACCAATGTAAAAAACCAAACACACATCAATACGCACAGTAAAACTCAGTTTAAAAGAAGTTCGCGTTCGATGTCAGAATAGGTAACAAAAAAAAAATAATAAAAAAATGACAATGACACATAAATTAACAAAGGACTACTAGCAGTTACTGACATGCCAGCTTCAGACCTCAATTATTTAATAATAATAAAGAGAAATAAAAAAAAATACTACGCATTGGTCGTGTAGGTATACACGAGTTAAAGATACAATCAATTTTGACACCATGTAGTATGTACTTGGATACCCTAGACTCTTCTGCAGATTTGACTTAATGATGTCAATCGTTTTTCAATTTCATCAAGAGTAATGGTGCCTATTTTCTTTTTGTTTACAGCATATTTAAGTGTTTCACTACGAAAACAATTTCTTTAAGCGTGTTTCAAATCAACGGTTGAAATCGAAGGTTCATAAGATACCCCAATAGTTTACTTATATTATGTATCATGTGCAAAATTGATTGATTGCTACATAAATGAGGCCGTTAGCTTTCTCGTCTGAATTGTTATACATATTTATTTTGGGGCATTTTATAGCCGACTATGCGGTATTGGCTTTGCTCATTGTTGAAGACCGTACGGTGTTGTTAATTTCTGTGATATTTTAGTCTCTTGTGGATAGTTGTCTCATTGACAATCATACAACATCTTCTTTTTTTTTATATTTATCGAATTTCACCATAAACTTGAGTATCAACAAAAGGTTGGTTCTTTTGTAAATTAGGGATTGCTCCTCTTCTTTTTTATAGTTTATACCACATATTCGAAATCCTCTGATATTATCCATGTAGTGTCATTAAATATTTTGCCCGCCAACCTATACTTTTGTTTTCATAATTGTATTAAATATTCTTTAAAAGTCATATTTGAAAATCTTTTAAATCCCCTTTTCATTGTTTGGAAAGAAAAAAGTGCCCATATTGAATGTATGAAATGCTCAAAGGGAATAATTACCCGCCAAATTTTCAACGGCTGATAATTCACAAATTAGCATTTGGACCCTTTATCCGAGTCTGCTGTTTAGTAACTTTATTTACATACTTTTAATTATTTATAAACAGTCTTTTGAAAAGCTTATTATTTTGAAAAAAGTATCAAACATTCTTAAGTTATGAATCATGAGTCAATTGGCTATGACTAAGAATATAATGTCAAAATGACCTTTTTTGATTTCTGTTTTATACTATTAAAATTAATTCTTCGTATTTCTGTACTCAACAACGGAAGACGAGAACATATTTGTTTTTAGATTTAAGTTTTTTTTAAAGGATACAAGAATGGATGCTATATAGAATGTTACGGACAGGAACTTTATTACATATTTTTGTGGAGATCATAATAATATATTTAGATGGTAAAATAGATTTACTATCTGATATAAACAATATTACAATACAAAACAGTTAATAAGGAAGCCATGCAAGGATTTTGTTTGGCCTATCAATTTATTTTAAATATTTTGTTTGGCCAATCAATTTATTTTAAACATTTTTTTCTGAACGTACTGCCAATTTTGAACTGGTCTTTTCCGATTGTGTTTCCACGCACTTTAATTCATTCGTAGCCTGAAAAACTGGGAAAACGATTTAATATCATTCGAATCACCGGACATGAGTTGATAAAATGCACTAGTTTAACAAAGAACAGGAAAGACCATTAACACTCTGTGAAATTTTTTTCCATTGGATATATTTAAAAAAGGCGTGTAGTAATACGATACAGCAATTATATATTTCAATATTTTAAATTTAGAAACAATAACGGTAAAACTATTAACATATGAAGTAGCATATACTATCGAAAAAATCCGGAAACAAGATTTTGAAGTTTTCTATTCAGGTACGTTTGTAATACTTAATATCATAAACATCAAGAACATAATTGAGCAGAAACAAATGTGGTTGTATAAACTCATCAAAAATACCATGATTAAATTTTGTACTCAAACATTCTTTTCGTTTACAAATGACTCACCAGTAACGCTTGAATTAAAAATTAAAAAAAAATACGAAATAAAGTACGAAGGAGTAGATCATAGACGATTAGAATTCCATTACCTGAGCGAATACAATATTTATCTGCAACTGCTGTAAGTAAACATGATATTATATGTTAGATTTGGAGTATGTTATAATAAATTCAATCAACACATCATTGTATGTGAATTATTACAAAGGTTTTACTTTAAATAATGTTACATTGATACTACTAAAATGCATTTTTAACACTATTTGTCTGATATTTTGTTTTCCATTTACCATCAAAACAGTTTTATGTCTCTGTTGAAAGAAGATATAAGGTGCTAAATCAATTTAACGTACAAGAAGGCCAGCCAAGCAATCATAACCATTAAGGCTCATTAGTAAACCTTGTATATTCGATTGAACTCATATGCATTAGACTCAGTTTTCCATTTACTATTTGTGGACATATTTGTCTCTTCATAATTTTGTTTCTTTACATTGCATTACCACTTTGTCTTCGATTAGTAGGGTTTAAAAGTTCACTTGGTGTCGTCAGCCTCTTTTATATACCATTACAAAATCATGACTAACTTTCGTTTAAAATGAATCAAACATCATTTACTATAAGTACTAGTATTCACGATTTTTTTTTTGTTTCTGTGTGTGTAACATTTCTACGTTGTGTTTTTGTACGTTGTGTCGTTTGTTTTCTCCTATATTTGAGTGTGAATTTACATTACTATAAGACGTGTCACGGTACTTTTCTATCCCAAATTCATGTATTTGGTTTTGATGTTATATTGGTTATTCTTATCGGATTTTGTCTAATGCTTAGTCCGTTGCTATGTGTGTTACATTTGAATGTTGTGTCGTTGTTCTCCTCTTATAGTTAATGCGTTTCCCTCAGTTTTAGTTTGTTTTCCCCGATTTTGTTTTTTGTCCATAGATTTACGATTTTTGAACAGCGGTATACTACTGTTGCCTTTATTCAAAACAAATATGATTTATGACAATAAATGATTAAACCAATCGAATCAAAACTGAATTTTTTGTTGTGAAAGTTTTCATGTTTGAAAACTAAACACGATTGGATACAAATGTATTGGGACTTCTGATGTAAATGTTGTACAGATTGTGTAGAAATAATAATTATTTTTACCATTTTAAGTTGAAGGTTTATTATATTGATTAATTTTAAAAAAATATTTTAGTTCGATAGAATACAGTAATATACAGATACTTTAATACACGGTAACTGTACGTGTCTTTCGAACATATCTCTGCTTGACTTTTCATGCAGTTAAAATCTGATTTGAAATTGTTCTTTTCAAATTTTATCGTCATGCACTTGATATATATCTGAAAATAGGGAAGCATTGTGTTATGCTAGAAACTACCGGACATAATGTGGGCAACATGTTCTGTTTAGAACGAAATACAAGGAAATCATTTTAACAATACATTTCGGTTGATTCATTGTGTTGTTTTTCCAAATACCGACATTGTTATATTAAATAAATCTGAATAGGTTGTCGTTTTATGTCTGTTAAATAAATCGCGATGAAAAAATAATCATATGGGTTTTATGTAGTGTGGTACCCTCTGAGTGCATGACGCTTTGGATTTGAAACAAATATATAAAAATAGTTTTACTTGTTAAAAAGAACTATTAACACACAGAAAACAGAAATAGGAAGAACTATTGAGTTATGTTTTAATGGGTCATAAGAATACTTTATTCTATATAATGTATTACATATATTCGAACGGTAACAAACCATGAATGAAAACGTAAGCCAATACTTGATAAAAAGTAATTGGTTTGAATGTTTTGATTACTCAAACTAAAAAGGAAAGGGACTTATAATGTATATGATTGTTTATTGTGTAGAAATATTAATTAAGATTAATTAAACCACAAAATATCACAACGTAAAGTCCCTAATCAAATGGCAAAAGCGAATTGATAACAATTGTCATATTCTTGACTTAATATAAGCATTTTCTTATATAGAATAGATGGTTAACCTGTTTTTATAGCTAGCTAAACTGCTCACTTGTGTTCATCGTTAATAAACAAACATAATATGATAAGATAGATTTGAAGTGATATCAAATCCAACCAGATATTTTGCAATAAGCAACACGACGGGTGCCACATGTGGAGCAGGATATGCTTACCCTTCCGGAGCACCCGAGATCACCCCTAGTATTTGGTGGGGTTCGTGTTGTTTATTCTTTAGTTTTCTATGTTGTGTCATGTTTACTATTGTTTATCTGTTTGTCATTTTCATTTTTAGCCATGGCGTTGTCAGTTTGCTTTAGATTTGAGTTTGACTGTCCCTTTGGTATCTTTCGTCCCTCTTTTCTTCATTTTGTAGATTTTGGTTTACTTAAATTATATTAAATCGACGGGCGCAAGAAATAGAATCGAAATTTCATATTTGTCTAATTATATAATTGTTCATCTCGATGTATCACATGTATTGTTTATCATTCAAATTAAAATCAGTTTAAAAATTAGAAGATGTGGTATGATTGTCACTGAGACAATTCTCTATCAGAAACTGAATGATGTACAACTTAATGTTTCTTCGACATGTATAATACCGACTGTTTAACATGTTTAACTACTACTATCTAAGAATATGATTTGATCACATGTACCTATAGACAGAAAACTGTGTACATTCTGGATACAACATGTCAACTCTCATCAGATTTAAGTCGAACAGTTTTCAACAATAGTTCCCCTTATTTACCCTTTGATAAGCAGAGATATTTCAAAAACATATATATATATATATATGTGTTTTACACTAGTAATTGTTTGGTCCTTAAAAGCTTACTATTCGTTGTGAGCCAAGGTCCTGTGTTAAATGCTGAACTTTGACCTATAATGATTATTTTTTTAGACATTGTGACTTGAATGAAGAGTTGTCTCATTGGCACTTATACCACATTTGTATTTTCATATTTTGGACGAAAATTGGTTATCATAAAAAGTCATACATTCATCCACGGTGTATAAAATAAAACAAAATAAAACATTAGCATAACCTTTTATATTTTATCATTTTCAGGATGGCATACAATTTCACTAACGGAACTCAAAGTTTAAGGGAAATAGAATACGGACAATTTCTGGACAAAGATATCCCAGCTACATTATTCCTCATATGTCTGTCAGTCATAGGAGCAATTGGAAATATACACACGATATTAGTATATCTATTATCACCAGTTATGGCAAAATATTCCGTTCGAGTATTTATCCTTTGGCTTGCTTTTAACGATCTGACAGCTTGTGTGTTTTGTATGCCTTTTGAAATTTTCGATATTCGATACGATTACACATTTTCCTCTGACGGTGCTTGCAAATTTTTCAAATTCCTAAATCATGTTGTTACAGGGGCCTCCTGCATTTTATTGACTTCAATTGCCATTGAGAGATATAGAATATTTGTCAAAAAATTGCCAGTACTTATAACTAATATACAAAGGTCAAATGTCATATCTTCTGTTCTTGTTGGATTTTCAATGATATTGTCAATCCCAGTTCTAATATATTATGGTCTGAACGAAAAAGAAACAACATTTTTTGGTCTAATAAGAAGGGAATGCAGATTGTTGTTAGAGTATGAAAAGTTACGATATCTAGGTAGTTATTACATTATAGTTTTATTCATAGGTTTGGTTTGCGTTGTCATGTGCATATTTTCATATGGAAGAATACTGCATGCAATTTGTACTCGAAAAGAATGGAGAAAATCAATCAGAAAGAAACCAGTTTCGTCTGTTATTTCAACTTCAGATATAAGATCGGAGACCACTCGAATAACATCAACTATTCATAATGAAGCGGTAGAGTTAAATAAACTGCAAACTGGAACCTGTGACAGGACAAACAAAAAACCTACTCGTTCATCACACAATCTTGGAAATGCGATTCGACTAACCATAAGCCTCATGATAGCAACCGGTGTGTCCTACATAGGAAATATGTTGTATGTTTTCACGAAAATGGTCCAAATTTTGAATCATACGATGTACCAAAACCATATCCGACCAATATCCGATATCATAGGGCGCGGATATTTTGTTAACAATGCATCTAATCCTATCATATTTTGTCTTTTGGATAGAACTTTCCGACATGAATGCATGAAATTGTATGGGAAAATATGTCCTAAGAAGAAACGTGTGTCAATGGAATGAAACTGACTGAACCTCTTATCAATTATAATTTAAAAAGCTTGTGAAATTATATGCATTCAATTTGTTTGACAGGATCCCGAAAGATGTATACTTTATAACCAGATTAGCGAACAATTGAAATTTGTTTCCTTGAACTTGTATATATTCCAATTTGTATCATAATTAGAATATTTACACCGAACAGTAATAAATAAAGCAAAACTTGAGAAAGTTATTACAAATAACATTTGTTTGCTCAATACGACATCTGAAGTAAGTTGCATCTACAATCACGTATAAAGATTCCGCTCTATGATAAACTGTATCAAACCAGAATATTTAGAATAACATATCATTGTAACATGTCTTATTATAAAGAAAGTGCTTTGAATAAAATATCTGCCCGTGTCTGTAAACTGTTTATATATAATAATTTAACAAACTTTAAAGTTAATATAACAAATTATATACCGATATGGAGTTATTTTCTTTCAGAACGATAGATCATTCTTTCGAAGAATCATAAAATTGAGAAAGGAAATGGGGAATGTGTCAAAGCGACAACAACCCGACCATAGAGCAGACAACAGCCGAAGTCAACCCGGATAATACCATGTTTCAATGAAATATGCTCTTAGGCATAAAATAATGACCTATATGAGGTCATTTTTTTCTTTGATAAAAATGCTAACTATAATTCACTTCAAAATTATATTCGTCTAAATAGTTTTTGTTGCCGATTGGGAAATTCATTTTAAAGTTCAATCTATGATAGGCGAAAATAAAATCGTCATTGCCCGCATTTTAATTTGAGAAACAAATAATGTAACGTTTTGTTAATTTATCAATACAATAGGGACAGAGACATTATCATATATGTGAGATGAATTTTAATGTAAAACATTCAAAACACTTTTCCAAAAGGCCAGATTTAACATATTCGTGTATAAGATTATGAAAATCTTATTGAATCACAGTGAAAAGAAAATCATACAGTGACCTAAATGATTTGATATTCGTTTTCGTTTTACATGTACATTTTTCACGATTTCGTGCTCCATTCAGTTCTACACTTTTTTACAGTGATGTATGCGTTTTACTCTATCAAATGATCAACTAATAAAACAATCTTACATTTTATTGAATAACATCCACGTACCTCACAATGGGGTCAAGAAGGGAGGGAGGGAAGGGTATATGATTATATCCTGATTAACTGTTAAAATATGTATTGCTATTTAAAAGAAAGTCATTCTGAATATTTCATTAGATTCAATTAAAATTGTTGAAGAAATTATAATTTTTCCGCGATAGAAATGTCATTACAAATAGAAGAAAAAAAAAACAACAATTCATAGCACCCAGCACTTTTCCATAAGCTAAGTTGGTACAATAAATAACTTACAAAGTGTCTTGAATTTTTTATACACCGTTATCGGATGATAACAATCCATTTGTGTCTGACTTCAAACAGTTACAGATATATTTGTAATGTGTATGGATAATAATTTCTAAGGTGTATTTCTTGATTAATTAATAGTGGGTATTATTTCACATTCTAAATGAGCCATAGTGCGTATTAAAACCTGAACGCATTAGAAATTAATATCATACTTTAATGGGGTTGGTAAAATAGGATGCTAAATTTTGCAAATTTTTGTAAAAAATAATATTTTTTTGACGGTGTATAAGTAGAACACATCTGGGGGTGTCAGTATTGCCCTAAAGGAAGACCTCCCTACGGTCGATCTTTCGTTTGATCAATCCTGACATCCCTCGGTGTGTTGTACGACAAGAAAAACCTTAAAATAAACATTATTTATAACATAGAAATGTGCATAAAACATGACAAACCCAAAAACTCAATTATATCAACCATTTGAAAGACTGGAAAACAAATATCATACTCCTGACTAAGTACGTTGAAGTTAAGATTTCAACGAAAAATACTTTTTATATAGCTGGTAAAATAGTGACTCAGGTATTTTGTTACAAAAAGCTACTCTAAATTTTTTTTATTAAATTCTCTTTTAAAGATAACAACGATTATGGTGTAGCTTTAGAAACCAAACTACTACGGGATGTTGATGAAGCCCGTGAATTCAGATATAATTCATCCAAACGTATTTATCATTTGAAAAAAACCCCAATATTCTTAGCCCACAAAATTAAGCAAAATAGTAATATCTTTGAACACTCATTGAGTTATTAATAGATTGAGTACATAACTTAAATGTATTGAAATTCAGTTATGAATGTTATTGTGATACATCCTGTCTAAATTTTTATATTGGTATTTCACAAGTTTGTTCCTGAAATTTTTACAATAAATTGTTTGGATGTGTACTAACTGATATTAGTTTAAAAATCTTGTTACATTAATTAGTTATATTTTTCTTTTAACTAGCTTGTGTGCTAGTCCCAAGTCAGGATTTTGATAGTTGTTTTCCATTCATTATATGCGTTTGAGCTTTTGATTTTACCATTTTATAAGGGATGTTCCGTTTTGAATTTCCCTTGGAGTAAGATAATTTTGTTATTCTACATTTTAGTAACTTCATTATATGTCTTCAGGGTAGTAATGTTTTTACCTACGTGTCGATCAGAATTGTCTGTCAAAAACGTTTCGGTTAACTCTATAGAATAATCATACATTTTCTCGAAATGTAAATATTATTTTTTACAAACATGTAGAAAGCAAGGACCTACATGTACCGAGCATTTCTAGCTTGTTTTGAGCAAAGTACAAATAAAATGTATGTTTTGAGACAAAGTACTATAATGCTTTTAATATGTGATTTATGTCCGTCAACTGTTGCAAATGAAATATTTATGGTAAATAAGTATTGATTTTTTAAGATTTTGAGCGAACGACATAAAAATTCCGAGAACCTGTCCTTTTAAATGACGCCATATATAAAACTCAACGAAAAAGATTTGTCGATGCCATAAACAATACGATTTAAGTCAGCGACATAATCATAATCAGGAAGTTTGAACTGTTTTACATTTTGTCATGTCGTTGACTTCTATATTTATGGCTTACTTCACAGTATGTGATTTTTCCATTGTAGAAGACCGTACACGGACCCCTAGCTGCTTACATCCAAGTAATTAGATATCTTGTCGATTGTTGTATCATTGGCAAGCATGTCGCATCTTCTTATTTTTACCTGCGCAGAAACACTGCCCAATATTGCGGGCTGTACTTTTGAATACAGATAGATGAATTCATCAAAGATACCAGGATTGAATATTTAGTCGTCAGGAACACGTTTTGTCATAAAAAAGTGACCATGGGCGCTCTTATCATAAACGTATAAGAATTGTCCAGCAACATAAAATACTTAAGATTGCACAGTATATAAACAATATTCTAATATGACGTACTTCTTTCGCTTTGTAAACAACACTGTGATAAAATTCTCGATATATCTATACTTAGCGCAGACTCAGAGATACAGTTGGGTGCAGACCAAGCATTACATTAAGTAAACGCAAGTTAACGCGGCGTGCACATATTTCGTTAGTTAACTTTAAATTCCGCGTTTACTAGTAAACGCCCGTTTACCACATTTACGTTAACGCGGTCAAAATGGAAATATCTAATGTCTACTCGAGTAAACGCGCGTTTACTCTGTGTCCGTTTAGTCAATAGTAAACGGCCGTTTACTTCAGATTTCTCAAGTTTAATTTAGCATGCACGTAAAAGTAAACGGGCGTTTACTATAGATTTCTCAATTGTATTTTTATGTGCACTTGAAAGGAAACGCGCGTTTACTTTTCGCGTTAACTAATTGTGTATATTATAAAATAATCGTCGTGTGCATATGTACATTTATTTATGTTGTTAAAATGACTTAATAGTTTACGTATATGTGTTTTAAACCTTAGCATTCAAAAACATTTTTTATTAGAAATATAAACATTTATTAATTGCCCCCAAAAAAATCAGTTCCAAAAACTTTCAACAGTGAATTTTTTATTTTTTTGTACAAATATCGACTCACAAAAACCGGCATATTTGAAAAAAATATGCCAAAACTGAATATTTCAAAACTATGTGTACATGTAAAACATATAAAATTATGTTGTTAAAGTAATTTGTCAACATTCTTTACGGCAGATTCAACTAGGTTATGCTTCAAGAAATAAAATAAATGACATATCGTACAAAACTTTGGTTCTATGCCGTAGCACATTATCTTTAAATCTAAAATTTAATTATTATATTATTTATATACAGATACAGTAACACGTAGGCCTATGTAATTCATAATAAGTTTTACAGTTCCAGGACGAATTTCCATTTTGTTCTTATATGCAATGATTAATTTTCAATAAATTAATTAAAGAGGTGTCATTTCATTAAATGCAATCGTCAATATGTTGATCGAAAATGGACAGATTGATATTTTGATGTACCTTATCATGTGATATATTAGGTCAGTGTATCCAGTATACGAGTACAATCTGCGTTAACGCGCGTTTACTACAAAAAGTAAACGGGCGTTTACTTTTTTTTACAAAAATAGAAGACACACCTTTTTCGCGTTAACGCGAAGTAAACGCGAAAGTTAACGTCCGTTTACTCTTTACAAAATTAAAAGACGCGCGGTTTTTGCGTTAACGCGGAGGTAAACGCGGAAATAAACGCCCGTTTACTATTTATGTCTACACAAATTTCTGAGTTAACACAGAGTTAACACGGCGTTTACATAAAGTGCACGCCAGTAAACGCCGTGTTAACTTTTTATGCCCGTTTACATGTAATGCTTGGTCTGCACCCAGCTGTATACATAATAATGGCTGTTACAATATACTTCCCACGTAAATCTACATGTATTGGAACCTATTCGCAGACCCTTTGCCGATTTTATTGTTTTAAAAAGTGCAATTAAAAAAGACAAAACAACTTTTATTCTTATTCGGATCTTAATAAAAAGAAGTAATGCACAAGATCTCGGAGAAATCAACAAAATAAAAATTAAATTAAATTCCGCAAAAGTCTATTAATCTTTTTGGCGCATTTAAGTAATTTCAAACCATGACGTCATACAAATGCAACCGTTAAAGTTGAAAGTTTTATGTTACGTGAACCATCGAAATTCGTATGATATTGTATTAAAACTGATTTTTGAGGTAGGTTTTGTTTTATTTTCTATTCTATTGCATTATTCGCATATTTACTGATTTCAGCAAGTCAACATGGCGGCTCCTTAGTTACGAAATGTCAACTTTGGATTTGACGGTAACTTACGAGAAAAACATGTAAATTAAAAATGGCAAATGTTGGGTTTGAGAATTAAAAGAATAGAACAGACTTTTTCTAGCGGTTATTCACGAAATAACCCATGCAAGCTACATATTTATTAAGATGTTTGAGCTTATTCTAACAGGGAGTAAAAAAGAACAGCCAAAAACACACCATACCCATCCTCGCTTGAGTTTTTTAATGACCGTATTGTGTCCTATTAGAATCGAAATAATTCATGGAAGGCATATATTGTTGGAAATTTACACATGACCTGGGCCGTGATATGGAACGGGGACCCAATTATTTGCCCCATTGGAACTCATTGAAAATCATAGTAAATACATAGGGTCCTGTTAAATAAATAATATTGATAGCCACCTTGGGACTTCTGGTTCATGTTAGGCATTCATTTTGGAGTGTCTAAGTACAATCTCAGTGCCTCATGACCGGCATTCCGTTGCAAAATTTTGTTTTTATTGACAACAGGGTCAGTCTGTCTACTTCCGGGAAAGAATAAAGGCTAGAATTTAGGCAATTTACTCTATGTACTGACGCCAGATTACATTTAAATCAATCACAATTTTTACAGAAATTCAAACTAGAAAGCCTACCCTTTCAAATAAATCTACATTCAGTTACAGAACTAGTGAAATTATAACAAAAGTTATATATTTTTTTTAAGAACTACATTCGTGGGTACAGGACTGGTTGCCCTAACTGGGATCCTATTCCATATTCGTTAATTTTATCCCTCGCTAACGCTCAGGATAAAATTCGAATATCACGGCCCAGGCCATGTGTAAATTTCCAACAATCTATGGCTTCCATGAATTATTTCTTAATTTGAAGTATAGTTTTATGTTAATGAACTTTATAAATAATGCCGTTAATATTGTAGTAGTCTCTGATGCAATTGTTCTACACTTGAAAGTACAATGCAAATTGATATAAAGTGAACACAGGAAATAGGATGAATTTCTAGCGTCAAATTATATCTCAAAAATAAATCTCAACCGTGTCATCATGGTTTATTTGTAAATAACCTATATCTGATTAAAAGATTGCACTGTGCAACGATTTAAATCATACTTATTTTTCGTTGATATGTTGCTTTTGAACAACCTAGATAGATGTTTATCTTTTTACTGCATTTACAAATAGGATTAATTTCCTGCAACTGTCAAATCCACGAGAATATCTTGTTTCACCCATTTTCGTATGCAACCGGATGTGATGTACTATGATTAGGTGGTGTTACACCCATCGCCCACAACTTCAAATACATTTAAAATAATGAAAAATGTATCTATAAAATCACCGGACATGAATTGATCAAAACACTGTTGAAACGAGGTACAGGAACAAGGAAGATATTTAACAATAACTTACTGTCGATTGAACGATTAATCTGTAATTCTATATTTCAGGGAATAGAATAGGTTATATTTTCAAATACATGAGATATGTCGGATAGAAATCGACCTTATGCTCATAGGCCTATCAATGCATTTGTAAACTTATTTCGGGTTGAAGAAAAACTCTATGCAAAGTTTTATACTGTTTGAAAATGGAGTGGATATAAGAACCCAACAAAGAGAAAAACGTTTCAAAAGGTTTGGTAACATTAAGGTGGTACCCAACACTTTAACTAAAATTAATTTGGCTCTTTTAATTTTCTTAAAATTTTGACAAAGTATTTATTTTGACCCTTTTACAAAAATAGAAAAATTTCAAAAAATTTGAACCAACCATTTTATCAGAAAAATTACACTGGTTATATAGCAGTTTGACAAACACTTATTTTGATCATTGAGAAGCTTAATATTCCCTTAACGACACAACATAATTAAAACGTTTAGCGGATTTTACAGAGTTATCTCCCTGTAGTGTTAGGTACCACCTTAAAACGTTTAATCCCGCTGCAAATGTTTGCACCTGTCCTAAGTCAGGAATCTGATGTACAGTAGTTGTCGTTTGTTTATGTAATTTATACGTGTTTCTCGTTTCTCGTTTTTTATATTGATTAAACTGTTGGTTTTCCCGTTTGAATGGTTTTACACTAGTAATTTTGGGGCCCTTTATAGCTTGTTGTTCGGTGTGAGCCAAGGCCCCGTGTTGCAGGCCCTACATTGACCTATAATGGTTTTACTTTTATAAATTGTTATTTGGATGGAGAGTTGTCTCGTTGGCACTCACATCACATCTTCCTATACCAACACTAACCTTTATTACGTATTTGAATGTTCAAAATCAGTTAAGTCCTATACATGTACATGTACATGTTTATGTGCACTTGCATAAGGTCGATTTATATTATAAAAGTGGAGACATTACAAATAAAGAAATCTGTCCTTCTCTCCTTTTGTACCAACATTAAAAAAGAACGGAAGAAATATCCATCGAAATGTTGGATATCTAAACTCACAAAATTCATATACCAAACGATCTATAGCCGAATTGTCGCGATGTTCAACTAGACATGTATGAACATTCACGATTCTTCAATCAGTCTATACATACATTTTGGCATGGGAGAAGGTCGTGTTTTTTCTTTGACTAATAATGACATCTTTACGTTTAATCTTTTAATTTATGAGATACTTATGATTGAAATGTTGAATATGATTAGATGTTTTACAAAAGGAACCCACAAGAACCTTAAAATTTTCCTTGTTCAGATACAGTTTCATAGGCAATATAAGTTTGGTAATGAGATATATGCGCAAATTATAAGTGTATATTTTGTTATTCCCATTATGTGTTTTCTTTTCTTTTCAATTTATAATGTACTTTTAGTTCTAAGTGTTTTTTCACTAATGTATATTTTTAATATATAAATGGCTTAAAACATAAATAAACTCTATCGTATTATAGTTATTAAGAACACATTGGATTTTTATTTACATCATTAAACAATGTTCCTGGAAAATGTAACAGTGTACACTGATAAAGCTAAGAAATATTCAAGTGTACATCTTTTTCATTGGATACACAATCTCAAAGGGTGTGTGATATAATTGATTGACAATTGAAAATTTAAATGATATACTTCAAAATTGAAACCAAAAAGGATATAACTATTTCCAAATGAAGAAGTATAAACGACTATATACTTAACGACAAAACAATTAAGACGGATTTATTCAGGTAGGTATTAAATGCTAATAAGTGATCTTGGTTTTACACAATGTTACAGATAATTAAAAAGTAACACATATCTAGTAAAATAGTAAAGCTGGATATATCTAGTTCTCTTTATTTTAGTGGAAAAGAGGGGGAGGGTAAATTTGTAATGTTTTCATTTTCCATAACACGCAGAACCTTGGCGGTCGAGTGGTCTAGCGTCGGGCACAGTGCAAGGCGATTTGGTGCCACAATATCTCAGTAGCATCTGTCTAATCCCGGCCAGGGAAGAACAACATATTTGCTTACGCAAATTTAAAGATCGAACACTATTGGGCTGTTATTTAGACGAATTGTATATATATATATATATATATAAATATATATATAAAAATCGGTTCATTATGCTTATTGGTTGAAATGAATTAGAAATCATGTATTACTTAATATATACTTTTATTGTAAATTAATTTATCATTTATGTCATTCTTTATGGGTTCTGCTTGGATTGTTAGACCCCCATGGTATCAACAACAAAGTATACAGTACTTCGCAAGAGCATAAAAATACGGATATTGGTTGATATAGTAAAAAAATTTGAAAACATTGTAAATAAAAAGGTTTTTGGTTTTTAAATATTTAGCCCCGATGATGATCGAAAAGACAATTATTGATGAAATGCACATCTGGTGCATAGTGTTTTGGTCATTTACGTAATTGTTTAAATTTCTAAATAGTGACATGTTTATTTTTAATATAAATCATTAATCTGACTTCAAATGGGAATGTACTTCATTATACAAATGAGAGTGTCAGACGCATTACAACAAAGGACGAAAAAATAAACACTTCATTGCGGATGTTTGGATTGATTGACTGATTGATCGGTATCTAACCCGATTTTCAGAATAGTAAGGTTTGTCAAGGAAGTAAGGAGGTTTTGTTATTGAGGAAACAAAAAGACCCGGAATAAACCACTTATTTGCGACATGAAAAATTACAACTAAAGTCAATAAAGAATTTATTCGAACGTACTTGCCGCGTGCGGAGTTCGAACTCTCAACATCAGTGTTGACAATCTAATTATTCAGTAGCTGGACTACTGAGAACACTCGGTCACCGAGGCCAATATAGTGTCCGGATGGTGTATTACATTCATAAGGGCGGATTCGTCTACGGTGAAGATTGTACTGCTATGTTATCAGTGACGAACATGGTCCATCTCACGTTCATGCCTAAAAACCTAAAAGTACGTATAAGCTCCAACTCTAGGAATGCGATAATTATAAGTAAAAGCAAATTTAGGATAAACGGTAGTAGTATCTTTTACATGAACTATATGTCTACCAGGGAAATGTTGTGCACTTAAACATAAAATATATGACCTAGAATCGGTTTCTTTTGCAAATCTGGGTACTTTTATCATTTACATTTTTACATGTTCTCATCCTGATGTGCATTTAATATTATTTCTCCTTTTAACGTTATTCACAAATTCATTATTTTGTGTTTCGTATACAGAAAATAAAATTTAGCTTTGACTAAGGGTCATATCATATTCAGTGTTGAAAAAAGACTAGTTATGTTTTTTTTATGTCGTTAAAATGTGAAAAATTAAACAGCTGTATAATGTTTTTTCCTATATGATTTCAGAATGGCATCAAATGTAACGAATGGAACTGGTACACGTTTAAGTGAGATAGAATATCAAGAGTTTCTGGACAACGACATCCCAGCTACAATATTCCTCATATTTCTGTCAGTTGTAGGAACTATTGGCAATACACACACGATAGTAGTATATATGTTATCACCGATCATGTCAAACTATTCCGTGAGAGTTTTTATCATTTGGCTTTCCTCTATTGATCTTACAGCTTGTTTTTTTGGTATGCCTTTTGAAAATTTTGTTATGCGGTACAGCTACACATTTTCATCTGTCGGTGCTTGCAAATTCTTTAAATTTCTTAATCATATCAGTACAGGGGCGTCAACCCTATTATTGACTGCAATTGCTATTGAAAGATACAAGATGGTTGTTAAAAAATCGCCGATACTTATTACAAATTCACAAAGGTCGAATGCTATATCTGCTGTTTTGTTAGTATTGGTCTTGGTATTATCAATTCCAGCCGTAGTATTTTATGGTCTGAATGAAAATAAAACGAAGATTTTAGGCCTGTACGGCAAGGAATGCAGACTTTTATTAGAATATCAAAATATACGTAATGCAGGAGCATATTACAGTATCGTATTAGTTATCGGTTTAGCTTGCGTTTTTGTGTGCATTATTTCTTATGGAAGAATACTGTATGAGATTTGTTCTCAGAGAGAATGGAGAAAATCACAAAGAGAGAAATCAAATTCGTCTTCTTATTCAGCTTCGAATATAAGATCTGAGGTTGCTAAGGTTACTTCATCTATTCAAAATGAAGAGTTACAAATCAGGAAATTGCAAACTGGATGTGGCGACAAGACGAAGAAAAAGTGTACTAATTCATCACACAATCTTGGAAATGCGATTCAATTGACCATTAACCTCGTAATAGCGACCGCCATTTCATTAATAGGATATTTGGTGTATGTTGTCACGAAAATGGTTGAAATATCATATCCCAACATATTCAAAAACATTATCAAAACAGTATCCAATATCTTACTCCACGGATATTTTGTTAACAATGCAGTCAACTCTATCGTTTTTTGTCTCTTGGATAGAACATTTCGACAGGAATGCTTGAAATTGTATGGAAAAATATTTTTGAAAAAACATATCTCGCCGGCATAAGACTGATTCAACTTTCTTTCAATAACAACTAAATGAGATGTGTATATCTCCATTTTTTTTATGAGAGAATGGTACAAAGGGAACGTTGGGTAAGCTTTTAAAGAGGTAGCTTAAAGTTTGTACCTGTTACAGATGTCCTTTCCAGAAAATGGAGTAAGTTGAAATGTTTGTGAATTGGTGAATTCCTTTTGTAGAACCTCAAAATTAAATTTACGTCAAACAATACTGATATAGTAAGCAGCCTTATCAGCGGGGACAAAACAAATTCTTTTATGATTAATTTTAGCCTATGTCTGATACGAGAATCAAATTATTATAGTTGTTGCTAGGAGTAAATTGATCTTCAAAATGTTGAATACGTATACCAACAATGTTCATTACCGAATTAAAAAAAAAAATCTAATGATTTCTTGTCAGTTTTTCCTCGTTTTATCTATTTTGAGCAGTAAGTACGGAGTGTGTCGTGGATGATGTTACGGCACTTATTCCAATTATAATGGGGACGATATTTACTGAGAAATAATATCAACGCTCGGTCACGAACTATGTTAAGGTCTCTTGTTATAACATGTGGGGCAAACATTCAGTGATTGTCGTTTGATTAAGTGTTGCATATTATTTTTTTTCGTTGAATTTTTACATGAATTAGGCCGTTAGTTTTCTCGTTTGAATTGTTTTACACTGTCATTTCTGGGCCTTTTAAAGCTGACTATGCGGTATGGGCTTTCCTCTTTGTTGAAGGCCGGACGGTGAGCAAAATTTGTTAATTTCTGTGTCATTTGGTCTCTAGTTGAGAGTTGTTTCATTTGCAATTATACCACATCTTCTTTTGTTAGGATGTATTAAATCTAACATTTAAGGAATTTCAAATTATGAAATGAATGGTATCTATAAAATCAACGGACATACAAAAGTCAAAACACACTTGAAACGAATCACAGGAATAAGGAAATTATTCTAGCAACAATTTTCAATCGATTTAACGATTTTCTTTTATTTCAAAGAATTGAATGAATTATAGTTTCCCACCTATATATCTACGTCATTCACAATAGAGGACATAACTATGTCTATTTCTCTCTTTTTACTATAAAAAAGACAACGTTAAAGATAATCCATATAATATTAGTAACATGGTGTGTTAGTGACCTAATACGATATATATTAGGTGAGAGCGAAGCTCGAATCCCCATATGTAATTTATTGACCCCATATATATCGTATTAGGTCACTAGCACACCGTGTAACGAATTTATCTTACTGACTATCTTCACATGTGGTATTTTGACTAGCGTGTTATCAAAGTCATCAAGTCTTTAATATACTTTAAGTTAGTAGTTAGATCCTCCTTCCAATGCCAACACTAACAACTTTTAAGCTTGATTTTTTTTTTATGAATTTATTTCAATAATTCATAAAAGGTTTCAATTTCTTCGTCTGTTGAATCCTCTCAGATTTTTGTTTTGAAAGAGAAGTAACTGTGTTATGCCAACAATAACAACTTGTTGGCTTAAATGATGTTTTATGAATTTATTTCAACCTTTCATCACCAATTTCTTCGTCTGTTGAATCCTTTCAGATTTTTCCTCGACACCGTGTTTTTTTTAAAAGGGTTGTGGCATCTTTATTGTTTTGAAAGGGAAGTAACTCCTTACTAACCCCATATGAAAATTAACCATGTATGATAACTAACGCTATATTTTTTAGGACACCCTATATCAAATATACATAGTAACCACGTGAAGTCCTTTAACCAATTATATCTCTATAAATATATAGGAGGTTAGACAATATTAGTTACATGGTGAGTTGGTGACCTAATACGATAATATGGGGTCAGTAAAATCCTTATGAGATGAGAGCGAAGCACACCGTGTAACGCATGTATCTTACCGACTGTCTTCACATGTGATATTTAGACTATCGGCCTATCAAAGTGATCAAGTCTTCAATACTTAGTTTTAACATGTTTAAGAAACTACTTCCATTTGTCTATTTGTCTATACAAAATGAAAATGCCAGCAATAACAACGTGGAAGCTTTAAATTAGTTTAATGAATGAATTTCAATCGTTCATTCTCAGTTTCGTCGTCTGTTGAAACCTGTCAGATTTCTTTTTTTTTGTTTTGAAAGGGAAGTAACTTCTTACTAACCCCATATGGTTGCTTACCCTATATGGTAAATAACCATGTATTTTTCAGAGCACAAAATACAAAATATATATACTCACCACGTGTAGTCCGTTAACCAATCATATCCCCATAAATATATAGGAGGTAAGATAACGTAAGTTATAGTGCAGAGTCGTCAAAGTATTGAACTGTTTATATATGTACATTCACGGTCCTTATATCTGTCGATGATATCTATATTTTGACCTTATACAAGATCATATTTTTATTGAACTTTCAGTTACATCATAGCGCTTAATACAATAGATGTTTGACGTGTACTGATTGATATTTTAGTCTTCTATGAATTATTTTTCGTATGTTGTATTGGTTTTGAACTAGTTTTAAACTGTCAGTAACCTTAGAATTGTATCGTGTGTCAGTATTGTTTATGTGATTTGTATCGATGATAAATAATGCCTTTGTTAATGTGGTTTACAATTAGTTCTTATGCTGTGATGTAAGACAACCGTCAAGATTGGGGGAGGTTGGTCGACACAAATATGTGCCGCCACATCCTGGTGTTGCATATTACTCAGTGATTGCATGTCGTTTGATGGTCATTGCAGTACTAAAATCTATGACGAACGAGAGGATTGCAATGCTGAAATAATATATATTTTCCTCACCTTAGCAGCAAAACACCAACTTCAACCTCGTTTGAAGTGTACATTCCTATAGTCATACGATATTTAGGATCTCACAGCTGCTACGCATTCTTTGTTCAACATGATTAGAGTCCGAGCGAGAAATAATTAAGCAAGGGTTTAGCAGAAGAAAATATAGTTCTATTTCTCACAAAATACATTGAAAAGTAATCAGACATAGATAATAGGTAAATTGGTGTTGTTTACTTTATAAATAATATTAGATGGTACTAAAATTATGTATCTTTTTGTCTTACTTTAGTTTCCGCGTTTTGCATTTTTATGCTCCTATGGTTCTTTCAACATAGTATATTTGCTACCCGCCATCGGGTTTTAAATTTTTTGACTTTTTTTACAATTGTATTTATATTTACTTTTACCTAATCGAGAAAGTGTATACTATATACGATATGTAATTTAAAAAGTCAGTTCTGATGTATTTCTGTGGTGTGTGTTTACACAGTTTTGGCTGCTTTTTCTTTATTATCGTCACATTATATTAATCCCTTATGTCTGTTTATGTTGCTTACCCAATGTTGTCAATATAACAAAACGAAATGAATGAATAAGTGCATACAAGTGGATGGTTCAGCTATATAAAACCTTTGTGTAACCCACTAGGTTCTCCGTAAAATGCATGTTCCGAGTCGGGAATATGGTAGTTTTTTTATTGTTCCTTTTATTAAAAGCATTTAATTTTGTCAGTTTTATGAAATTTCACTTTTTTGTTCAATAATTTTTTATTGTGTATTTTTTTTTGGTTAGTTCGATTCCGTCAGTATTTGTTTGATATCTTGATTTCTCTCATCCTAATCGCTTTAAGAAGTTGAACATCGGTAACTAACTGTCGTTTAAATTCATCTTACGTGCTATATACGCTATAATTTGTAACATGCATGCTGATTGTGCGAATAATAATAATTATGTGCCGTTTTGGAAAAATGTCGTCTTGCTGCGGATAGTTATCCACATTAACTAATTTTATAGTATTTACATCTTACTTATCGTGTCAGTTGTGAAAAAAAATCAAGACATAAGTAGCTGACCGGTGTTTTAATCTCATTAATCGATTAAGAATACAAATAGAGATAACAACCAAAACAGAGTAAATTTCATTAGGGGAGTTCGCTACTTAGTTTTAAAAAAAAAACTTTTCATAACACTATTATATATTGATAGGGAATTAATAAAGGGAAAAAAGAGCAGAAATAAAATATAGGTCCATGTGCTTGTTTTCTAGATATAGGCCATTGAAAGTTTGGCAAGAACATGTTCTCTCTTGAATTGTTATGGCTTTATCATTGACAAGTAACAAGTACAAATGGCTTATAATTATATATTTATACAGATTTATATATAAAAAAAGAGGGGTCAATGGGCAAAATGTTTTTAGGCATTCAAATGGATAAAATTAGAGGATTAAGAAAATCTGACAAAAATTCTAAAACATCATAAGCGATCTTCCTTAACATCAAAAAGGCAAGACATGATGTGTCGATAGAGTAAAAGTCTATTGTTTGTATTACTCGTCATATGATTACATTCTCAGTCAAAATGTCACAGTTTGTTCGATAACACAATTTGAGCGTAACTGATAAGTCTTTTGTGGACGAAACGCGCGTCTGGCGTAAACACAAAATTTAATCCTGGTATCTATGATAAGTTTATTTACAACCACTTGTTCGATGCCACTACTGGTGGAGTTTTAATTCCTCGAAGGTATCACCAGCCCAGTAGCACAGCACTGTGCTGACATAAACTATCATTGATGTGGTTATTTTTATAAATTAACTGTTTACACAACTTTTTAATTTTTGAAATACTATGGCTTTTCTACCTCAGGAATAGATTACTTTAGCTGTATTTGGCAAGTCTTTTAGGAATTTTGGTCCGCAATGCTCTTTAACTTCGTACTGTATTTGGCCTTTTTTTTTTGGAGTCGAGCGCCACTGATGAGTCCTTAGTAATATAAATGCGCGTCTGGCGTAAATACAAAATTTAATCCATTTATCTATGATGAGTTTCTTTGCTAAAAAATTAATTAAACGACTATTCTAGTGTCTAAAGATCTCAGACAAAAACAAAACAAAATCTCGCTAGTGAGTTCAGATGCAAACATATTTTACCGTCAACAAACTCGTGTATAGCATCGATTTGATTATTTCTTCATTATCAAAATCCGCTTACTTGCATAAAATTGGGAATAAGAGAGAAAAAAAACCCAGTTCAAGACTCGAGCGTCAATGATGAGTCTTTTGCAGAAGAAACGCGTATCTGGCGCGAATGCAAAATTCCTATTATCTTTGATGAGATTATTTTAATGCAGCGTTTAAATCTATGTTCCTTGCTTACATGCTTAAAAATGTTCCCCTTAGATAGGTCTGTATCTTAAAATTTTCACCTTTCAATTATTTAACAAATGTTCCACGATTGACCAAATTCACTATTACGGAAGCAACAATTTATGATGAAACCGACAGTACTTTTACTGTCTCTCTGGGATCTTTCGCCCCTCTTTTACCGATGTCTAAAACCCTGAAAATCCTCTGGAAGTAGACAAATCAAGGTAGGATACTTAAATGTACCAGTCTTGTATAAAAGCTCAAGTTTCCAGTGCATGTCTAATCATGCAGTAAAATAAAATAGATTGTTTTTTTATTAATTTTCTTTTGGACTCGTTATTTTATCTGTTTGAATGAACGTTTGCACTGAACTGAAACTTATATATATATATAGATTTAATAAAGTAAAATTCATGTTTTGGGGGATATCAATACTTAATTGATATGTGATGCCCCTTGGGTTATGTCACCCCACTCTTTTCATATAATTTTGATTTTAAAAATGTATACCTTTCCATGTATTGGGTCGTTAAAATGTTACCGTTTCCCATATTGTTTGGGTTTCACGTGGTGTAAAATGGTCTGTAATGTCAGAGTGAAATACCAAAGTGCCAAAACAGAAAAAAATTGTTGATAAAAGCATACACTTCAAAGTTCTTGATGGACAAAAGATTATTATATATAAAAAGAAGATGTGATATGAGTGCCAATGAGACAACTCTTCACAAGAGACAAAATGACACAAAAATTAACGATTATGGGTCACCGTACGGCCTTCAACAATTACTTAATGATCAATATCTATATAAATTTGATAATGTAAGGTACACTATACACGTATATAAAACACACCAAGACCGTCGCTATAAACTTGAATATACCCAAACGCTGTAGAAACCGGTATCATTGACGACAAGTGTAAAGTATTATCTTCAGAGTCAGGTGAGGTATTTATATAATAACGATAGTCTGGCAATAGAAAACCTTTCTAGCGATCTTTTGATACACAATTGGTACATACAAATCTGTTCGATAGTTTTATGCAGTCGAAATATTTTTCCTCGAATATATATTCTTATACAGTTTCATGCATTCCTGTCTAAAAGTTCTATCCAACAGACAGAACACAATAGGATTGATTGCATTGTTGATAAAATATCCTCGCACTAAAATGAATGATACTGGTCGAATATGGGTATGGTATACCTGTCGATTAAGCATTCTGATCATCAACGTAAAAACATACAATAAATTTCCAATGTAGGACACACCGGTTGCTATCATGAGACTGATGGTAAGTCGAATTGCATTTCCAAGGTTGTGTGATGAACGAGATTGTTTTTTCTTTGCTTTTTTACAGATTTCAATTTGCATGTTATTTATTTTCACATCGGTATTTTGAATAGTTGAGATTACATGTACCTGGGTGGTTTCTGATCTCATATCCGAAGTTGAATTCACAGACGGAACAGTTTTCTTTCCTAGTGATTTCCTCCATTCTTTTCTGATAAAGATTTCACGCAGTATTCGTCCATATGATACGACGCTCAATACAATACACACTAAACCTATAATCGCCAATATACTGTAGTAAACTCCTGCAGTTTGCATCTTTCGATATTCTGATGAAAAACTGCAATCCTTCCCGATTAAACCAAATATGTTTGTTTCTTTGTCGTTTCTACCGTAGAATATAGCTGTTGGAATGGACGATACCACGGAGAACCCTACCAGAACAGCAGATACGACATTTTGTCTTTCAAGGCTTGCAAATAGCTTCGGCAAGTTTTTGGCAAAAAGTTTATATCTTTCAATAGCAATTATAGTCAATAAACTAGCGGAAGCTCCTGTAACAACGTGGTTGAGAAATTTGAATAATTTGCAAGCACCGTCAGATGACCAGGTGTAGTTGAATCGTAAGTCAAAAACCTCAAAGGGCATACAAAACAAACATGCTGTAAGATCAGTAATGGCAAGCCAAATGATAAAAACTCGAACCGAATATTTTGCCATGACCGGCGATTGCATATACACTAAGATCGTGTGTATATTTCCAATTGTTCCCACGACTGACAAAATCACGAGGTATATTGTTGCTGGGATGGATTCGTCCAGAAATCTGTGGTAATCTATTTCACTCAAACTTGTATTTGTTCTGTTGGTAAAATTGAATTCCATCCTGGAAAAGAAAAACGAATTTGGATTCTATATGTTTCATCGTTTTATTTTGTGCTATCATAAATGAACAAATGCATTTTCATGCACGAATTAGACATGAGTTTATCAAACTGACTTCAACAGAATAAACATGAAATATCAATTGAAAATCACTTTCTAACGGGTTTCTTACACTATGCCCCAATGTTTTCATTTTGTTAAGGTAGACTGATTTGAATTAGCTCTTCGTGTTTCCGAATCCCTGTATTTCTATTGTATAAATGTAATTCGGCGCATTTGAAAAAAACAACAACAATGTTTAAACTTATCTTTGGTATCATCTATATGTTACGACGGTGTTATGATTGCTAACTCACCTTTAAACACACGTGATTAGGTTTCTTAGTTTCTATGGAAACATTCACTAATTTGATGGTAAATGATAGACAAAACTTCGTTCTGTGTTTTAAAATCAAAAAGTTAATTACGGCCGTCGTAAAATTTCTATTAAAATATATATGTTTCAAAATAGGTTATTGAATTATCTATCGTATGAAATAATATTCGTTTAGTACAGTAAAACATACATATTATACAACTTAAATAGACATAACGAGATATGGTATGATTGCCAACAAGACAACTGTCCACCAAAATTAAAATGAAGCAATTAAAGGTATTAGTACGGCCTTTAACTATAAGATAAACCGATACCGTTTAGTCGGTAATAATAGGCTCCGATATGCAAATAAACTCATCATAGATACCAAGACTAAATTATAGAATAAATAAAGTATAGAATAATTCAACAGAAAAAACTTTGTCATAATAGTACATATCTGTTGATGTGTTAAAAAATGAAAAACAACACGTTTAATAATTAATTGCGTCCGAAGCGCATTTCTGGATTTACCTTCATCAGGAACGCTCAAAGCCAAACATTTGAAATCCGAAGATGGATAAGTACCAAAAATCGTTGAAGAGCTATATGTCAAAATACCTAAAATAAATAGCCAAATTCATCTAAAGTCAACTTTGCCTGAGGGAGTTGTAACCTTAGTTTTATAATAATTTCAAAGGAGTAGGTTCAGTAAGACCCCTTTTTGGCCCCAAAATAAAGCAGTTTTAGAAAATTGTGAAAATGTAATCGTTTAGATATTTATTGAAAAGTAGAATGCTTTTGCTACATAAATATGGGCTGTTTTTGACAATACAATGCACATATATCGGGTACTAGCATCATTAAGTCATGCTAAATTACTGAAATCTTCACAATTGCAGCATTTTAGTTAAATTTTAGACGGTTTCCGTCTAAAATGAAGGTGGCCGCATTCGTGTTCATTCATAATATTGAAATGTAAGTTGTATTTGATGATAATACATAATATATATAAGGGTTAAGGATGAACACAGATGCGGCCACTTTCATTTTTGACAAAAAACATCTGAAAAGTGACGATGTTTTGCATATTTGATAGATTTTTCATATTTATGCTTCAATCGGAGCGTTTTTAATGACTTAATAAGTTAAAATCTTTCAGATAAACTTATTGCATCAATTGAAATAGGCACTTAAGAGTTTAGAAAGTGTCTAAAATCTTTCGTTAGATGAACTTGAATATTGAGGCCCAAATCGGCCCTTACCGGACCTACTCCTTTATAAACGGACAATTTTAGTAAAGTTTGTTAACTCATGTCAGTACCGAAGCACTGACTACTGGGCTGATGATACCCTCGGGGACTGATAGTCCACCAGCAGAGGTATCGACCCAGTGATGGAAAACAACACGTTTAATAATTCATTGCGTCCGAAGCACTTTTCTAGATTTACCTTAATCAGGAACGCTCAAAGCCAAACATTTGAAATCCGAAGATGGATTTAAATGTGTTGCTTAGTTGGTGTTTGAAAAACTGACATTCACTAAGGCCAATTGCCGAGGAAACTATCAGTTTAGGCAATGTAACATCAACAACATATTTACCGAAATATTTGATTTATGGAATTTAATTACTTAAAACAAATGTTCATTTTATTTTGTCATACAAAAATAAGTAAATTAACAAAAAAAAAAAAAAAAACGAGCTCCAGGGAAATTCAAAGCGCACAGTTCTCTCTATGCAATGGCAAATTCAAAAGCTCAATCACATCTAACGCATTGAAAATAGCTGTCATATTCCTCACTTCGTACAAATATTTCTTATATACCTATAAGGAGTTATTTTCTTTCAGAACGACAGGTCATTCTTTTTCAGAATCAACCCGGACGATACCATGTTTCAATGAAATATGCTCAAAGGCATAACATAATGACCTGTGTGAGGTCATTATTTTCCTTGATAAAAATACAATCTATAATTTACTTCAAAATTTTATTCGTCAGATAGTTTTTTGTTGCCGATTTGGAAATTTATATTTTAAAGTTCAATCGATGATAGATGTAAAAGTAACTTCATTGCCCGCATTTTAATTTTAGAAACAAATAACGTGAAGTTTTGTAAATTTATCGCTACAATAAAGAAACATTATCATATATGTGAGATGAATTTTAATATAGACTTTCATAAATAAAAAGCCAGATTTAACATATTCGTGTGTTAGATTTTGAAAATCTTATTGAGTCCCACTGAATAGGTTGGTTGATTTTTGGTTGCTTGCTTAACATCCAGTGGCAAATATTTCATGCATGTTCAGGACGATAAACGCTGAATAGGAAATCATACTGGGACCTACATTTATTTATATTCGTCTTTGTGTCAGTTCTTAACTTTTTAAAATTTATGTATACCTTTTACTCTATCAAATGATCAATTAATAAGATAATCTTATATTCTATTAAATAATATTAACGTAACTCAGAATAGGGTCGGGTGCGGAGGGTATATAATTATATCCTGATTATCTGTTAATAAAATGTATTGCTATTCGAAAGACAATCTTTCTGAATTTTGCATTCGATTCAATTAAATTGTTACAAAATAACCACTTTTCCGCGATAGAAATGACATTACAAATAGAAAACAAA
Organism: Mytilus galloprovincialis; assembly: GCA_037788925.1. Lineage (NCBI taxonomy): Eukaryota > Metazoa > Mollusca > Bivalvia > Mytilida > Mytilidae > Mytilus > Mytilus galloprovincialis. Next base: position 35,682,442 of record CM075339.1, read on the forward strand.
CATACCCCTCCCCCTTTTCCATAAGCTACGTGGTACAATAAATTACTTACAATGTGTCTTGTATTTGTCATACACCGCTATCGGATGGTAACAATACATTTGTGTCTTACTTCATGCAGTTACAGTAATATTTTTATTGTGTATGGATAACATTTTTTAAAAGGTTTATATCTAGATTAATTAGTGAGTTTTATTTCACATTCTAAATGAGCCGTAGGGCGTATTAAAACCTGGACACACTAGAAAGGAATATCCCACTTAGTGTTGTCAGTAAAATAGGATACTAAATTTTGCAAATCTTTATAAAAAATAATATTTTTTGACGGTATATAAGTCAGATAATGCATATTTTAAGGTTTTTCTTGTCGTAGAACACACCTCGGGTTGTCAGGATTGCTCAAAGAAAGACCTCCCTACGGTTGGTCTTTCATTTGATCAATCCTGACACCCCTCGGTGTGTTCTACGACAAGAAAAACCTTAAAATATGCATTATCTATAACTTAATGTAGTAGCTAAACCTGTAACTTACCGTTCCGGAGCACCCGAGATCACCCCCAGTTTGTGGTTTGGTTCGAGTTTCTTAATTTTTAGTTTTTTATGTTGTGTCTTGTGTACTATTATTTGTCTGTTTGTCTTTCCCCCTTTTAAACCGGTCATTTTATATTCGATCTGTAAATAAACTCATCATAGATACCAGGATTGAAATAAGTTGGACTGTCCCTCTGGTATCTTTCGTCTCTCTTATATATGACAATTGCATAAAATTACACTCACGTTTAGTGCGATTACTTCCACTTATAGTTAGGTTCATATGATGCTTTGTTCTAAAACAGGATTATTCCTGTTCTCATAAATAAATATACTGACTGGCTTTAAAAACGCAACACTCATTTTGTAGATTTTTTTTTCACCAAATAATGTTTGATCCTCATACAACTACTATTCATGCTCATCATATGTCTTTCGAAAAATAAACATCTGACTTACCTGTGGTTATTGAACATACCAGATTTTTTTAGATCGCACGAAATTTCAGAAAGAGAAATTTCGAGCCAATAAAAGATTTTTTCCGTTTTTTCTTCTTTGTGAAACAGTTCGTTCAATCCTTGGACACACTTTAATCATTTAAAAAATGTTGCATCTCCATATTGCCAAAACTCAGAAATGAAAAGCTGAATCAACTCATTAGAATTCTGCAAACAGGAAAACGTGAACGTGCTGCAACACAAAAAATTGACGTCAGAAACTCGTCTTACTGTCCTTCCGACAATGGTACTGGTAGACCATCAAAGACTAGATCAACATGTAGTGACAATGCAACGTCAATAGAAATTGATTAGACAACGTCATTTGTGAGACAGATCTACGGCCGCAACGTCAACTGCTAACCAAATTGATGAATGAAATTTTGCACAGATGTATGCCATAAATGTTTCCCATTAGCTGAACTGGCAAAGAATTGACTGCAGAAAAACATTTAGAGCCTTAAAGTTTAAACCGCATAATTGACAAAACACATTGTAATGGGTGGAACAACGACAAAATCAGAAGGTGCAAAACAGAAATCAAAACGTGCCGAACAGAAATGGTTGACCTTTCTGACAATCATTTTGGCGTTTGTTACAGGCAGTCATTGCTTTTGACGGTGACACGTCCATTGGTAAGGGGAAAACCAGGGTTTTAGTGTATACCACAATATTTGAACATTGAAAATGACGTAATCACTTCAACTTTCGAACTGCATTTTTTTTCAAACATTTAAGTAATAACAGAACTTTCTATTCATAAGTATGTTTACAAAAAATGCATAATTAAAAATTAAAATTGAAAAGAATAATCTAGTGTTGCGTTTCTGAAGCCGGTCAGTATATTAATACCAAATTTATTCTATCGTATTTTGTGACTTTTCGATTGTTTATTTTATAAAATGTAGCAATACAAATTTGTATTTAGCTGTAAAAAACATACCTGTATAGTTCTTTCAAAATTGTCTGTGTCTTTGAGTATAATTATCAGACATATAACTGATAGATTTTTAATATTACTGCAAGCCCTCGAGATGGTGTATCCGATGCGAAAGTCATAATTTTAACACAATGGTAATTGTTAGATTTTCCTGGAAAACTATTTAAGGATAAAAATAAATTTCCTGAAGTTTATCCTAGTACATGTATCTCTCAAACGTTATTTTTGTTTTAAAATAAAGTACAATCAAGGCTGGAGAAAAGACATATGTGTATTCAAATATACATGGAAGTTGTCATACTACATCCGCGGAATGACATATTTTTGGTAGGGCTTCTGGAAGCTGCATTTACTCTACATAGGCACCAATACGTAATATAAGAAGTGTACAGGAAATCAAAAGCTGGTGTGTGGTGTGTAGATAATTGTTTGAGTCAACATCATGCCTTCCAAGCAACAACTAACCATGATGGTATCGTGTTGACTTGAATTATCATTGATATGTTCATAATTATTAATTAACTGTTAACAAAACTTTGAATTTTTGAAAAAAAACTAAGGCTTTTCTACCTCAGGAATAGATTTTCTTAGCTGTATTAGGCAAAACTTTTAGAAATTTTTGGTCCTCAATGCTCTTCAACTTCGTACTCTATTTTGGCCATTTAAACATTTTTTGATTCGAGCTTCACTGATGAGTCATTTCTGTAAATTCATGTAATATTTCACAATCGTCAGTCCGTATCATTTTGAAATTACATCTTTGTTGAATCACCACAAGAAAACAAGTTCGAAGTGACAACGATAAACAGGTTCTTATATTCAAATGCGTTGCTATATTTTAGGTTCATTTGTATCACAGGATATTAAAATCTTGACATAAATGGAACTCAAATTGTTATTTCTTCTTTTTATTGTTGCAAAATAAACAGACGAATAGTTAAAAATATGTACGTACTTGCAATAATATGTGAATACAGAAGTCAAATAAGCGACGCGATTTGTTTTTCATGAAGAACTAATGAATTCCAACTACATACGAATAGGCCAAATTTGATATGTCTGTTTCTCGACTCACTAACATGTCTTGAAGTTCTTAACATCTACAATTATTAGTAACGGTCTGTGTCCGAATGCCGAGTGCGTCATTTTGATAGACTATTTGCAGGATGAGTGCTATATATACATTACAGGAGCCCTTTACCGTATTGACCTACCCGGAAGCGCTCTTTTTGGAGTTAATGCAAATATATTTAAGGTATTTCAATCTTTCAAATAAAAAATATTTTTTCGATCAGAAACATTAGTATATATCGTTTTCTGTGTATTTTTACGGCAATGAGAGGCACACAATTCGTTACCATAGGAAAGCCGACAATTTGATGAAAACCTTTTCTCCAAATTCAACATAAAAAGGTTAACAAGAAACTCCTGTAAACTTATAACGTTTTCCTCGGTTAAGCATCTTATCCTTGCTTTCATTAATAACAAAAATGTCATGTTGTATCCTAAAGCATACGCTGTTATTTTTAAAATGACGATTTTTCAATATCACATGTAAAATAGTCATTTTTTTTTATATAAATAAGGCCGTTTGTTTTTTATTTGAATTGTTTTCTATTGTCATTTCGGGACCTTTTATAGCTGACTATGCGGTATGGGATTTGCTTATTGTTGAAGGCCGTACGGTTACCTATAGTTGTTAATTTCTGAGTCAGTTTTGTCTCTTGTGGAGACTGGTTTCATTGGTAAACATACAACATCTTCTTTTTTTATATGTATAAGGGTTTAACATAAAAGTTTTTGATAAAGAATCAGAGAAAAATCGATATTAAAAATAAGTTCGCGGGCAAACAGTTCCGTAGTATATGACTATCAAACATCTATGTTAATTCAAATTACATGTTGTTCGTAAAAATTATACAACAAAAGATACAGACGTGAGTAATCGTAAAAATTGCCGTTATAGAATAAGGCATACATTTAGTTTCTTTGAAATAATTCTATACTATTATATATTTACATGTGCTCTTATTTTATGTTTACCTCAACAAGTAAAATCACTAGTAGCGTTTAAATAAGGTTAGTTTCTAGTTGTCTTATCTGATGCACTTGAATTTTCAAACAAAATTAAAATAGAATATCGTTATCATTTTATAATCACAAATAATATTTTTTCAAATCGAGGACAAGAGTTAACATCTTACAATATACCTCACTCAGTTTATCATTGTTTCATTGATTTTGATTTCCGTCAGATAAATACTGTACTGAGACACCCTTCAATCTGCTTGTGTTGTTTGAATTAACATTTTATATACTGTACATTTTTTTTATAATATTTTGATATTATTTTATCCAGAATTTTCAAAATATACTGCTGAAATGTACTCAAAAGAACTTACTTTAAATAAATAGTTTATAAACCATAATAATAGTCCTTTTCGAGATTTAGATATTTCAGTTTTACTCTGGGAAATTCTACACTAAAAGTTACAGTACGTACGATTTTTCGTTCCCTATTGTTATTTTCCCCCCTTTTGTGGATGTTGATGCTCCTGTTTTACGTTCTTACGATGTAAGCCATAGACGAAACGCGCGTCTGGCGTACTAAATTATAATCCTGGTACCTTGATAACTATTTACACCACTGGGTCGATGCCAATGCTGGTGGACGTTTCGTCTTCGAGGGTATCACCAGCCCAGTAGTCAGCACTTCGGTGTTGACATGACTATCAATTATGTGGTCATTTTTATAAACTTCCTGTTTACAAAACTTTGAATTTATGGAAAAACTAACGATTTTCTTATCCCAGAAATAGATTACCTTAGCCGTATTTGGCACTACATTTTGGAATTTTGGACCCTCATTGCTCTTCAACTTCGTACTTATTTGGTTTCATAAATAGTTTGATATAAACGTCACTGATGAGTCTTATGTAGACGAAACGCGCGTCTGGCGTACTAAATTATAATCCTGGTACCTTTGATAACTATTTACACCACTGGGTCGATGCCACTGCTGATGGACGTTTCGTCCCCGAGGGTATCACCAGCCCAGTATTTAGCACTTCGGTGTTGACATGATATCAATTATGTGGTCAATTTTATAAATTTCCTGCTTACAAAACTTTGAATTAATGGAAAAACTAAGGATTTTCTTATCCCAGGAATAGATTACCTTAGCGGTATTTGGCACTCCTTTTTGGAATTTTGGACCTTCAATGTTCTCCAACTTCGTACTTTTTTGGCTTCATAAATATTTTGATATGAGCGTCACTGATGAGTCTTATGTAGACGAAACGCGCGTCTGGCGTACTAAATTATAATCCTGGTACCTTTGATAACTAATTATACATCCCATACGTTCGCCATGCCAGTGTCTGTTATGCCGTTTTGGGTATAAATGAAAGTTTTCTATATATTACTGGTGAGTAGTTAAATCTGGTATTTGTTACCATTCTTTAATCGATATAAAGATTTGGTTTTGAAGTTTTGTTGTACCTGTAGAAGACTGATTTCAAACGGAAAAACACATTCTCATATTTACGAAGATGTTGTTTATCGAGCCTGGAAATTGACAAACGATCCCGGTAAACTTATCGATTCTTTATATAAACTTTGTCTAAAAGGTTACCAATTCAAAACTTTAATTAGATCTTTGCATATTGTTTTGTGGCTATTATTATTGGTTTTGATTTCAGTAAATTAAAATCAAACTAAATAGTATTGTTATATATACATATGCACATTCATGGTTCTACAATCTGTAGATACCTGTATCTTGGCATTGTTCATTTATGACGTCTTTACACTAAATCCACTTGGTGTTTGAAGAGTACTGTTTAATGATTAATTCTTAGATGTATATTTTTTTTAGTTGCTATTGGCTTTGAACTACAGTGGAGATCACTTCTAACCTCTCATTAAATCTGTCAGAATCTGTCAGGAGAACTGTTCTAGGACAGTATGTAGAACTGTCAGCCTGACACCTTTTAGACAGTTCTAGCTAGAACAGTTCTACCTAGAACTGATTCTGACAGTTCTACTCTAGAATAGTTTGAGACAGTTTTACCTAGAACTGACCATATCTTTGGTCACTTCTACTTCTAGAACAGTTCTACGACTAGAACAGTTTTACGGTTAGAACTGATTTATAAATTCTACGGCTAGCATTGATTTACAACTTTGATTCTAGGGCTAGAATTGATTTATAAATTTTGCGTTTAGAATTGATTAAAGAGACTCTTTGCATTAAATATATTTAGGCTTCGGCAAAATAGCGATTTATACAGAGTTTTGTTTTTTTTGCCGGTCTTATTTCAGATTTTTAATTAAGAGATGTGTGTGTCTGTTCCAAGTCAGGAGCCTGTAATTCAGTGATTTTCTTTTTTTGACGTGTTACATAAATTGTGTTTTTCGTTCCTTTTTTGTACATAAATTAGGCCGTTAGTTTTATCATTATAAGTATTTTACTTTTGTCATTCCGGGAGTCGGGATGACTCGTATAACGAAATAATTTGACCTCATTTACCAAATGTATCACTTGTTTCCCAATCCACTATTAAATGAAAATATATTTTTAAATTAAACTTAATCTGACCATATTTGCTCTTCATCGTGAAAATCTATATACATGTAGCTGCACAATGCAGTAATACAGTTGTATTTTTAGGCAAGGATGAATTGTACAAATGACAGCAATTATACATGTATTTGAAAACAATGACTTCAAAATTTTGTTTGCATCAATTTATAGTACCAGCATGTCCTCTTTTGACTACATTAACCTAAACTGACATTTTTTGCTCTTTTTTTCTGCAAATCTATATAGCTGCAAAGTAATTCAGTTATAATTTTCGGTCAAGAGGGAATGTTATATACAGTTACAGTAATACTGGAAAACAATGACCACAAATGTTTGTTAACATCAATTTATAGTGCCAGCATGTCCTCATTTTATTCAAAATATTGAATCGTAAACAAATATCAGTAGTTTTCATACCTCAGACTGACTCGTGTAATAAAATCTTTTGACCGCATCAACTCAAACTGACCATATATATATTTTTCTTTAACAACAAATATATTTTTTATTCTAAAGATATCTTGTTACAATTATACTTCACTGTCCAAGCGCCAGAGGAGTATACCCGTGAAAGAAACAACTTTTGAGTTGCCAGGAAGATACCCAGAGTATAATAAACAATATAACATAAACTATTACAATATATGCAAATTATTCTATTAAATCAATTTCTTCAAATTTATGAAAAATACACTTTGAGAAATTATTTTGTTTTCATTCATAACCCTTCTTAATTCCTTCATAAACAATTCATACACATCTATATATTTCATTTTTTGCTCTGAAACATAGTATGACTTGAAAATGAAAAAACCTAAAACTGTCAAAAAAAAAGTTAAAACCAAAAACTAATTGTTTAACTGATATCTTATTTTCAAAATTGAGTTGTGCAAGAAGTTGTTCCACTCTATCCCAAAATTCTTTTAAAAAAGAACATGTTATAAACAAATGAAAGTAATCTTCCTCTTCTGTTTGACAAAAAATACATTTACTATTGGTAGAAATTTTCCATTTGAATAGTACTTGTTTTGTTGGAATAATATTAATTGGCAGTTTCCATCTAAACATTTTCATCTTATTTTCTCTTAAAAATTTAAATATAAAATCGTTTACGAATGACATATTTGGCTTGCTATCTAACTTTAAATTTCTTGTCCAAAGGTTGATACCAATTGGCTGTGTATATTTTTTATCTACTAGACTATTATATAACATTTTATTATAGATATCTTTTGCTTGTATTTGTTTATTTCCCCATCTCAAATTATCCTTATTGATACTGATTTTACTCTTTAAATAGTTTTCTTTAATTAGAACTTTCTGCCATTCCTTTGGGATGGAAGATTTTAATATCGTAAACTCTGCAATCCAATTAGACTTATTGCTTAATTTTTCTAAAATAAAAACCTCTTATAACTTTCCCGCACGATCAAGTATGTCGTTGATATAAATCAAACCACTTGCTACCCAGTTTTGAAAGAACAAACTTTTGTTACAATGTTTAAGGTATCTATTTCCCCAAATAATCTGTTTTCTAATATTTGCAAAATGATCTTTAAATTTTGTAAAACCTCCCCTTGTTTTCACCCAGCTGGAAATTACTTGCAAATAAAAGTCTGGTATATTTTCAAATGCTTTTAGTAGTTTAACATTATCTAAATTCATGTTGAAGACAAGATAATTTGTTCCCAGATTGTTGAAATATTTGGTAGGAATAATCTTCCAGTTCGGCATAGTGTTTGAATTAAATTTGGAAACCCATGAAGCTTTCAGTGATGTAAAATAGCTATCAAAACCATTTTTAACCCCACTTTTTGATAATCGCCAATAATTGTATTTCTTTTTACTTTGTCATTTTTACCTTCCCAAATATATTTAAAACAACAGCTTTCAATCTCTTTTATGTATTTGTTTGGAACAATACACGAAGTAGCCAAAAATGTAAATTTAGGTAAGATCAAAGATTTTATAATTAATATTTTTCCAATTGTAGTTAATTTTCTTTTTTTCCATGCCTTAAGTAAGGATTTCATTTTATCAATTTTTGTTTCCCAATTTAACTTTTCACATTCGTTTGTGTTGTGACCAAAATAAATTCCTAAGGCTTTAACTTGTTTGTCCGTCCAGCGTGTTCCCTCTTCTTTTTTAATGTTAATCTATATAGCTGCACAGTAATTCAGTGATAATTTTAGGTCAAAAGAGACTGTAGTATACAAATAACCGCAATATTAGAAATCAATGACCACAATTGTCTTTTTTCGCATCAATTGAGAATGCCAGCATTTCCTCTTTTTATTCAAAATATTGCATCAGAAACAAATATCAGCAGTTTTCATACCTCAGACTGACTCATGTAACAAAATTATCTGTCCGCATCAATTAAAATTGACCATATTTGACAGCATAAACCAAAACTGACCATATTTGACTGCATCAACAAAAACTGACCATATGTGCTCTTTTATTATGTAAATCTTAAAGTCGCATAGTAAATCCGTAATATTTTTATGAAAGGATGGATTGAATAATTCAAATGATAGCAATATTGGGACACAATGACTACCAATTGTGTTTGCATCAGTTCATAGTGCCAGTATGTCCTCTTTTCATTCAGAATTTTTACTCATAAACTAATCTCAGTAGTTTTAATATCTCATACTGACTCATATAACAAAATTATTTGTCCACATTATCCAAAACTGACCATATTTGACAGCATCAACCAAAACTGACCATATGTGGCAGCATGAACCAAAACTAACCATACTTGCACTTTATTATGTAGATCTTAATATATATATATATATATATATATATACATGTATATAGCCGCAGAGTAAATCACTTACATTGTATAGTTACATATCACGATGGGTTGTATTATTCAAATGACAGCAATATTGGAAAACATTGACTACAAAAAAATTCCAACATCAATTTAGAGTACCAGCAAGTCCTCTTTTTATTAAAACATTGAATCGTAAACAAATTTCAGTAGTTTCGATATATCAGACTGAGTCATTTTAACAAAATAATTTGACCGCATCAACGAAAACTGAACATATTTACACTTTATCATGTAAATATATATGACCTCATTGTAAACTATTGCAACTAAAGTATGCTATTACAGCTGCTGAAGCTTTACTAAGAGAGAAGACAATAGATGATAATATTGTCTAGTGTGCAATGATGTAATGAATAATGACAAACAAGCTTGTCCAACATACAACCACATCACTCATAACAAATGCTTCAATGTTACAGCTGCCATGCAACAGAAGAACAACGAATTCTTTGTGAGAACCAAACACAAGTAGAAAATGAAACTAAGATCAACGAAGTAACTGACCACCAAACAGATGTAAGTCATGTTGACACAACAACCATTATGGCAAGCAAAAACAACCTCTGTAATGGCCAACAACAGACTACACAGACAGCATGTGACAAAGTGAATAACACACCACAAACAATCATATAAGAGAAAGAACAAAAACAACAAAATAAGCAAAAAGAACTAAAGCAACAAGAATTTAAACTGAAAAAAACGAGAGGAACAACCACGTTTAAAAGAGGCTGTCGAAAATGACCAATCCAAAAACAAAACAAGACTGTACGACATGATATATAAACTTGAAGCAAGAAATAATGAGCTAGAAAAAACAGTCAAGTCCCTATATCACAAGATCAATAATGAGGACAATACAATGAATAGTAACAATGAAAGACGAGCACGAGAGAATAATAGGTCAAGCTCAAATTCAACGAGAAGCAACAACGATAGTCTAGCCAATGCTATAAAGGAAAAAGTCTAAGGATATATATTAAGAAAGGTAGACAAAGAAATAGATCATCTTATTAGACTAGAGGACAATGTAAACAATACTGAAGCATACAACTATGGATATCATGGCTATGCCTCTATTCCAACTCATAGTCAACAAGACATTTATTGTAGTAGTCAACAGCAGAATTACCATTACCCCTATATCAATATGATAACTGGTCATACAACCATCACTACTATCCTGGTTGTAATGCATATCAAGAATATAGTAACAATAGCAACCTTATAACAGTGCAATTAGAGCAAGAAACATGAAATATTGATAAAGCAAGGACCCATTCACAACAACAGAATGAAAGAATCAACAAGCACAAACTCAAAACAACTCAGCACTTCCCACATGATCATAATATACAAACAACCCGTCATTCAGAAACTGCACAGTATAGCTTCACAGGATTAGACAAGTGCGATACTCCACTTACCGAAGAACAACCTAGTATCTATTACAGTGATCAAAGTAAAAATCAGAAAACAAATTCAGAAAATTTTATATACCAAAAAAGCCTCAGACAGCCGCCATTCTGACAAAAAGTAGTGAAGATGAAAATACAGATGTAAATAGTAGACAGTGCCTGAATGAATCATCTTTTAATTGTAAAAATGTAAAAATACTTGTGGACTAATATTTAATGATGTTAATAAAATTGCGGATATATGATTGCTATAGGAAACGTGGCTATTTAGCTGTCAAATGGATATGCTTAATGAATTAAACCAAGAATATATTGGAATTGGTAAAGCCGTTGACTCAAAAGATCCAATTCCACCAACGCATATGCCTAGAGGTCATGGAGGTGTCGCAATCATGTGGAAGAAATAACCTGATAGTTATATAACACAACTTCCAGATGGGAACGAACGTATACAATGCATTGCATTCAGGGGTGCAGAACCACTTCTAATCATATCAGTATATCTGCCTTGTAAGGGGTCATCAGACAGTATAGAAGAATTTCAGGAGTGTATAGATCTACTACACGAAATATATTCAAAATTAAAAGATACTCACATCATACTACTTGGAGGAGATCTACATGAAAATGCAAGCCATTTTCCAATAGTAAAAGATCAAAACATCTTCAGGAATTTATGAAAGAACAAATATTTTAACTAAAGACCTAGGTCCAACGTTTATAAACCCAAATGGTTACGACTCAACTTGCATTGACTTCTTCTTATATAGCGAAAATTTCAACAGGAGTATTGTTAAAATCATCAAGCTTGAAAACATACCTGGAAAGATCTCAGACCACTACCCATAGTAGCAAGAATTAAATATGAATATTGTATACACAATAAACGTAACAAAAGAATATGTCTTTTGTAGACGAAACGCGCGTCTGGCGTATATATAAAATTTAGTCCTGGTATCTATGATGAGTTTATATATAGACTTAAATCAGCTATTATCCAAGGCGGCATCAACCTCAGGACCAACCAGACAGATAAAGAAGAAGAAACCAAAAACTACAAGTAATGACACCAGAAATCCGTGAAGCAATAACTGACAAGAAGAATGCATACTATGATTGGAAACAGAATAACCGACCTAATGATCCCAATAATTAGTGGTTACAGAAGAAAAAAGTAGCAACTTGTAACCCTAAAAAAGATTGCCGGTTAACACTAGCAAAACAACAGCTAGAAAAGAAAAGCGAACTGATTTATGCCAAAAGTAACAACTCCAATTTATTTTTCAAACTTATCGGCCGTCAAAGAGGAAGATTTGGTATGCATATTGATGAGCTAAATGTAAATGGACAAAAATACAACACAGAAGGGGAATCTTGGAGGGCTTTAGAGAACACTTTGCGAATCTTGCTAAAGAAAGTGATAACAGTCAATTGGACCAAGCATATATTGAGCAGGTAGAAAACGAATATGCTACTATTATAGATATATGCAAACATGACTTTAAGGACATTCCAGTAGAGAAGCAAGAAATTATGAATGCCATTAAAAGCCTTACTCGAAACAAATCCCCGGATACCAATGGAGTCACTGCTGAAAATTTAAGTTATGGCGGAGAAATACTTGCCTCATATATATAAACTCTACTAAACAGCTCCTTTGAATTCTGCTTTATACCTGATGTTATAAAATTTGGAATATTGACACCAGTCTTCAAAAATAAAGGCAACAAAAATGACGCAAAAAACTATAGAGGCATCGCAATAACTCCAACTCTATCAAAGGTCATAGAAACAGTACTTAAATTTCAATCAATCAATCCCAAAATTATATGTATACAAAATCCACTCCAGCGAGGCTTTACCGAGAATGCATCTCCTTATTATTGCTAATTAATTATGGAGGAATTTTAACGAGAGAACAAAGATCTGAAAAAAGAAAAAAATATTTGTTATGCTAAATGCTAAGTCGGCCTTTGACGTAGTATAAAACTCAAGTCTTATACATTTTTGTACGTAAATTATTTCATATGGGACTCACACCGCAAGAAATACTCATGATTGATGATCTATATAAAAATGCAAGATCAGTGTCAAATTGAACGGTGAACAATCCAATGCATTCAATATTGAATAAGGTGTCCGACAAGGCGGCACACTTAGTGCCGACCTTTACAAAGTTTATGTAAACGATCTATTAAACGAAATATGTAACACCGGTTTTGGAGGACATATTGGAATGATCAACTGTAGTGCGCCTACTTGTGCGGATGATCTTACCATAACTTGTAATTCTCAGTTTGAAGCTCAAATACTAGTCAACATAGCTAACGATTACAGAAAAAGAGAGTCATATAAAATAAAACCTACTAAAAGCGTTGCACTACCTATACAAACCAACACCAATGCCCATAATGATTTGACACTTCTTATAGCTGATAGGGAAATGCCTACAGTTGATAAAACCACACATGTTGGGATACAAAGATCGAACTGTAACACACAACTATAACAGCGGAGGAAAATATTAAGAAGGCAAGAAGAGCTTTATACAGTGTAATGGCAAATGGCTTGCATGGAGAAAGTGGACTAGACCCATCTACATATATATCCACCTTCAGATATATTATGCCCATCCTACTATATGGACTGGATGTTAAAATGACCAACAGCAAATCTTTGAAAATACTACACTCTTTCTACAAGAAAACAATAAAACAAATATTATCTTTACCAATATCAACTGCAGACCCGGCTATATATTTATTATCTGGATTACTACCCATAAATGCTGAAATTGATATAAAAATTATAACATTACTTGGAAATATTCTATGTTCTGACAAATCAACTGTTGAATGAAAAATAGCAAATCGTCAATTGAAAATTAAATCGTGCAAAAGCAACAGTTGGTTCATAGATGCAAGGAAAATTTGTTTTAAATATCAACTTACAGATCCAGTAGAATTGTTGGATACTATAACAACAAAAGAAACATGGAAAAGAAGCATGGTAAATAATATTAAAACATTCTGGCATAGAAAGATCTTGGATGAGAAAAAAAACATTTCAATAGCCTACAGTATTTATCTCCAATATACAGCCTTGGTCATTGTCATCCGTTGGTCAGTATATCTATTTCTGAACCCAAAATAGTACAAAAAATACCACCACGAGTGAAAATTGCAACAGGGGATACATCCTACAATCCCAAAGAGCCAAATATAATTCTAATGCAGTGGACCCAACATGTTAACTATGCAAAAATGGAGAAGAAACATTATCCCATTTCCTGCTTACATGTGTAACCCTAGATGCTGTAAGAAAACCCATATTGGAAAGAACAGTGATAACAGCTAGTATAATTTTCTCTGAGAGCAACAGAGTCAATAACATTGAACTACTCAGGTTGATTTGTGATCCTTACATCTATTGCAAAAATAACAACGATCAAAATTCTTGAACCGCAAAGTAGGAAAATGATCCACATACTCCATACAACAAGATATAGACTACTCGGTTTAGATAGTAAACAACCAAGAAAGAGAAGGAAAGTTTAAGACTATTAGTTGATTAAAGTGTTATGTAAGTGACTCAGCATAAGACAATCCAAATTATCACTTCTTATTTAGATAATTTTATATTTTAAATTAGCCTATTGTGTATATTATAAACTGACATTTTGTGTATATAATATTCTGGTGGATGGAATTATTATTTGTGTGATAATTATATATATATATATTCGTGGTGGTGGTGGATATCACTCCAGCTATAATTGGAGGTGTGCCTTGACTGGCAGAATTCATTATACAGATTAAAGGTTGGATATAAACCTCTCTATCCGCTTCGATATTTGTACATGTAACATTTGATCAGTAAAAATATAGAAAATCTGCTATTATACAGTAAAGTAATTGGAACTGATTTTTTTTCTAAATACTAAGATGTCCTTACTGCAGTGACGTCATTTAGAACTGTTCATCAGTCCGGACTGATTTAGTCAGTTCTGCTGACAGTTCTACAGTTATAACTTATTTGGACAGTTCTACCCTAGAACTGATCCTGACAGTTCTATCTACAACTGATTTAGTCAGTTCTGCCTAGAACTGATTCTGACAGTTCTACTTAGAACAGTTCTAGGGTAGAACTGTTCTAGGACAGTTTAGAACAGTTCTATGACAGATTATTCTGACAGTTCTAATGAGAGGCTAGAAGTGATCTCCACTGTAGCTGTCAGTAAATTGAAAACTTTCAGAACTAAACTCAATATCTTTTTGTAGTTTGAATGTAGAAGTACCCGTCCATGTTAGATGTATTCCAGTGTGTATCCATCTGATGAGTTAACCCTTTTTCAGCTGATTTTTACAGTTTGTTCTTATGTTGTACTGTTACAACACTGTCTAAGGTTAAGGGCGGTTTGGCGCCTTTGAACTAGTTTTGCTCCGCCTCATTCTGTATTTGCCAGTCCACGATCAGGAGCTTGTAATTGAGTGGTTGTCGTTTGTTGCTGTGTCTCAGATTTGTGTTTTGTCCGTTATTTTGTACATAAGTTAGGCCGTTTAAATTGTTTAATATTTGTCTTTTTGTTGCCTTTTATAGCTGACTATGTGAAATGGACTGTGCTCATTTTGAAGGCCGTACGGTGACTTACAATGTACCTGTTATTTGGTCTCTTGTGGAAAGTGTTGCATTGGCAATCATACCACATCTTCTTTATTATAATAACAATATCCATTGCAAACAACGAATAACAACCAAGAGACAAACAAGTTTTAAAAACACAACAGAGACAATAAAATACCGAGAAACGCAAAACCCAATAAAAACGGGGGGTAATCTCGGAGACTCCGAAATAGTAAGCTGTCTTTCTTACATATCATATAAAATATTCTAAAATAGTCTGTCAGAAGCAGTCGTTGTCAACTATTATAATTTAGAACAAGAATGTTTCCATAGTACACGGACGCCCCATCCAAACTATAATTTTCTATGTTCAGAGGACCGTGAAATGGTGTAAAATCTCTAACTTGGCATTAAAATTAGGAAAAAATATATCATAGCGAACATGTGTTCCAAGTTTCACGTTCTTCATCAAAATTTACCTCGACCAAAAAACTTTTACCTGAAGCGGGACAGACGAACGGACGGAAGAACGAACACACATTAGGACGGACGGACGGACGCACAGACCAGTAAACATAATGCCAATAAATAGGGCATTCAAACTAATCGAAGTGTCAGTCCAGAACAACAACAATGTAGAAATATCCCAGGGTACAAGCAAAAAAATAATGACAAACAACGGTCAAATTGACGCTAAAGCTAGTAAAAAGATACGATTACCTGAATTAGACTTGCAAGATTTACAGTGATAAAATCCTATATATATAAGATACATGTATGTACTACTTTATGATCAGATACCTACAGGTATATAATAGTTTTAGCTATGTAGCAAATATCAAAGATACACCCCAAACAATAAATGACAGTATTACCTTTCTCCGAACACCGATCTTTGATTCATTTTCAAAAAAATGTCGTTTTCAATAACAATGAATCAGGGGTTTTACATTATGAAGAATATTGCCAACAGTCAGTAAAGAATTTAGCGGATTTTCATTGTGGCTTTTTGATTGATTTATTGAAACTTAGATGGGGGAATCATACTGTCGAAATATAATACATAGACAATTGAAGAAGAAAAACATTAACTCAACAAAGAACAACTATTGAGAAACTAGAATATTACATACAAGTATTAAAGCACAAAATGTTTTAATTTTTCTCACAAATATATGAAAATTCACTTGGACACCTATTGTCGTTCCATATTTATACATATAATTATATTAAGTAATAGTGTCTGACTATTGACCCAATCCGGAAGTGACACCATATAAAAACAGAGAATTCTGGGAAAAAAATGGCGTGGCCCATAAAGGGCGCGCCATTTTTTCCAGAATTCCCTGTTTTTTATATGATGTCGTCACGGATTGGGTCCACCATAGTTCAGTTACTATTACTTAGGGATATAATAAGGGGAGGTAAAAAATGTAATTATTTATAAAAATGTAATTATTTATAAATAAAAAAATTTCACTCTGCATTAGGAACTTGTGACCCGTAATGTTAATATATGTATTAACATTAGCTGCATTAATTTTTTTTTCTTAAAAATAAGGTTTTATCTAAGTTAATAACTTTTTTTATTATAAATATTTTATCGAGACATATAACGTATTTTCAATGCACCAAAAAGTTTTAAAATCAATCTGTTGTAACTTAATTTATATTTATTTTTATAATATAAATAACGTCAAAAGGAGTTCCTGCCGTTATTTTAGTTCCCCATAACTTGTATCAATCTCCGGCGCAGAGCTCATATCCGTTCCATACATGCTCCGCAATACTGCACTTAATATTGAGTGTAGTGTTACAGGGAAAACGGTAGTATTACATTTTCCTAGCATTAGGTTGGCCTTTTGTGTACCCAAGACAGGTGAAGGAAGTCAACTTAGGAGCGCCGTGATTGGATATAAGGGTACAATATTTTTTTTATTTATCTATGAATAACTGCAGTGTTTATATTTACAATATAAATTTTAAAACCTATTGAAATGTTTTCTAGAGAATTATTCGAAAAGGCTTTCAAAATTTTATAAATTTGCTGCAAAATGACGGTGGGCATGGATAACATAAACAAGCTCCGTTGGAAATTGGTCATGATACTATTTGGCTTCAATTTTTAAAATAGAGTAATAAAGTGCTAACACCACACATAACTGTTTTATCCAGGTTTTTATTATAAAAAGTGGTAAAATTAGAGAATGTTAGTATTGTCGCCTATGGCAGAATAAATAGTACCGTTTTCCCTACAAAGTATTGAACGGAACGGATATGTGATCTCTGCGACGGAGATTGAACTTCTTAGTTATATTAATCTTAATATTTGTATACTTTTTGGTGATGATTCAAAATTTCATTTTTGAATTATTGAGTATTTTGTAAAAAAAGGGGGAGGGGTTTTTTACATGTCGCGCCATATCTCAAAAACAATTTATGATTATTGCTTAAAACTTTACACATGTCTTTTTTATATTAATCTAAAGATCTGTATACTTTTTGGTGATGATTCAAAATTTCATTTTTGAGTTATTGAGTATTTTGTAAAAAAAGGGGGAGGGTTTTTTTAAATGTCGCGCCGTATCTCAAAAAAAATTTAGGATTATTGCTTAAAACTTTACACACTTCTTTGTTATATTAATCTAAAGATCTGTATACTTTTTGGTTTTGATTCAAAATTTTATTTTAGTGATATTTAGTTTTTTGTAAAAAAAAAACAAGGTGGGGGGTTTCACATGTCCCGCCGTGTCTTAAAAAACAATATATGGTTATTGCTTAAAACTTTCTCAGAAACTATTTATGATTATTGCATAAAACTTCCACACAAGACGTCGGGCGTATCATGCGCTCATGGCGCAGCTGTTTATTTTAAGTTGAAATGGTAAAATATCATACATATAGTTCTTTTTTGTAATTGTCTCAGTAATCCTTTGGTACTTAAACGAAAACAGGTATTATCACTTATACGATATACTGTTTCTGTATCAAATACATAAGGTTGATAATCAGTACGGTTAACATCTGTTTTATAAAATATTTTGGATGTAACGCGTCTTTTGATTGGCTGACGTTATTTTGTTATGAGCCCATAGACATAATTTAGTCATGTGACCGTGACGTCATTAACGTTTTTTCAAGGTTTTCTACGGTTTAAAATGGAATTTAGAATTAAATTATAAGAAATGACTGTAATATTTTTTCTGTCTATTCGAAATAACATAAAAAATGTGGTGCACACTGTTAAATAACCCGCTACGCGCGTTATTCAGTGTGCACCACATTTTTTATGTTATTTCTTCATAGACAGAAAAAATATTACAGTCATTCCTTAAATATAAAAGGACTAGTAACATAACGTTATCCACGAATCACGTCAGAGTACTAAAAAATAAAAAAAAAATTAATGCAGCTAATGTTAATACATATATTAACATTACGGGTCCCTAATGCAAAGTGACAATTTTTTATTTAAAAAAAAATGATTTATAAATAATTATATTTTTATAAATAATTATATTTTTTTTCTCACTTATTATCTCCCCCTTATATGGACCCAATCCGTGACGACATCATATAAAAAACAGGTAATTCTGGAAAAAACGCCCTTTTTGGGCGCCGCCATTTTTTTCCCAGAATTCCCTGTTTTATATGATGACGTCACTTCCGGATTGGGTCCATAGTTAGGTACTATTATTTTATATTCCATGTCCACACAATCGTCTTCAGTATTGAGGCCATCACCATTATGTTTCAAATTTTGTTTTAACTTGTGCAAGTGATTTTGGAGTGAGATGTTAATGTGTGCACAATTATTCTTCATTTTTAAGCACCCCCCCCCCCCTTATTCTTAATTATTTTGCCTATTTTTCTCTATTCTTTATTTTTGTATTACCATTTTCTTTATTTTTTTATTTTTTTTTTTTGTCAAATGTTATCTATTCTGTACACCACATCCGCACCCTCATACACTTACATAGCCCTAAAAAGAAAACGAATAAAGGGGTGCGACATGCAATATAATGTAAACAGTTCAAAATCTGATGCTGGTGAATTGTTATTTATGTCCAGTTACAAATATTACATGCATATACGAACGATTAAACGTAAATTTTACATAAAGTATTTAACCGACACACTGAGCAGAGAATTACATGTGCTATTTTACAATTTAACTTATGCATTCTGTGTGGTCAAATTTGTTTCCTAGATTGTTATAACATGAGCAACACAACGGGTGTCACATGTGGAGAAGGATCTGCTTACCATTCCGGATCACCCGAGGTCACCCCCAGTTTTGGTGGGGTTCATGTTGCTCAGTCTTAAATTTTTAAATGTTTTTTTCTTGTGTACTTTTATTTGTCCGTTTGTCGTTTTTCATTTTAGTCATGACGTTGTCAGTTTATTTTCTATCTATGAGTTTGTCTGTCCCTCTGGTATCTTTCGCCCCTCATTTAAAAAATAAAAACGTAAAATGAAATGAGGATATTTCAAAATTGTCTGAAAAGTTTAATACAATTTTGAAAGTTAACATTTTTGTGTTACCACATTACTTTTGATCCATTTTTGTCAATGCGCCTGGGGGATCAAACCTTCCACTTTAAAATCACTTAATACTTAAAATGATAAACTATTTGTGTTTGTGACATTATGTGTATAAACAAAGAGGTTTCATTTATAAAGTTCAATAATGGTAAATTCAAAATAAAAAGAAATGTTTTTGAAATATCGTTTATGTTTGAACAGATCGACAGAGTTTACAAACTTTCATATAAATTATTTTAATCCGTGCATAAGACAAACACAAAATCTGACAACCAAACACTGCAGGTATATTAACAACACGTTTTTCACATTAAAACTATTTTTTATTAATACATTCCGGTAAGAAAACATTCCAGACCGGATAAATTCCTTTCGATAATTGAAAAATATAAATTTTAAAAGCATTGTCAGTTTGTTTCAGTCAGATAAGTATAAACATGCCTTTGGTGTCTTTCGTACTTCTTTAAAGAGTTTTGTCACGTAAAAAATAACATATTTAAAATGAAGGGAACTTCAAAAAAGGTACTAGACTTGTTCCCTGTTCTTTATCTGTTTGATTCGGATACCAGTATGTTACAGGATGGTGAACCAGCCTTGAGACGTATAAGACTCAAGCTTGCAAATTCTTCCCAACTAAAATCTTCAGATAATTTTACGTTTTAAAAAAAATTAGATATATTAAATACACGACTGTCGATGGAGGTTGGCGGCTATATGTAACATAGTATTTACATAATTAGGTACTACTCTCTTCTAGATTTTTCAACATGAAGTACCAAAAAATCATTTTTCAAATTCATTTCTATATTGGTTTCGCAGGTTGTATTGTAACCCCAATATTATAGACTAGGGAGAGGGTTGAACGCGCTCATAAACATGTTTCTAATTTCAGCTTCATTCTGTATGTATTTGCCTGTCCCAAGTCACTAGCATGTAATTTTTTGGTTGTCGTTTGTGGATGTGTTACATACTTGTTTTTCGTTTATTTTTTTGTACATAAATTAGGCCGTTAGTTTCTCGTTTGAATTGTTTTTCATTTGTCATTTTGGGGCCTTGTTCAGCTGACTATGTGGTATTGGTTTTGCTCATTGTTGAATGCCATACGTCGACCTATAGTTGTTAATTTCTGTGTCATTTGCTCTGTTGTGGAGAGTTGTCTTATTGGCAATCTTACCACATCTTTTTTATATTCACCGCCTCTATCTTTATGTGCCGGTCCTAACTCAGCATCCTGTAATTCAGTGGTTGTTGGTGGTTGCTGTCAGCTTCACTTGTTTTTATATTTGATGTTTTGACCAAAATTCAAGGTGTTGATAATAAACTCATCATAGATACCAGGACTAAATTTAGTATATACGCCAGACGCGCGTTTCGTCTACAAAAGACTCATCAGTGACGCTCGAATCCAAAAATGTTACAAAGGCCAAAAAAAATATGAAGTTGAAGAGCATTGAGGACCAAAATTCCTAAAAGTTTTGCCAAATACAGCTAAGGTAATTAATCTATGCCTGAGGTAGAAAATCCTTAGTATTAAAAAAAATTCCAAAATTTGTAAACTATAAATTTATAAATATAACCATTTAAATGACAACTCATGTCAGCACAAAAAGTGCTGACTACTGGGCTTGTGATACCCTCGGGGAAATAAATCACCCTCGGGGAAATAAATCTCCACCAGCAGTGGCATCGACCCAGTGGTTGTAAATAAACTCATCATAGATACCAGGACTAAATTTAGTATATACGCCAGACGCGTGTTTCGTCTACAAAAGACTCATCAGTGACGCTCGAATCCAAAAAGTTACAAAGGCCAAATAAAATACGAAGTTGAAGAGCATTGAGGACCAAAAATCCTAAAAGTTTTGCCAAATACAGCTAAGGTAATTAATCTATGTCTGAGGTAGAAAATCCTTAGTATTTAAAATAAATCCAAAATTTGTAAACTGTAAATTTATAAATATAACCATATCAATTACAACTCATGTCAGCACAAAACGTGCTGACTACTGGGCTTGTGATACCCTCGGGGAAATAAATCTCCACCAGCAGTGATTTTCTGTTTCGATATTTTTTCAATATTTTGTCATGCAAGGACCTTTCGTAGCTTACAATATGGTTTTTGCCCATTAATGATGGCCGTACAGTGCCCTATATTTTTTTTACATGCGTTTTTCTTCGTTGAGACGACACTTTGTATGTATTAACTTTAATAAAAACAAAATATAATCTTTAAACGAAAATAAAAAGGAACAAAATCATAAAAAAAACTCAAGTGTTGAAACAAATTTCTGATGCTAGATTTTAAAAATAAAGAACGTGTTATTAATCTTATTGAAATCATGCTGTAAATCAGGAAAAAATTCTCTCATGCATTGCTAGGATTTCTTTTCCGGGTCTTTATTGTTAGTTCTGTGTTGGTTTTGCCAGATCTTCGAAATCCAAAACTTATCATAATCACTTTGAAAACTGAGTGCATTTCTTTCTAACCAAAATTTTGTAAACGCTGTGTGGTGTTTGTTGTCGTTTGGTAAACGCTACAAAATTAGAAACAAATACATCGTTTAATCAGTGTTTACTGACCCTATTTGAACTTTCAATAATAAATGCACATATTGTTTGTAAACAGATATTTCCCCACAATTGAAATCAAATTCGAACATTTATAAATATTACAAGAAAGGTCACCTGATGATAATAGTTCTAGGTCTACATGATCAAAACCGAAACCTCTTATAGCAATAGAAACATAGACCAGATATGTTTATATATTCTTAAAATACACAAACAATTATCATACTATAAGTATACCAGTATGAATTTCTTAAAAATATGAAAATACATGCTGGAAAATGTATTCCACAAGAAAATACATATCATTCACTGAGTAGACCAGCTATAATTATAACTCTTAGTATGCACATAGAAAATGGATGAATTACCAAGGATTATAATAAGATATACTGGATTGGTCCTGGACTCGATTAATTTAAATATATTCGTGTTTGAAGTTAGATTCAAGTGTAACTTTGTACTAACAAACGATGAACAACAAACTGTAGACGCATCTTTAGCGATTGCATAGTTTGTCAAAGTTTATGTTAACTTGATTCTTGTTTGATAACCTTGTGTTGGCCACAAGCGTTACTGGTGAATTGAAATGTGATTGCCTGTAAAATTAAAATGTGTACTGTTAAATAAATGCAACAAAACAATTGTGTTTTATTGTGCCACAGTGGTCCACATATTTCCATCATAAAGATTTTTATTGAAATGTCATCGGTTGTACATCATTAATGTTAATGATGTGATGTCATATTTTTTTGGTAAATAATCATTTTAGGATATTCAGTATAATATCATAGAATAACTAAATGAAACACGTCTTCAAGACAAACCTATCCAATTTTGCGGGAAAAAATCTTTCATATCATCACTAAAATCTGATCTAAGCGAGCTGTTTTGTCTCGCAACGTCTTTAAAATACACTGTATTCCCATTATTTAACCAGGCTGCCCACCAGCCGAAAGAACCAACAGTTATAATTGTATGATTACATTTGGATAACGCACACATGTCTACATTTCGTGAATTTGCTTCCACGTGAATTACGTCACTTCCGTTAATATTTTCTGCTCGCCATTTTACAGCATCTTTTGAATGTCCGGTGAATACCAAAAATAAACAGTTTTCAAATTTTGTTCGGTAATATTTCAGTGCTTTTTCCATATATTCTTTATTTACAGTTTGATATCCATATTTTATATTATAATCTTTTAAGTAATCCCCTCGTCGGAGATGTATTCCAATAATTTGTAAATTTTCGGAAATACCTTTTTGCTTAATATAAGAACTTGTGTATTTATTTATTACAGACTGTGCTTGAGTTTGTACTTCCTGTGTAAAAACAAACTGTTTTCTTATTTCAGATTCAAATTTTTCAAAGTATTTCCACGATTGTAAATACGACCTATGTTGCGAATGTCTTCTTCTGTTAAAACTAATTGTTTCAATATCGTACGCACATGGTCTTTTTTCACCCACTACTTGAACATTGGCACCACAAACTGATGACGTATTATTCAATTTGAGCACGTCTAAGTTTGGGAATACCGTGTTGATGTGGTCCTTCTTTTCGAGAACTAAAATCATTTTCTTATTTTTAGCGATTCCATAAAGTGAAGCATACATGAACATGAGATTTCCTAGTCCTCCTCTGAAATACGGACACAAGTAGGTAGGCGGGTCAAAAAATAGGACGATCATTGATTGATTGATGACGAAAACGCTGACCACAGTCATACAAAATACACAGACAGATATTACCGAATAAACTGCTGAAAAATATAAAAATAAATATAAACTAAATTCATGACATTTTAACATGTAGTAGTTGCAAAAGAAACTTACTATTTTTGTTTCTAGTACGAGATTTTCTCGCTGCATTGAAGACCCATTGGTGGCCTTCGGCTGGTATCTGCTCTATGGTCGGGTTGTTGTCTCTTTGACACATTCCCCATTTCCATTCTCAATTTTAGATTATTTTTGGTTATGACCGCACATTCTTTATCGGCGGAGGTCTCAACAATTATGTTCGGGTACAACCGTGTGTCTGGGACTTATGTATTGTTGAATTTAGCAAGTTTTGAAGAACAAGGACATTACTTTTTTCATATTTAATTTACGGTGTTCTTTTAGTTCCAGTGTGTTCGTTTTATAGAGGAGGAACAAAAACCGTTGTTGAGCTTTTTGAATACATGCATGTACAAATTGTTGACTATAATCATTTCTTCCAATAATGTGAATCTAGGATCCCCCCTGGTCAAATTAAACAAAATGTCTTATGTTTTGTCCAATAAATAGAAAATATATTCGTGAAAATAAAGCATTTATTTTACCTTGTTATGTTTGGCATCTGAAGTAACGATATCCATCATTTAGTGTGAGCTAGTTATGGCACCGTTACCATGGAAACAGAAAAAAGGTCCAAAAAGTAAAAATGCTCCAAAGTTAATGAAACTTCACACACATGTTGAATGGCATATGCAGACATTATATTTGACTTTGGAATTTCCAAAATGGCCGCCGTTACCATCGAAACAGCAAAAATGTCAAAAATTTCAAAATGCTCAAAATTGAAAAAACTTTACAAAAATGATAATCTGCATGTGTAGATGCGCTCTTTGACTTTCGATTTGCTTTAAGGGGTGCCGTCCCCCCTGGCAACAGGGGTAGGGTGCCATCTGTTATTGCTAGCAATGACAAATCTAGTTTTTATTGTTTCTTAAATTTTGTGTGAGAAAAAGACTGTAATTATATTTCATAACTTTTTAAAAAACGTCATTGATTGGCAAATACAGTGAAACCAATATAAAGGTTTCGTTATTTTAATCTTATGTTGAGCAGGATCTGCAAAACCCTCACATGGTACTCGGTTTGTAATGTTTCGTGTTGCTTAGTTGATAGTGTTTATGTACTGTATTTTTTCAGTTGTTTGCATTTTTGCTGTCTGTCGATTTTTGCTATTAATATGCCTATCCTCAACTTATTAGTTTAATTCTCGCTTTCGTATCTTCTTCCTCGTTTTTAAATCATACATACCTTTTCGAGAACAACATTGCTTTTGTGTACGCATGACAATCTGAAAGAAATATAATATTTACAAGATTATCACATTCTAATTACTTTAATTTTGTAATTTGTTGAAACTGAATATATTAAACTGAAATATGTGTCAACTTTTAAGGAAAGATACTAACCTCCCGATTGAATTGACGGAAGTCTACCGATAAAATTAAATGTTGTCTCAAAAGAAGAGATGGAACAATTAACAACCATTTTTTTTTTTTTGCAGACCCAAAATCTTGGCTTGTTATATGCTATTTCAAAAATATCTAAAGGAGAAAGTGAAAAATAAACAGCCATGGACAACTAGGAATACTAGTTGCATTGGCGGATCCAGGGGGATCCGGGGGTTGGAACCCCCCTTTTTTTGGCCGATCAATGTATTTGAATCGGGACATAAAGGTGAACCCCCCTTTTTAAAATGGCTGGGTCCGTCCCTGAGTTGTGGAAGAATTTGTTAAAAGCTGTAAATTTTGATAGCTGATATTGTTTACATGCAATTGACAATACTTGATATCAAATTCAAATATTTATTGCCATGTAAACTTTAAACATTAAGTTTGTGACATACAAAATAATAAACAATATAACTATATTTCACATATATATATATATACACACAATCATTCATTTACAGTAAATATTCCAGTGTCCCCTGTCCTCAGTTCTAATGACCTTTTGATGTAGGACCCCAATTTATTTACTTGTGATGGTGTTGATGGATTGAGTATAAAAATCAACTTTTCTTCATCAGATAAATCTTTAACAGAGAAATTAAAATCCAAATTGTTAAAAAAGTTATTTCTTAGTTCCATATTTAATTTACAATCTAATATAAAATGTTTTTCGTTTTCTAATGTTTTACATTTAAGGCATAATCTCTGCTCTCTAGGAATATTAGTATGTCTGCCTTTTTCTATATTTAAATTATGGTCACTAATTCTTAGTTTTGTTATTAATTTTCTATATGTAAAGTTTGATGTTCTTAAATAGTCTTCAAAACGTAAATTTTGTTTAAGATTCTTATATAAATAAAGTTTACTTTTTTCATCAATGTTTTGCATCTTATCGTGTATCAAATTTTCAAAGTAGTTTTTAGAGCTTGTTTTTATATAAACTTTAAATGAATTATTTATTTTTTTGTCTGAACTAGTATTTTGTGCTATATCTAAATTAAGTTCACTTAAAATATTTTTTACATATGTAAACCAGGAGTATACTCCTTCTGAGTCTAAGTTTTTACTAAGCGTGTAAGCTTCTTTAAAAAGAGGATTTAACTTACACCATTCAAATCTCTTTAAATATAATAAAGTTTGTGTTTTAATATTAAATTCCATAGGAAGTCTCCCCAATTCAGCTCTAGTTGCAAGATTAGATGCATTCTTTCTAGTTCCTAGTAAAAATTTACAAAAATGCAAGTGTAATTTTTCAATTGGACTTTTTTCTGCAAAACTTAAAATATCTACTTCTTTTCCAGAATTTAAAGCTCTATTTTTTGCTCTAAAAAGAGATATATATGTGTCTAAATATGTAACTTCAGAGTTGTATATCATTATTGGTTTTATGAGGGAATCAAAGAGGTGGCATGCAACTTTGACTGGTAAATTATTCAAAGACTTTGTGTAAGCTTTCATATCGTACATACATGTAATAATATATAATAATAAATCTATTAACTTGATTTTTTTTATCAATTCAGTGCCTTTCGATTTCAATAAAATTAAAACCTTGGTTTTTATAAAGTATATATGTCCAGTGACGAATATGTCATATACTATCAGAACTAATTCTGTCATAAGAAAGACTGGAATAATGTAATAACAGAATACATTACATTGAGATGGTTGAATGTAAGTATCAAGGTTGTATGATAGTTTCCACTCAAGTTTTTGTCCCCTTTTCTGCGGCTGCAAAATACGTGCTAAAAGATTTTTGGACTGCCACTTGAGAATGAGTATTAGAAAGGGAATGACAATTTGCCTCGCAATAGGCCAAAAACGGACCAGTCAAGCAGTTGTTTACAAGGGTTCCTAACGTGCAGTGAGCGGTGTACTCTCTTTACATGATTCATTCTAGGCCTTGAAGTCATAAAACTTTCGAGTCAGTTTTTTGTACTCATACACCAAAATCAATCGTATTTCATGTTTCGAGCATGAGTTTTGTGCTCCTAGCACTGAGCAAAGTTTTATGACGTCAATCAAAGATATAGCTTCCATACTCTGACCCGACGTGGCTGCGTATTTTTACATCCTGCATATCCAAAAAATGCAACCCCTTATTTTTTGAGGGGTTTTACTGACTGTCGGATGGAGATGAAATTGACCATTTTCAATTCAGTAGTCATCCTTAAAGAGGATCGGTGGTAGTGGTGAAGTTTTTAAACAGATTGGAGTACTATATGATAATTGATATTAGAGAAAAAGATATCCTGCACATACAAAATCAAAACTTCTTAAATGATTGATAAAACAACTTATGTCTTAATTGTGTAAAAATGAATACTCTTTTCTTTTTTTTAAGATTGAAGGACAATGTTACAGCTCGAGTCGTCTTGTAAATATTTAAAATCAAATGGAAAACAGATAAATGTACTAAATACTCCACTATATTTTTTTTTATCAGAATTCATATATTTACAATATCAATCATTATATTTATCTTATACTAAAGCTAAATTAACCTGTTATAGAATAGTAGTTCCAAGATCTAGTTCACTAGGACTAAGGAAATATTTCGGTCCATATTTATCACTCGTGACCGGAAGTCATTACAAGACCAATTGTCACTACCGACTACGTTATCTACTATTATATTAATATAACCTGACCTTATCATAAACCTACTACGTGTATAGTTATGATACTAGTTTATTTGCTCTTTACGGTATCAATAATTCACACCTTTGGCGATAATCACATTTTAATAACTTCCCTATATTTTCAGTTTGCAGGAGTCGAAAATCAGAGGTGGAGGATTACTATTTCCCTCCCCGCCTTTTTTTAATCAAAAGTAAAAAAAAAATGGAAGTAAAAGTGAAAGACGACACATACCAACTCCAAAACTATATATGTCTAGAATTTGTTTTACTCGTCATTTTCGAATGTTTGCCTTCCCCCCTCCCACGCACACATTTCAGTCCACACTAGTGTCACTGATTTGAGGGTAAATATAAAATGTATTATATTTTTAATACAGGTGAGTTCATTGTATTCAGGGTTCCGTTTCAATATGTTTGTGGAATATCACACTTCTCTCCCTTTTCACAAGGTACATTTTCTTTCCAAGATGCCATTATTATATTAGTTGTTAAAAGCAGAGACTAGAATTATAATGTCTATTGTTGAAAGCCTAATATTGACTATTTGATATAGAATTGACCAATTCTGTGTGGTAACTATTGCGTTGTTTTATTGCCATGTATATTAAGGGGAAGAGGGAATAAAAATAAAATCGGAGTAGGAAGTCTAAACTTATATATATATTTTAATTGATTGTTTCACTATTTATAAGGGAGCTACCATTTGATTTTTATGGGGGGGGGGGGGGGGGGATAGGATGAAATTTGAAAAAAAGGCAGGACAGGATTTTGAGTAAAAAAAAGGCAGGATGAGTAACTTGGCAAAAAAAAAGGCAGGATGACAATTGTTGTAAAAAAGTCAGGATAAGCTAAGAAAAAAAAAGGCAGGACCGAATAGCCTGAAAAATAAAAAGGCAGGACAGAGATTACAAATAAAAAAAATGGCAGGACACAATTTTTCATCCTAGCCTCCCCATAAAAATCAAATGGTAGCTCCCTAAGTACAAGATGATAAAATAAACATATAAAAATTAAAACATGATAACTAGTCACAGTGGTATGGAGTAAAAAGACAACAAAATGTACTATTAGAGTTATAACAGATGTTACAAAATTGATGATATTTATTTTTGGAAAAAAAACACAACATATATGATCTGATCATGCGAAAATTCACATACTTGTATAGATTTAAGTTCGTGAATGTTTATTATCATGGTGACGGTCAACTCAAATGGCATTTTATATCCAAAAAAGTATCATTAGGGAGCTACCATTTGATTTTTAGGGGGGGGGGGGAGGGGGGCTAGGATGAAAATTTTTGTCCTGCATTTTTTTTAGCTGTAACCTCTGTCCTTTTTATTTTTCACTCTGTTCGGTCCTGCCTTTTATTTTTTTTTAGTTTATCCCGACTTTTTTTTTTACCTAAATTGTCGTCCTGAATATTTTTTTTGCAAGTGTCTCATCCTACCATTTTTTTTTACTCAAAACTCCTGTCCTGCCTATTTTTTTGGAAATTTCATCCTAGCCCCCCCCCCCCCCCTTAAAAATCAAATGGTAGCTCCCTTAGTTGAAGTCGATTGACGATATTAGTTTCTATTCGGAAATTTCCCCTGTAAAATAAGTATAAATTCACAAATTAACAAATACAAGCAGTTCAACAAGTACTGTTGTTAGAATTCTTGTTCACTTTGGACGTTTGTGAGAAAAATACTATTTCTTTCTTTTGAAGCTGGTTGATAACAAAACCAACTGAACAAGTTTAACAAGTTAATCGGTAAGTTATAAACACATAAAATCAGGATCCCTTTCGATTTTTATTAATCTTGACGTATTTTACGTTTCCGAGTTATGTGATTTTATTCATAAAAGTGTAGGAATTTTTTAGTTTCTGAATGTAACTAAAACATGCTTTCATCAGTTGTGATAAACCTTTGGGGAATTGATTATATATACATTGACATAAACTCCCTTTTGATTAAAAAAAAAAGAACTGATTGTACTTTTTGAATTATTTGGACTTTTATCCATTACAAATGAGGGGGGTTCGGGTCAAGTTTTTCGGACAATAATTCAAAACGCTTTCAGTACTTTGGTGACACATTTTTATAGGTTGTAATAAACTCCTTTTTAAATTGTGGTTTTATGGAACTTTATTCGTGGTTAAATCGTCGAAACTGTCCATTCTCCAATGTTTGGACAGTTTCATAATTTTATACGTTTTAAAATCGAGGTAACAAATTTACTTAAACTGAAA
Source organism: Mytilus galloprovincialis (assembly GCA_037788925.1). Taxonomy (NCBI): domain Eukaryota; kingdom Metazoa; phylum Mollusca; class Bivalvia; order Mytilida; family Mytilidae; genus Mytilus; species Mytilus galloprovincialis. Next base: position 35,713,103 of record CM075339.1, read on the forward strand.
GTAGCCTTAAAAGTGAAAAATTGTCATGTTAGGTGTCAGTATGTATGACTCACATGTGGATGTCTGGTTTTGTTTGGGGCTATTTGAGTTAAAAGGGAGACAGGCGAATCATGTGTTCATGGAATAGCTCTTTATTTATCTTGTAGTACACGCGCCTTAGGTTACACCCCTTAGTGAAACATCATAGTCGTTTTCCCAAAATATGGATGTCGGTAAAATTTCGCAAAACCCCCAAAATAGTATTAAGTTAGAAATACTCACAAGTCGAATGTTAAAATCATCAGTGAAAAAATAAATAAATACACAAAACGTACTGTCACACTGGGAACGAACACTTATAAAAGTGTGCACTTGATTTTTTCGATTTCAACTTATGACTTCCGGTTTAACCTTCCTGTAGCTAATTTAATGTTAGTACAAACATTACAACTATATAAGTGTTGAGTAATTTTGAAACTATTTTACATCCGCAAAAATAAGCATTTAACTATTTACAATACATTACATTAAATATTTATGAGCGGGTTTTTACTATTTTATTGGTTATTAAACCTTATTATTGATGAGATTGGCCTGATATTATGAATGTAACATGTGTTATCGACAAGAAAATCGTCATTGTTTTGCGACAATATTTATTTAAATTGTAAAGGTTTTTTTCTACATCAAAACTGTTACCGTTTTATATTCTTCAGTATCAATAAAACGCATCTTATCGCTTAAATCCAATTAGATTTTCTGATAAAAATCATATGCAAGTTTGATTTTTGTCGTATGCCGTTAATGACATTTATATTTATTTTAAATATTCAATAAATGCCACGAAGATCTATCGAACCTGCGCGTCTATACATACATGTATATGTCTGGTTTCAGTAAATAAACGCTAATATGTATATCATTTTACTCGATACTGAACGAATATAAATAATAATAATCAACAAATATAAAAAAAAATTGTAATGATATTTACGATGTAAATATCAATACACATATTCAATAATAATAATAAAAAATAAATAAATAAAAAAAAAAAAAATACATTTATATAGAATTTTAAAATCTGCTCACCTATAGATTAGATTAACGTCCGTTTATGGGCACGCCTTTTCATCTTTGTACTTGTGTTTGTCAAACATTGCCTGATAAAGCAAAACAGATAAAAGGTTAATTATTATCAGTTAATATAAACGTGTGAGACATTTATGAGAGGTTTATCAAGTCAAAGATTTAATATATTTAACGTCCGATAGAAAAGTAAAAAATTGAAATTGATCGATAATATTAAGAACACATTTTTGTCGCTATATTTGAAAAAACAAACTTTATTTTGGGCGATTTAGACGTATTGTTCTTTTTCTTGTCCATAACGGATGACTAAAAGGAGGAGGCCCTCTAAGACCCCACTTTTCATCCAAAACATATAGCATGTAAACAATTTGTTTAAATGTACACTTTTAGCTATTTATTGGAAAGAAAACTACTTATGTTACATACAGCCTGGGTTTCCCCTTGGTCAATCATTTTTTCGCCATCTCTCTCGCCAAAACAACATTACATAACAATGTTACTTACATAAATTGGCCTTTTTGACATAGCACTGCACATGCATGAGATCAGGTACTAACATCATTAATTCATGATAAATTTCTGAAATCTTCACAATTATTGAATTTGTGTTAATTATTTGATGGTTTTCGTCTAAAATCGAATTGGCCACAATAGTGTTCAGGGGTCCGTAGGTGGCCTGTTGCAAGGCAACATTTCTGTCCCTATCCAATATACCCTCATTTTCCAGTGGCAGTAAAAATTTCTCCGACTATCATCCCAGATGGCCTCTATTGTATCAACCTACCTATTGTATTTATTGTGAACTTGTTCTCGTCCTGAATATGCATGAAATATTTGCCACTGGACGTTAAGCAACCAACAATCAATCAATCAATAGTGTTCAGTCTCAGTATTTCATGATGATACATGACATATATTTAGATTGAACACGATGCGAACACTTCCAATTTAGACAAAAAACATCTGAAAAGTCACGTTCTCCATTGACCTTTATCTGTCTTCTTATTTATTTTTGTGTTAGGTGACTGTCTCCTTTAAGAATACTGTCCTACTCTCAACCGAACCAACATCTCGCTAAGTTTTCCTAGTATAGAGACATGTGATCAATACTGGACTTCTCCCATACGACGGTTGAGTGCATGTGTAAGACCAACTTTATTGAGGGGCGTGCGTATGGCTGTGAGAAACGTTTTTAAAAATGCATTTACGTCCCGGTTGAAGAGCATGTTGAATTAACGATATAACTGCCCGCTCTCTATGTGTAAAACAAATCACTCGTGACACTTCTTTTTTAGGGAAGAGATGTACTTTTTTTGGTAAAATTGACGTCTTTATTTCCAACATAACTCCCCGTTTGAACCATTTCTACCGATCGAGCTGTAGCTACCTTGTTCTTTTATTGAATATGATTGACATACTTGCCACTGGAACTTAACAAAATAACAAATAAAAAGAAAAGGGAAATTATTGTTTGCAAAAATTCTTAAGCAAGAGATGTTCACCTACATTTTGTTCTAATAGTAATAGGATTTACACAATAAACCAATACAAATTGTTACATTTTCAACAATTGTAAATTTTGCAATATTAAAAAGGAGGTGTGGTATGATTGTAAATGAGACAACCATCCACCAAAGTTCAAATGAAGAGAATGCAAGCAAAGTTAGGCAACCCTACTGTGTTTAACAATAATAATAATAAAAAAAAAAACAATCTGTATCGTTCGTTGGCTATAAAAGGCCCCGACATGAAAAATATGAAACAACTCAATTGATAAAACCAACGGCCAATTTTATAATAAACTAATTTACGAACTCAAACAAATATAACAGACATGAACCAACAACAACCAAAGAACTACATGCTCCAGACTTGGGACAGGCATATACAGAATGTGCCTTGCATTGGCTAAACATGTTTGAAGACGCCAAACCTTATCCTGGGAGAGTCAGTGGTGTACAAAAAAAAGAAACTATAAAATTCAGTTGTATACATGTTTGTTCACAAGAAAGACATATTACCCTACATGAAAAAATTATTCCGACTCAAAGTCGTGCATTCTTTCAATTTTCTCCTAAATGCCGCTTACTAATCGAAAAAGCAGCTACTAGTACTAGTATTACCAGTTTAAAGACTTTTGATATTTTAATAAAGTTGTATGAAATTATCGCTTTTTTTTTTGCCCTTATTAATTCTCGGTTATCTGTATTGGCTCTTGACTTTTATCAGGATCGGGGTCAAAACAGTTTACTTGAACCTATACGACCTTGATAAAAATATTATATAAATACCATATTGTCATTACAATAGCCCCTGCTAGGTATTAGCCTATGATCAAAATCAAACCTCGAGCCTTATGATAAGAAAACTGTCATGTAATACATTTTTTTTGAAACTATTCGTTTATTCTATAAAAAAATAAAAACAAAATTGCCTTAAGTTTACATTTGCAGTTTGTTTGTTCTTATTCCACAATGTTATATAGTATTCGTTTTTGCTTGAAATAAATGAACATTAAAAAACTGCTTTCCTTTATATTTATAGAGTACGTAATCGACAATCCTCGGGTGACTCCGCTACTTTCGATGAGGTACGGAATCGGCCGAGTTGTGACGAATATGGAGTACGGAGATGTCCACAGAAACAATCTTTTCAGCAGATGGAAAACCAAGTTAAAAAAAGTCTCAATTCATTAAAATAATGAATAATTTCGTGGAGTGGTCTATATATAGTCAATAGTCTAAATTAAAAAAAAACACTAAAGATAAGTACAAGATGTTTGATAAAAAAGAAGATTCTTGGACATAAACTTAATTACTGGTTAAGGGGATATAATAACAATATGATACTATTAATCTTCTAAAAGGCATTTCAAAGCAGATATTTTATAAAAGACGGTTTATGCCAAAAGTGGTGATGTCTTAATATTAACTGCAAACGGTTATAAATCGAATTAAGTGTAAAGGTAGTTCGGATGCTTTCGCCATCTTAGGCTGTAAAACAGGTCTTAATATATATTTGACAAACAAACTTATAGATATATTTTCTTACCGTTTTTTCCTGATAAGAAAAAAAAAAAACTTTTCACGCAAATAATTACACCTACAGCGTATCAACATGGTCACATAGACATTCATGGAGTATTATATATTATATAATATGCGGCAATGCACATTTTATTTTTATTAACCACAGACAAATAAATCCTTTGGGTTAACACCTCTATTTAAATACCTAAAATGCATATAATTATTCGCTGTATTAAGTTTAGTAAACAAAACGTTATTTATCGCGTTGGTGTTTAAGTCACCGTACCGAACATCTGTGTGTTAACCTTTACATGTATTAATTCGATTTGAGTGTGCATTCTATACTGTAAACCAATTTATTTTCGCGAATACTTTATTTCGCGTGTATCCCCAGCTAGTCAATTTCACGGCGATTTAATTTCGCGATTTTCTTATTAACTTGATGTAATTTGATAGGGAAAGATCAAAGTTATACATTTTCGCGACGATTTAATTTCGCGTTATTTTTCTACTCGCGAAAATAAATCGCTCGCGAAATTTAGTTAGTTTACAGTATATCTAAGGAATCAATGTTATTACTAATACTAGGCATCAAACATATGGATTCTACAAACATGAAAAAAATAAAAAGCGTCGCATTTTAATGGACACATTGATCAAAGGTCAACTTGCTGGAGGTATAAAACTATTTGTAACTAAAACGTCTCGGTACATTTCTACTATTTCTAAACTAAAATTTACAAGTAAAATAATATCATATCATTTCCCGATCAAAGCCAACCTGTTCGATATGTGTTCCAGATTAACTCGACTAATGCCCGATCGCTTTATGATCACAGCGACTTCTCTGTTTTGTTCATCCCAGACCAACTCGACCAATACCTGATCTCTACGCGACCACATTCGACAACTCTCCAATCTCTACTCGGCATACACGAGTATACATGACTGATACACGATTCTCTAAAATGCGTGCAGCTTTGATAAACTCTCATAACTTTTCTTCTGCAAATATATTGCCACTATTTATTTTCACCTGTACACAAATTTCTCCGTGTACAGTACGCGTCTTTACTAATGCATGCAGGTGTAACATTTTAAATGAGAGACCAAAGATATCAAAGAAACAATCAAAGTCAAAGGTCGAAAACAAACCGACACAGACATAGCGAAATCCATACACGTATAAAAACTCATATGTCACCATCCTTGTTTTTGAGATAAATGGCTACAAAGTTGATCGATACGCCTAGATTTTGATCAAAAACGTCTGACGTTATTGTATACAGAATATAACGTTATTCCTATTCGAAAACAAAATATGTGTCGGGATCTGAATGGTGCTTATTTTATTTTCATTTCCCCTGTCGGGTTCCTTAATTTTCCTGTTAATTACGAATTGAATGCTTCTTCTTGTTACTTCATTGGGGTGTAAAAGCGTTGACCGAAGTACTTTTTGTATGAAGCGCGGAAGAGTTCCGTGCTTCATTCTTTCTAAAAATGTGCGCACGGTTAACGCTGTTACAAAAAGAAGCATTGAATACTTATAATTACATTTTTAGCTAGGATCATGAAAATACGATTTTATCAACTTTTAATTTTATTCACCTGTGCACTTTATTGTGGGACCTCGTGTCATCATGAATACATTTTATTGTGTAATGCAATTGCTTAAGGTATAACGCGAGATTTAATAGTTATCCCATGCACGAGGACGCGGTGTGTCAGTGTGTAAGATCACTCCGATGGCCGGAGGCCAGGGGGTGATCTAACACTGACACACCAAGTCCGAATAGGATAACTATTTTACATCCTAGCTGTTTTAGATTAGACGAAAAACCATTTACAATTCATAAAATTTAGTTCAGAACGCCACACAACCATTATAATATATTTTATATATTACTATATGACCCCCGAACACGATGAGAAGATATCAAACAATGTAAACTCGCCCCATCGGCCAATACTATATCGCCACTTTATATGATCACGGATCACGAAAATATAAAAATAAAAATGTATGTAGAAAAACTGATCATGATAGCGAAAATGCGACGATCTCGAAGAACGAAAATAACCCACCAGGCCCCTCATTAGTACTTTTATGATCTTTTGAAAATGCAGGAATAATATTAATGACGCAATATGATCAGAAAATAAAAGAAAAGTACTTAATAAATTATTTCAATAATAAAAAAAGAACAGAAAAGCGAACAGCTTTCATAAATATGTATGTACGTCTTTCAAAACCAAATCTACCAATTATTAAGGTCAGCATTCAGTATATCTGCACTGACTTAATTTACAACAAACCTTTCTAAAATTGTCGGTTTATTAATTTCAAAATGAGTCCTATCAGAACTCTTAGCGGTAGAAACCCATTGAAACGCTTCGAACGCATAACATTTCTACTTTGTTGTGTTCGTTTTTTAAATGCCTGTACACACATATACACAACAACGCATTTCTCTGGAAATGTTGGAATTAACTTAATATCCATTTTTAATCGACTGTTTTCTTGAACTGCCTTTAGCAATAAACAAAACAATAAATAAAGCCCATACTAGATACAAGAAGCCCAACAATGACAAATGTGAAACAAAGAGATAAAGGCCAAATTGCTGTACAAAATAATGAACCAAAAAACAAATATGTAACCTTTGTACTTGCATGGTTTTATGAGAATAAACTATCTAATCTAATCTAATAAACGCCAACCATTGAATAACAGGCACCCAACTTGGGTCAGGCACATACATAATGTGGCGGGATTTAACCAGTAGTTTGAAGGCACCAACTCTCCCCTAACATGAGACAGTGGTGTAACAGTACAACATAAGAACAAACTATATTGTCTGTCATGATCTTTAAATACATAAGACAAATGATGTTGGTCATACATCAATAAGGTAGCAATCCCACAAAATACATGTAAGGTCTACGTGTATATAAAAAAATATGCTCGTGTCATGTGACATGCGAATAATTTTGCATCCGTCCACAGTAAAACTTTTTAACAAACAAGAAACATTACGAAACCTGTTACATAATTGATAATACTTTTCCATATTACACGTTAACTAAGCAATCAATTCGCAGTAAACAAGGTTTTTCTAATAAAGAATTATGTGATTTAATAATCCTTTCAAATGCTTTGAACTGATAAATGATATAGCACACTGCAAATCAACACTTGAAATTGACTTTTGTGGTCTTTTTCAGTAAACACACAATATGTTACATACACATCATAAATCAAGTACATGTGTGAGAAAGTGCATATCCACGCATTTCCGTACAGTCTTAAAAACGTAACATAATAAAAAGTAAAAATTCCCAAAGGAAAATTAAAAACGGAAAGTGGCAAAATCAAACGATCAAACACACCTAACGAATGTTATTTAGCAATGTAAACTACCAGTGCCTATAAGGAAAAAATAGGTTACTTATATTGTGTAAAAGAGAGGCGAGGGATACTCAAGGGACAAATGAAATACAAAATTAAAAAATAAACTGACAAAGCCATGACTAAAAAAGAAAAATAATAACAAACAAACAATAGTACCCACACACAACAACGAGAACTAAATACTGAGCATCACGATCCCAACTATAAACTAGGAGTAATACCAGGTACTCCGGGTGGGTAAGTTGATCCTGCGCCAAATGTGGCACCCATCTTGTTTGTCATGTAAATACAAATCAGGTAAAAAGTCTAATTCGGTAGGTCACATTCGGAAAAATGTGACGGGATAATTGAAGTTACGACATTAGTATACATTGTACTCCGTAACGGTCACCCGACCCATTATGGCGTCTGTAAAATTTACTAAGGGATGATTTCAACTTCACCATTTAAAACTCTTGGTCTTATAGCTTCCTTGTGAGCAGCAACCCTTTATCAAGGAAATCATGATAGGAAATACAAGCGTTGGTATATCGTATCAAATGAGAGACTGTTTGCAGACGCTGCTAAAATACTACTATTGCGATATAGATTTGAAAACAAAACGGTATTAAAATATAAAGAATAGGGGGACGATTGTGCATGAAACATTTAAAGAAAAAAATAGAAAAATGGTATGTAATTAATATAAAAACAAACGTGGAATAAATAATTTAAATCCTCATCTATATGCAGTGTGAACATCATTGATTACTTATTGTAATATCTATATGTAGTAAACATTTATACTTGAATCTATTCATACATGCAGATTAAATATAACTATGTTATTATCTACAGGCAATAGCACTTTATCTTTTAATCAGTTAAAATATGCACTTTCATATTTATTTGCATGTTTTATATTTCAAAGTAGTATACATATCGGTTATCAAATCTCGTCCTACATGCAAATTTGAAATAATGTCACTTTGATATCGGCCATAACTATTTATATCAAGTGACGAATTAGAATCCTATCCATCCCGGATAAAAGTAATCAGTCATATCTTCGCTAAAATCTTTTCTATAATCACTATTATTTTTAGCCATATCCTTATAATAAATGGTTGTACCGTTAGCCAACCATGCCGCCCACCAGCCAAATGAGCCAACTGTTATTATAGAATGGTTGCATTTAGATAAAACACACATATCAACTTCCGGGGAATGCATATGCATAAGTACAACGTCACTTCCGACCACATGAGTTTCACGCCATAACATATCTTTCCAATTATGAGCAGTGTATGCTAAAAACAAGACATGTTTGAATTTGTCCCTGAAGTAGTTCATTGATTTATTAATATAATCCGCACTAGCTGTCCGATAACCGTACTTTATTTTACCTTTGTCCAGATAATCTCCTCTTCGTATGTGAATTCCAACTATTTGGAGTTTATCTTGCGGTACACTTGAATGATTTGAAGTCCATTCAATTATTGTCTCGTTCAAAACTTGTAGGCATTTAGTTTCAAATTCTTCTTTAAATTTAAATTGTGTTCGAATAGCTTGTTCGACATGACTGAAATATTTCCACGATTGTAATAGGGAGACGTGTTTGACATTGAGATTTGCGGGAACATTGGCTGCATTCTCGTCATACATACAAGGCTCGTTTTCGCCCCATGTTTGTGCATATTCACAAATTGATTTATTTTTTAATTTAAGCGCGAACAAATTGTCAAATGAATAGTTTATGTCATCGAATTTATGAATGGCAAACACCATGTCATTTCGTTGGGCGATTCCAAAGAGTGATGCGTATTGAAACATGATATTACCAAGCCTTCCTGTCCAGTCTGCGCACAGATGACCTCTTATGTGGGGGAACAATTCTTCTGTTTTAGTTGATGATAACAGTACACAGACTGCAAATGTTGAAATTGTCACAACAACCGACATTCCTACAAAAAAAGATTAAATAACCAATCAATGTAAGAATGGATTGATGTTTAGCACCAAGTCGCAAATATGATATGTATTTAAGCATGGCATTATTTTAATACACTTTGAATATAAAACTTGCTAAGAACTATGCGGTATGGGCTTTGCTCATTGTTGAAAGCCTTATGTGGTCTATAGTTGTTAATTTCTGTGTCACGTGGTCTTTTGTTGAGATTTGTCTCATTGGCAATCATACCACATCTGCTTCTTTTATAAACCTACACACGGCGTCGGATATTTACCGTGCTTTTTCAAATAACAACATTTCAGAGACAGACATATTACCCTCCAATGACTCATCATTCTTACTCCTACTCATTTAGTCTTCAGGTCTTCAATTCTGTATGGTCAGCTGGGCAGATTAAAAGTAAGTATTTATGGTTTTCGTAAAATTTATTACGTCTTAGTGGGGCTGAGTTGTAGAAAGCATTTGTGAAATTGATTCTGAGTTTAAAATGTCATCTGGTCTCAATCCAGTGTAAATCCAAGATCCAATTACGAAGACTGAAGGGTATAAGTATTATTTGCGTTAAACCAGAAATCCCGTATATGGTCCGTTCATAAACAAAATAATCAAGGTTGAAAAAGAGAATATATAAATAAGTGTGTAGATGTTTACACGATTTCTTATGCGTAAAGTACAACATGCATGTTAAAAAAATTTGGAACATCGTTATTGCATGCATTTGAACGCCAAAAAAACCCTGAATACTAAATTCAATTTAAATGCTACAAAATTACCATATAATAACATGTAATATTTATTTGCTTCAGCAGACTGCAACAACTGCATGAGGACATATTTAATATAACTATCATGATCGTACTTAATTGTATCCTACAATTTTATGACCCAGCTGACGCATTGTGTATAAAAATCGGCTAACAAGAATTAATTAAGAAACAGGTACATTTGTAGAACACAAAAATGTTACAACCATCTTAATCATGGTCAACCGAACAATTAAATGATATAATACATTCATGTGTCTGGATTTCTTTTAACATGCATTTTATCTGAGCATGTACTAAAAGGTGGAGTGGAGTGGAGTATTGGAGTGTTGGAGTGTTGAAGTGGAGTAATGGTGTGAAATATACTTATCATATCCAAAAATCAATATTAATTAAAATATTCTATATAAATGTGTGTTTTTTTTTAATTGCAGCACACATTAATGATTTTATATTATTTCATTTGACATATTTGATTATTCCTCAAAGTTGGATAATGCTCTGGGTATGTGTTTTGTTGAGAAACAAATTGTTTCAAGATTTTAGATCTTGAACTTAAATACATTCTATGATCATATCTTTCTATGTTTATCTGAAAATGATTGTCCACAGCCACATCATTTTCTTTTTATTCCAGCTATGAAAGTAAGATGGAATGGTTGTTTAGTTAAATCATTTCTTTGAACTTCGGTGTCTTGTCTTTAAAATTATTTACAACAGAATGTTGTTAATTAAGGTACAGTTGCTGAATTAAAGAAATATATCATTTAACATTGATCTTATTTTTTTAAAAATATTGTTTGGAGATATAACCTTAAAAAATGTCTATGACAATTCCAAGGTAAACTATATTAAAATTTTATAATAGTATAATGAACATGAATTCAGTTGTATGCTGTTAAAACATTTATTCTATGATTTTTATAGCTACACATGTTTACAAAAATATCTTATAACCTCTATGTATTCACTCCGTGACTCCACTCAAAAACTCCAACACTCCACTCCACCTTTGAGTACATGCCTTTTTTCTGGTGTTGATTATAAGCAATAATTTTAGGTGCATGATAGCGTCATGACCCTTATTATAGAAAATATATGCCACGATACTGATAACTGGCTTATATTTAAAATTTTCAGTTATGGAACAAATCAGTTATCGCAATTTCTAACTGTTTCAAAATTTAGTTGACACATATTGTTCGTTTTAGCTCTTTTTTATACTGCATAAATGATCAAAAGTTGTTTCCCTTTTCATTTTCATTTTTCGACATGTGAATTTGAAAATAATTTTTATTAGACGTAACACTATAAGATAGTGATACAACAAATCAATCGTTCATTCCGTATTGTCTCATTCCAATCAAAATACATTCATATACATTAAGTTTGTAATAGACAAATGACTTACCAAGAAAAAGGTGGATTTCTGTTTGTTTTAGCATTGTGTAAAACTAGGTTGCATGTACAATAGGCACCGATATTGTCAAATGTATAATGTAGCAATAACGTTTCACATATTTCTTCTTAAGGTCCTCATTTCTTATCTCTTAAATTGTCTATGTATATGAATGGGATTGATAAAGACATTGAATATAACAATCTCATTATAGATATAACAATAGGTAATTGTTTTAAGCTTTATGGCACATTCGATATTTGATCCCGGATGTGGAGGAAAAGATGACCGACACGTTAATTTAGGTTCTTATGTTTATCGACATTCAAACACATTTGATGGATTTTTTTTTAAATACAGATGACTAAACATGATTAGGATGTAACAAGCAGCTCATTGTAACAATAGGTTTTATTTTTTATCATTGTTTCGAATCAGTACTATTCTTGTCAAAGTGTGTTGTACAACCATCTTGCATTTATAGATACAAATATATCAGTACTTTCTGGGTACTCGAGCACGTCATCAATTAAGCTGACTTTTAATAAATTTGAATATTTTCTTTTTAAAAAACCAATGCGTTATCATAGTAAGTGAGTCTACACGTCATATCAACAAACTTTACACCTGAAACATAACGAAACCGTCATAGATATTTCAATAAGAAGTTTGTTGAACTGAGAAAACGTAGTAGTAATAAAGTCAAGTCCAACAAAATGGAAGAATCAAAGATATATGTAGACTTTAATCTGAATAAAAATAAAATTATGTCCAATAGATTAGCAACTTCTGTGAGAAAACTAGTTGTACCTTAGTATAAAAAATACTTGGTAAAGGCATTTTCTGCAGCAGCGTAAGAAGACTTCCTATTAGTCATATAAAACTTTCTATTCAGTTCTGACCTAATTACCAGACAACTATCACTGATAAATCCAGATCGATTGTCTAGGAATCTCTTCACGTGACAAAAGGTAGAAATAGAATATATGTACTAAACTTCTACAATTCTACCTTAAGAGTGCTATTAAATGGAAACTAGAAGAATGTATTCTATGTATTTTTTCTCCAAACTATCTGAAGTTGTAAATATTCTAGATCGCAGTTTTTATGTTTATGTCATTTATATGTAAGTAAGTAAGTAAGTATATCATTTATTATAATGACATGTGTAGTATTGATAATATTACATATTAATAAGAATACAATAGTTAAATAAATTTACACCCGGCCCGTTGGACCTATAAGTCACTTTAAATCTAATGTTCAAAATTTCAATACGCAATGTGATTGTTACTTATAAAGAAGTTCCTTTCTTTTACAGAAAAATAAATTTAAATATTTGGCAGTTTGTCGTTGATGAAGTGTCATTTAATTAGCAATTGTTCTATTAACAATAAAATTACTATGTAAATGAAAAGTTTCAACAGCCAAATCATTAATATCGAAGAAAAAAGAATATTTTTCAGAAAGTTGGACTTAAATGCCACTTCTTACAAAACATGAACATTTCTTCTATAGGATATTGAGCATAGTGGTGGAGAATGACCTGCTTACCCTGCCGGAGAATCTGAGATCACCCCAAGTTTTTGGTAGACCGGGTTTGCGTTGATTAGTTGTTTTTTACATGTATGTTGTGTCTTGTGTACTATTATTTGTATGTTTGTCTTTTGCATTTTTTAGCCATGGCGTTGTCATATTATTTTCGATCTATGAGTTTGAATGTCCCTCATGTATCTTTGGTTCCTCTTTTATAGGGGAATGTACATGGTACATAGTATTTTTTTGATCATTTTAACTCAATAACTGATAAAAGTCCACCATTTTATCGTTTCCGAAGATATTCATATTGTGACAACCAATCTATGCAATACGTATCAATAAATCTGTGACTTTTACACTATTGGGTCTCATGTCAGTATAAATAGAAAGCATATTTGAAGAAGACCTTGTACAAGATTAATTTGGCATTGTCTTGAAAATGCATAAGAAAATTGCTTCCAGACGCAAACACAGGCTACAGTCAATAAATTAACCAATCATAAACCAATTTGTATTTTTCTTATCGTCTGTAAAAAAGATTGCCTCATTTCATTCATTGTATATATAACAGACAGATGACCTGCAAAGGAAATGATTGACTTTTGTTTGTTTTTATGTTGTGAAGCAACTTAGTTTTCTACGCAATACAAATTAAATAGTCAATGTCTTTTAACCTATATCGTCTCATTTCAGTAAATACTGGAGAGGAGACATGGTGTGTGATACATGTCTCAAGGTCATGAGAACGCTTGAATAAATAACTAGTCAACAAATCAACTAACCAATTAACCAATCCCTAATTCTATATATGGAAAGTCTATTGTCTCATTTTAATCATACTTTATATTTTAGAAAATCTACTTAACGAGAAACAAGTGTATTTATGCTGTTTAAGCAGTATGAGAGCATCGTTGTTGTCTATAAATACATATCACGATTCCACATGTACTTTTTTAATTCCACATGTACTTTTTGTAACGATCAAAATAGTATAATTAACATAACAAAACAAAAAATGATTCAACAAAGAAAATCAAATCTTAAACTATATTTAAAACAAACAAGCATTTTGATTATATGTACATGTTTTGTGTAGACCTCAAATAATTCAAAAGCGTTTCGGTGTGAAAAGATATAAGAAGATGTGGTATGAGTGCCAATGAGGCAACTCTCAATCCAAGTCACAATTTATAAAAGTAAATCATTATAGATCGAAGTTTATTTATTGTTACTAATGAAATTTTCTGGATAATACTCACATATTGCTTTTCCGTATTGGTTTAAATTAGAAACTTCACGTCAAGTCAAACGTGATTTTTACAAGAATAATGAATATCAATCGTCAGATAGTTCATGTTAAATTGGTTATGGTAAATACTTATCAGTAAATACGTTGTTCTCACGTAAAATGAAATAAAACAATGAACGTCATTTGTTTTGAAATAAAGTGGTATAGTTTTCTATTGAACCCTTTCCTAATTGGCATTCCTGAACATCCCTTTTGCTAAGGTCAATAAAACAACACATTTACCTCATAAAAACATTTATTGTATGATATCTTTGGATTTATACCCCATATGTAAAGAATCTAAGAATATGTCCTTACAGGATATGTGTATGCAAACAGTCGAAGCGAATATCAGTTTTGTCTTCAGAATTCGATTGTAAATCTACCTTCAAGTTGATTTTGATGACTAGCTGAATACATAATGTATATATCGTTATCAAATCTAAGCTGTCAATAATTCGATATTGTCGCTTTGATCGGATAGGACTATTAAGTTTCTTAGTAATGAATTAAAATCCTATCCATCCTGGATAAAAATAATCCGTCATGTCTTCGCTAAAATCATTTCTATACTCGCTATTATCTTTAGCTGCATTCTTAAAATAGATTGTTGTACCATTAGCCAACCATGCCGCCCACCAGCCAAATGAGCCAACTGTTATTATAGAATGATTACATTTAGATAAAACGCACATGTCGACTTCCGGAGAAGTCACGCGCATTCGGACAACGTCACTTCCGCCAACATGTTTTTCCCGCCACAATAAATCTTTCCAATAATAAGAAGTGTATGCTAAAAATAATACATGTTTGAATTTTGATCGAAAGTAGTTCATAGATTTATTAATGTATTCCTCATCAGCTGTCTGATAGCCGTACGCTATTTTATCTTTGTCCAAATAGTCCCCTCTTCGTATGTGAATACCAACTACTTGGAGTTTTTCCACAGGTTTATCGGTTTTATTTGAAGTAAATCCGATTATTGCATCTTTTAACATTTTTTGACATTTCGACTCAACTTTTTGATTAAATGTAAATTGTTCCCTAATAGCCTGTTCGACGTGACTAAAATAATTCCACGATTGTAATAAGGACATGTGTTTCACATTTCGGTTGGAGGGAACAGTTGCAGCTAACTTGTCATACAAACAGGGTTCCTTTTCGCCCCATGTTTGTGCATTTTCGCAAACTGAGTTATTTTGTAATTTTAGCGCGAACAAATTGTCGAAGACAGAGGTTATTTCATCATCTTTGTGTATAGTTAAAATCATGTCATTGCGTTTTGCTATTCCAAACAGTGAGGCATATTGAAACATGTGATTGCCTAACCTTCCTGTCCAGTCTGGACATAGGTGTCCTTTCATGTGGGGAACAATTTTTGTTTGGGTTGATGATAAGAATACACAAAGTCCAAGAGTACAGATTGCTACAACGATCAAAATTCCTACAAAGACATGAAAGAAATCAATCATAGAAACTAAAGACTCATCTACGCTTCATGGTTTTTTAATTCTATTAAGCTAAATATGGTTATCTGTGACTAGTTTTAGAAGAATAAGATAAATGGTTCCGACTATAAACTTACTGTAAGTCTCATTCAAATAAAATTCCAATTAATAAAATAACTACTTATTGACATTTGTACAAGGACATAAGGGGTTTCAAATTCAAGTAGATTATGAGACGAAAATTTGGATAGATAGCATAAGAACGCATCGACTGGTTTAAGTATTTATGGAAGACATATAATATGTAAAATTATCACGTACTTTTTATTTGTATATGACTATATAATATGTTTTATTTAGATATTCGACACAAGTGGAAAATCGAAATATCTTAACCCGGAAAATTCTCATCTGGCAATTAAATACAAGCTTAAAATATGTGTTCCTTTGGCTTGGCGAGACAAATGAATACACAGAGACAGTCAACTCTGTTCAACATGTGGATATTTAAATGCACGCCTCGGTTATTGAATGTCACAATGCTGCCTTTTGAAGACATATTCTAAAACGTTTTGAAGGGTCAGTCGTTGACTGTTGAAAAGCAATTTTTCCACACTTCAACTTTTACTATTTTTTAAGTAACTGTCTTAATGCACTGCCCATCCATTAAACTTTACAGATCGAACCTTTTAGTGCTATCCCCCCCCTACAATACAAGGCAAACTGTTTTGCCCCATATCACCCATTTTATTTTTTGAACACATCAATAACTTATAAAAAGTCATGACAAAGATTTCCGCCGATTTTTAGATATTTTTTTTTACAATTTGAGACCCAAAATTGCCAATGCTAAATATTTTGTAAAAGTCTAAGTCAGTCCTTTCCCGCCATTTAATGTTGTTTTCAAAAACTGAAAAATGGAGTTCAATCACCTATCAATATGTTTAGCTAAATGTCTTCCCTCTGACTTACAGTGTTAATTTCAAACTTAAGTTTTTTCACCTCACTACAGAGTTAAATTAAAAATAGTAATTATCAATCAACCACAATCAACCACAACTAACATTAAAACAATGAATCGATCGGTTATTATATACGCATTCAAGACGGACTATGCATCAGTTTTTACACAACACAGGTGAGTTGTGTCATTCAGTATTATCATATATAGACAGATGACTTACCAAGAAAAAGATGCATTTCCGTTTGTGTAAGCATTTTGTATCAACGTGGTTTTCTATTTAGAAAATTAGATGTACACAAAACTATACACGATAGTAATTCCGTGACGAATTTTGACATATTTCCTCTTTAGGCCATCCTGTCTTATCTCTTAAATACATTATGCGAAATAAAATTGATAAATACATTGCATTTACATTACATAATCTGATTGTTCGGATATCTATAAAGTTTTATGTTTTGGCACGAACCGAAAAAACATAGAACAATATTCTAAAATAACAGAATGCACTTTATTGAAGAATAATATAAAAAATGTAAATAAATCAACAAACAATCATTGTCTTTATAATTTGTTATAATATAACTGTAAAATTTGTGTTCTCATTGGCTAAGAGCATAAAAAAATCCTCTTTGATAAATAATTATATTCATCGCGGCGAAAACCACGAGAGGTTATTTTAAGATGTGGAACAACGTCCGTGTACTTAAATATATTAGATGTTCCAAGGCAACGTTAATAGAAGTTGGTTTGTGACGTTATGTAAATTCCCGGTTTTTTCTTTTTCTTTTTTTTTACGGTGTCATATGATAAAACAATTGTTGACTTTTGATTTTAGTTGATACTGATTTATCACCCACAGAAATATGACATTCAACCTCGGCCGTTGGCCTCGGTGAATGTAAAATCTCTTGGGTTAGTAAATCATTGTATCAGCCTCATCAAAAGTCAATAATTGTATTTTATTGTTTTGAACTATCAGTGTTTAATGTTTCAGATTTAAGTTAAGTAAATGCCCAATTTTCAATTTGATATAACACACCACACTATAAAAAAATAGGAAGATAGACCACTCCGTATAACAACAATTTCACTATGTAACATGAACATGTTGTTCTCTATTTTTTTTGGGTTAAAGAGTAACGGAAAATCTAAACTAGCGCTTTGATTGCTACTTCAATTGAATATTACGGAGAAATGAGGTCGTCCATTAAAATCCAGACTGAGGCAAACGATAGCTACTTTTTAGGTAGAATGTTTTCCACAAAAATAATGTTTTGTATTGTTAAACATCAAAGTTGGTGACAGACAAAATGTTTTGTTTCCAATTATTATTGTTTCATGTGTTATACACAAATTTGTATCATGTTATACATACACATCTATTGACCTACAACTTATTGTTAAAACTCTTTTTGATGCACAAAAAAAATGATGTTAATATTTGCCTCAGTGTTTAGAACTTATATTTTCACTTCGTGTTCTAGCTATTTTTTTCAAGGTCCTTTGAAATATAGTCTAGTTTACTGAGATTTTAAATTAGCTTGGATCAATTTTTCAGAGCTAAAAGTACCTTGAACAAACAATTTGTGCGGGGACTGGCAGAATACCTCGATTTATCTGAGTTGGTGACACAACAAGGTCCGACTATCCATGTTTTAAAGACTATATGATTGGTATGTTCAGCCTATCAGCTATGTACAAATCATTAACATGATTAAGGAGTAATAACGATAGGTCGTCTCGGTAACGGGATATTGTCTTTCGCATGGGGATGTATTTATTTCGTCATACTTTACGCTTAAATGAAAAAGCCATTTAAAATAAAATCGTTTTTGATGTGTTTTGTTATTTGATTTTGCCATGTGATCATGGACTTTCCGATTAGATTTTCCTCTAAGTTCAGAATTTTGTGAATATGAAAAAGTTATGCGCGTACTATTTTTTTCAGGTTATAAATGGATCAATACATTATATAGCTATAATTGTAAATATACTATCTTTAGAAAACATATTCATAAAAAATTCTTTGCTCGCTATTTTTCTTGTTTTTCTGCTACGCAATTAAATTCTTAACACATATGACATCTGAACGCTTACAAGAGGATCTTTCTTTCAATGTTAATGCTTACCTTATAAAGTTAAACTGAACTGATAAAGTAATAACTTTCTTAATGTAAACTGTTGTTACAAATTTAAACAATGCAAGAAAGTAACCACGTGACGTCTGAATCACTTTTATCGATGTCTCAGATTGTTAACCTATGATATTACGTAAAGTAGCAAATTTACCTGACGATATCGGGATATAGGTATTTAGTCGGATCATAACACGTACTTGTGATTTTTTTAAAACCGGTTTTAGCGAAGAAATGTCGAAATGTTCAGAACTTAATTAAATCTGTTTTTGGGTAAGATGGTGCAAGCATACGATTTTTATTCCGTCTTACACTTTGAGAAGCGAATAATCTTTAGCTACTTTATTTAAATATTGTGTAAAAACGTTAATTATGAGCTATGAAAGTCAAGTGGCTCAAGCATTTTACTGAGTAAGTTTTAAAAAAATGCAAAGAAATATTTGAACAGTGGGTTAGATTTCATTAGTCTTTACTATCTATAGATTAACAACTTTTGGTTATATTTATAATTTAGAATCATCATTGAAGGTGGAGCGCGATTGCACAGTTAATTTATTATATTGATGTGCCATTTGTATGCAAGAGTGACATTCCGTTGTATTATGTGCCAATTCGAAAAAGTTATGCGAGTATTGTCTCCCTTTAACAGGTTCATTATTTTATAATTAAGTTTAGGTTTCTGATATAATTTTGAATAGTTACAAAATGTATCAATTCAATGTATTTCAATTTTTGTTATTGGTGTATCAAAAACATTGATGTACGAATATAATTTCATAAATTTGAAACGTTTAAAATGATTAGATACCAATATAAAGAACCGTTCATCATTTTTGAAAAAGACTATGATTGATATTCTTAATATTTATCTTCCCTTCATGATAGATTGATTGGGAAATGAATCAGAGTTATCTAAAGGTTATCACAGAGAGGGACTAGCAAGCAATTTTTAATTGTAGCTTATTTAACGTTAAAACAACTTTCCAGTATAAACAAATGTGACTGTATACAAATATAAGGACCTTGTTAGCTAAATCTACAAATTTTATTAGATATTATGAATTTTTATTACAATAGATTAATATGCTACGTAAAGGCGATAAAAAAGCTTAAAAAATATACCGAACTTCCTTGTAATTTAAAAAAGGAGGAAGAGGGTATAACACTAACTAATCAATCAACTGGACAATGGATAAAAATAGTGGTCAAAGAGAATTAATATTTGACATTCTTTTGTTTGTGTAGCGTTCCGGATGAAGGTAAACCAGAATAGAGCTTCTAACGCAAACAATTTACATATATTTTTTTATTTATTTTGGAAAATATTGGGTTGACATACATTTTTTTCTTCTTTTGTATAACCCTGGTTAACTATTAAATCACATATACAATCTTACAAATCACTCCTCAAGATTTGCAAACATCTTTTTCACAAAACTCATATTCCTAAATATCATAACATATCTACATATAATTTAGACTTATGAATTGTTATCAATAAAATTTTAATTTCCGACTATATTGTATCCATCTGATGAGTTATGCCCTTTTTCAACTTATTTTTATAGTCTGTTATTATGTTGAACTTATACACCTCTGTTAACGGAAATGGTTGAGCGCTTACAAACATGTTCAACAATTTCACATTATTCATGTGCCTGTCACAAACAAGGAACCTGTAGTTCAGTGGTTGTGGTTTGTTTTTGTCTGTCATATTGTTTTTTTTTTTATAAATTATTTAGTTATAAATTCGGCTGTAAGTTTTCGCAATTGAATTGTTTCATATTTTTTTATGTCGGGGTCTTTTAGATCCGACCATACTGTATGTTTTTTTACTAATTGTTCAAGGCCATAATGTTACCATTTTGTGATTTCATCCCCTTCAATTGAACCTTGGTGTAGTATTGTCTCATTCTCAATCATACCAGAATGCCTAATTTTTAAAATGATCACAATATCACATATTTTTGACATATACCTCTTCGAAGGACAGCAATCTTATTTGATAACTTATATTTCTATTTTTCTATTTTTGGTGTTAAAGGGTGACTGCAGATATAAAACAAGGCTTCGATTTATAATTCCAAAAACGACTTCAACAAACAGGAATTTTTCCCGTATTGACTAAATTCTTCGAGTTTTCAAGCTTACCTAGAATATTTAAGAGTAATTAAGATAGGTCGTCTCGTTGTCATGATAAGTTATTTCGCTTGTGCATGTATTTATTCTATCATACGGTAATCAAATTTTTTTTTTTTAGAAAATAGCAAAACCCTGAAGGCACATATTATATTTCCTTGGCTAAAAATTTAACCATCCATCATAGTGCCATATTGCTAACAAGAAAAACTTCTCTTATAGAAATTTCATACGAATTTAAAATCAGCACGTTCGATAGAACAGTATTTATAGGCAAGCCTTTGATAACAACTTTTTTGATTTTCTGCTACGAAGTTGAGAGCTCCCATGAGGACCTTTCATTCAATATTAATACATGTCTTTTACATTGTAATAAAGTACACTGAAAATTATAAATTATTAACTTGTAAACTAACTAACCGTGGACTGTTTCGTGAGAATAGAACAATGCAAGAAAAATGATCGTGAGACTTCCAAATCAGTCTTAATGCGGTTTACGTGTTGTTATGTATTTTTATATTATTTATTTACGTATTTGTTTTGCTGAATGTTCTTGATTTGTTTGTCCTGTTTTCCTGTCCCGTAGTGTTGTCATTTTGCGGTTTTATAACATTTCCATATAAACAGGAGGTTTGGCTAGCCATAAACCAAGGCACCATTTTTTTCTTAAAACGTCTTGTACCAAGTCAGAAATATGGCAATTGATATCAAATAGTCCGATTGTAGTTTAGTATTTTGGTTGTTCCGTATTTTTTTCTTTTTTTGGATGTGCTTCCATCGGTTTTAGTTTTGTAATCTGAATTTAAATTTCACAAATACAATAATGAAGTCCATTAAAAATAGAAAATCAAACGCTAACAATCAATGAACAAGGGAAAAAGAAAGTACTCAATGAGAAATAAGATTCATTTAATATGAATTGTTGGTGTTTTCAGGATGAAAGTAAATCCAGGATAGATCTTCGGATGGAAACTCTCTCTCTCTTTCTCTCTCTCTCTCTCTCTCTCGCCATCTATTAAGCCAACCATCCATCTATCTATGTTGCCATCAATCTACCTTTCTTTCTTTCTTTCTTTCTTTTTTTTCTTTCTTTCTTTTTTTCTTTTTTTCTTTCTTTCTTTCTTTCTTTCTTTATTCTTGGAAATGTAAACGGTTGTAAGAAAGGTTTTACACCAATTTTTAAGTCTAAATGGTTGCAAAGTCGCATTCCATTTAATTGTTTGCCAATTGTTTTTGTCGTATTGTAATGATTCTAGCACTGGTTAAGGTACATCTTGAGTGAAAGATAATGAATATAGTTCTTTATCTGATTGTGAACTCTCATGCTCAAACTGCAATATGGTGTCTTCTGTTAGACTATTAACCATTGAAGTGACAGATACATCTCAAAGTGTATGCTTTAATACCCTCTTGGTGTGTCTATATAACAAACTTTGAAACATAATGTTCTTGTCTCTTTTATCCTATAACGTTGTCCTCTGTTATCTCCTTTAAGCCCAATTTACAACGGTATTGTCTGTGCATATTTCACTGTTTAAAAACAGGCGGTCAATATCTGTTGTTTAGAGGGAATGATTTTGAAAAGTCAACATGAACGTTCAAGTTACTGTATTTTGGTTAAATATGTTAATTGCGAATTGTTACACTTTGTAGTCATTTTATATGTATTAGTATCAACAAGTACATTATTCAATAGGTTGAAAGTGATTTAAGTTCATGAAATATAAAAAATGGCAATTTGATAGAATAGATTTTTCTGCAGTTCTCAATGTACGCATGTGCGAACAACTTTCATTGGAATTCGAGCATGGACTTGTTTAAAAAGCGAAATAAACACGTCATATTAGAATGATGATTTATGAGTAGGTTGTAAAACTGGAATAAGAGGGAATAATGAGTATGAACAGGCATTTTGATTTCCAATATGTCACTTGTGACAACCTCAAATAAATGTTGTAGAAGCAAATGATATAATACGAAATAATGAGTATTTCTTTAGGGTATCGTTAAACTAAATTCATGCTGGAATCGCTGTGCATTATATCTGTCGATTCACACAGTCAAATAGATGCCAAATTGACATAGGTCATTTTTTTCCAATCGTCTAGAGTCTTTTTAATCATACTCACACGCCAAAGATATTGTAGACGAATTTCTCCTCCGTTTTCGGTTCTCAGTTCTGTGGATTATGCTACAACTTCATTTTAAACCACAATCTGATTTAAGGATGTTCGCTTTTCATGTTTTGGGATTTTTTGCAGATTTTCGGAATCCTCTGGTTTTATCCATTTGAATGCCTTAAAAAATTTGCCCATTGACCCCCATTTTTCGTTTATATATCTTTTACATGTATAATTATAAGCCATCTGTAAAAGTCTTTTAAAATCTCTGTTATTTTTTAAATAGTTTTTGAGAACTTAAACTTGTCAATTATAAAGCTATGAAAAATCAAGAGATAACATTTTCCCGCAAATATTTCAATGGCTAATATCCCGAAAACCAGCACATTGACCTATATATTTGTTTGGCTTTTTTTGTTCCTTTATTTATCCCCTGTCAATATATTAGTGATATGAAAAGCTTGGTTCTTCTTTAAATTGAGTAGCGAACTTCTTTAAAACAGGTACCATCTCCATCATAAAGGTAAAATTGGCGCTATATGTGTTGCAAAAAATAAAAAATATCTATAGAATGATAGATGTTCATGACAACAAATTAAACAGGAGAATAAAAATCAGAAAAACAATTGCAACATATATTTGACATCGCTGATATCAAATAAATTAAGGAAACGATTGAACGAATTAGTAATTGTCGATTCACGTTCGTCTAGTGACAAATAATTCGTTTATATTCAATACTATACATGTACACATTGTGCCAAATAAACATACATTTTTAACTGAAAAACCAACATACGTATTCGAATATTACATTACAACAAAACGAGTAGAAGATAGTGTACTATCCCAAATAATGGAAACCTCCTCGTGTTCGTTCTTATAATCCACAAAGACAGCGCTTATAGACTGTGCATGCAACAGATACGCAGACTTAACACAGATCTAATATCACGAAAAAGAAAAATCGTTCCACCACTACAATGATACTTAAATAACGAATCTTATTTTGACCGTTTAATCTTGATCTTAGAATAAAGTCACAACTATTTTTTCTCTCTGTAAAACTGTTTTCAATGAAAAAAAAGATACAGAAGTTTAGTTACCTTGTTCTTATATATATATATATATAGAGAGAGAGAAGAGAGAGAGAGAGAGAGAGAGAGAGAGAGAGAGAGAGAGAGAGAGAGAGAGAGAGAGAGAGAGAGAGAGAGAGAGAGAGAGAGAGAGAGAGAGAGAGAGAGAGAGAGAGAGAGAGAGAGAGAGAGAGAGAGAGAGAGAGAGAAATAAGTAGGGTAAATATATGGTAAAGCTAAAACCTTATTACTGCAGTTGTAAGTCGATCCAAAAACTCCAAAGGTTCATTCTAGATAATGCATGGGTCATAGGCGGATCCACGGGGGGGGGGGGGGGGGCCTTTCGTGGGAAAAATTTGGTTGATTATATAGGGAATCACTGAAGCATGACCGAAGCGGGCCCCCTCTAAGGTCAGTCAGTGGGCCCCCCTTATGAAAAGTTCTGGATCCGCCACTGATGGGTTTACTTAGCTTAAGGATGTTAATTACACTTGTTTCCGACTTTTTGTCAGATATTCGGAATACATGTAGTATTATTATAAGTTTTGGCCCTCTAGTTATCTTTTTACAATTTTATAACATACTGATTAAAAAGCCATCTTTTTAAATCTTATAAAATCCTTGTTATTTTTTGATTGTTTTTGAAAGAAAAGAGGTGACGATTTTAAAGGTATGAAAAATTTAGTGATAATCATTTCCCGCCGAAATCATTTGATTATATTTCAAAAACAAAGAAACGGACCTGTAATTTTATTTTTGCTTTTTAAGTTCTGTTAATTATAAACTATACTATCAATTTATATAAATAATCTGATCGGACAAAATGACAAAATGGCCGAACGCAGAGAATTGATACTCTAAATTAAAAATCGATGGTCTCTTATCTAGCAGAATAGAACTTTAATATCTATGAATTTGAGCATTTTTATACAGAATGGACATATCAATTTTTGATTTTTTTGCGAAGTTTCCCTTTAACGTTGAATGTATTTCTTTCTAAGACAACATACTTGTGTCTACGTTTGCCATTTTTTTGCAATGTCAGCTCTTTGGATTTGTCTTTAGTTTGTAATGGGAAATACATGTGTAACGTGTGCAAAAGTAGAATGTTTAAATACTATAGCATTGAAAGTGTCTTAGATTGTATGTTTTCTAAAATAGTTCTTAGAATACAAATCTGATTCTAGAATAGGAAGTTTCACAATAACTTTGAAGCCCGGTTTTAATGCTGATAAAATTAATGTTACTAGTTTTAAAAGTGGTTCGTGGTGCTCTTGAACGACGAAACATGATACCGTTGTTTGTTAGAACCCTTCTGTAGTTAAGGTATCTATCTATATATATTAATACAGTGATGGCAGATCCGTGAAGTTCTTCATCTTATGTCGAAACTCCAAAGAAACATAGAAAAGACCAATATTATTCCAGAATTTCCTTTTAAGTATCGTGTTTTTTTGTTGAATTTCCAATTGTGAATTGTCCATACCTAATTCATTAATCAAGTAGTTTATGCAATGTTATTTACACACAGAAAAGATGTTGTTTGGGGCTTTGTTTGTGGGGATATCAACAATATTGTCATGGAGGTAAGACAAATGTTTTGCAACATTTAAATCATTAATGATTGATGTAGCATGGGTATTGATAGACCCATTCAGTTTTTAATTCCGATTTGTATCAACGACCTAACAGCCGTAATCCACTGGAAAGAGTATCTACGTCTTCTTTCTCGTGTTTAACCTATTGCTTGGCATAATCTTTGACTACAACATGTACAAATGGCAATACTATGTTATAAATCAGGTCGGTACCGATGCTTTGGTTTACAGTCCAACAGCAACCCAGAACATTTAAATGCCACTTTAAAATTTGTTGCGTACGAAATGCTTTACTGAATTAAACACAATGAAGAGCGCGCTTACACCAAAAAATCTACACACAGAAACTTTTTTTTGTACTCAATATTCAATCCTCATATAATTTATTTCTCAATTCAAAAAGTGCAATCACAAAAAAACTGAACTCTGAGGAAAACAGGCAGTCCAAAATCAAAAGCTGAAACACATCAAACGAATGGACATGAATTGTAACATTCCATCTTTCAACTCAAATACAAATTGAATGAAATAAATTTCAAACAAACTCAAGGTCTCATTGGCACTCATAACACATCTTCCTATATCTATCAAAGTGTACTCTTCGTATAACAATTTCAACCATCAAAAATTTGGGCCTCAGTGGCAGAAATCTAAGTAGAAACTACTGTAATCACTAACCAGTCAACACTGAGGTTGTGAGTTTGAATCCCGCTCGTATTGAGTAGGATTGTCAGTTTTCCTGTTGAATGTCAGTGTTTTTTCCCAGGCGCTCTGGCTAACTTTACCAATAAACACACTGGCCACCACGAAATAACCTAAAGGCGTTGCTTAAAAGTGCCTTTAAAACACAAAAAAAAACCAAAACAAATACCTTCACATGTTTTTATACTGCAACTTCAATTGATACATTCTTTGACAAAAAAACATACGAGTACGTAAAAAATTATTTAATAAACTTAACTTATGTAACGATATATGCATGTTCATATATTTATCATTTTTTCTTATCTCTGATAAAATTCGAAAACACTTTAACAGACTTCTTGTTTCGCTTCAAAATTAAGTAAGAAGCAAAATCCCTGAGGTTAATAGATCTACATTTTATGGCAGTTGTTAGTGAGTATGTCCAGATGTTGTACAAGTTACTGTTAATCATAGCATCTATTCCGTGGATACCACCATTCGAAATCCTGTGTTTGCAATGATATCTGACGTAAATTCTATATATACATAATTATCATGAGAATAAACAATTTCAGAATAAAGGGTCCCAGTCCAGCTTGCCAACTCAGATATCTTGACATAACAGCGATATACCTAAAAAATATAAACATATATTTAGTTTTGCATCGCGTTTGATATGGCCCCTTTACAGTATCCGAACTTCAGTTTAAAACCCAGTCATGGAAAAACATTAAAACTACTGTAATCACTAACCAGTCAACACTGAGGTTGTGAGTTCGAAACCCAATCGTCCGGGTGCACTCGACTCCAATCTTAATTGATTAGGATTGCCAGTTTTCTTATCGAAGGTTGGTGGTTTTCTGCGGGCAATCTGGCTTCCTCCCCCAATAAAATGTGCTGACTTTCTTGTTACGTACAATCTGATATATATGCTACATGGTGATTATATTTCACAAATGAGGTATGCGACACGAAATCAACATGATAGCAAACCACCGAGGAGCTATGTTGAATGTCAAATAAAATTGGGTCCAGTAAAATTGTGTTGAGATGAAATCCAGAATAATAATAAAATCATACCTTCTTAGGAATTCTCAATACCAAAAGTTATGAAACCTCAAAACTGCCTAAACAGAACAACCAAAACTGTCAATACGTATGAATAAAAAAATTGAGTATATTATGTCAAAGACACCCCAACCTAACAACAAACATTGACTACAAAATGGAATGCATCCAGAGAGCTGCATAGACAGTTTCTCAGATAAATTAAATCAAGCTTGAATTGCCTTGTCCATAAAACTTGTGAAAGTGTAACCAGAGACTACCAAAGATCTTTTTGTCTGTTTAATATTCGAAAATAAACAGATCATAAAACAACTGCATGTATCTTCATGCTTTATTCAAAAAAGATTATTTCAACAATCTTACCTTGACAGCTGATAAAACACGTCAATTTATAATAATTTTGATACAGTTATATCAACTAAAAAGATAAACGACATCACATTTGCTTTATTTAATTAAAGGTCCAGTAAAAAACTGATGTTTGGTCGTGAGCACAAAGCTCACTTAATTTGTTCCATGCATTTTATCTCAAAGTGTATATTGAAGTTCGCTCAAGCAATCGCTGTGAGCAATTCCATTGGTCCAACCTTTTCCATTTTTATCGTCCTTAAACGTAATGATCACCAGCTTCTATTTACATTTTGACATTTTGCCAGCGTGCGAGTTTACAAGAACATTTAACTTCCTTCCTACAAACCTGAAATTTCCGAATGCGGTTGAGTAACCGTTATTTGAAATATTTCAACAACACAGATCTTTTACACAAACTGTATTGGTTTGGCAATAAATACAAGCCAGCGGTGGGTTTGAGGCTGACGCAACAGTGTCTGAGAACCAGAAAGTTAATTTGACAAGGCCTTTGTCCTGTTTTTTTTTAAATTTATTGCAGACTTAGTCCTGTTATTTAAAAGAACATTTCAATGTTATATTTACAGAGTAAAAATGTCTATACCAACAAATTAACAACAACTATCTATGATTTTTACAATGAAAAGAATACATCCCTTTTATAAAATACCAAGTTTCAGAAACTTTTAATTTTTCTAGATTTTTGAAATTTGGGACAATATGAACAAGTGAAACTGCGAGCTACTGCTCACTGATGATACCCCCGCCGCAAGTGGATAATTTAATAGTGTAAAATCACACAAGTGTTCGGTAAACAGGAAATTGTCGAGTGATGAATCTGAAAACGCATCACACGGTATAGCAGACTTATATAAACCCTGAAACAAAATTTCAGAAATTCTCGTTTTCTAGATCCTGAGAAAAATGTGACGAAAATATTCATGGCACGGACGGACTGACGGACGGGTGGATGGACGGACGGACAGACAAAGGTAACACAGTATACCCCCCCCCCTTTTCAAAGCGGGGGTATAATAAATAAACAGCTGCGCCATGAGCGCATGATACGCTCGTCGTCTTGTGAAAAAAACATAATAAATGTTTTTGGAATAACACGGGGGTTGTACAGGAAGTCATGATAAGTATATCCTTACTTATTCCTTATTCCTGCTAAATAGGAAGTTTATATGAGAGACAGAAAAAAAATTGCTAACAACATGTTTCATATGATCCCAAATTGAAGCATTATATATCATAATCCTGGGCTTGCTCAGGTTAATAAGTAATAAGTGAACCTTTACTTTATGTCAAGGCCGCACACCTTTTTTCACAACTGAGTGATTTTTGTCTGACCACTACTATATAAACACAGCCTCTTTATTTTAAAAGGCCGCACATGGTTAAGTGGACTCGATTTAGTACACGAAATAAAGTTTTGCAACAGACTCTGTTGTAATAACTTATCCCAATCGGAAATATTGAAAATAAATTTCAAAACTTGGCAGAATCTGTCAGCTGTTTATACAGAAATTATGTCGCGCTGTACATCGCGTTTGTACATCGCGTTTAAGCGACAGCGAAAGATATGATAATGACGATGAAATATCTAAATTATTTGCATTAGATTCATTTTCTGGTTTTTCTCAATGTGAGAACATTAATGACACGGAGTTGGATAACCAGGAAGCACAAATATTAATTGCCGAGGACATCCGAATGGCAGTAACACAAAAACAACAACAAACTGAAAATTAAGAGTACAAGCTCTACAAAGGCAAGGCTTTAGCCAGTAAGCAAAAGACACCTTAAGGGCAGGTGACTGAGATAGACAATGAGTTGCCATCAGGGAGCGGAATAACAGTAAGTCCGGTTAAAACGTGATAAAGGTACGAAGGCTACGACACCTCGCACAACCACAGGCACAGTAAAGAAAAATGCTGTAAAGAATCAGCTTGACCAGCCAGAGTTACTTAAAACTCTATTTAAAGGTTTGTCGGATACCCTAGTATCCACATTGAGTCAGAATAATGAAAAGTCACAAAGACCAATATTTACAGCTTTGTCGGATACTCTAGTATCCACATTGAGTCAGAATAATGAAAAGTCACAAAGACCAATATTTAAAGGTTTGTCGGATACTCTAGTATCCACATTGAGTCAGAATAATGAAAAGTCACAAAGACCAATATTTAAAGGTTTGTCGGATACTCTAGTATCCACATTGAGTCAGAATAATGACAAGTCACAAAGACCAAGTAGTAATATTGACATGGAATTTTCTGAGAATGAGTCTGTATAAACCGATAAGCAGGTGATTGACACCAACTGCAATATTTTTTTTCTGATGAAGAGAATGAACCTCAAATTTTTGCATCAGATGATGAATTTGATTATGACCTACCTAAGAGTTTTGAAGATGATGAAAAATACGTTGTAGAGGTAAGCCCATCATTGTCTAAAGTATTTGACAATATTTGTAAAAATAAATCTGATGTGTCAGTAATGACAAGAGACATGAAGATACCTGTAAATTGTAAAAGTCTTGTAGCACCCCCAGTTAATGCTGAGATATGGAACTACCTTGAAAGAAAAGCTAAAACTGCTGATTTTAATCTGAAAACTATACAACAATCGCTTGGTTGTGGTATGGTACGGTACCGTACCATTGATAAGAGTTGCTAAAAAATTTTTAATTTAAAACTCCAGATGTAAAATTTATGAGAGAAAACATTTCTAAAGCTTTGGCAATTTTAAGCAATACTCACTTTGAGCTATCAATTAAAAGACGGTGTCTTTAAAGCCACACATAGACAAGAAATATCACCAACTTTGCAATCGCAATGAAGATGTAGTTTCTAGCCTTTTTGGAGATGAAGTTGGAAAGCGATTGAAAGATATCAATGAAATTAACAAAATAAACACGAACATTACTAGTAGCTTTAATAGAAATTCAAATTACAGAGGAAGTTTCAGGGGAAGAAGCCGTTTTTAGGCAGAAGGGGCTATCAGCCAAGACAAAATTGAGAGGAAACAGACCCAACACCTTCAATCAGAAAAGAAGATTTTAAAGGTGAGAAATAAAAGTGTAAATATTAAAAGAAAGTCGGGTAAACTGAATTTTTTTTATTTCAAATTGAAAATATTTAACCAAAG
This sequence comes from Mytilus galloprovincialis, assembly GCA_037788925.1. Classification (NCBI taxonomy): domain Eukaryota; kingdom Metazoa; phylum Mollusca; class Bivalvia; order Mytilida; family Mytilidae; genus Mytilus; species Mytilus galloprovincialis. The sequence continues at coordinate 35,744,292 of CM075339.1, forward strand.
GCAATTGGATTATTTTCACGATTAAGGGAAAAAGATAGAATTTAATAAAAAGCCGAATCACGAAATTCTGTTCCTATAAAATTTAACAATAAGGAAAAGGCCCTTATTGATTAAGATATAGTTGATATGCTCGAGAAAGGTGCTATCAAAGAATATTTTGATGAATCAGAACAGTTTATTTCAAATATATTTCTAGTAAAAAAAAAAGCCAGACATCAATTTTAAACTATTGTATCAATTTATTAGCTATCACCATTTTAAACAAGAAACGCTAGATTTGATTTTAAAAGGAATTTCTAAAAATAGCTTTTTTACATCTTTTGATTTGACAGATGAATATTTTTCCATTTCAATCTATGAATCAGACAGAAAATATTTAAAATTCATATAGAATGAAAAATTATATGAATTTCAATGTCTACCATTCGGTATTGCTTCTGCTCCAAGAGTATTTACAAAAATACTGAAAGTAATATTTTCATATATTCGGAACATTGGTATTGATTCATATGTTTACATTGATAATTCCCTTTTGCAAGCAGACAACTTTGATTTTAGGCAATCCAAAATACAGAAAGGGTTAAAACTTTTATAGAGCCAGTTGGGTTTGACATCAATATTAAAAAATCAGTTTCTATTCCAACAAATAGAATTATATTTTTGGGATATATTATAGATTCAGTACTATTTAAGGTATTTTTACCAGAGGAGAAAGTACAGAAAATAATTGAACTGTCAAAGAAAATGCTTAAAGCTCACAAAGTATCAATTACAAGTCTAGCACAATTAACAGGACTTTATTCATCTGCACATTATGTAGTACAATATGCTCACTTGTTTCATAGATATTCAGATTTAGACAAAACACGAGCTTTAGCTTTACATGCATCAAATAATAATTTCAATTCGTTTTTGAATATCTCAGTAGAAGGCAAATCTGAAATAGTTTGGCGGTAAGAAAATGTTAAAACAGTTAATGGGAGACCTATTAGAAATGATTCCCCAAGTTATTATGTACATACAGATGCCTCCTCAATGGTTTGGGGGGGGGGGGGGAGGGGAGGGGGCTGTTTTCATGGAAAGCAAACTCAAGGTGATCGGAGTTTGGAAGAGCAGTATTTACACATTAATATTCTAGAATTAAAAGCTATCTATTTTAGCATACTATCACTTTGTTGTCACTTAGAAAGAACACATATTTGTGTAAAATCAGATAGTTCCACTGCTGTAAACTATATAAATAATCAAGGAGGATCAATTTTACCTTTATTATAAATAACAACACAAATATGTTATTGGTGTATAAAAAACAAAGTTTTACAGCAATATGTCAGACACTGACTTTATTGGGTAACTTATCTTTTGAAAATAACAGTTATATTCGAAATGGCTTCGAGGATTAATATGTACCCTCCCAAATTATATTATCAGCTATACACCAGTCCCAAAAATAAATATCAAGACCAATAAATGCCAATAGTGGTTTCGGTTTTTAAAAAAGAGGCTGGTCACGTCTCTGCAGGAGCTTATATAGTAGTGCTCAGACAAAAAATCACTCAGCTATGAAAAAAGGTGTGAGGCCTTGACATAACATAAAGGTTCACTTATTACTTATTAACCCTCGAAGCCCTTTGGCTTCTTCATATAATGCACCTTATTCTTCACATCATAAATGATGCTTGGATAAGGTAACAATAATTCTGATTCAGGGAGCAAAGATTTTAGCAACAAAAAATTTGCATGTCAATACATAAATTGAAAATTTTCATAAAACAGAAATTGGATAAAAGAGAGAAACAAAAATTGTTACGACATATTTCAGTGTTCATGGTATAATGTTTCTCTACAATAAATTCCATATATTTTAAGCGTGTAAATTATATTAAACTTTTAAGCAACAGAGATAGGGCGTGAAATGTGACCAATAAAAATTCAATAATTCAACAAGAATGTGTCCACAGTATACACAGATGCCCCACTTGCACTATCATTTTTTATGTTCAGTGGACAGTGAAATTGGGGTAAAAATCTAATTTGGCATTTAAATTTAGAAAAATCATATCATAGTGAACATGTGTAATAAGTTTCAAGTTGATTGGATTTCAACTTCATCAAAAACTACCTTGATAAAAAACTTTAACCAAAAACTTTAACCTGAAACTTGCATTATCATTTTATATGTTCAGTGGACTGTGAAATTGGGGTAAAAATTTCATTTGGCATGAAAATTAGAAAGATCATATCATAAGGAACATGTGTATTAAGTTTGAAGTTGATTGGACTTCAACTTCATCAAAAACTACCTTGACTAAAAACTTTAACCTGAAATGGGACGAACGGACACACAGACGAACGACGAACAGAAGAATGAACGGACACACAGACTAGAAAACATAATGCACCTCTACTATCGTAGGTGGGACATACAAATAAAATAAGGAGTCTTCACGAAAAAGTATACAGATCTTCAAATTAATATAACTAACAAGTGTGTGAAGTTTTATGCAATAATCATAAATAGTTTCTGAGATAAGGTGCGACATGCGAAAACCTCCCCCTTTTTTTTTAACAAAAAACTCAATAACTCTGACATGTCTGAAATAAAATTTTGAATCATCACCAAAAAGTATACAGATCTTTAGCTTAATATTATTAAGAAGTGTGGTGTTAAGTTTTAAGCAATAATCATAAATTAAATGAGATACGGCGGCGACATGTGGAAAAAAAACCCTTGTTTTAGTTACAAAGTCCAGTAACTCAAAAAAGTTTTAATCTTATTTTCACCAAAAAGTATACAGATTGTTTGAACATCATAAGAAATAACTATGTTAAGTTTCATAAAATTTGGATATGTTGTTTTTAAGTTACAGTGCGACATGTTTACGACAGACAGACGGATATCCAACATTTGTATAGCATAATATGTCTCTCAGATGTTTTACCTGTTGGCATACAAAAATTGACTCTTGCTATTATATATTTTTCAGGCCTCGACAATAACGCTTGTCCTATTGTCCGGTACCAGAGCAAACTAGAGGCTCTCAAGAGCCTTAGTCAGTGTCGCTCACCTGTTACTGTATTTACTGATGTCGGCCATCTTGGTTGGTAGGCGGGGTCATTAGACACTTTTTTTAAATAGATACCCTAGTAATGATTGTGGCCAAGTTTGGTTAAATTTGACCCAAAGTTTTAGAAAAGAAGATTTTTGTACAAATTACAAAAATGACGAAAAGTTGTTCAATATTGACTATAAATGACAATAACTCCTTAAGGGGTTCTCTGACAATTTTGGTCATGTTCACTTATTTGTAGATCTTACTTTGCTGAACATTATTGCTGTTTACAGTTTATCTCTATCTATAATAGTATTCAAGATAATAACCAAAAACTGCAAAATTTCCTTAAAATTACCAATTCAGGGGCAGCAACCCAACAACAGATTGTCCGATTCGTCTGAAAATTTCAGGGCAGATAGATCTTGACCTGATCAACAATTTTACCCCTATCAGATTTGCTCTAAATGCTTTGGTTTTAAAGATATAAGCCAAAATATACATTTTACCCCTGTGTTCTATTTTTAGCCATGGCGGCCATCTTGGTTTGATGGCCAGGTCATCGGACACATTTTTTAAACTAGATACCCCAAGGATGATGGTGGCCAAGTTTGGTTAAATTTGGCCCAGTAGTTTCAGAGGAGAAGATTTTTGTAAAAGTTTACGGACGACTGACGCAGGACGACGGACGTCGGACGACGGACGCCAAGTGATGAGAAAAGCTCACTTGACCTTTCAGGTCAGGTGAGCTAAAAAGGTCAGACAAGTAAAAGCTATATCAAGCTTGTCTGACGGGACAAGTTAAATTATTCTGCAGAAAATAAATTTGATGAACAAAGTAATTATAAACAAAAATCAACAAGAGAAGATAAAAATAAAGTTTTAATTTGACATGTTTACTTCCAATCGAATATTTAAAACTGGTTCTTTGTCAGGTATTTTTTAACATGTAAAAGGCATACTATTCTCTTAAACCAGTTTTACTAATCTGAATCAGCAATGCGTTTTGCAGATAAGGTAACTTTACAAGACAGTTATCATCAGCTCGGAACGATTCAGCTCCAAGTTGAATAGACAGTTTGGCACCGTAGGAGACATATTTATTAGACGAGATTATTAGACAGTTTGGCAACACAGGAGACATATGGGACCAAGACAAATCTGTACATCCTTTCCTTCCTTATTCTGTTGCTTTATAATAAATCATGCCGGTAATTTTCTTAACAAAAATACTTCCAAGTTTTAAATAAAAATGAAGAAATTATTTACCATAAAATTCACTAAATCATATTTGATCCTATGTAGAAAAAAACAATACTTGCAATACAGTGACCTACAGTTGTTAATTTCTTGCAGAAAGTTGTCTCATTGGCAATCATACCTCATCTTCATTTTTTGTTATTGATTGCATTTGAATAAACTTTTTCAACTTAAATAAAACACTGACAGGCCTGTCTGACGGTGCCTCATGTGCATAGTCTGATGAGACTTTAACATTTATGAATCCTAAAACCTATGACATGACTAGATTCAGTTGTTCTGACTCATATTTTTGAAAAGTATTTCAAAAGATACATTGTGTATGAATCAAACACTGTGTCAGGAATCAAATTCTGTTCTAATGTTTTAATTCATTTTGTTCCTTGAATTGACTTAAAATGCAAAAAAGGTTAGTAATAAGATTTTTTGGACAAGTTACAATTTCATTCGGACAAGTAAGTTTTGGTATGTACTTGTCCTACTGGACAAGTTGAAAAAAAAGTTATTGTCGAGGCCTGTATTTTAAGTAATCAATATGAAATCAGGACCTTTCATATTTTAAACATACAAAATTTGGTTGAAATTCCACCAGTAATTTCAAAGTAAGTGAAAATATGAAAGTGCAAAAACAAATGAATTTGGGTGATTAATGATTCAAAGTTGATTACTAAATCTAACATAGCCCCATTTGTCATATTCTTGAAATGATGGATTACTTTTACTATTAAAAAGCAAATAATAAGCACTTACAACACTGGCAAAAACTGTTACATATATGACTTTATAAATCCAAGTTTAAGCAAAGGAGGAATTATATGCCTTCTATCCTCAGCTTTAAGAAAGTTGTATGGCTGACTAAATCGTATTACAGGTCCAGTTCCTGGAGGAAAAGAAGGATCTCCTCTTCTTATTTGCTCAAAGTCTATCTCAGAACAATCCAAATGTGTGAATGTTATCTGAAAAATAAAGACAAACTTGATTAAAACCATTTAAACAATTTAATCAATCTCTTTAACAGTACTCAGATACTGTCATGACTGTATAACTGGTAATTTTTTGCAGTACTGTATAATACAACTTCCGACAGGATTTTAGTAAGTAAGTGAAAATGAACACCTTATTTTGCAATGTCATTATAAAAACATGATTATCATGATTATTTTCAAGAATCTTTGTTTCTGATGGCTTCAAATTCTACAATCGATTTTTTTCTGAAAAACTAAAAATCAACGAATTTAAGAACCCACAAACATGTAACTTTTGCTCAAACCACGAAAATTATTGATACCAATGAATAAAAGTACTTTCACAGTAATTGATTTCCTCTATTTTTGATTTATATTTAATGAATTTAGTAATTGTATTAGTTCCATTATGACCAAAAAGATACATTAGGTCAAATGTAAGAAGCTGAATAGAATTAAGCATTTCATTATTTCTTTTTCAATTTATTATTAACATTCAAGAATTGGTAGCTGGAAACCCCAGTTTAAGTATTAAAAATCAATTAATGCAGAAGAAATGATAATTAGAACTAGAGGCTCTTAAGAGCCTGTGTCGCTCAGCTTGGTCTATGTGCATATTAAACAAAGGACACAGATGGGTTCATGACAAAATTGTGTTTTGGTGATGGTGAAGTGTTTGTAGATCTTACTTTACTGAATATTCTTGATACTTACAATTTTCTCTATCTATAATAAACTTCGCCCTTTAGTTACAGAGGAAAATATTTTGTAAAAATTTTCAAAAATTTACCAAATTAAAGAAAATTGGTAAAAGACTGACTATAAAGGGCAATTACTCCTTAAGGGGTCAACTGACCATTTCGGTCATTTAATAACTTATTTGTAGATCTTACTTTGCTGAATATTATTGCTGTTTACAGTTTATCTTTATCTATAATAGTATTCAAGATAATAACCAAAAACGGCAAAATTTCTTTAAAAATTACCAATTGGGGGCAGCAACCCAACAACCAATTGTCCAATTAAACTGAAAATTTCATGGTAGATATATATTAACTTGATAAACAATTTAACCCCTTGACAGATTTGCTCTAAATGATTTGGTTTCAGAGTTATAAGCCAAAATCTACATTTACCCCTATGTTCTATTTTTAGCCATGGTGGCCATCTTTGTTGGTTGGTCGAGTCACCACATACATTTTTTAAACAAGATACCCTCATGATGATTGTGCAGGGATGATTCCACTATATAGTTTAGGGCCGCTGTGCGGCCCTTAAATCTGCCAGCGGCCCCAAAAAATGTTAGTGAATATAAATTCCCAATTCAGGAAAATAAAATAAAAATCGGTATTTCCGGAAAAGTTTCAGTCACCTATTACCGCAACTATAATTTTTCATAGTTTGTCGTCAAAACGTAGAAAATCCGGATAAGAATGCTGACTACGATCGCATTTTATTAACACAGATTTAATTATGTCAACGTGAGGTAAACAATTTTAGCAGTCGGATTCAATTGAATAAAATTTTATTGGAGTATTTGAATTTGCAAAACTGTTTTATAAAAGAAATTATTTTATATTTTGCTCTATTTCCTCAAAAGACAAAAGATTTTTTGAAAATAATGTTGACGATGGACCATTCATGAAATGAGCCCCCCCCCCCCCCCCCCCCATGAAATACGATGTCATCATTATGGAACTTTTTCAAGAGATATAAAAATGATCCAAATAATCTTAAAGTTCACTGGTGCCTGGTGCAATGGCTTTAAATGTAAGTATATAACCTTTTGTAATTGCTTTTCTGAATTCGACAATTGGCCAGCTCAATTTGAAATCCATTTGAATCAAGATAAATTTATAAAGATGATCTGTTGAAAAAGTACAGAATGGATGATTTTTTTCAGTGGTTAATATGGCAAGCCGTTTTGTTATTTAATCTAACTTCAAGATATCTCATAAACTTTATAAGATATCTTATATAGTTTGTAAGATATCTTATAAAGTTTATAACATATCTTATAAAGTTTATAACATATCATATAAAGTTTATAAGATATCTTATAAAGTTTATTAGATATCTTACATGCATATGTTATAAACTTTATGAGATATCTTTTATAGTTTATAAGATATCTCATATAGTTTTCTTTATCAGATATCTTATAAATTGTATTTAAGATATCTTATAAACAATATGATATATCTTATAAACTATATATTAGATATCTTATATATTATATATATAAGATATCTTCTAATCGATATTAGATATTTTCTTTATTATATAAGATATCTATTTATATAAGATATCATCTTATAAAAAAGAATATTTAAGATATCTTATTTCTCTAATTCTTCGTCAATTTATCCCTATCTGCACCCATTGTATAAAAAAAAAATTAATCAACGTGTGATTTTATTTCATCTCAGTACTTCATTGGTTAAAATCCGATTATGACGTCGAATGTTCTTGCTTTCCTCTGAATTTCCCATTGTGACGGCATGAAAAAAGGCGACCATGCCTGATGACGTCACATAGAAAGAACACATCTTTTTGCAGATCATTTGAAAAGAAGGAATAAGTGTGCCTGCATAATGTTAGAAAATCATAAGAGAAACAGATTCCACCACCAAATCTCGTGTAATACGATATTTATCCACTCTCGACAGTTAAATTCTAAATATTTAAAATGCACGGGCAAGCCTTGCGTTTTAAATTTGAAAATTTAACTGTCGAGAGTGGATTAATATCGTATTACACTTGATGCAGTGGTAGAATCTATATATATCATATAAGATATATTATTAGAGACATCGTATAGAAATTATAAGATAATTCATATAATATATCTTATATAATTTTCTAAAGATGATATCCAATATTTAACTATATAAGATATCTTGTATAAAAAATATAAGATATTTCATATACTTAATGAGATATCTTATAAACTTTGGAAGATATCTTATAAAGTATATAAAATATCTTATAAGTACATAAGATATCTTATAAGTACATAAGATATCTTATAAGTATATAAGATATCTAAGTATAAAGTATATATAAGATATCTTATAAAGTTTTTAAACTTTAGAAGATATCTTATTAAATATATAAGATTTCTTATTAAATATATAAGATATCTCATATAATATAAGATATCTCACATACTATATAAGATAGCTTTAGAAAAATAAATTATATAAGATATCTCATATATTAAACTGTTAAATGAGATATCTTATAAAAATCTAATATGTTATATAAGATATCTCATATATTATGAGATCATTTGAAATTCGAATAAATAGCTAAACTGCTTAAGTGCCATAGGTTTATGTTAGCTGGTATATATGCCTTGTTTGCCAAAGTTATGATGATAGTGCATCATGTGCAATGGTATTCATGTATTACAACTTCCCTGGTCTGAATCCGATAACTTCTTCAAGCAGTGTTCAGGTGAAACTTAATATACATTTTCTGTTTTTACTGGTCAGGAAAATGATATCATTTCGTTTTAGATTGTATGCATCAAAAATTCCCAAATGGGATAAAAATTCCCAATTTGATGTTCAAGGGACCCATTTGAAAACACCTAGAATCATCCCTGTTGTGGCTAAGTTTGGTTAAATTTGGCCCAGTAGTTTCAGAGGAGAAGGTTTTTGTAAAAGATTTCAAAAATTTACGAAAAATTGGTAAAAAAATAATAAAAAGGGCAATAACTCCTTGTGGCATCAACTGACCTTTTGGTCATGTTGACATATTTGTAAATCCTAATAAGCTGAACATTATTGCTGTTTACAGTTTATCTCTATCTATAATAATATTCAAGATAATAAACAAAAACGGCAAAATTTCCTTAAAATTACCAATTCCGGGGCAGCAACCCAACAACAAGTTGTCCGATTCATCTGAAAATTTCAGGGCAGATAGATCTTGACTTGATAAACAATTTTACCACATTTTAGATTTGCTCAAAATGCTTTGGTTTCAGAGTTATAAGCCAAAATCTACATTTTACCCCTATGTTCTATTTTTAGCCATTGCGGCCATCTTGGTTGGTTGGCCGGGTCACTGGACACATTTTGTAAACAAGTTACCCTCATGATGATTGTGGCCAAGTTTGGTTAAACTAAACTTGGCCCAGTAGTTTCAGAGGAGAAGATTTTTGTAAAAGTTAACAATGCCGGACAACGATGACGATGACGACACTGGACGCCGAACGCCAAGTGATGAGAAAAGTTCACTTGGCCCTTTGGGCCAGGTGAGCTAAAAATGAATATGAATTGAAAATATGCAATGCTCTGCTAAATATGGCATTCAAATTAACCAATTGACAGTTATCTCGAATATGAAATGAATGCATCAATCAGTTGCTGTCAGATAAAATGCTCCACAGGGCGCAGCCTAATATGACTGCAGAGGTCAAACCCTCAACAGTTGGAACAAGTATTGACACAACATTCAAGCTTTATACAGCTCGAAATTTGGTTTGTGATTAAATATTTGACACAGCATAGGTTTCTGACACAGAATGAATGTTGTCTAAGAACTTAAAAATTTGAAATTGGACATTTACCTATTATAGTCCAATATCCAAAATCTAAATACATGGTTAGATTCAGCATATCAAAGAACCCCAAGAATTCAATTTTTGATGACATCAAAAAAGAGTTTAATTTTGGACTCTTTGGACCTCAATGTGGACTAATTTGAAAACGGGTCCAAATATCCTAAATCTAAATACAGGGTTAGATTCAGCATACCAAAGAACCCCACATATTTAATTTTTGTTGAAATCAAACAAAATTTTATTTTGAACCCATTTGGACCAACTTGAAATTGGGCCCAAAATCTAAAATCTAAAAACATGTTAAGATTCAGCATATCAAAGAACCCCAAGAACTCAATTTTTGTTAAATTAAGTTTAATTTTGGACCCTTTGGACCTTATTGTAGACCAAATGTCTTTGGGCACAGACGCCGACTTAATAGAATATACGCCTGCAAATTTTTTTGCAGTCATATAAAAAGTAAGCTTACAGTATTTAAATTTCATACTAAGAAAACATTGACTTATAATTATATACTTTTATGCTCCAGTTATATTTTGAGAAATTTTAAATTATCATATATAGAAATGAACATTGCAACTTTCAACAACACTTACACTGGTACACTGAACAATAAAACCAAAGAGACCATACTGTATTGATGATTTGCAAGGAAAATGTGCAAGCAGTGCACCACCATGTTGTCCAATTAACTTAGAAGATAGATGACAAATTTGCTGTTGGCCCCCTTCTTCATATCGACATCTTTTTGGAGGTGATGGTTCTTCATCATTTTTCAAGGCATCTTTGTTAACCTGAAATGAAACATAAACATGTAGTACCGTAAAGCAGGTTATTTTCACAGGGTGTAAAATTTCACTTATTTTCCCGGATAGAACAAAGTCACCATGCAAAGGTATTGTTAATAGTTTTAAATCTGCCAAAATATTTTGCATAATTACCTTATTCAATGGACATCGTGATTTTACACCTGCGAAAATTACCAGCTATACGTACGTTATAACAAATGGTAAAGGAAACAATTACCCTTCAAATTACATCCCTGTCAGGGTTGAGAACTTAAGTATTTTTTTTTATTCATGGACTTATTAGTTTTGTTAAAGGAAGTCTGTTGCTTGAAAGCCTTTTTTTAAGTTGGAACACCAGAGCTGTGACAGTCAATTGAAATAAGGAAAACATTGAAATTGTCTAACAAAGACTCCGGGCAGCAAGTTGCTATCTTGAAATCATAAAATATCCATTTTCAAGAACATAAATTATACATCATTCGATTCCTTATTCAATTTACTCCAAGAATATGTAGCTTTCAATCACATACTAACCCTCTGTAGTACAAACAACATCAAAAACATTATTCCCTTCAACATATTCAACCCCACATTTTTTGCTTTGTCTTTTCACTTTGAATTTTTTTTTACAAGACTGTGTTATTTCATTTCGTGCGCATAGAATTTTGGGAGTTGACATACATGCAAATGATCCCCCAGTGACCAGCATTTATTAAGACGATTTTTTTTTCTAAAGAGCCTGTGTTGCTCATCTAGGTCTATGTGCATCTTTATCAATAGACACTTTCCAACATTGTAGTCTAGAATATTATACATGAATAAAATCATTTTTTTTGGTTGAATTTGAATTGCTTATCATTTTTCCTATATAAAGTTTTTTTTAATCTTCTTTGGTTGGTCTCATTGGGTTTAAGCGTGCACAGGATTGCCAATTTTTTGAAAGCGTGACACCTGAACGTCAAATTATTGTGCCTCGAAAACGGGAAATGAAGTCTATTGGGACACGGGAAATTTCAAAACAATGAGAATAGCTGAAAAATATAGTGTAAGCGGGATACAGGAATCTGACAAAAACAGTAAGTGGGATCCAGGATCAGAACCCCCCAATGAAACCCCCTCTATAGTTTTGAGTAAACAGTCATCAAAGGCCAATAACTTCTATACGAAGACAACTGACAAATTTATCTACATGTACATGTATGCTGACATATTTGCAGATCTTTTCATCCTGATCATTTTTGCTTCATAAAGTTTCTATCTATCTATAGTCTTCAAGACAATAGGCAAAAACACAAAAATGTGGTCAAATGTGTCATTTAAGGGCATTTACTCATATATAGAGATGGCGAATGATTCAAGCAATATCAACTTTTTTGCAGATCTTGCCTTTTGAAAGAAAAAAAAAATCGTCATTAAAGGGAGATAACTTTTATAAGGAGTCAACTGAACATTTTGGCAATACAACTCCTTTGTAGATCTTGTCTTACTGATCATTTTTTTCTTTTTATAGTTTCTATCTATCTATTATATTTTTTGAAAATAATAGGCAAAAAAGCAAGAAAATGCAAAAAACGTCATTAAAGAGCTGCGTGAATTACTCCTAATAGGACTGACAATGTCGGTCATGTAGATTTATAAGAAGATCTTGTTTCGCTGATCAATTTTGCTATAAAGTTTATGTCTATCTATTATAGTTTTCATGATAATAAGCAAAACTGAAAAAAAAAATGGTAAAATTCATCATTTATTAGTTAAAACATGTTAAAGGCAATAACTCCTAAAAAAATTGTCTGATAGTTTCGATGTAAATAAACAGAAGGTAGATCTAATAATTTTGAAAATTTTTGCTACTGTCAAATTTTCTCTATCTCTAATAGTTTTCAAGATAATAGACAAAACCTGCATTTTTACTTCTATTTTCAATTTTTAGCCATGTCAGCCATCTTGGTTGGCAGGCAAGGTCATCAGACACATCTTTTAAACTAGATAAATAATGATGATTTTGGCCAAGTTAGCTTAATTTGACCAAGTAGTTCAGAGGAGATGATCTTAGTAAAAATTACAAACTTCAGACGACAACAACAGATGACGACAGAAGACCAATGCCAAGTGAGGGGAACATCTAAATTGGCCCTTTGGACCAAAAAAGAGGGAAGAAAGATACCAGAGGGACAGTCAAACTCATTAATCGAAAATAAACTGACAACGCCATGGCTAAAAATGAAAAAGACAAACAGACAAACAATAATACACATGACACAACATAGTAAGCTAAAGGCTGTCAGACATCAGAGCAATCTAAAACTAAGTTAAAGGATGAATGTGGTTAGGTTTGGTTACAATTTCCTTGCAGTTAAATTCATAGATTTTTATAAAATATAATTGGCCACATCAGACATGTCAGATTACGGATAACAAAAAGTAAAATCACAAAAATACTGAACTTAGAGGAAAAATCAATTCAGAAAGTCCATAATCACATGGCAAAATCAAATAACAAAACGCAAGTGTTAAGAATCATTTAAGCTCACACATGTCCTTCAGGCGAGGTAAGACTAAAAGTAAGTTCTAATTAATGGTTAACATACTGTCACATTCTTTGCATCATAAAAAAAAACAATCAAAGTGCTTGTAAGCACACTGAACAGTAAAGATTGCTTCAATTTATCAGTGGGAAGTAATATATAAATAACACATAGCTGAGAGGGTGATAGAGCAGATTGGTACCCCGAGAAAACATTGTCAACCGCGGCGAAGCCAAGGTTGACAATGCTTTTTCAAGGGGTACCAATCTGCTCTATCACCCTCTCAGCTATGTGTTATTTAATTTATTATACTGAACGTCCTACCATTTTTGTCTTTTACAGATAAATTTTATTTCAAAAGGATTTTCTATGACGTCACGTACATAACAACGTTACGAGTATTAGAAATAAACAACAAGATGTTGTTTTTTTTTATTTTGACAGTTAAATAATAAAATTTGATCCAAAACGTCAAACTTAAGCATTGTATTCAACTACTTGATGTAAATTCAATCCATTGTCCTTTAAATTGTCGATTTTTGATTGGTTGAGACGAGAGGGTAACATTCAAAAAAATTGTCACCCTCTCAGCTATGTGATAGAGTAAAATGACACCCTCGTATTAGCCAATCAAAATATGGCATTTTAACGTGAAGTATAATAAAATTAAATATTGCCTTGGTTGTTGTTGATTTCACAGCTATTCTAGACAAAGGAAGATAACTCCAATTTTATTAAAGGTGAGTTTAACAAATTTTCTGAACAAGTGAAACATTATTTTGTGCCTTGAATATCTAAGCATATATTACATTGATAAATTTCTGGAAATGTTCATGGATAGGAAGTATATAATTTTATAATCAATGCACTATATCTTGTTTATCAAACAGATAAGGGTAAGTCTTGAAAGATTTCGATATCAAGCCAGTCCAATAATGTTTTAATTGTTTTTCAAGCAATCTTTACCTAAAAATATATATAGTATAACTATCATGACCTATGCTGTCTTTATTGTCTAAACAATTTATCCTCAGAGGAAATTTGTTGCTTGCAAAACCTACCTCACACACAACAAATATCTTTGATCCTTGGTCATGGCTGCATTTAGGAAAGTCATAATAAATTAGATTTGCTGTTGATGTTACTTCTACATCTCCAATCCTCAGGGTTTCACATTTTACACCAGGTGCACCACTGCAGTTAAACATACAATGTTCAACGAATTACATATTTTATATAGGCTTCATACATGTCGTATGCATAGATTTACAAAACCACGAAATCAAATATCCAAATTTTCCTCAATCCACGAAAAATAATACCCAAGAAAGTAAATCAATCAACAGTCATGACAGTATTGATGATTTCAGTGTCTCTTGTCTTATTTCAGTTTCTCTTGTCTTATTTCAGTGTCTTATTTCAGTTTCTCTTGTCTTATTTCAGTGTCTCTTGTCTTATTTCAGTTTCTCTTGTCTTATTTCAGTTTCTCTTGTCTTATTTCAGTATCTCTTGTCTTATTTCAGTTTCTCTTGTCTTATTTCAATGTCTCTTGTCTTATTTCAGTTTCTCTTGTCTTATTTCAGTGTCTCTTGTCTTATTTCAGTTTCTCTTGTCTTATTTCAGTGTCTCTTGTCTTATTTCAGTTTCTCTTGTCTTATTTCAGTGTCTCTTGTCTTATTTCAGTGTCTCTTGTCTTATTTTAGTATCTCTTGTCTTATTTCAGTTTCTCTTGTCTTATTTCAATGTCTCTTGTCTTATTTCAGTTCCTCTTGTCTTATTTCAGTGTCTCTTGTCTCATTTCAGTGTCTTGTCTTATTTCAGTGTCTCTTGTCTTATTTCAGTTTCTCTTGTCTTATTTCAGTATCTCTTGTCTTATTTCAGTGTCTCTTGTCTTATTTCAGTTTCTCTTGTCTTATTTCAGTGTCTCTGGTCTTATTTCAGTATCTTGTCTTATTTCAGTATCTCTTGTCTTATTTCAGTGTCTCTTGTCTTATTTCAGTGTCTCTTGTCTTATTTCAGTATCTCTTGTCTTATTTCAGTGTCTCTTGTCTTATTGCAGTGTCTCTTGTCTTATTTCAGTGTCTCTTGTCTTATTTCAGTTTCTCTTGTCTTATTACAGTATCTCTTGTCTTATTTCAGTTTCTCTTGTCTTATTTCAATGTCTTTCGTCTTATTTCAGTTTCTCGTGTCTTATTTCAGTGTCTCTTGTCTTATTTCAGTTTCTCTTGTCTTATTTCAGTGTCTCTTGTCTTATTTCAGTGTCTCTTGTCTTATTTCAGTTTCTCTTGTCTTATTTCAGTGTCTCTTGTCTTATTTCAGTATCTCTTGTCTTATTTCAGTTTCTCTTGTCTTATTTCAATGTCTCTTGTCTTATTTCAGTTTCTCTCGTCTTATATCAGTGTCTCTTGTCTTATTTCAGTTTCTCTTGTCTTATTTCAGTGTCTCTTGTCTCATTTCAGTGTCTCTTGTCTTATTTCAGTGTCTCTTGTCTTATTTCAGTTTCTCTTGTCTTATTTCAGTATCTCTTGTCTTATTTCAGTTTCTCTTGTCTTATTTCAGTGTCTCTTGTCTTATTTCAGTGTCTCTTGTCTTATTTCAGTTTCTCTTGTCTTATTTCAGTGTCTCTTGTCTTATTTCAGTGTCTCTTGTCTTTTATAGGAAAAAATACTATTTACTTGTCACAAGTGGAAATGAAAGAGAAAAGAAAGAAGGAACATGTTAACATCAAAACCACAATTAAATGTTTCAATCTTATTACAAAATCATTGGTTAAATGTATTATAGAATTCATAAGGAATCTTAAACAAGAATGTATCCATAGTACATGGATGTCCCATCCGCACTATCATTTTCTATGTTCAGTGGACCGTTCAAATGGGGTGAAAACTCTTTAATTTGGCATTAAAATTAGAAAGATCATATCATACATGTTTCGAGTTGATTAGACTTCAACTTCATCAAAAACTAACTTGACCAAAAAGTTTAACCTGAAACGGGACAGACGGATGGAGGAATAGACAGACAAACAAACAGACATACAAACAAAAAAACATAATGCCCATAAATGGGGCATAAAGATCTGAATATTAACAACTGGAGACACATCAGCTGGTCCATCATAATTTATTGTACCAATTTCAATCTGGTTTTCATAGGTCTCATTCTACTGATACTTGTCTTATCCATCTATTTGATCACATTAAATTACAAACATCAAAAGATTTATTTACAGGAATGGTAATGATAGACTTACAAAAAGCACTTGACACTGTGAGTTGACCATCAAATATTATGCCAAAAATTAAAATCTATGGGCTAGAAAGATGTCAAATGGTTTGAGTCCTTAGTAACCAAACTCAGACGGAATCAACTTGGTAAATTGTAATTAGGACAGAATCTGTAATGTACCTAAGGGGAACATTTTAGGCCCTTTTGCTTTTTCTATACTATGTCAATGATATATCTATAAACATTGATAAATATTAATTCAGACATAGACCAAACCTTGTCAGATGAAAAACAGTGAACTCAATAACATATAAAAACAAAATCACCATAATATCATCTACTCTTAATTCACACATAATATCCAGTGGCGCATCCAGGGGGAAAAGGGGGGGGGGGGGTCCAGGGTTGGAACCCCCCTTTTTTTGGCCAATCAATGCATTTGAATGGGGACATATAATTGGAACCCCCCCTTTGTCCTGGGTTGGGAACCCTCTCTTTTTAAAATGGCTGGATCCGCCACTGATATCATCTATTCTTAATTCACACAAATATGAAATTAAGGCACAGATTGATTCATGAATAAGAGCCAAGAAAGTGTCTGAAGAATTAATAATGTTACTTCAATGCACTTTTGCAATCTTTACTTACATTGCATCTAATCCAAACATTGCACTGAAATGTTGAAACAGCTCCTGGAACAAATGTTCTGAGACTGGTAAATCTTGCTCCCTGAGCCATGTCATATACATCAATCTTTTGCTGAACAGTTCTCCATTGACTCTAAATCTGTTTGAAAAAAGAAATATTTTAAACAACTTGATAATCATGATAATTGTGTTAATATAAAAAAAAAAAGATTTGGTATTGCCAATGAGACATTACTCTGTTCAAGAGCCAAAATTAAATGACACAGAAATTCTAACTAAATTATACTGTATAGCCTTCAACAATGACCAAAGCCCATCATGTCCATAACACATAGTCAGCTATAAAAGGCCCAAAAATAACAATGTAAAACTATTCAAACGAGAAAACTAACAGCCTTATTTAATGTAATACATTATAAAATGTATTTATATACATACATCATGTACATTTGTACATGAGATGAATATATTATATGTCTGGCCTTTATCGTGTTTATGTACTTTTGATAGTACAAAAAATGTATAAACATGATAAAGCAAATGTTGAAATTAAAATGAAAATACTTTAACCATGTTAACCATGTATTAACTACACACAACATTTCAAAGTCAATGAACCCTGACTGAATGTGCAGGACCAAGATTTAAATAATGTGTGTGTGGAAATGAGAACTGCTATAATTATCAAAATTCAACTTTTTGTGTACATTGCAGTCATTGCATGCGACCTTTCTCATGTTTTTGTAAATTTTACTTTTTTCATTGGGGACTTTAAATACCTATATGGTATTGATCATGTTGATTAACAGTCAGAGATACATTATTGTATACTACTATAGGGCTATTACAGAAAATAACATGGATGTATTATTACAGATACTTTCATGAGTTGTCTACTCTTTATTCCTTAAATTTGCTTAATTTGTAATATAATCATATGTTTATTATTTGTAAAATATTTTAATTTATAGTGGGCTCTAGGGAACTCAGGAGTCTTCATGGTCTTTGCACAGAAACTGCATTGTACTTCAATTTCCATTTTTGTTTGCATGAAAAGTTGTTTCTTTGAAATAACATCATGAACATACAATCGATCTACAGACTCAATGCTTTCAACACATTTCTAAAGAAATAAATACATGTAGTCTATATCTTTACATACTTTATATTCCTATATTTATAAAAGAAAATTTGCCATTACATCAATATGGTAAAAATGGAAAATTGCTGATGACCAAAGAGACTGAGAGCAACTGTCAAGAACAACTGGGCGGCTAGATATTGCTTTTGGTGGTCTGTTATATAGCAAAGTGAGGAATGAAATGGAGACTTTTTCATCCGTGTCATCCAGAAGCATGAGTGCTGAAGTCATACAAAGAGCTTTTTCAGGCTTTTTAATATTATACATATTAAAGTAAGTTTCAAATTATTCATTTACACTGATGTAAAAAAAAATTGAACATTTGTTCAAGAAAATAGTTACAGCATGTAACATGTTATTTGCTGCAAGATGTACTTGTACATTTGTATACAAGTATCATATATAGATATAAGTAGCAGTTAGATTCTTTTTTGAAAATAGACTATTTTCGAGTTTGTTACTTTGTACTAGCAAAAACTCATCAATTACGAGCACCTGCCTTTATGATGTCATTTACATGTACCTGTCAGATAGAGGGGATCACTTGTATCCCTGCACTATTTACGTTAATCAAGCATTTTAGTGATCATCATTGCCTAGGATGAACTAGAACATGCTAGAAATAATATTTGTTTCGTAGGTACCTAATCACCATCACAATTCCAGGGAATTCCCTTATGTCTTATATGATCATGATGATAACAGTGCTAAATATCAACTACATGTATATTTTTTTATTAGAATTTTATTTGCTGAATAATTGGTGCAATATACATGTAGCTAAAGCATAATCATTTTTTTCACCAATCGCTCAACAAAGGAACGGAAGTGATGATGCCCCTAAACACACAAATGATGTTCACTAAAACCAAAGTTTTTGACAGATTTGCAAAAAGTTGTCTATTTTTCAAGCTGTTTTATAATTTTGACTTTACCATATTTTAAATTGTATTATTTCCGAGTTTAGTCAGGTGTTTTCCTATTTTTTGTAATACATTTAGCATTAAACATGTTAAAAGCTGTTTCATGTAGTTGAAATAGCATCAAAATTTTAAACTATATACATGTTTATACATGTTATATGAAACAACCAATACTTTACTGTAACCTTTTTTCTATAAATTTATCTAATAGTAATTCAACCAACATGATGCTAAATTTGTCTTCTTATTGCTTATTTTTCTTCATGTTGCCTCTCTACACCAAGGATTTAAAATCTAATATACATTTCCTTGTTGACACTAATTAGTGAGACCCCAATTACATGAATGTTTTGTATATCTTTTCTATACAGCTGGTATACATGTTATATTAACAGTCAGGGGACTTACTTAAATGAGTGATTTTCTAAATCACTAATTTAAGTAACATTATTTCCATAAAGATTGGAAGTAAAAGTTGTCTTTCTTTAATAATCACCTATCTAAGTAGTACAAATTAATCACCAGAAGGAGTGATTTAATTTTATAATAGCTTTTAATATAGAATACTAATGATCCAGGGACTAATTATGTTTCTAAAATTATCAAAACCAACATCTGTGTTGTCTAGGATGACCACGTCATTTCAGGTGATGACCTTGTACTGAATCTAGAATAATGACATTAAAATCACTTGCTTAAGGGGTAGACCTTGGTACAGGGAGATAACTCTTTAAATCAGTTATGTGTTTGTAAAAGTCAAGTTTCCTCAATGAATTTTAAGCATCTACCTGAGGCCTAAAATAAAATATTG
Source organism: Mytilus galloprovincialis (assembly GCA_037788925.1). Lineage (NCBI taxonomy): Eukaryota > Metazoa > Mollusca > Bivalvia > Mytilida > Mytilidae > Mytilus > Mytilus galloprovincialis. The sequence goes on from CM075339.1 coordinate 35,764,206, forward strand.
TTTGTTTCCCCAATCCCGACCGACCCTGCAAAATAGGTGCTACTCATAAAATTTTATTGTCAAAACTAAGTCAAATATTATTTTATTCATTTTGGATTTTCAGGCTTGCAGGATCGTCCGATAATGTTCAAGCTTTTTGGAAAAATAAAATTATTTTCCTACCTACCTACCCACACCTGGCTTGGCAGGGTCGGGATTGGGGAAACAAACAATATTTTAATTTAGGCCTGAAACAGATTGAAAATAATCTATGTATCCAAGAAGCTAAGAACATATTTATGAAAATGGCTGACACGAACATACTGATGATTTTAAGAGTTATTTCCCTTAACCTAGGTCTACCTCCTTAAGTACATGTATCATACCTCAATTTCCTTCCCAAAAATCACTTATTTAAGTATCATTATTTCAATAACCCCCACTAATTTCAACACCCCCAAACAGTAAAATTTTTATTGCGAACAGTAGAATTTTATTACATAATCTGAAAGATGAAACCTTGAACTTTACAGGAAAAATACTCCCACTGCTGGGAAAAATATGTGAAGAAAGTATCAGTTCATGTACATGTAAAGCCATTATTATAGCATTTTTTCAAATAAAATAGAATTTGCAGATAAATGATAGCATCAAAGGCATAAACCTTGCTACATAAAAGAAGCAAAAAGTTCGTTTTTTTCAATTTTATTAATGAAAAGATATTATTTAAACATACAAACTGTATGTGTTTAAAATTTTAGTAAAATTACAAAATCACAATTTTTGACATAACTTCAAATTTGCTAAATCACTCATTTCAGTAAGTCCCCTGACTGATGAAGGTATGTTGGAAGACCTGCATAATGACAACTGATAAAAATACCAATAGCTTATTCTCCCATAAAACCTATAAGATTTGAATTTCTGTTGCCTTTTTGCAAATAAGTGCAAATTGGGTCCTGTGATGTAAACATGTAGGCATGGTAGTATTTGTAGATTACTCTGACGTCCAACAGCGGTTTTGCCAGACAAGCTTGGGCCGTCCCACAGCCCCAAATTGTCTGACAAAACAGCCATTGGACGTCAGAGTAAGCTCAGACTGGCATGGTACATGTAGGTAGGCATTTTGAGGTAGAGAAAACAAAAAAAATAACTCACAATTCACGCCAATATTCATCTTTAGCATTTGGAGGACCTGGTAATGGTGGAACATGAAAACTTTTCTCATTCCATGTACCATCATACTTATCATACAACAAAGAAGTTGCAGTCTTGGATGGTACTGATGAAAAGTCATCAAAATTTAAAGCCTGTAATCCACTTGGCATACACGAAAACAAATGATCACTTATTTTTTTCACTCTCTGATCAATGAATACTTCATAATCATAACTGAGTCTATATATTTTAAAACTATTTATGATGTCCATTGGTGTGTATGCCTTCGACAACACAGCTGAAATCTGCAGCTGATTCAAGTGGTTATTATCCCAATTTGATGTACATGTTGGGACCTCCGTTTGTCTTTCGTTGAAAACAGCCCCAGGCGATGGAGCTGACTCCTTTTCACATTCTGAACTGGAGGACTGTCGATCAACTTTATCCCTTAATCTACTCATGATTCATATTAGCAAATTTGGTTCACAATTCGCAGGGGAATATAAGTAAGGGGAGGAAAACCAATGGTAATATACTGGGAAGATCTAATGTATCTTCTGTATCTCCCTCCTTTTGTAGGAGCACCACCATGGGTTATGGTGTAAAAAGGAATACATTTAACACAATGTATCGATACAGTTTTAATGTGAACCTATTGTGACTTTTACCTTACCAAACGAATAAATATCAGAGATTCGAAAAATAAATCGTATCTTGCCATTGGGTTTGAAAACATAAATTTACGTCAAAATGATTATAATTAGGGACGACATCAAAAGATCGATGTAGGATAAAAAACATAAATCAAATATTTTGGGGGTTATAGTGCCTAACAAGATTTTGTGAGGTAGACGAAATTGACTTTAAAACGATCGTATTGACTTTTGATGTGCAGAAATAGGCAGATCGGACATATTTTGACTTTTAGTTTTTTTTTTTTTATCCTACATTGAACTTTTGATGTCGTCCCTTAAGTTATAAATAACATAAATATCGACTATATTTGAACAACCAACGCGTAATAATTACAACCATGCTTAATGCAATATTTTAATGTTTTGTAATTTTTTTTAATTTGGTTCTCATACCTGTTTATTTGTGTACAGATACAATTAATGACGCAAGGCTAATTAAACAAAATGACTTGTTTTATTATCTCAAGTTAAAAGTTGAACTGTAAGATGTATTAAGACGGCGATGTCTTGGGGTGTGAGGGAAATAAAATTAGCGATATGCCTTTTTGTTTTGTTTAAAGAGAAAGTAAATAAACTCTATGATAGAGGTCAGTTGGTCAAGATCGATACTGGTAGATTGTGTACATTGTATATTAAGCTTTGATACTGTAACGATGTGATTTTCTTTGAAGTCGTAAGATTGATCTGTATGAGCTTGTTTCTAAAGTAATTATATGTTTGGAGTTTGTAGCTGACTTTGTCAATGTGTCTGATTTCGAAGTAACGTACATTTGTGAATAAACTTATAAAATATACCACGTATCATTTAGTTCATGGGATTTACCATAGTATACATTGTGATATATGTCATACTATAGCGTGTCATAGCGTGCCGTAGTTGACTATGTCCGTCTGTCTGTGTCGGTGTTGTTCCTCCACTCAGTCACGACGTTACAATATTTTTAAATTAGGATCATGATATATTGAACAGATATATCATGTTACGGAGAGGTATTTGTGAAAAATACCAGACGAGGGACTGTGAAATTTCCCAAGCCTCTAGTAGGCAAGGGGAATTTGGTACCAACACTGGTATTTTTCTCAAATACCCTTCCATAACATGATATATCTGTTTATTTACACCGAATAGATTTTGATTGAAACTGTCTGTATAGAGAAGGGAATCGTAGTACCGCGGGAATTATACATTTACTTAATATACGCGTTAGTTCTACGTATGATGATACAATTACAAAGGTTCCGAATAATTTTGTCGGGAAGACGCTCGTGAGGGTAAAAAGGAGTTCAAAATGGAAAATACCATGGTATTTCAGGCAAACTCACCGACAATGGTGAAAAACGGACAAATTCGTTTGAAATAAAGGAAAAAATATTAAAATATGCGAAAAATACACTGGCTATCAACCAATCAAAATTTAGTATAAGGTGTAATTAACTTATAAAATGACCTTAAATATTTTTTTTGCCATTGTGCACATATTTGTGTACATTATTAACGAATTGGTGAAAGGTAATCTGCATTCTACCCGTAATACTCTTTTACACGTGTCACGGCAGGTCGCAGTATTCGAACATCAACTGTTTTCAGATGGTTCTTAACATTGTTGCTCTTGAGCCAGTGATGAGGATTTCATTTCTTTCGTCTTTTCTTCTAATAATATATGGATCCATAATTTACTTAGTTAGTGTCATAAGCACCATAGACAAAAGAATGTTTTATTCCAGTTTTCCGTATAGTTTTAGAACCACTCTGTATTTGTCAAGTGTGAAATCATATAAAAGGTACCGAAATAAACATTATATTGTGACTTTTTCGTTCCTTTCCAACTTAAAAGTCAATACAGAGTTTATAAAAAAGTCATAAGGGTTCAACGCAGAACCAAGTGTCTAGCTTACTTTTGTTGTAAAAGTTGTATAGTAACAGGCTCAACAAAAATGGAGAAAGAAAAGATATATATAAGTCAATTTATAAGTAATATACGGAAAAACAGGAAATACATTTTCATAAAATTTCAGTCTATATATATTCTAGCTTTTGATCATAAACAAGCTTCTATCCATGGTTGGTACAAATCCAGAATAGTTTAAGAAAGTTATTTTATTTTTTTAAACTTTACCACAGAGTGAATATATAATTATGTTAACTGGAAGAAAAAAGTAATTCCATTTATTAGTAAAATACGCATAAACAGGATTTTTTTTTATTACAAATTTACTTCTGGATATTATCTAATGATCATAAACCAGTTTCTGTCCAAGTTTGATACAAATCTAGGATAGTCGGTTAAGAATTTTTTTACATACAAAAACTTTAACCACGAAGAGAATATATGTGGACGGTGCCGTCTACAAGGAAGACGACGAAATGTAGGAGCGCTAACAATAGTTGCAGGCTTGACAAAAAATAAGATGAGGTATAATTGCTAATGAGATTATTCTCCAAATTCCTCGGGAAAACCAACGATCTAATACACACATAGTACACATGACACAACATAGAAAACAAAATTATAAACAACACGAACCCCACCAAAAACTAGGGGTGATCTCAGGTGCTCCGGAAGTGTAAGCAGATCCTGCTTCTCATGTTGCAGCCGTCGTGTTGCTCATGTTATAACAAATCCGGTAAATAGTCTAATTCGGTAGGTCATATTCATGAAAGGGAAGGGGATTGTAGTTATGACGTAAGGAACATATCCGATATCATCTGTGAAACGGTAATTCTATAACGGTCAACCAACTCGTGATGGCGTTCGTAAAATTTACGAAGGGATGATTTCAACTTCACCATTTGGAACTCTTGGCTTAATAGCTTCCTTGTGAGCAGCAATCCTCTATCAAGAAAATCATGATAGGAAATACAAGCACGGAAATATCGTATCAATTGGGAGATATATACCCCGTATGCAGGTGCTGCTGGAATGTTGCTACTTAGAAATGGGAACTTCACAATTGAAAGCTGAAATCACCTCTTTTGTCGTACATTTTTGTTTCATTGTTAATTTCTAGATGTAAGTCAAGATATGAGGCCGACTTAGCTGTATCTGTAGTATTCTTTATCTCTATGGGATAGATGCATTCAACATAGTCACCAAATTTTGAATTATTTGAGAGAGAACATCATCTATACAATGTCATACATTACGGTGGCCTGCATTTTCGAACAACTACTTTGGTCTCTTGTAGTGGAAAGTTGTCTCATTGGCAATCATACCACATCTCCTAATTTTATGTTGATACAGATTCAGGAAAATAGAAGCTGCAAGTATCATTCTATTACACATACAACATTTCTGAGAAAGCCAATTCTATACTTATGGATATAGTAGTATCGAATTCATACCAGTGTGGCTATGGACATTGATTGGCGCACTTTAATATCCCATTGACTGGGACAGATTAGGTGAACTTTCGTCAAAAACGCCCATTGCTCACGACGTCCTTAATATAAACATTTAATCCTTGGGGTCACCAAAGGTTCTCAACGCCTATATAAAATAATTCGAAATACTAATCAGGAATTTGTGTTTTGATTTATATTGATTAATTAAACGTCCTTTACTTGTGTTTTTGTTATGTTTCGACAATCAATTTTCATAATAAGATATCGCAAAGCCATGTTCTTCCAGAAAAAAGAATGACTTACTGAATGCATGTATTGATTGATTATCTTTTTCGGATTTAACAATTGCGATTGTCGAGTTATGTAATCTTTTAACTTTTATCTGGTCTAATTTTATTTTAGAACGAATGCATAATCCACTTTCAAAGGTTGTGCAAATACGAAACATAAAGACAAAATATACTTCTGCCCCGTCTTTTTCGTACTTGAAAGTTATTGGATAGTAAGAAAGCTATTTGGATTAAACCTTGTGAAATTTGCATGCATTTACGTTATTGTATTGGCAAAATGTATCATTTGGTGTATATAGGAAACTTAAACCGTTCTGCTATACTGCTACTATACTTGTGAAAAACACTTGGCAACAGAAACGCATTCATCTTATCTATATAAAAAAATCGACCCAATTTACATAGAAATGGACGTCTTCGTGCATTTGTGATCGCAAATAAAATATGTTCCGGAACTTATGAGTATTTGGACCATATGTGTATGGTTGGACCATATTAGTATACCCTTATGGTCATGATATATGTGTATGGTCCAAATACTCATATGGTCTGGAACACATACATGATATTATGTGCTTTGTCGGTCGTCTATTAATTTTTTTCTTTTGTTGATGGATTTGACGTCTTTCTGTGAGTGATTATTTGTTCATGACTTAAAACTTACTTGCAAATAATTTAAAAACAAGACTTGATTTATAAAAATGTCCAAACAAACCATGATTTTTTTTTAAACAGACATCACATCCATTGCAAAAGGCTAAAATTCGCCAGGTCTTTAATTTCAACTAAGTGCGTTGACTAAATTAATGTTGCGGACCATTTTCCAATTTCCATGCGGTATCCCTATTTTTTTTCTCGCTCATCTTGTTTGTTTGTTTTTTTTCATCCCAAGACCTCTTGGAGCTTTCATTCTATAAAGTGTGTATTTTGCTAATGGTCGAAGGCCATACGGGGACCTATAGCTTGATAACGCCTGTTGGTCCCTGGAAAGAATGTGTCTGATTGTCTATCACACTTCATTTTCTTATTTTAACATGCAGTTATATCTATGATAAGAATGAAAATTGAATTGTCATTGAGACAAAAACCCAACCAAAGAGCAAAAAAAAAAAAGAAAAAAAGCCCAAGGCAACATGTAGATCTTTCGTATCAAGGGAATTGCTATAAATATATTTATTTCAGGTTAATAGTATTAGGCCATACTCAAGTTATAAAATAGATCTTGTCGTCAACTTTTGCAACCAGCTTCTATGTTTCTATAATGCACTGTTCATCTTTTTTGGGCTTCGACTTTTCCATTGGACAGACAATTTTGTTTTCGACTGTTATAAAAAGATGCATTTTTTTACAAAATCATACAAGTAAGGAGTCTCTGGCCTTTGGTAGTGTTGTATGTTAATTAATGTTTGTTTATTTATTTGTTTAGGAAATAAGTATGACGTACATTTTCACTGAACTAGGACACTTTTTATAATAGTTTTTCGATATCGCTCGGGCAAAAATAATCACGAATATAATGCCTACCCATGCATTGAAAAAAAACGGGTATAAACTACACAGTGCAGCTTCCAACAAGAATACAAGATTTATTGATTTTCAAAATGCGACCAAAATTAAAAATTTGCTCGCAGCGGAAAAAAATCAACAGTTTGATTTTCATTGAAATAAAATAATTGTTATGATTTACACACCGTTACTTTTTCCAATATAAATATTCGAACTATTTTGTTTGTTGTTTCCTTTATAAATTTACATCATTTTTAAAAGGACTACGCGTCTTCGATATTTAGAAGACTATAAAAGCGATGTTCATTATCTTTCTTCTGCTGTAAGTTTAATTTAGTTATTTTGTTTCATAATTGTCATCTCGTATGTTTTAAATTTGAATAAAGAAGATTCAGGTTGTCTTATACGTCAATGATACACACCAAAAAAAAACAAAAAAAAACGATAACAAATAAAATAAGGTGCAACATTCATTCTCCATGAAAAGAATACATCACATGGATGTAATTTTTGTAAGAAAAATACCAATTTCGTGAGAAGTTGTGTGTTGGACTTGAAGAGCCAAGGCAAACTGACAAATATCTGAATGAACGAATCGATTTATGGTATATATATAAAAAAAAAACAAAGCCCACATGGTTAGCATTGAATAAATAGAAGGCCACTCTTAAATGATCACAACGTTTTTGTTCTCTTAATCAATAAGATATTTTCTGAAATAACGCGGGTCCCTATTAACTTAAAAGTTTGTTTTTTTTTTTTTTTTTACCATGAATAAACCTTTTTTTTATTATTATTATTTATTGATATCAGCTCTGGACATTAATATTCTTAAAAGTGAAACTGTTGTAAGTGATGGTATAACAATTATCTAAAATAAATTCCTTAAATGATTTGTGAAAAGAAAGTTTCATTTTATGTATCAAAATTTGTAACAAATGATTATTTAAATCCCCACTTGAAGGCCTCCGATAGACTGAGTGAGCATAAAATCATCGCCCACGACAAACAAGTTAAAGGTAAACTTTTCAGTACAATTACTAATAAACGTTTTACTGTCGACCACACTGTTATGAATTTCGTTCTATATGGTATGTATGGTATGCTAATTCTTTAACTTTTAAATAGACAGTTAATTTGTATGGAGCTTGTCGGTTTTTATTTAAATGGTTGACAGTATATCATTTATCCATTTCATATCCTGTATATGATCAAATTTATTCGTTCATAGTGTGTTAATTTACGTTTTTTGATTGAGTTAAGCCTTCCAATTGATATTTTATCGTGTGGTTTTTTATGTTGTGATGTTATGCTATTGTTTCAGAAAAAAGGGAGAGGGTTTGGTACCATTAAAACGTGTAATCTCGCTGCAAATGTTGGTACCTGTCCTAAGTCAGGAATCTGATGTACAGTAGTTGTCGTTTGTTTATATAATTTATACGTGTTTCTCGTTTCTCGTTTTTTATATAGATTAGATCGTTGGTTTTCCCGTTTGAATGGTTTTACACTAGTAATTTTGGGGCTCTTTATAGCTTTTTGTTCGATGTGAACCAAGGCTCCGTGTTGAAGGCCGTACATTGACCTATAATGGTTTACTTTTATAAATTATTATTTGGATGGAGAGTTGTCTCATTGGCACTCATACCACATTTTTCTATATCTATATAACATGAAATGAAAAGAAAGATAGTTAGACATACCAAATAGTTCTTATATTTAGTATATATGTTAGTATTTTCCTGATAGCAGGTCTAATAACCAATTGACTTGGTGAAATGATTTCTTGGATTCTATGAATAGGAATGCCCTTCTTTTATATATATGCAGTATAAAAAATGTTGAGTTGTTGTCTACTAGCAATTTAAAGATCTCCCCCATGTATGCTGTGCTGTCTTTCTGGTATTTTAGAAATAATTGCATGCAGCCACAACAGTTTTATTGCTATTTTTTATGCTCTTGTCAAAACTGTTTAAACAATTTCAAAATCGTTTTTGGTATATGTAGGTCAGTTTTACCTGAAAAAGAGAATAGTCTTATAGATATTTTTTGATATAAATGAAGAATAAACAAAACTGGCATGTAATTTATAAAAAAGACAGTGGCAGATCAAGAACTTTTCATAAGAGGTGCACACTGACTGACCTAAGGGGAGCCGCTCTAGTCTTGCTTCAGTAATTTCCTATATAACCATTCAACGATACCAGAGGGACATGCAAACTCATATCACGTGAATTAGAAGACAATGTAATGGCTAAAAAAGTGTACACCAAAACGTCTTGATTGGTTAAAAATGTCATAAACAATGGAAATTCAACCAATGACGTGACGTTATTTTCATTTTTCGGGTACGAACAATGAAATTACTTATGATTCTTTAGATTCTTAAACGGCCAATTGACAAACAATAGTACACAAAACACAACATATAAAACTTAAGACTGGGAGAAAGAACCCCACCCAAACTGGGGTGATCTCAGGTATACCAGAGGGGTAATCAGATCCTGTTTGCCAATTTACACCCGTCGTGTTGCTAATGTAAGGGTTTGGACCCGTGAATCACGGTAGATATATAAATTGTCGAAATGTGCATCTTGTGCAAAACAATGGTACCATCAGTGTTAAACATAGTTGTCTGTCCCAAGCCAGGTGCCTCTGGCCTTCGTTAGTCTTGTATGATTTTTGATTTTAGTTTCTTGTGTATAATTCGGAGTTTAGTATGACGTCCATTATCACTGTACTAGTATACATATTTTTTAAGGGCCAGCTGAAGGACGCCTACGGGTACGGGAGTTTCTCGCTACATTGAAGACCCATTGGTGACCTTCGGCTGTTGTCTGCTCTATGGTCAGGTTGTTGTCGCTTTGACAAATTCCCCATTTCCTTTCTCAATTTTATTTTTCCTATAAACGGGAACAATCCTTCTTTTCATGCCGATATAAATGTTCAAGCATTGCAAAATCTACATTTTTTCAGTGTATAGGGTCTCTGCACTTAATCCGTTACATGCGTAATGATTTGTGTTATTTTTACAACTGGTAATTGCTGGATATGTTCTAAATTACTATACGGCTTGCGTTTTACTAACTGTTAATACCGTGAAGTAATGTATACAGTTGTTTATATTTGCGACATTAGGACTCTGTCAGTTGGTTGTCTCATAGGCAGTATTATTAAATGTTCGTTTAACTTCCAGTTATTATTTCATTAAAAAAATAATCATATTCTTGATTGATATGTAAATATATGTGTTTATATACTTTTTGCTGCTTCGACCCTGTTTTGTAATTCAATCATATAGTATGTACAATTAAAGTGTTGATATCTTCAGGTGTGTATAGATTTGTTCCAACCGTGTCTCGTTAATTGTTTATTTCGATTCACTTTACGCTTTCGTGTTTAATTGCTGTTTTTTCATCACTCCGTCACTTCGCATTGTGCATGCAACCTCCACGGTCATAACTTTTTTCTTTAGTTGATGTTTTATCGATATTTACAAGAATAAAAGTATTACCAAAGGCGTTCAAAAAGGTTACTAGGTTTTATATTTCTATATTCAGCATACTTAGTATACATTTCTCAGTTAAAAACTCGTTATACTGCATTTGTTCACACAAAATCAAAATTATGCACTATACGTAGCATATATACTTCAAGATTTACAACCAACAGACGATCTACAGCTTTCTACTATTACTTAGATTAAGTATAGTTCCTTAAATATGTATCACAATACAACAGACTTGATTGCTGCTAGACGTCTTGAGGGTTATTTGGAATTGGTCTAGATCTAGTGTCTAAACTAAATTTCCGAGAGGGTAAAGATGTTGCAGTATTGATTAATTAGAGGCTCTAAAGAGCCTGTGTCGCTCACCTTGGTCTATTTGAATATCAAACAAAGAACATAGATGGATTCATGACAAAATTGTGTTTTGGTGATGGTGATGGTGATGGTGATGTGTTTGTAAATCTTACTTTACTTAACATTTTTGCTGCTTACAATTATCTCTATCTATAATGAACTTGGCCCAGTACAAGTAGTTTCAGTGGAAAATGTTGGTGAAATTAAATATACAAATTTTATGAAAATTGTTTAAAATTGACTATGAAGGGCAATAACTCCATAGGGGGGTCAATTGACCATTTCGGTCATGTTGACTTATTTTTAGGTCTTACTTTGCTGTACATTATTGCTGTTTACAGTTTATCTCTATCTATAATAATATTCAAGATAATAACAAAAAACAGCAAAATTTCCTTAAAATTACCAATTCAGGGGCAGCAACCTAACAACTGGTTATCTGATTCATCTGAAAATTCCAGGGCAGATAGAATTTCACCTGATCAACAATTTCAACTCTTAACAGGTTTGCTCTAAATGCTTTCGTTTTCAAGTTATAAGCCAAAAACTGCATTTTACCCCTATGTTCTATTTTTAGCCATGGTGGCCATCCTGGTTGGTTAGCCAAGATACCGGACACATTTTGTAAGCTAGATACCCCAATGATGATTGTGGCCAAGTTTGGTTTAATTTGGCCCAGTAGTTTCAGAGAAAAATTTTCTAAAGGATTACTAAGATTTACAAAAAATGGTTAAAAATTGACTATAAAGGGCAATAACTCCTAAAGGGGTCAATTTTGATCATAGTTACTTATTTGTAAATCTTAATTTGCTGAACATTATTGCTGTTTACAGTTTATCTCTATCTAAAATAATATTCAAGATGATAACCAAAAACAGCAAAATTTCCTTAAAATTACCGATTCAGGGACAGCAACCCAACAACGGGTTGTCCGATTCATCTGAAAATTTCAGGGAAGATAGATCTTGACCTGATAAACAATTTAACTCCGGTCAGATTTGCTCTAAATGCTTTGGTTTTGAGTTATAAGTCAAAAACTGCAATTTTTCCCTATGTTTTATTTTTAGCGTGGCGGCCATCTTGATTTGATGGCTGGGTCACCGGACACATTTTTTAAACACGATACCCTAAAGGTGATTGTGGCCAAGTTTGGATTAATTTGACCCAGTAGTTTCAGAGGAGAAGATTTTTGTAAAAGATAACTAAGATTTACGAAAAATGGTTAAAAAATGACTATAAAGGGCAATAACTTCTAAAGGGGTCAACTGACCATTTCGGTCAAGTTGACTTATTTGCAAGTCTTACTTTGCTGAACATTATTGCTGTTTACAGTTTATCTCTATCTATAATAATATTCAAGATAATAACCAAAAAAACAGCAAAATTTCCTTAAAATTACCAATTCAGGGACAGCAACCCAACAACTGGTTGTCCGATTCATTCGAAAATTTTAGGGCAGATAGATCTTGACATGATAAACAATTTTACACCGTCATATTTGCTCTAAATGCTTTGGTTTTTGAGTTATAAGCTAAAAACTTCATTTTACCCCTATGTTCTATTTTTTTGCCATGGCGGCCATCTTGGTTGGTTGGCCGGGTCACCGGACACATTTTTTAAACAAGATACCCCAATGATGATTGTGGCCAAGTTTGGTTTTTTTTTAGCCCAGTAGTTTTAGAGGAGAAGATTTTTGTGAAAGTTTACGACGACGGACGCAAGGTGATGGGAAAAGCTCACTTGGCCCTTCGGGCCAGGTGAGCCAAAAAGATCTTAAATTTATCTAAAGATGTAAAGATGTTTAATCTTTCTGACGAAAGGTTTGACACCATATAAAACCAACAGAGAGATGAACATAGGTCCATCTTTCTAGAAAACCTGACGCCTTGAAATAAACATATTTATCGCTATTTTACGAAATTTTCGTTTGATCTTACTGTCTGATAATTGTCTTTCTCAGCGGAGTCGAGTGATATAAAAACGGAGTCGAGTGATATGAAAATTATCGCTAGAAACTGAGGGAGCACGTGGCGTTGCCAATAAAATTGACATGAAATGGACAAAGTCGGCAAAGGTAAAATAGCAATAAACAGATAATCATTGGTCATCTCAACTCGATTACTTTTCTCGCTTTCGCCGTCCCCACTCGAGCGAGAAAATCAATGTCGTTGAAATTAACAACGATAATTCATAAATCTCTCTTCCTCGAAAAATTGAAGCTGTTCAAATATGTCCCAAATGATTAGATACATACTATATATAAGTTCCATCTAATGATAAAAAAATCTAGATTATTTACATATTGAATAAACAACTTATAAATGTGTTTTCTCAGTCACACCAATTAAACAACACTCTAAATAGCTATTTTCAATCAATTATTCATATTGTTTTTTACAAATCTTGATATATCAAGCACGTACAAATGTTTTAGCTAATCCCAATCATTGCTTAGATTTTTTCATTCAAATTGGGTCTAATAACATGAATAAGGTAAAATCTCATCTCTGTTAATGATAAGTCTCTTGTATGTGATAGTTATGTCGGTCTGGGACTTTAGTCTATTTTGACCTGATTATAAGATAGTTCCTTGAAAGGGTGGATCAAAGATAAGAGTCCATCCAAAACTAATTATTTTTTTTTCGATTTCATCGTCCCTGTCATTGATAATGCTTGATGATTCAATACTTTGTTTGTACTTTTATTTTCACTTTTAATTTTAACAGATAAGAGGTTATTTAGTAAAGGAGTATATTCAGTAAAACCCCTTTTTGGCCCCAAAATATACCAATTTTTCAAAATTGTTATAATGTAAACTTAAAGCTATTCATTGGAAAGTATAATACTTCTGCTATATAAATATGGGCTGGTTTGTTTTTAGATGAAATGCACATATTTCGGGTACTAGCATCATTAAGTCATCCTAAATTACTGAAATCTTCACAATTTTAGCATTCGAGTTAAATTCTAGACGTCATCATTGGTAAAGAAAGTGGCCGCATTCGTGTTCATTATTGATATTTAAAGGTAAGTTGTATTTGATGATAATACATAACATATATAAAGGTTGAGGATGACCACGTATGCGGCCACTTTTTTTTTTGTCAAAACCATCTGAGAAGTGACATATTATGGCGTATTCGATAGATATTTTATATTTAAGTTTCCATATGAGCATCTGAAATGACTAAATCAGTTTAAATACATCACACAAACTAATTGAATCGAACTAAGGTGTTTAAAAAGTTGTAATGAATTCAGTGGTTGATTAAATAATTCTATTATGTAATTACAAAGTCAAGAAAGATTCTAAAGATCAAATGTTCAAATGTTCACAGGCTTATGCCTTTTACGCATATTATGCCTTTACACATATTATGCCTTTCCTCCCAAAAGAAAGAAAGTTCGGTAAAATACGATAATCCTTCTTCCTGTTTGCTATTATTATGGAACGCCAAAACTGTCTTGTTATGACCATTTTTCATTATATGATGTGCATTTACCTTTATATGATGTGCACTTGTTATTATATGATGTGCACTTGTCATTATATGATGTGCAAACACCTTTATATGACGTGCAAATATGCTTATATTATGTGCAAGTATCTTTATATGATGTCCAAACATCTTTATATGATGTGCAAGTACACTTATATGATGTGCATGCATACTTATATGATGTGCATACATACTTTTATGATGTTCATACATACTTATATGATGTGCAAATGTACTTATACGATGTGCAAATGTACTTATATGATTTGCAAATGTACTTATATGATGTGCAAATGTACTTATATGATGTGCATTTTCCCTTATATTATTTTTTTCTCTTTTTTAATAACTTCAGATTTGATCCGGGTTTATAGCAATTCTCCAGAAGCAGATCGGAATCAGTTATGACGTAGACAGTAATCATTGTAATCGTAATCATGTTCATTGACCATAACGACGATGAAAGCACACATAGAATGACGTTTCGACATCATATAATGAAGTTTATCGAACCACATGATATAAGATTACAAGCACATAATATAATGACCCGACCACATCATATAAAGATGTTTGCACATAATATAAGGGAAAATGCACATCATATAAGTATATTTGCATATCATATAAGTACATTTGCACATAATATAAGTATATGTGCACATCATAAAAGGATATTTGCACATCATATAAGTATGTTTGCAC
This sequence comes from Mytilus galloprovincialis, assembly GCA_037788925.1. NCBI lineage: Eukaryota > Metazoa > Mollusca > Bivalvia > Mytilida > Mytilidae > Mytilus > Mytilus galloprovincialis. Next base: position 35,779,241 of record CM075339.1, read on the forward strand.
ATCATATAAGAACATTTGCACATCATATAAGTATTTATGCACATCATATAAGTATTTATGCACATCATATAAGTATATTTGCACATCATATAGGGATGTTTGGACATCATATATAGATACTTGCACATAATATAAGCATATTTGCACGTCATATAAAGGTGTTTGCACATCATTTAATGACAAGTGCACATCATATAATAACAAGTGCACATCACATAAGGTAAATGTACATCATATAATGAAAATGGTCATAACAAGACAGTTTTTGCGTTCCATATATTATAAATTCTTTAGTTCATTGTTAAGCTTTCGATAACCATCAAAGCATATATAGTTCATAAAATTTGGTAAGTCCAACATCTGGATACATAGATATCATAAAATCCGTCACCATCATAGTATCTGCTGAAAAGGGCGCTTTTCTTTGTACACGTGTCGGTTGTCATCTGCTAGTAAATCCGGTCATCAACGATGTAAAGTTTACTATATAGTGCTATAACGAAACTCTCGGTACATCGTTCTCAAGTGATTGTTAACATCGGTCTTCAGTTAAGTTTCGTCCTCGATCAATGTAGCAGAGAAAGACATCTCCCCGGAAGCATCTGTTCCAACCTATTGCGTTGACACCATTTTGTAACATTTGCTCGTGTTATTAAAACCAAAACTCACAACTTCCTTGTTAGCTAACCAAGATATATTTTGAATGAATTAACAGTACAAAAATATGGCTATTCCAACGAAGATTGCAGCTAACCCCAATAATAAACTTATCCCAATATGGAAAAACTTAAATTCAATTTCTATGTATAATCAATATGTTCTCTTAAATATCAAACTATCTGGTTTAAACAAAAAAAAAAAAAAAAAAAAAAAAAAAAAAAACTGTCGTATACAACTTCTACAATTTCAAAAATCTTACATAATAAAAACAAAGGTTCGTTTATCAACACAAGACATAAGAAATATATTTAAAAATTTACAACAAATAAATCAATTTGATCATTTTATATAACCCCTTCATCACATGATATTTATTCAATATATTCCAAAAACTATATGTGTTACTTTGTTACCAATTTTAATACTTTTACTTCCCTAACCTTAGGTTTTTTATTACTTAATCTTAAATCTAAATATGGACCACAAATTTATGTTGAGATTCTATTTATTCTAATTCGTTTAAAACCCAACTTACATCTCAAAAACTAAAACAATTTTAAGTTTTTCCTATGCTTTTATATGAACCAAAGGTATTGTCTGACTCATGGTTTTTGTTTACTCCTAAATTGAAAATTTCCTTATTCTTTTTTTCTGATATACTTATTAGTGTTTTGTGAAGACAAAAAATCTATTTTACTTTAATGATAGTTTTCCTTTAATATCAATTATTTATTTCACTTAAATTTTGTCATTAAGTTCGTATGTCTCTCTTTTTTTTTGAATATCAATCTACCACAACAAAACTAGTGTGTAAATCCCTTAATGCAAAACATATCAATGTTTTTCTTTAATGTGCTATTTTCTGCAGAATCTTCTCTTCATCTATTAACATTTAAATTAAGTAAATTAGGCGAAATCTAACACCAAAAACAACTTGCACCATGTAATTACTAACATCACTTATGTTAATCATCTGAAGAAAGGGTTGGAATCTAAAAGTATAAACTATTTGTTTTCTCTAAACAAATGTGCGTACACACTACCCAACTGCGCGTCCATAATCATCAATGGCTATAACACGCAAACATATGTATCCTCAATATACCCTTAACTTCATTTACATATTTACTTCAAACGAAAAAATAGCTTCTTCAAACTGATATATCCTATCTATTGAAAATTAACAGCATATAGAATTATACTAAGAAATAACGTTCTATTCTGATAAAAAAATGTGTATTCATATTTTTTAAATTGACATAAAATACCTCCAAATACCTTATAAAAAAATTTGTATCAACCACATCTCGTGAACAAACTTCTGATTTTCAGCCTTTTGATAATACGACCATACTCCCTTTTAAATTGAAAACTTTACTAAATATGTGTACCATATCCCTTGAAAAGCCATTTCTTCTTATTGTACTGACAGAGAACTATCTTGATTGTCCATTAATAGTGGAAGATATTAGCAAGCAAAATCGAGGGAATTGTGCTAATGATGATACAAGCATGAAAATTACCACCAAGCATCATTATTATATACTATGTAAGAAATAACTGCTGGCCATTAAAAAAAAAAAAAATTCAAGATGGCCACGGCCATTTTCTAAAATGGCTGTTTTCTTTAGTTTGAAAATACTGATTTTTCTGGAAAACTTTTCTTTGAACTTCTTTTATTAAAAACAAATTACCAGGTTTGGTGGATACCTTCCTTACATCATATATTTATTAAAAATGAATATTTGATATATCCAGTATTTGCGCATGCGCGAAAATGTAACAACATTCTTTCAAAAACATTTGAACTATTTACTATATATTTAGTGTTTTTGGATTTCTAATGATATTATAAATTGGTTTAATAACATTTTTCAAGGTTATGATACACATGTGTTTCAAACTTTTATGCATGTGCAAACTATTTATAGACATCAAGAGCGATTTGTATGCCCTACCAGGCAATTATCAGGTATTCTTTGGTTAAGGCGAAAATGTAGTTAAACTGGAGAAACATCAAATGTAACTGCAGATCAGCCACTTTTGGAAATGCCTAAGCAAATTCAGTGGGAATGGCCTGATTTGTAAGGAAAATACGTCATGTTTGGTGGATTGCACATTGAAATGACTTGTTATAAAACTCTGGGTGATATATTGCGTGATAGGGGATAGACATGTTGTCTTACGGAAGCCAATATTGCAACACAAAGAACGGCAGATTCTTTTTATGTTTGTTCAAATGTACCTAGGACTAGACAGGCGCATCAGACAACTGCATGTTTATTGCTTAAAAAATGTTAATTTCAGATTATGAAAGCTAAACTCAGAATATATAATTATGTCATGACTCTGTGACGTTCAATAATTTAAAAGACTGGTGTAAGGAAATAGAGTCATCTCGACCACAGTTTAATTCCTGGCGTTCAATTATAAATTAATAACTTCTTCTGATTTTGGTATTATGCTCATTTCATGAGTTAGACAGTCCATATAAAGCATGATAGCGTATTGTTTTAGGTCTTGATCGTGTAAATTATGCTCGATCGTTACCGACTCATCTCTGAGATATGACTTCCCTTCTCGAACATCACCCACAGGTGGCAATGGAATTTGAAAATGATAATTTCACTGTACGTAAGACCAGTAAATTTCTCTCTTGTAACATAATTGATCAGGCACAAAAACAGAATAATGCAATTGTGAAGGGCGATATCGGTGCCATATGATTAACCGAAGATCCCATTTAGACAAATGGATGGTAGCTGGATCAGGAGTCAGTATACTAGAAGATTAATTTGAAGGATCTAGTGGTTTGGGTCATTCTAAACAGACGAACGACATAATGAAGACTCTACGAAAACACAAAAAGATTTATTTAAACAGCTTTAAAGGCTTTGCAAGTATGAACGAGTTTGGAAATTCATTTCTAGAAGAGTCGTCAGATTTGTAAAAAAAATACTTCATTTAGGAAATTGTTGATTCAGAAACAGGTACGATATGTAAATAAACTCCAAGATATTGGTCCAAACAATACGAAGATCTTTTGAAGCAAATGCAAAACGAAGGAAAACCTGCTTTTTATAACCAAATAAAAAAGAACAACTTCCTATTTTGGCCACAAAATGAAACTGGAAACGTCTTTGTCAAAAACAAAGCTAGAGAACCTTAAAAGTGATTGCGATATCTTTTCTAGACTTTTCATTTCTTGTCACAGTAGACGGTTTTGCTTGGAATATTTCTTTATCCATAGAAACCAAATTGCTCCTCCGTCTTTATCTCAGGATGTCACTTTTAATGGTGGTATTAAATCGCTGCAAATGGGTTTACTTGAAACATTCTGCGATTTTCTGATCCGAATTCGGACGCATTTATCGTTGGTGGGGCAATATTTGATGATTATGCTAATGATGTCATACTACCTTATGTAAAATCTTGCATCGATAAGTATTCAAAAGTAGACATTGTATTTGATGTTTACTAAATGAATAATTTAAAGGCTGTGACAAGATAAAGGCAAGGTTATTGTGCCAGATGGAAAGGTGTTGGTTCTGGTAGAACACCAAGGGTATGTAGTAGTTTTCTCTGTGAAGATGACAACAAAACGAAATTGTTCAAGTTTCTTGCCGACAAAAATGCTTTTTAAGAGACTAATACAAATGTGTATGTTACTCATGGTGAAAATATTCGTTGTAATTTCAATAAAGATACTTGCTATCTATCCCTTGTAATCATGAAGAAGCAGATACATGAATGTTTGTCCATGTTCGGCATGATTATGAAAAGTGTTGTAAAATGTAATTTTAGGTAGTACTGACACAGATGTAATAGTATCAAGAATTGCAGCAATCGCAAAATTAGGTAGAACAAATTGCGGATAGGTTATGGAAGGAATAATGACTTTTGATGGCTTCCTGCACGTGACATATCAAATGAGTTTGGTCCTTGTGTTGCTGCTTTTCCTTTCGTCCATGCGTTTAGTGGATGTGGCACTTTGTCGAATTGTCATGAGAAAGGCAAAATGTCAGCTTGGCTAACAATGAAAGGTTTTCCAGATGTAAAGGATGTTTTTTTAGGCTTAAGTACAGCTCTTTGTAAGAACCAGACAGAGTGCGATACATGATGGTTTCAGATTTTATCTATAATTGGCCTAGTAGAAGCAGTAAATGAATATTGCTCAAAAAAAAAATTTAAGTGGGAAAATATGAGTGGTTGTCATGGTAACGGACACACTATTTTTTGGTCGTTAAGCTTGGTAAAATCTTTCAAAAAACAGCTAAATCACAACAATTCAGAGCCTGCTTATGAACACAATCATGCATTTTTCATTAATGTTCAAATCTAACATTGATAGAACTTGGTTTAAGCTTCATTTTAGTGAAGATTGCATGTCAACCAAATTTGTAATTTTTTTCAAAATTTTTGCGAAAAAATGCATATTTTCAACATTTCTGAAATTGGGATTTTTTCGAAATTAACAAATTTTCTCTGGTGTTTTTCAAAAAAGTGCAATTGTGTACAGAATAGTTAGCATTGTAGTTATGAAGTTTGGATACTACTTTACCAAATTGAATAGAAAAATGCGTGGGATTTTCTTCAGTTTTATCACCATAGCAACTGATTTTTTCCTTGGAAACGGAGTTTTATTTGCAGATTATTGCAGTTTAAGAGCTTAAATGTCTTGGATTTTTTCATAACCGATAAGAAAATACATAAGAACTTTAAATTACTATCATCAAGTGTTGTTGACTTCAATTGTTACCACAGAAACACATATTAACCATAGCAACATCCACTCTGAAACTGCATAAATAGAAATTTATGTAAAAAAATACATAAATAGAGGGTGTTTATTTTCAAATTGGAACATGACTGCATGCTTTGCTTCACTCACAGTCTTGTCTGGTTTTTTTCCTTCAGATTTTTCAATAAATGTTATATATAATGTAATATTGGGGTTAGAAGGTAAAAAAAAGGGGGGGGGGTAGGTTCATTTTTTTACAGATATCATACATGAAGATTTTTGAAAAGATAACGTTTGGTCGGCGAGCCTGATTATAAATAGAATCATTTTTTTTCTCTCAGAAATTTCTTATATAACATTGATATAACTTGGTTTTAGCTTCAGAGCTAAGTTAAGGTACATTGTAGTTATCATGTTTTGGGATTTTTGTCAGATTTTGGGAAACCTCAAGTTTTATTCATTTGAATGCCTTAAGAATAAATTTGTAAGGGTTCTGCGGAACCCAGTGTCTTGCCTACATTTGCTGTAAATCGCAGGCTCAACAGAAATGAGGAAAAAAGATCGGTTAAAATATTCCTCTTGACACTATCGTTTGATTTTAAGAAGCTTCTGTCCAAGTTTGGTAAAATTCCAGGATAGTTTATGAATCTAATAAATGTTTTAAAAACTTTTACTGCAGACTGTATGTCATGTTAACTGGAAGAAAATCTAAGTCCATTTAAAAGTAAAATACGGAAAAAATGGATTCATCTTTTTACAAAATTTACTTTTTGATACTATCTTATGATCATAAATAAGCTTCTGTCCAAGTTTAGTACAAACCCAGCATGCCCAGGATAGTTTGAGAAATTTTTTAAAATTCTAAAAACTTTAACCACAGAGTAAATGTAATGTTTCCATGCAGAAAAAAATAAGTCCATTTATAAGTAAAATACGGAAAAAAATAGAATTTTATTTTTACAAAAATTACTTCTTGATACTATCTTATGATCATTGGTATCTTGTAGAGAGTTGTCTTATTAACAATTATACCACATCTTAAGATCAAATGGTCACTTTTATAGAAATTTCTTTATAGTTAACCAACAACATTCAAACTTGATCTCTGTTTTGTGGTAATAAGCATTGTGTATACATGTTTCATAAGATTTGATTGAGGCAAACTATAATTGCAAAATAGAAACCAACTTTGTGACGACTAATGTACTGACGGACATGGATTAAACCTACTACAACGCCCCCTCCCCCTCCCAAATTGCGGCGCGGCCATAAAAGTGTTTATTTTAGTTTTTGCCATTGTACCTTGAATCGATCAAATGTGTGCACAACGCGTGGGACATCAGAAATTTATTCTTTTTTTACACATGGGACACCGGTACATGGGACACTAAAGTCTTGTATTCATGAATGATTACAACTTGTTGGGACTAGAAAACATTGATAATTACAAAGAAAAATAACATTGGTATGTACTGCGCTGTTTCTAGTGTTGCATTTAATTAAATAAGACCATGTGTGGAATTTGTCTTCAAATTATTACTGTTATTAATCTTGTATTTATGCAAATATTCTCAGCTTAGTGGTTTCATTCCAAATCTCGGGATTAATGCAGTCTTTTATAAAGGTTACAGAGACAGATACAGAAAATAGGGGCGTAATTCATGTAAAGGTTAAAAAAAACGTTGAGAATAGCAAAATATTTTTTTTGAAATTTGAACCTAAAACAAGATGCTCCGCAGGGGGCAGCTTTATACGACCGCAGAGTTCGAACCCTGAACATTGGGGCAAGTATGGACACAACATTCAAGCTTGATACAGCTCTGAATTTGGATTGTGATTAAATAGTTGACACAACAAAGGTTTCTGACACATAATGAATGTGGTCTCAGAACTTAAACTTAAAAGCTTTAAATTTTAAATTGGACATTACCTATTATGGTCCAATATCCAAAATCAAAATACATGGTTAGATTCAGCATATCAAAGAACCCCAAGAATTCAATTTTTTATGAAATCAAATAAAGTTCAATTTTGGACCCTTTAGACCTCAATGTGGACCAATTTGATAACCGGTCCCAAACATCAAAAATCTAAATACATGATTAGATTAAGCATATATCAAAGAACCCCAAATATACAATTTTGTTGAAATCAAACAAAGTTTAATTTTGAACCCCAATTTGGACCAACTTGAAAACTGGGCCTATAATCAAAAATCTAAGTACATGTTTAGATTCAGCATATCAAAGAACCACAAAGATTCAATTTTTGTTGATATCAAACAAAGTTAAATTTTGGACCACAATTTGGACAAACTTGAAAACTGGGCCCATAATGAAAAATCTAAGTACATGTTTAGATTCAGCATAATTATCAAAGAACCCCAAGGATTCAATTTTTGTTAAAATCAAACTTAGTTTAATTTTGGACCCTTTGGACCTTAATGTAGATCAATTTGAAAATGGGACCAAAAATTAAAAACCCCAAGGATTCAATTTTTGATGAAATCAAACAAAGTTTAATTTTGGACCCTTTGGGCCCCTTAGTCCTAAACCGTTTGGATCAAAACTCCCAAAATCAATCCCAACCTTCCTTTTATGGTCATAAACCTTGTGTTTAAATTTCATAGATTTCTATTTACTTATACTGAAGTTAGGGTGCGAAAACCAAGAAAAATGCTTATTTGGGCCCCTCTGTGGCCCCTCATTCCTAAACTGTTGGGACCTCAACTCCCAAAATCAATCCCAACCTTCCTTTTGTGGTCATAAACCTTGTGTGTAAGTTTTATTGATTTCTATTCACTTATACTAATATTATTATGCGAAAACCAAGAATAATGCTTATTTGGGCCCTTTTTTGGCCCCTAATTCCTTAACTGTTGGAACCAAAACTCCCTAAATCAATCCCAACCTTCCTTTTGTGGTCACAAACCTTGTGTAAAAATTTCATAGATTTCTATTTACTTAAACTAAAGTTATAGTGCGAAAACCAAGAAAATGCTTATTTGGGCCCTTTTTGGCCCCTAATTCCTAAACTGTTGTGACCAACACTCCAAAAATCAATCCCAACCTTCCTTTTGACACACACACACACACACACACACACACAAAACAAGATATAATGTTATCGGAATCTTGAACTTATGAGATATATGTAGAACGACGCATAGTAAGGAATAATTCATAATTGATACAATTATTTTGCTTGATAATTTCGATATGATAATCTTGCCGGTAATAGCATAATCATTTTACCGAGATTAGCACAATTCCAACTTAGCAGATGTATTCTATTTGTCTATCTCGGAGATCCTGAATTTTAATTGCAGGATAGTAGTACAACAAAGGAGTTATTAAGGATATGTTAATAGCTACATGTATATTTAAAGAGGATTCCATTATACTGGACTTCTGATATTAGCGATCAACAATTAACTATTATTATTTTTTTTAAATCACCACCAACTTAAAATGTGTTCAATTTGCCCGTCCGTCTATCCGTCCGTCCATCACACTTAAGTTTCAGTTTAGAAATGCTTTGACCAAATGATTCTATTATTGGTTTGTTAATATTATGTTACAGGTCAATTTTGTGATTTATGCTGGAATAACATCTTAGACGGGTGTGTGCCATAAGAAATTAAGAATTTTCTTACAATTGTTAGGGCCATAGCTATCTTGCCTGGCCATAAGCCAGGTTGGCCCAGTTATTGTAAACCCATGAAGTTCATCATCTGCTAACTTCCAAAAATTGATAATCAGATGATAAACTCGGAACAAAGTCCGACCAAATGCAATTATCTTTTTAAGTATCTACTTGTATGCAACATTTTAAAAAATCAACATACCCCCCTACACCCTCCCCCCCTCCAACCCCTATGTTACATTATATATTACATTTATTGAACAATCTGAAGGAAAAAAAAAACAGAAAAGACTTTGAGTGAAGCAAAGAATGAATCCATATTCCAATTTGAAAATAAACACCCTCTACTTATGTATTTTTTTACATAAATTTCTATTTTTGCAGTTTTTAAGTGGATGTTGCTATGGATAATATGTGTTTCCGTGGTAACAATTGAAGTCAACAACACTTGACAATAGTAATTTAAAGTTTGAGTTGGCTTTTATGTATTTTCTTATTGGTTATAAAACAATTCAGGACATTTAAGCTCTAAAACTGCAATATTCTGCAAATAAAAACTCTGTTTCCAAGGAAAAAATCGGTTGCTATGGTGATAAAACTAAAAAAAATTCCACGCATTTTTCTATTTAATTTGGTAAAGTAGTATCCAAACTTCATTACTACAGTGCTAACTATTCTGTACACATTTGCACTTTTTTAAAAACACCTGAGAAAATTTGATAATTTCGAAAAAATCCCAATTTCAGAAATGTTGAAAATATGTATTTTTTCGCAAAATTTTTCAAAAAATATACAAACTTGGTTGACATGCAATCTTCACTAAAATGAAGCTTAAACCAAGTTGTATAAATGTTACATATGAACATTAATGATAAATGCATGATTCTATTCATAATCAGGCTCTAAAATGTGGTGATTTAGCTGATTTTTTAATGATTTTACAATGCTTAACAACCCAAAAATAGTGTGTCCGTTACCATGGCAACCACTCATATTTTCACACTCAAAATTTTTTTTGGAGCTTTATTCATTTATTGCTTCTATTAGTCCAATTATAGATAAAATCTGGAACCCCCCATATATCACATGTATATGGCACTCTGCCTGGTTCTTATAAAGAGCTGTACTTAAGTATAGAGCGAGGCACGATGTGAATTGTTAGCCAGGAAGTAGTGGCATTGTGATGCAATTCCGTCTACAAGAGGTTCTTTTCCAGAGCACATCAAAAGAGAAGTATATCAAGGAGGAGTTGCTTGGGCTCAGCCTGATTCATGTATTCGACAGGTACGTGTTCCAAGTCATGAACACTGTGGTTGGATGAAAGAATGAATCAATGACAGTTGGAAACCAAAATGGACTTCTTTGACTGCCGTTGCATCATCGTGTCAGAAAATTTTGAAATGAGGAGCCGAAAACCGAGCTGTGTTGGTAACTGTAGACGCTACCGTTCTGGCCTGCCTTGTACGGGTTGTTGTATAGGCAACTATCAGATAATTATAAAATAAGCAACCTGTCTTTCTAACCAAACCAGGCATTTAAACTTAACAAAGAGTGTTAACACTTGTTAAGTTGATGGAAATTATAAAAATATTTTCTACGTATTTGCCGCCATTTTGGAACCGGAAGTCACTATTTTTCTTCATTTATGTGTTGTTTTGTCGTACTTATGAACTTTTTTTTTTAACGTTTTATCATAACTTACATTGTATTATACATCCCTTGTGAAGTTGGTTGAAAGTATAAAAATTGAATTTTTTGACTTTTTTGCCGGCATTTTGAAACCGGAAGTCACCTTTAGTTTGTCTAGTCGTAATTTAGGAACTGTCATTTACTTTTTATCAAATATAACATTGGATTTTTCATATAACACACCTTTTAAAGGTTTAACGAATTATTGTCAATTTGTAATGACGCCATTTCCGAAATGTTTTGTGGCCATCTTGAAAAAAAGATTTTTTTTTCTGGCCAGCAGCGGATTTTTTTTTAGTATCATTTAGTCATCCTTTATACCAAATTTCATGCTTGTATCATGATTTGCACAATTATGTCCATAATATCTCCCACTATAAGAAAAAAAATTGTATGTTATAATTTGTAGCAAATTAAAAGATTTTTTTTAAATATACTTTTTGGGCTTTAATATTTGAAAAAAAAATATGGTATGATTGCCAATGAGACAACTCTCCACAGGAGACCAAATTAAACATAAATTAACAACTATAGGTCATGGTACGGACTTCAACAATGAGCAAAGCCCATACCTCATAGTCAGTTATAAAGACCCCAAAATGACAAATAAAAATCAATTTAAACGAGAAAACTATCGACCAAATTTATGTACAAAAAACGAACGAAAAACAAATACAAAACACATCAACAAACAACAATGTTTCTTTGATATAATCAGTTTTTCAAAAGAAAACATAACTATATTTAAGGAATGACTGTAATGTTTTTTTCTTTCTATGACGAAATAACATAAAAGATTTGGTGCACACTGAATAACGCGCGTAGCGGGTAATTCAACAGTGTGCACCACATTTTTATGTTATTTCGAATAGACAGAAAAAAAAATTACAGTCATTTCTTATAATTTAATTCTAAATTCCATTTTAAACCGTAGAAAACCATGAAAAAACGTTGATGACGTCACGGTCACATGACTAAATTATGTCTATGGGCTCATAACAAAATAACGTCAGCCAATAAGAAGACGCGTTACATCCAAAATTAAATTATATAATAATATGATTTCATTAAAATTATATTTTTAGTTAAATGTCTGTTCAGTGCATATTTCTATCATTTAAAAGTAATTATATTCATTTGTGTACCTACCAATCTCAACACAAATGAAGGAATTGGGATGAGTTAGAGCAAGTATTAAGTTTATTTAATGTATCGTTACTTTTCATGATTTGTCCTGTAAACAAATAGACAGATATTGACAAGGAATAAGTCATGTGCATTAAATTACTTTTTGGGTCTTCATTTTCCATAATGAAAAAGAATATACGTAATTGTTTTGTTCAAAGCTCTGGATTTACCTTCTAACCCATAAAGTGTATCAATGAATGTTTGTTTCTCATTAACTTAAATATTTAACCGCAAACTGCAATTACGCCTTAACATAACATCTTAGTAAGAAAGGTTAATAAACTGTTACATCAATTGAGACTAATTAAGACCGTTACGTCTCATGATTATTTTCTTGCATTTGTTTAAATCTGAAAAACCTGTATACATTAACATATTAATATTTTATTATTTTCACTTAACTTAATCTGAGGATGTAGATGTAGATTTACCGTATAAATAATAAAGACAAAAAAAAATATAAAGAATACAAAAAAAAAAATGGCCATAAATAATACAGAATATTGAGATGCTTTAATATAAAGCAATGGGATTAATGATAAAAAGTATAAGAAATAGAGAAAATAACCTACAGGTTAAAGAAATCAGAAATAAATCAACCTACCTACCAAAACCACCACCCAGAAATACTTATCAGGCAATAATTATAATTTAAAGCAAGGTCCTATAATGTAATATTTAGTAAGAATCAATAAAAAAAAGGAAAGTGTCTAATGAAAAATTGTACAAGACTTGTTTTCCATCGAACGCATTGTTTTATAGCTATATGAAGTTTTAAACCAAAGTAATTTAGTAAGTGCATAACATTTCCCATTCCTACTAGGTTTGGACGCCTCTGGGTGCGGGAATGTCTCGCTGCATTGAAGACCTGTTGGTGACCTTCTGCTGTTGTCTGCTTTATGGTCGGGTTGTTGTCTCTTTGACACATTCCCCATTCCATTCTCAATTCTATTTAATTTTTAAAGGCTTTTTCATTTAATCGTAACAGCATGCCGAAAAGATACATGATCATACTCCCACAGAACAACGAGCAAAATGTAAAAAGTACAAAATGTTTAGTACTTAGCAGAAAAGCAGGACATGCAATTGTTGAAGTTTTCAAAAAGAAAGAGGCAAACGATTCCATTGGAATATTTAAACTCATAAAGTCGAAAACAAACTAAAATGATAAAAAGAAAAAAAAAAAAAACCCAGGCAAACAGCAGCACACAAACCACAATATAAAATACTGAAGTCTGTACAACACGATCACCACTAAAAACGGAGGTTGATTTTAGGTGCTCCGTTTACTTTTCCATTAATGCGATTAGAAGAAGTGTCCTTTCCCTTGAACCTGGTGGTTAAAATCCACTTTTGCGTTTTTATCCTTGTGCGTTATAAAGATCACCAAAACAAAGCTCATAGACTGTTCATGCACCAGACACTTATCTATACTTTGAAAATAAAAAATGAAAACTAGGACTGACATAAATAATTTTCATGAATTCTAATCATATCTTTCTTTCTGAAAGCTTAATGTAAATGTATTTACCAATAGCACCAAAACGAAACAAACAACAGTTATTTAATCCTGACCAAATGGTCACTTCAATCCTTCTAAATGAACTTATGTCATGAAAATGTTTTCGACCATTGCTTGCATAATAATCTTGATCGACAAATGCATGACCAACTACTTTAAATAGTAAAATCACAAAAATACTGAACTCCAAGGAAAATACAAAACGGAAAATCCCTGAACAAATGGCAAATTTTAAATCTAAAACACATCAAACGAATTTAAAGCAACTGTCGTATTCCTGACTTGATACAGGCATTTTCTTTTGTAGAAAATGATGGATTAAACCTGGTTTCAAAGCTAGATGAACCTCTCACTTGTATGGCAGTCACATTAAATTACATTAAATTGTTAACGATGTGTGAACAAAACAAACAGACACAATAGGTAAAAATATGTCTGGTATATTTATATCGATAAAACTGAATCTACAGAAGTATAGTAGTTTCCTAGAAGTAAAAAAAGGTTAAGAACAGTAATACCCGCAATTAAGTGGAAACCCCACAACTATAGGTTCAATCTAATATTGATAAGTGCTTGATATATTCTCTGGAATTTAAAAAACAAAACAAAACGAAAAAACATGTGAATAATTGATCAAACATTTGTTACTGAGATTGTTGTTTAATAGGGTGTGATTGTATGATAACATTTATAATGCCAAGCAATAAGTTGTTAATTCAATATCGATTAAATCTCGTTTTTTTACCATCAGAAGCAAATAATAATCTTACTAAGTACATATCAAATCATTTGAGAACAAATCAGAAAGAAAAAAATTACGTTTACGAGGAAAAAGGATCTATGTTTATCTCTCAGTGTCAGTTTTTTTTTTTTTTTTTTTTTAGGAAAATAAATCTTTATTTATCAGTGCTTAATATATTCTCTGGAATCGAAAAAACAAAACAAGACAAAAAAAAAAAAAAAAAAACCCAAAAAAAACATTGAATATTTGATTAAAAATTAGTTACTGAGGTTGCTGTTTAATAGGGTGAGACTGTATAATAACATTTATAATGCCAAGCAATAAGTTGTTTATTCAATATTTATCAAATCTGTTTTTTTTTTACCACCAGAAGCAAACTATATACGAACTAAGTACATATCTAGTCATTTGGAAACAAATTAGAACAATTTCAAGTTTTCGAGGAAAAAGGATCTATATTTATCTCTAAGCGTCAGGTTTCGAGGAAGATGTATCTATATTTATCACTCTGTTGGTTTTACATGGTATCCAGCGTAATATCCAAAAGATTAAACATTACAAGTGGTTCTTTTCAGAAAGACAAATACATGGATTTAAGTCCTCTGATAATTTTTGACAAAGTCGGACCAAAACAATGTATTGAAAATTGCATGCTTCATAATGGTTGCAATGCTGTTAATTTTAAAAGAAACGACTTGCATTGTGAGCTGCTTATTCTCCGAAATTCTAATGCCCAACTTTTAGACATAACAGGAAGCTTTTTTACAGAGATTACAGAATGGACACAGGTAAAGCAATATTTGAATATTTTATATGCCTGATGGTTTTAATATCATTCGGAGTTTCGAGTAACATTTCAAAATCTTGAGAGCTTTGATTTTTTTTTGTTTCTATCTCATGGGCAAAATATTCAATCTGTCACACTCAAAAAGTAGGAATATTAAAGAGTCGATACTTGAACTGTTTAACAAATTTTAACAATTGTCAAAGCATCAACGAGTTTTTTCAGCGTAACAAGTTGTCGTAGAGTATCACGATACCAAATTTTAAATGTACATGTTGCTTTTTGTTTTTAGCTCACCTGAGCTTTTCCCATCACCTTTCGTCTGTCGTCCGTCGTCTTTCGTCCGTCGTCCGTCGTCGTTAACTTTTACAAAAATCTTCTCCTCTGAAACTACTGGGCCAAATTAAACCAAACTTGGCCACAATTATCATTGGGGGGGGGGGGGGGGTTAATTTTTAAAATGTGTCCGGTGACCCGGCAAACCAACGAAGATGGCCGCCATGGTTAAAAATAGAACATAGGGGTAAAATGCAGTTTTTGGCTTATAACTCATAAACCAAAGCATTTGGAGCAAATCTGACAGGGGTAAACTGTTTATTAGGTCAAGATCTATCTGCACTGAAATTCAAATGAATCGGACAACCCGTTGTTGGGTTGCTGCCCCTGAATTGGTAATTTTAAGGAAAGTTTGCTGTTTTTGGTTATTATCTTGAAAATTATTATAGATAGAGACAAATTGTAAATAAACAAAACTAAGATCTACAAATAAGTCAACATGACCGAAATGGTCAGTTGACCCCTTTAGACGTTATTGCCCTTTATAGTCAATTTTTAACCATTTTTCGTAAATCTTAGTAATATTTTACAAAAATCTTCTTCTCTGAAACTGTTGGGCTAAATTAAACCAAACTTGGCCACAATCATCTTTGGGGTATCTAGTTTGCAAAATGTGTCCGGCGATCCGGCAATCGAAGCAAGATTGCCGCCACAGCTAAAAATAGAACATTGGAGTAAAATCCAGTTTTTGGCTTATAACTCAAAACCAAAGCATTTGGAGCAAATCTGACAGGGGTAAACTGTTTATTAGGTCAAGATCTATCTGCACTGAAATTCAAATGAATCGGACAACCCGTTGTTGGGTTGCTGCCCCTGAATTGGTAATTTTAAGGAAAGTTTGCTGTTTTTGGTTATTATCTTGAAAATTATTATAGATAGAGACAAATTGTAAATAAACAAAACTAAGATCTACAAATAAGTCAACATGACCGAAATGGTCAGTTGACCCCTTTAGACGTTATTGCCCTTTATAGTCAATTTTTAACCATTTTTCGTAAATCTTAGTAATATTTTACAAAAATCTTCTTCTCTGAAACTGTTGGGCTAAATTAAACCAAACTTGGCCACAATCATCTTTGGGGTATCTAGTTTGCAAAATGTGTCCGGCGATCCGGCAATCGAAGCAAGATTGCCGCCACAGCTAAAAATAGAACATTGGAGTAAAATCCAGTTTTTGGCTTATAACTCAAAACCAAAGCATTTAGAGCAAATCTGACATGGGGTAAAATTATTAATCAGGTCAAGATCTATCTAATTTTCTGATGAATCGGACAACCCGTTGTTGGGTTGCTGCCCCTGAATTGGTAATTTTAAGGAAATTTTGCTGTTTTTGGTTATTATCGGTAATATTATTATAGATAGAGATAAACTGTAAACAGCAATAATGTTCAGCAAAGTAAGATCTACAAATAAGTCAACATGACCGAAATGGTCAATTGACCCCTTTAGGCGTAATTGCCCTGTATAGTAAAATTTTAACCCTTTTTTTGTAAATCTTAGTAATCTTTTACAAAAGTCTTCTCTGAAACTACTTGGCCAAATTAATCCAAACTTTGCCACAATTATCTTTTGAGTATCTAATTAAAAAAATGTGTCCAGTGACCCAGCCATCAAAGCAAGATGGCCACCAAGGCTAAAAATAGAACATAGGGGTAAAATGCAGTTTTTGGCTTATAACTCAAAAATCAAAGCATTTAGAGCAAATCTGACAGGGGTAAAATTGTTTATCAGGTCAAGATATATCTGCACTGAAATTGTCAGATGAATCGGACAACCCATTGTTGGGTTGCTGCCCCTGAATTGGTAATTTTAAGGGAAATTTTGCTGTTTTTGGTTATTATCTTGAATATCATTATAGATAGAGATAAACTGTAAACAGCAATAATTTTCAGTAAAGTAAGATTTACAAATAAGTCAACATGACAGAAATGGTCAATTGGCCCCCTAAAGAGTTATTATCCTTTCTGGTCAATTTTTAGCAATTTTCATAAAATTTGTAAATTTTAACTAACATTTTCCACTGAAACTACTGGGCCAAGTTCATTGTAGATAGAGATAATTGTAAGCAGCAAGAATGTTCAGTAAAGTAAAATGTACAAACACATCACCATCACCAAAACACAATTTTGTCATGAATCCATCTGCTTCCTTTGTTTAATATTCACATAGACAAAGGTTAGCGACACAGGCCCTTCATCGCAGAACAAATCACATTAAACCAATAAGGAATAGGCAACCCCTTGACTAAAATATATATTTGGCTCGTTAGAATTGTCATGAAATTTTGGCAATATATTTACTCTGACCTATGATTAGAAATATAAAATGTTTACATTTTTTCGAACTATTCAAGAGTTGGTATTGCTTTGTTTCATAGAAAAGAATGGCCAACGTCGATACAAGTATCTTGTCTTATGAAGAGGTAAATTCTACTTTGTAAAGGATAACACTGATTCAAACAAAAAAATCTCTGAAACTGACATTATCAAGATGCTTGATTTCTTGATTGACAACATATCTATTACATTTGGAAACCGTGTTTTAACAGACTGTCGGCATTCCAATTGGAAGCATTTGTGTCCCTCTGCTAGACGACTTGTTTCTTTATTAGAATGAGGTCAACTTCGTACAGGAACTTCTTCGGATGAAAAATTAGAAGTGAGCAATATCCTTAACCTTTACTTTTCGCTTTGAAGATGATTAAATAATTCAAAATTTGGTGACTGTTGAAAGCATCTATCCAATCGAACTAGAGATAAAGAATACAATAGATACAGTTAAGTCTGCCTCATATCTTGACTTACAACTTTTTCAACTTATTTTTATTGGTCGTTCTTATGTTGTTCTGTTATACCACTGTCACAGGTTAGAAGATGGTTGGGATCCTGCTAACATGTTTAACCCCGTCACATTCTGTATGTATATGCCTGTCCCAAGTCAGGAGCCTGTAATTAATTGTTTTTGTCGTTTGTGCATGTGTTACATTTTTGTTTTTCGTTTTTTTTGTACATAAATTAGGTCGTTCATTTTCTCGTTTGAATTGTTTAACATTGTCAATTTGGGGCCTTTTATAGCTGACTATGCGGTATTGGCTTTGTTCACTGTTCAAGGTCGGACGGTGACCTATATTTGTTAATTTCTGTGTCATTTTGGTCTCTTGTTGAGAGTTGTCTCATTGGCAAGCATATCGCACCTCCTTTTTTTTTTTATAAAAACATTGATGATTCCATTGGTTTACACCTAATGCACATTTCGACATATATTATCATTTATTGTCTGTATTGCTCGAGGCCAACCTATTTGGAAGTCGAAAGAGCTGATAGAAAAGAAATAGAGTGAAGTCAAATACATACAAGAATTTTGAGCTATGCATGAGGAGGATCAATTATTGAATTGATTTCGAAATTTTATTACACCAAATTTGAATAAAACCATATCCATGTATTCATGTTTGTACCACAGTTTTACATGACGTAGATAAATTCCAAGAATTAAACTTATTTCGAAAAGTTTGAATAAAAAAAAAAAAAACATGCTATTATGCAAGCATGTACCACCGTCATGTTATAAAACAAAAACACCAAAGAATAAGGGGTATCCACATATGAGACAAAATTTAATAAAGAACATGTACAGCAAAAACACAAAAAAAATCAAAAGAAGAAAGCTTTAATTGCTGTTCTTTATATCCCATTCGAATACGCATTGAGGTGAGAGCTATTTGTCAGTGTTAGAGCTTTACTGTTACTTTGAGATAGAGTACAGCAATAAACAAGATTTTCTTTGAATTGAAGTTTCTTCAGTGCTTGTATTTGTTTTTTTTTAAAACTAGACTTATTATTTTAGAGTACGCTGGTGCTAAAGTCACAAAAAAAGAAAAGATAATAAGAACGGAGGAATACTATAAAGATAAAGAGAACAGTCTGTTTTTTTGGTGAAAGTAGCGTTATCTGTTCTTTTTATCCAAGTAAACAAGTTAAAACAAAACAACATTATCAAATGTAATCGTTGAAAACAAATGAATGCAGAACCGACACAATTCAAATACTTTATAATTATATAAAATCAAATTTGCTTTAAAAAAAGAATAAATGACATCAATTTTGTTTACCTAATTTCAGAATAAACATGCCTGCTGGCCTAATCCATGCACTGGTCAAACAAGATGTGAAGCAGCTTATTTAAACCAGTACATTTGTGTCACATATGGTATGTTTGAATAAATATAAAACAAGACAGTTTTCAGTATTTACCGCTATTTAAGTTACTATATTCTATTAGTTGTTAACATTCAAAATCAAGTTAAGATCAAGATTAAAGATTAGATTAAAAAAGATTTATATTGGAATATTAATCATATGAAAACCAAAATTATATTCTTGTATCATTTTGCAACGTAACACTGATGTGAATGATTCCAGCATTCTGATATTATAGCAAATGTACATAAATGTTTCAGTAAGTAATTACATCCTTTATCGGTGATTCATTTTTAAAGATACACCATGCAGCAGTCATCCGTGTAATAATGGCGGAACCTGTCGTAATCAGTTTGAGTCGTTCTTATGTAGTTGTCCAGCTGGATACCATGGAACGGTTTGTGAATGTAAGTATTCTGTCAAAAACTTATTCTGGAAATTGTGATAATATCCGATTATTTTCTGTTGTTTTTTTTCATATCAGATGTATTATAAGTAAAAAATTCGAAGGTTCGAAGTATAATATTGACCGTTTGCTGATATAAAAAATGACATGTTATGATCTTTTTATGATATGCTTCAACATTGGAGAAACATAACAGTTTAATGTATTAATACTTTGAAGTTGACGTTCTTAAGTAGATCTTAAAAAAGGTAAAAGTGTACGCACGGCGGACACCAAATTGAATACATCCCATGTGAAATATTTATATCAAATGCCTTAACCGAGGAGAAAAACAACAGTTTAATGTATCTTTATATTGACGATACAAAATAAAACGAGGGCCGATGAAGAATCTGATATGAAAAAATAATATGTAACTAACTTTTTATCATATAATACTTCAGCAGAAGAAATACATGAAAGAACTATTTTTAAAAATTTGAAAAAAATATATTTTATTGTATCATTTGTTAAAATAGATTTTCTTGCTTCCTAATATTTGTTTGTTCTGTCCTACGTTGTTATGTTCTACTGAAAACGCACCATTGAGTTGTATTTTCCGGAATTTGCCGAGTGATTCCGAAAGGCCATGCAATAACCTTACAGAAAGATATGCAATAATAACTGGAAACAGTTGATTAAGTTTTATATCAGCTTGCTAAGCACCATTATGGAAAATATGTGTAAACTTAATGCTATTATCATACAGTAAAAAGTTATATTCTCTAAGTATATGATAATCGTGTATACATCTTGATAAAATTCCAACGTTTGTCAACTTCGTAAAATTAGTTTATGGTATTTAGTTTTGAAAAATATATAAACAAAATTAAGATGTTATGTTTGATTGTTCAATTGAGACCATACTTGTGACGTGATGAAACGAGTGTAATCATGTAGGAACATTAGTATTTGTGACGTCATAAAAAAAGGTTTAAACACGTTTGCATAATAGTATTCATGACGTCATGAAACGATATTACGCATATTGTGTGCCAAGTGTTCAAACAACATGAACAAGGAACAAAAAACTTTGAAAAAAGAAAACATTCATATTAACTATGTCGTGTACCGAATTCAATCACAGAAGTCCGGCAATTCAATTCTTTTGAAAGTGAATTTGTTGAATTTAATCCGTGTTTTTGAGGGTGAATCAAACAGAAACATGTCCTTGAAAAGACATTTATTACTTATAGTTCCTTTATTTTATTAAACATCATCGGTTACAAATGTGTTTATGTGGTATGTGCATTTTAGCAGCTCTGTATATTTTATAAGTAACCAAAGTAGTCAAGCCACAACTTCAATGCTTATAACCATCATAGCAAGACTATCTTAATTATGAGAAACTTGATTCTCAATGCTCTTCAACTTCAAATTTTACTTGTTCATTTTGACTTTTTTTTAAATTTGAGCCTCACTCACGAATAATACTCATTATCTTTGCATCTATGATGATCGGGGCTATATTTCTTATAATTAATTATGATCGAAAGGAATCAAACTTACCTTGATAACATTTTCTTTTCTTGATTGATAGACACCCCATGTACAGCAGTCAATTGTAACAATGGCGAATGTGTGATATCCGGTTCCAGCTTCTATTGCTCTTGTTGGTCTGGTTACTATGGAGATAGATGCGAGAGTAAGTAATACTGATATCCGAGGATTTATTTTTTTAAATCAAATGCTCAGATTCATCAAATGAATGAAAAACAACTGTCATATTCCTGACTTAATACAGGCATTTCCGTGTGTAGAGAATTGTGAATAATATCTGGTTTTATGGCTAGCTTAACCTCTCACGTGTTTCAACGTCGTAAAGTATTCCATTATATTGAAATATCGTATTAATTTTAAAAATAACTTCGATAACATTCAATTTTCTTGATTGATAGATACCCCATGTACAGAAACAAACTGTAACCATGGCGAATGTGTGATATCCGGTTCCAGCTTCTATTGCTCTTGTTTGTCTGGATACTATGGAGATAGATGTGAAAGTAAGTAATACTCTAAGAAAAATTTAAAACATAGAGCCCTTTATCAAATGACAAAATGAAATGCTCAGATACAACTAATTGATGGGAAAAAACTGTATTATTCCTGACTTGGTACAGTCATTTCCTTATTTAGATAATGGTGGATAATATCTGGTTTTATAGCTAGCTAAACTTCTCACATGTATCACAAACGTAAAGTATTCCATTATATTGATAACAATGTGTGAGCTGTATGCTGTAGTTTTTATTTTACAAGAACGCTTGGTTAAAATTAGATGCCACTAGCGACGTTCAGAGATTTTATATCAAAATAAATGACAAGTGTGAATCAAATGTACAACGAACGAGACGTATTGTCAAAGAAAGAAGACTTATACTTGTTTAATACAGGGATTTCATTTTATAAAAAATATTACGTCATTTTAACTGATTTACGCATGCGTATAACTTCTAACTTGTATCAACTACGTTTACTTATCTAGATACACCATGTTCAGGACAAAACTGTAACTATGGAAGCTGTGTTATATCCGGATCAAGTTTCTACTGTTCATGTTGGTCTGGTTACAATGGAAATAGTTGCCAATGTAAGTACACAATAATGTTACAGTGAAATCAAATAAACCTTGTAAAAACTTACGGATATAGTTAGGTGAAATAAAAATAAAATCGAATTAAAAATTTTAACCATGAGTCAGAAGAGCCTTGTATTCAAAGGAACAAAATAAGCTAAAAATATTGAATGGGGTGTTCACGCAGTGCCGATTATGGCTCCCGTTTGAAATCAGACAGCGCTAAGACATGAACAGTGAAAAAGTCTGATTACTATCCTAAATAAACACGAATGTCCTATCATTGTCTGAATGCGTATGGTATATGAAGTAAGGTGCTTCCCGTTATATTTTGGGGAAAGTCAGCCAATTTTGTTTAGTCACTTTACAATCATGACATTGTCGTGACAGATTCTGCTTTCATTGATCAAAATCGTAACAATGTTCTGTCCTTTCTGGACGGTTTCCCTGTGGAACGAACATGATCTGGAGAAATTTGTATTTCATGGGGTTTTTTGGCCGATTGAGTCCAGATTGCATTAAAACTTTGCCGTCTTTGTTCCGGAACAGTCCTGTTATTTATACAAAATGCGGCAATAATTTCCACGTCGAAGTCCCGACAATTACAGGAAACGATACAAAGGAGTCCATACAATGCTGTACAGCATACTGTGATAGGATTGTGTTCCGGTAGTTCCTGATAATCCCGAATATGGCGGTTTCATTTATAGGAAAGGACTTCCACATGAAACGATTTTCTAAAGGATATTTTCCGTAATGATCGATGTTATTTCCTATAAATAATTATGATCAGAAGGAGCCAATGAAGCTTCTCAATCACCCCATATGGAATTTACTGACCCTGTATATATCATATTAGGTCACTAACACACTATGTAACTAATAATATCTGGTTTTATAGCTAGCTAAACCTCTCACATGTAACACAAAAGTAATGTATTCCATTATATTGAAAACAATGTGTGAGCTGTAAACTGTAGTTTTTTTTTTACAAGAAAGCTTGGTTAAAATTAGATTACATCTGCGACGTTCAGAGATTTTATATCAAAAGAAATGACAAGTGTGAATCAAACAAACGTACAACGAACGAGACGTATTGCCAAAGAAAGAAGACTTATACTTGTTTAATACAGTGATTTCATTTTATTAAAGGTATTACGTCATTTTAACTGGTTTACGCATGCGTATGACTGCTAACTTGTATAAACTACGTTTACTTATCTAGATACACCATGTTCAGGACAAAACTGTAACTATGGAAGCTGTGTTATATCCGGATCAAGTTTCTACTGTTCATGTTGGTCTGGTTACAATGGAAATATTTGCCAATGTAAGTACACAATAATGTTACAGTGAAATCAAATAAACCTTGTAAATATTGAAGGATATAGTTAGGTGAAATAAAAATAGAATGGAATTTGAAATTTTGACCATGAGTCAGAAGAGCCTTACTATCCTCAATGAACTCGAATGTCCTATCAATGTCTAAATGCGTACGGTATATGCATTTAGGTGCTTCCCATTATATTCCGGGGCAAGCCAACCAATTTTGTTTAGTCACTTTACAATCATGACTTTGTTGTGACAGATTCTGCTTTCTGTGGTCAAAATCGCAACAATGTTTTGTTTTTTCTGGACGGTTTCCTGTTTAACGGACATGATCTGGAGAAATTTGTATTTAATGTTTTTTTTTGTGCCGATTGAGTCCACATTGCAATACAACTTTGCCGTTTTT
This sequence comes from Mytilus galloprovincialis, assembly GCA_037788925.1. Lineage (NCBI taxonomy): Eukaryota > Metazoa > Mollusca > Bivalvia > Mytilida > Mytilidae > Mytilus > Mytilus galloprovincialis. The sequence continues at coordinate 35,803,502 of CM075339.1, forward strand.
GTTCCGGAACAATCCTGTTATTTATACGAAATTCGGCAATAATTTCCACGTCGGAGTCCCGACAATTACAGGACATGATACGAAGAAGTCAATACAATGCTGTACAGCATACTGTGATAGGATTGCGTTCCGGTAGTTCCTGATAATCCCGAATATGGCGATTCCGTTTATAGGAAAGGACTACCACATGAAACGGGTTTCTAAAGGATATCTTCCGTAATGCGGGGTTCACACATTGCCGATTATTGCTCCGTTTCAGATTAGACAGCGAAACGACACGAAAAGTGAAAAAGTCGGATTACTATCTTAAATTATCTGGAATGTCCTATAATTGACTGAACGCAGCCGTTTAAGTTCGTAACAGATTCCTACGGGTCGGGAAGGGTCTGCATAGTTCGGCGAAGCACCCCGACAGATAGGTGCGTCCTGTAACATTCGGGAAAACTCAGCCGATTTTGTCTAGTCGGATTACAGTCGTGCCTATGTCGTGATAGATTCTGCTTAAACGGATCAAAATCCTAAAAGTGTTCTGTGTATTCTGGACGGTGTCCTGTGGAACGGGAATGATCTGGAGAAATTTTTCATTGCTGTTTTTCTGCCGATTGAGTCCAGATTGCATCCAGAACTTGTCGATTTCGACCCGTTTTTGCCAAAAACGCTTCCGAACAGTCCCGTTATTAATACGAAATTCGTCAATGATACCCACGTCAGAGTCCCGACAATTACAGTATACATTACGACTAAGACCAAATAAAGCCGTTTGCAATGCGATAGAGCGGACCGTGATAGGATAACGTTCCAACAATACCCGATCATCTCGAGTTTGCCGACAGTTTTCGAACGGAAAACTTCCGTCAGCGTCGGTTCACTGTCTGGTCACTGTCGGATATCTGTCGCATTACATTCGGTAGAATCGGGACGCAGTCGTGACAGAATTGCTTGAATTTTACCAGGCAAAAGATACAAATTGGATTAGAAGCGGATTGAGAATGGGATTATCGGGATAAATTCGCTTGGAAACGGTTGAATATCGACGCTTCCTGAACAATATCTGATTGTTTTCGTGATTGAATTATTTGTTTTACAAGTTTTAATTAAAGCTAGGTTTACACTGCCGATCAGATCAACTCGATGATCACAATAGAAAAAAATTCCATGACCAAGCGTGACCAAATTCTTGGTCTGGCCTGTTTTGCGACTTCTACCCGCCTGCTATCCAACTGTACACGACCTTAACCAGACAATTCACAACTCCTTAACGACTCAAACCCGACCACTAATAGAATACAAATTCCACAATTCCGACCAATTCACGATCTCTACACGATCTTTTCTCGACTAGCTAGACTTAATCAACTATACTCAATCTCAGCAAGATCAGATCGACTTGATCGTATAGGGGTCGAGGGGTATTCGGGCATTGGTCGGGTATGTTCAATTTCAGTATAAAAGCATCTGATTTTTTATAATCACCCGCTGCAGCGGAGGAGGATTACCCTTGTCCGTCCGTATACGTACGTCCACCAATTAGTTTCCGTCTTCTAATTTTATTTTACCGTAACCAAATTTTATTAATAGCAATACCGTAAAACACAGATCAAGTGCGAATTTTGGTGATGTCACTTTTACTGTTCTTAAGTAATGACTCTTTATAACGTTATATATAAGCTGGGTCATTATCTGTGTCCAATGGGCACGTTCCCCGTTTATTTGGTTAAATTTAGTAGTTCACAGAAGGTCTGAGTAAAATTATACATTTGAAATATCTACATTGAAATAAAGCAGTTGGATTGTTTGGCAAGGTGGTACGAGCTCAAATAGACAGATTCATAACTGTGACGGATCCGAGCTTAAAGAGATCGAAGAAAACGCACAAAAAATGGGTAGACAGCGAAGGGTGCCGAAAAATCTATATGATGCAATTTTAATAAACCACAACTAAAATTTAAAACGGAAAGTCCCTAATCAAATGGCAAAATTAAAAGTATGAGAGACTTGTGGCTGGAGCTGAACGAAAACAAAAAACAGAATTTCAATCCCCTGCAAGGAGGATTCATTTTCTTAAACTGTTTACATATATCTTTCAAGATTCAAATAAATGTTAGTCATTTGTCTTTCGTCTCATTTTTTAAAATAAAATTGTGTCTAAAAGCGTAAACATTCGACCGTACGGTGTTATATATTTGTTAATTTCTGTGTCATTTGGTATCCTGTGGAGAGTTGTCTCATTAGCAATTATACCACATCTTTTTATACTACAAAAATTTCTGAACATACGGAATACATGGAACCAAACAAAAATAGCCCAGTAAACAGCTTAAATATAATATTGATAATCTTAAAAACTAACTTTGAAGGCTAAATTAGTCTTCAGCTGTGTAATAATAAATTCTAATGTACAATTACTTTCATATTTGAAAAATCCCCTGGGGCCAAAATACAGAATCTACTTCCCTTCCGAAACACCTGAGATAATTCCAGGTTTTATTTGGTTTTGTGTTGCTAAGTTTTTAATTCTATATTGTGTTATGTAGACTTCTGTTTGTCGTCATTTAGGCTTTTGTATTTCGCAATGGATGTGTCGGTTTGACCTTTGAGTTTAATTGTTCCTTTGGTAAACGTGTTCTCTCTTTTAAAATTTTACACCGCCTTGCAAAAGTACAGACGTGTACTGTTCACGGAGAAATTGATGTACAGTTAAAAAAAATAAATAGTGACAGTATGGTTTTGCAGAAGCAAAGTTATGAGAGTTAATCAGAGCTTCACACATTTTTAGAGAAGCGTGTAGCAGTCATGTTTACTCCTGTATGGCAGAGTAGAGATCGAAAAGAAGAGATCGAAGAGTGGTCGAATGAGGTCGCGTAGAGTTCGGGTATTGGACTTGGATGAAAAAAGATAGAAGTCGCAGTGACCATGATGCGATCGGGCATTGGTCGAGTTAATCTTGACCACATATCGTACAGATTGTCGTTGATCGAGAAATCATCGGATATTAGTCGAGCAAAGATCAAAATGATCGAGTACTGATCGATAAACTATTTGTATTCCGACCAAACTCGATCTGTACACGATTCTTTCCCGATCAATTCGACCGCTACTCGACGTATTCCCGATCTCTTTTCGAGTGACTGGCTTCTCGATCCTTACTCGAATGTTTATGACATGCAAAAAACTCTCCGGTAGAAAGTCAGATCGATGACGACCAAGGTAGACCACCCCGAACATTCATGTCGATTGAGACAGACCAGTCTCCCGATCGCTTAATTTGTCTTGATCGAGTTGTTCTGATCGGCAGTTTTAATCCAGCTTAAAGTTTAAATTTCCATCCACGAATCACGGGATCTTGATCAGACTTTTGACAAATTTTTATGGGGAATATTCCTGTCAAGGACGGCAGTAAAAATCGTTAAGCGTCGGTTTACTGTCGGATCTCTGTCGGATCGCATTCGCAGTTGTGGATTTGATTTCGCACCACGACTTCTTACTCCAGGATCCCTTAAATAGTTTTAAAACGATTATGTTTTTACAAACTTCAGTCACTGAATTGCTGCTGTGAATTTGTGGCGATAAATGTTTGATTGTTTGCTTTCTATACCTCATAAAGGCACGAATCAAGTGGATGTTGTTTAGATGTCGCATTAATTTGCCGGAAAGAACTTCAATTCGACATTACTTAGTTTTCAACTGTGCGAGTGAGGTTTCATTGTTAAGAAAGATAACAATTTTCATAGAATTCTTCCGCATATCCCGTCTGATATCCTTTGCATATTCAGTGAAAAATGAGTTATTCATCCAGGACTTGTTGTTAGCCTTCCAAGTCACAGAAAGCGATCCAACATCGTAGTTTTGAAAACATCTTTGTTTATTTGTGTTCCTAATGATTGTATAAGGACAATAGAAGAACATTACGTCAGTAAGGCAGCAACCATTTGATTTTCTGCGGGGGGGGGGGGGGGGGGGGGGGGGGGGGTGGCTATGGTTTTTTTTGGAAAAAAAAGTTTGTTTCCATTTTTTGGAGAAAAAAATAATTTGTTTTTGATTCTGAGAAAAAAAAAATGTTTGTTTCAACCTCAGCTGCCACTATATGTAATGCTAAAATTGAAAGAAAAAAATTGTTTTCGACTTGTTGCGAAAAAAATTTGTCCAGAAAAAAGAAACCATAGCCCCCCCTCCCCCCCCCCCCCCCCAGGAAATCAAATGGTTGCTGCCTACACATGCATAATAAATTAGGGACTTTTCTATTTGATTATCCTCTGAGTTCAGTATTTTTGTGATTTTACCTTTTAACTGTGAACAAAACTTTGAATTTTTAAAATTCTAAGGCTTTTCTACTTCAGGAATAGATCACCTTAGCTGTATTTGGAAAATTCTTTAGGAATTTTTGGTCCTCAATGCTCTTCAACTTTGTACTTTATTTGACCTTTTAAAAACATTTTGATTCGAGCGTCACCGATGAGTCTTTTGTAGACGAAACGCGCGTCTGGAGTAAGTGTAAAATTTGAATCCTGGTATCTATGATGAGTTTATTTACTTGTTTTCTGCTGAAGGACATAACCAGTAAACATTCTATATAAATATACGTGTAACATCTTCTTAATCTCTTGTAGACTCCTACACTTATATTTATGAAGTCCAAATTATTATGAGTCCAAATTACCCTTCAAACTATTACGACAACGCTGTCATAAGTTGGAGCTACAGAACTGATGTTGGCAGACGAATTGCTGTAGTAGGTCTGGCAATCGACCTTGAAATAATTTAGATTGGTTAAAGGTACTGTTAAATAAGCTTAAATAGTTGAATATACAATATATATATATATATATATATATATATATATATATATATATATATATATATATATATATATATATATATATGAAATTTATTGAAGAAATATCAAATTAATCTGCACAAGTTTGAGAAGATGATTTGAACTGATGTCTACGAATAATCAAATACAAGCAAAACTACAGTGTTGTGGAAAATATGATTAAAAAACAGAAAAAAGATAGTAAAAAAGAAAACTCCCAAAACATTTTGCTACTACAAGAGAGACAGTTTTATTTATACATAACCTTTTCTATAGTAGGATACACATCTGCTGTATATGATCAATTATGAGTTCCCTCAATTTAGAATTATTCTGATTTTTGTAATCATTTGACATAGGTCGACAAAAAGAGGCGTACATCCTCAAATAATAAACTAATATTCCTTAGATTGGATCTTCAGTTCTAAAATGAAATCACCATTCTGTAAAGGGGCCCCATCAAAAGCGATGTAAAACAAAATGAATCTAACTTAATTTCATTTTTCTTTCAGGTATATCACCGTCCAGACAAGATAACTGAGTTGGCAAGATGGACTGGGACCCTTTCTTCTGAAATTGTTTATTCTCATGATAATTATGTATACATAGAATTTACGTCAGATGGCAGTATAACATCCATGGGGTTTCAAATTGGGATAACCCCTGAATAGATGCTATCATTAAGAAAAAAACTTTTATAACATCTCAACAGACTCCCTTAAAACTGTCATAAAATGTAGGGCTAGTCACCTCCAGAATTTTGCTTCTCACTTAATTTGAAGCGAATTAAAAACGTTTTTGAATCTTATTAAAGATTATAAGATATGATAAAAAAAATTAACACACATATATCGTTACATATGTAAGTTTTATTTTAGTCGTTTTTCATAGACACATAATGTTTTGTCCAACTTTTATGCATATATAAATATATAGACAAATATTGTGCATTGACTTGACATATAAACGATATAAGGATGAGACTTAGAAACTGGGAAATGTGAGGCTCAGCCGAGCTTTTTTCCCGTTTCAGGCCGAATCTTTATATCGTTGATGCACTATTATTGTCTTTATACTGCAATCTAAAAATAAAACATATTTCTAATGTTGTTTATGTTATTATTTTATTTCAATATTGTGAAACTTCCCGCTTTTATAAAAAAAGACCTCGTATCATGCAGGCCGAGAAATATACAACACGATGAAATCTACATTACCTGTTGAAACCCACAATCGATGGTTAACGAATTTGTTTGAGAATGAACTACAATATTAACAATCATCCTCATACAAAACATATACTTTTCTGACATTGATCTAGTATTGTACCTATGAATAATACTCAATGTATGGTGAACTCAAATCATACACGACGTTTAAACTTGTTTTACAGGCAATACCCCCTTGAGTCTGTTTGACTTGTGTCTTATTCAATTTTCATTGAGCAAAACAGATAATAATAATAAGAAGAATAAGAATATTTATCAATCCAACCAAGGGCCCTTGCTGGGCAGCATAACATGTACACACAAAACAATACATCATGATTTGTAACAGAAAAACATTTTTATATATTAAAATGAAACATTAAAAAAAGAACAGATGTTATTATTTTCATTCTATAAAAATCACATACATTTGATTCCAGTGACGTGGGCCTCAATCCTTTTTGTTTCTTGGGGGATTAATAAGACTAAAGTCACACTTTTGAATATCGATATCTAAATTTTATTCTACAGCCATTTTATCAAACACATGGGTGACAGACTACACTAACTGTTCGCGGCCGAAAAACATAAAAAAAAGTATACAGTAGGCTAAAAAAGGGACGAAAGATACCAAAGGAACAGTCAAACTCATAAATCTAAAACAAACTGACAACGCCATGGCTAAAAATGAAAAAGACAAACAAACAACAGCACACATGATACAAAATAGAAAACTAAAGAATAAACAACACGAACCCCACCAAAAAACTAGGGGTGATCTCAGGTGCTCCGGAAGGGTAAGCAGGACGTGTTGTTTATGTGATATATAATCCGGTAAATAGTCTAATTCGGTATGTCACATTCATGAAAGGGAAGGGGATTGTAGTTACGACGTAAGGAACATATCCGATATCATTTATGAAACAGTTATTCCACCAGGAAGGATCACAACTATATAATCATTACAATTATCATTGTTATTACATACATTAATTAACATTTCGTGGTATGATTAGATTGAGAAAATAATTATTTTAAGGATTTGAACATTGAGAAAAAAGGCGTGTACATGTTTATTTATAGTTTTTGAGTGTTGTTGATTAGGTTTAACTCAGTAAAGCATTTCGGACACACCAAATTTAATTTTTTTTTAATGTTATTTCAATTTTACTAGCATTGGGCTGCTGTTGTACTGTAAATCACCTAAAAGTAGTCAGTGCTTTAATACCCTCATTATTTATTACATAGTATTACCATATTTTTTTGTTAAATTACGGTCAATAGATATAGAAATCATTAAATCATGTTTGTTTCAGATTACAAAAAATGGGAAAAAACATGCCACTTAGGAACAAAGAACTGATGAGTGTGGGGATCACGGCTTATTTGTAGATATTTTCTTGCTGATCAATTTTGCTGTATAAAGACTACAAAAAGTGTAATATTCCTGATTTAGGAACAAACAAAAAGTTCTAATAAGGGTTCAACTGACGATTTCGTCCATTTAGCTAGTGTCACTCATCGATAAGGTCTCTTTGATCAATTTCGCCATTTTATGTTCTCTATATGTTCAAGCTTTTTTGAAAAAAATAAAACAAATCTTGCATGCGTCGACTGCCAAGTTCATCAACATGCATTACTTCCTACCATGCATCATCCGCCAATGTCATCAAAGGGCACTAACTCCTAGAATGCATCGTTTATCAATTTCATCAAAGGTCATTATTACCTATCATGCTTAATTTGTCCGCCAAGGTCATCAAAATGCATCCGCCAATGTCATCAAAATGCATTAACTCCTGCCATGCATTGTCCGCCAATGTCATCAAAGGTATATAATTATTACCTATCATACTTCGTCCGCCAATTTCATCACATGGCATTTACTCCTATAAAGCGTCGTCCGCCAATTTGATCACATGGCATTAACTCCTACCAAGCGTCGTCCGCCAATTAAAACACAGGGCATTATAACTCTTATTAAGCGTCGTCTTCGAAGTTTACTAAAATGCATTAACCCCTACCATGCATCTTCTGCCAATGTCATCAAAGAACACTAACTCCTAGCATGCGTCGTCCGCCAAATTTATCAAAGGTCATTAACTCCTATCATGCGTCGTCAGCAAATTTATGTTCGAACGAATAATAGGTAGATCTTTATATTTTGAAATTTGGTTTTAGTCAGATTTTCTATTCGTATTTAATTTTATTTTCAAAATAAACGATAACCCTTGTATTTTACCCCGTATTCAAAATTACGCCTTCATGGTGATCTTTGACAGCACGCTGTATCATCTGAAACGTTTTCTATACTAGATACCCAAGAAAGATTTGGGTAAAGTTTGGTTCAAACTGTCTAAATAGTTTCAAAGGAGAAGAGGTTTTTTTTTCAAAGTGATCAGAATGACAAAATAGTCCTGCAGATCGGTGACAAAATTGTGGAGATTGATGATCAAAACTTAATCTTTGCCGTTGTAGTAGTCCTGGGTGTTTCAAACAATACTAAAATGGACCACCTTCAAATTTTAATATGATGGCCTTTTCCAAGATGGCCGCCATAAAATATCAAAATCAACATATATCACCTATATAAGGTCACATTTAAGGTAAAATCTAAAACCGATTGAAAATCAATTAAAATGTATGCACCATGATTAAGAACTATCTACTAAAGAAAGATAATGTGTAGTCGTTGTTGTCTGTACGGTCAAAGCACACCATATTACAAACTTCAAAATGAATATATATACATGTACAAAGAACAAGTATATATTTGGTACGATGTTATTCCGCTGAATTATACATTTTTCACTTCAGATTTCCAGCAGTATCTAAAGCGCAAAAATAACCACATATTGAATGACTAAATATCGCAAGCCACAGATTTATAACATTCATTTTAATACATTTTATTTAATTTTGATTTATGAATGTAGTTTTCGGATATTCCTGTAGGTCCCGTTTGGTCATATAAGTCAGTAAGTATTTACATATTAATGGCATTCTTCGGTTTGATTAAAGATTATCATAACTGCCATATTCTAAATTTTAATTATTTAAGGAATGACTGTAATATTGTTTTTGTGTATGAAGCAATAACATTAAATAGAAATGTTGTACACCCTGAATATGGCGCGTAGTGGGTTATTTAAAAGTGTGTACCACCTTTTAAATGTAACTTCGAATAGACAGAAAAATATATCTGTCATTCCTTATGATTTAATTTTAAACACCATTTTCTAGTAGTAAATAATTAAAAACGTTGATGACGTCACGGTTCCATGACAAAACTATGTCTTTGAGCTAAAAAAATGAATTATTAAGACATAACCATACTTGCACAAATCAAGTTGATAATTTGTAAAGCGTTCTGCATTCACCGTTATTACTATTTCGCATTTTCAGTTCGAAAGTCCCAGATGTCTCTATCCTTTCTCAATTGACGTTACGAATATCTTTACTTTGAAATATTTATAAACATATCATGTAAAATCTCCTTAAGGAGATAACTGTTTATATTGCTTTATAGGTCTTATGATATCAAATGCGTTTGATTAAATATTCATTGAAAATTCTAAAAGAAGCTATGAGGATTTAAACAATTACGTTTTTTGCCAAAAAAGAAAAAGAATATTTTTAAGAAAGTTGGACTTAAATGCCACTTCTTACATTTCTTCTATAGGATATGGAGCATAGAGGTGGAGAATGATCTGCTTACCCTGCCAGAGTATCTGAGATCATCCCAAGTTTTTGGTAGGCCGGGTTCGTGTTGATTAGTCTTTTGTTTTTTACATGTATGTTGTGTCTTGTGTACTATTATTTGGATGTTTGTCTTTTGCATTTTTAGCCATGGTGTTGTCATATAGTTTGGATCCTTGAGTTTAAATGTCCAACAAGTATCGTATGACCCTCTTTTATAGGGGAGTGTGCATAGTTCATAGTATTTGTTTTGATAATTTTAACTCAAAATCTGATAAAAGTCCACCACTTTATCGTTTCAGAAGATGCATATTGTGACAACCAATCTATGCAATACGTATCAATAAATTATTGACTTTTACACTATTGGGTCTCATGTCAATATTAATAGAAAGTGTATTTGAAGAAGACCTTGTACTACCATATTTACCTGACGATATAAGGATATTGGTATTTAGTCAAATCTTAACCGGAATTTGTGACACAATTAGAATTCTAAAATTTATAAAACGTAAACAACATGTCGAAATATTTAGGCTTGAAATAAATATGTTTTTGGATAAGTTAATGCAAGCACACGAGGTGTATAATGTTTTATACGATTACAGGTTTGTGATGTTTAACAATCATATCATATCTGTGTGTAAACACGTTAATTATGAGCTTTGAAAGTCAAGTAGTTCAAGCATTTTCTGAGCAAGTGTTAAAAAATTTCAAACAAATATTCTTTACTGTGGTTAGCATTCATTAGTCGTCAGTATCTATAGATTAACAACTTGTGGTTATAATGATAATGTAGAATCTTCCTTGAAGGTGGTGGACAAATTCGCAGCTAAATAATTCGATTGATGTGCCATTTGTATACAAGAGTTATATTTCTTTGAACTATGAGTCTATGTTTAATTTCATAAAGTCAATATGTTGATTGTCTACCTTGAACAGGGTTATAATTTTATCTTGTACATGTAGTTTTTTTTTATTGAATTTAAAATCGTTACAAAATCTGTAATGTCCTAGATACTCGCATTTTTCATTAGTTTATCAAAGACATTTGTTTATATCTAGAGTTTCTTTTATTTGTTTTGAAATGTTTAAAATTAATATATACCAATATAAAGAATTATTTTGTTATGTTATAAATATGGTTTTGTTATCTGAAAGCATTCATACCGTATTTATACGTCAAAAATAAGCAAGGTCAAATCGACCATCATCATCACTAACTTTCTTAGAGCGAAGAGACAAACTGCTCTAAATCACAGATAACAGGCACTCGTTTCGGAATAAAAATTTCCTTTATTTATGAAAATGAATAATTCTTTTTGTAACTTCATTGGGGTGTAAAAGCGTTGACCAAAGTATATTTTGTATTTTCTAAAAATGTGTGCACGGTCAACGCTTTTACAACACTATGAAGTTACAAAATTAAGCATTCGATACTTATAATAACATTTTTAGCTATGATCATGAAAACACGAATTTTAAATTATTTTATTTATTTAGTTAGCCAATCAGAATAAAGGATTATAATGAAACATACATCAAATGTAATTATTATACCTTGATATACCCTTAAGGTAAATAGGGGGAAATATTCTGAAACACGTGACTATATCACAGAAAAAGCATCTTCAAAGTATTCATGAAATTGCTCTCTATTTAAGCCATATCCTGGAAATTATTAAAAACCCACTTTTTTCCTACTTTTAATTTGAGGTACAATATGCCGGTGAAAAACATTAATTGTGCTGTCAAGAATACACTGTTTGAAGTTGTAGTATGCATAAAAAAAATGCCCAACAACATTCGTCCTTCTACTCGTAAAGGCAGTTGTTTATAAGATCGATATGGTGTATACCATTATGCCAGAACTCAAATGAAGCAGAAAGCTGATGTAACTTATCTGCTTTACTCGACCCCTTAAGACAAATACACGAAAGAGTGTAATAACGCCTAACACAAACACAAAACAGTACACCATAGCCACCACTTTATTCCAAAAGCTTCTAACTGATGACGAATGCTAGAGTGTAAAATTGTAATTGAGACCTACCCAAAACAATTAGAACTTTTCTGAAAAAGACTATAAATGAAAACAGAATTATATCATCTTCCCATAATGATTGAATGTTAGGAAAATAGACCACAGTTATCTTACTTTAATCACAGAGAGGGGAAAACAAACAATTTTTAATTTAAGCCTAATTAACATTTAAACAATTTTCCACTAACAAATAAAGTTACTGTATTGAAATATAAGGACTTTGTTAGCTAAATCTATTAATCTTATTAAATATTATGAATTTTTATAGCAATAGAGAAACATGCTACTAGTACTATTTGGCATTGTCTTAAAAATGCATAAAAAATTGCTTCCAGACGCAAACACAGACTACAGTCAATAAATTAACCAATCATAAACCACTTCATATTTTTGTTATTGTCTGCAAAAAAGTTTGCCTCATTTTATTCATAGTATGTATATCAGCCAGTTGAAGGACGCCTCCGGGTGCGGGAATTTCTCGCTACATTGAAGACCTGTTGGTGACCTTCTGCTGTTGTTTTTTTCTATGGTCGGGTTGTTGTCTCTTTGGCACATTCCCCATTTCCATTCTCAATTTTATATCAGAGAGATGACCTGCAAAGGAAATGATTAACTTTTGTTTGTCTTTACGTTGTGAAGCAATTTTGTTTTCTACGCAATACAAATTAAATAGTCAATGTCTGATCTGCTTACTCTTTCGGAGCACCTGAGATCACCCCTAGTTTTTTGGTGGGGTTCGTGTTGTTTATTCTTTAGTTTTCTATGTTGTGTCATGTGTGCTGTTGTTTGTTTGTCTTTTTCATTTTTAGGCATGGCGTTGTCAGTTTGTTTTAGATTTATGAGTTTGACTGTCCCTTTGGTATCTTTCGTCCCTCTTTTTTTAACCTATATCGTCTCATTTCAGTAAATACTGGAAAGGAGACATGGTGTCTGCCTAATGTCCCAAGGTCATGAAAACGCTTGAACAAATTACTAGTCAATAAATCAACTAACCAATTGACCAATTCGTAATTCTATATATGGAACGTCTATTGTCTCTTGTATTCATATTTTATATTTTAGAAAATCTACTTAACGAGAAACAGGTGGATTTATGTTGTTTAAGCATTATGAAGCATTATTGTTTTCTATAAATAGATATTACGATTCCAAACTTATTTTTGGTAACGACCCAAAATAGTATAATTAACATAATAAAACAAAAAAAGATTCAACAAGAAAATCAAATATTAAACTATCTTTAAAACAAACAAGCATTTTGATTATATGTACATGTTTTGTTTAAATTCAAAAGTATTTCAGTGTGAAAAGATATAAGAAGATGTGGTATGAATGCCAATGAGGCAACTCTTCATTCAAGTCACAATTTATAAAAGTAAATCATTATAGATCACAGTTTGTTACTAATGAAATGTTCTGGATAATACTCACATATTGCTTTTCCGTATGGTTTAAATTAGAAACTACACGTCAAGTCACGCGTGCTTTTTGCAAGAATATAGACAGTTCATGTTAAATTGTTTATGGTAAATACTTATCAGTAAATACATTGTTTTCATGTTAAATGGAATAAAGCAATGAATGTCATTTGTTTTAAAATTAAGTGGTATAGCTGTCTATTGAACCTTTTCCCCATTGGCTTTCTTGACGATCAGTTTTGCTTAGGTCAATAAATCAACATATTTTTCTCATGAAAACATTTATTGTATAATATATCTGCATGCGAATGAATATCTTTGGATTTATACCTCATACGTAAAGAATCTAAGAATATGTTCTTAGACAATAAGTGTCCGCAAACCGATGACTAGCTGAACACAAAATGTATATATCGTTATCAAATTTAATCTGTCGCTAATCTTATATTGTCGCTTTTATCAGTCAGCACTATTAAGTTTCTTAGTGACAAATTAGAATCCTATCCATCTTGGATAAAAATAATCAGTCATGTCTTTGCTAAAATCATTTCTATACTCACTGTTAGTTTGGCAACATTCTTATAATATATTGTTGTACCATTGGCAAAACATGCCGCCCACCAGCCAAATGATCCAACTGTTATTATTGAGTGATTGCATTTAGATAAAACGCATATGTCGACTTCCGGAGAATTCACGCGCATTCGGACAACGTCACTTCCGACAAGATGTTTTTCTCGCCACAATAAATCTTTCCAATAATAAGAAGTGTATGCTAAAAATAACACATAATTGAATTTTGATCGAAAGTAGTTTATAGATTTCTTAATGTGTTCTTCATCAGCTGTCTGGTAGCCGTGCGCTATTTTATCTTTGTCCAAATAATCCCCTCTTCGTATATGAATGCCAACTACTTGGAGTTTTTCCACAGGTATTTTGGTATGAATTGAAGTAAATGCTATTATGGCATCGTTCAACATTTTTTGACATTTGGATTCAATTTTTTGATTGAATCTGAATTGTTCCTTTATAGCCTGTTCAACGTGATTAAAATACTTCCATGATTGTAACAAGGACATTTGTTTCACATTGCGGTTGGAGGGAATAGTTGCAGCTAATATGTCATACAAACAGGGTTCCATTTCGCCCCAGGTTTGCGCATGTTCGCAAACTGAATTATTGTTTAATTTAAGCGCGAACAAATTGTCGAAGACAGAGGTTATTTCATCATCTTCGTGTATAGTTAACACCATGTCATTGCGTTTTGCTATTCCAAAAAGTGAGGCATATTGAAACATGAGATTGCCTAACCTTCCTGTCCAGTCTGGACATAGGTGCCCTTTTATATGGGGAACAATTTCTGTTTGAGTTGATGATAAGAATACATATAGTCCAAAAATACAGACTGTTACAATAATCGACATGCCTACAAAGAGACTAAAGAAATCAATCATAGACACTTACGGTTAAATTCACCATTTTCTACCTTTGGAAATGCATGTACCAAGTTTTGAAGACATATTTTAAAACGTTTTGAAGGGTCAGTCGTTGACTGTTGCAAAGCAATTGTTTCACACTTCAACTTTTACTCATTTTCTAGTAACCGTCTTAATGCACTGCCCATTCATTAAACTTTACAGATCGAACGTTTTGGCGTTATTTTTGTGTTTTTCCGATAACACAAGGCTGACGTTTTTGCTCCACATCACCCGTTTTATTTTTGAATACCTCAATAGCTTATAAAAGGTCATTACAAATATTTCAGCCGATTTTTGGATCTTTATTCTTACAAGTTGAGACCTCATATAGCGTGCTAAATATAAGGTAAATGTCTGAGACAGTCTTTTCCCGCCATTTAGAAAAAAACAAAAAAATACAAAAAGAGTTAAATAACCTATAAATGTGTTATAGTTAAATGTCTTCCTGAATTTATCCCCCTCTGAATTACAGTGTCAATTTCAAGCTTACGATTTTTTCACCTCGCGTTAAATTACAAATTCAAAATAGGAACTATCAATCAACCAACACTAATATTAAAGCAATTAATTTTAACATTTATTACATTTGCATTCAAGACGGACAATGTTATAAGTCAGAATCACAAGTGAGTTGTGACATTTAATCTTATCATATATAGACAGATGACTTAATGTACCATGAAAAAGATGCATTTCCGTTTGTGTAAGCATTTTGTATCAACGAAACTATACACGATAGTAATTCCGTGACGAATTTTGACATATATTCTCTTTAGGCCATCATATCTTATCTCTTAAATACGTTATGCGAAATAAAAATGATAAAGACATTGCATTTACATTACATAATCTGATTGTTCGGATAACTACAATGTATAAGATGTTTTGTTTAGTTTGAGAGCACCTGGTACGAACCGGAAAAATGAGAACAATATTCTAAAATAATAGAATGCACTTTACTGAATAATGCTATTAAAAATATAAATAAACCAACACCAAATCATTGTATTTAAAAAGCGTTATAAGACAACTGTAAAATGTTTGTGTTCTCATTGGCTAAGAGCATTAACCATCTTCTTTGATAAATCTTCATATTCAATTTGATTTAACACACCACGCTATAAAAAAATTAGATCACTCCGTATAACAACAATTTTACTATGTTAGACAAAAATATTGTTCTCTATTTTGTTGGGGTTAAAGAGGAACGGAAAATCTAAACTAGAGCTTTGATTGCTACTTCAATTGAATATTACGGAAAAATGAGGTCGTCCATTAAAATCCAGACTGAGGCAAACGATAGCTACTTTGAAGGTAGAATGTTTCCCGTAAAAATAATGTTTTGTATTATTAAACATCAAAGTTGGTGACAGACAAAATGTTTTGTTTCAATTATTTTTTTTACATGTGTTATACACACACATTTATTGACCTACAACTTATTCTTAAAACTCTTTTTGAAGCCCATAAAAGAAAGTGATGTTAATAATTGCATAAGTATTTCGAAATATTTTTTTTTCATTTAGTAGTTTTAGCTACACGTATTTTTTTCAAGTAGCTATTTTTTTCAAGGTCCTTTGAAATAAAGTCTAGTTTACTGAGATTTCAAATTAGTTTGGTTCAATTTTTCAGAGCTAAAAATACCTTGAACAAACAAGAGTTTTGCGGGGACTTACTGAAAACCTCCACTTATCTGAGTTGATGACACAACGAGGTCTGACTGTCAATGTTTTGAAGACCATACGATTTGCACGTTTAGCTTCTCTGCTACAAACAAATCATTAAGGAGAAAGCAATATATGAGGTTTCGGTGAAGGGATAATGTTTTCCGCGTGGGAATAAATTTATTCCGTCAAACTGTTACGCTTTAATGAAAAAGTCATTACAATCAAACCCTACGAGAAATAAGATAAAGTAATGCACGTACTAGTTTGTTCGGGTTATAACTGGAAACATACATTATTCAGATATAATTTTAATTATTGCTATTTTGTGCATTTTTCCTTTGATCTCTTTTTGTGATAATTTTCATATCATGCTACTCACTTGAGATGGAAAATTATCGCTAGAAACTAAGCATGCACGTGGTGTTGCTAACGAAATTGACATGAAATTGACATGAAATTGACAACGTCGTCATAGGTAAAATAGCGATAAAAAGATTATAATTGTTCATCTCAACTCGATTGCCGTTCTCGCGTTCGCCGTCCCGGCTCAAGCGAGAAAATCACTCTCGTTTAGATGATCACCGATAACCTATAAATACACGTTCGATAGAAAACATATATTATATTGATTCACTTATAGGGTCTTTGTATCGGAACTAAACACATTTCTGATGTTATTTATGTATTATTGTCATTTTGTTTATTTTCTTTGGTTATCTCTTCTGACATCAGACTCGGACCTCTCTTAAACTGAATTTTAATGTGCGTATTGTTATGTTTACTTTTCTGCATTGGCTAGAGGTATAGGGGGAGGGTTGAGATCTCACAAACATGTTTTAACCCCGCCGCATATTTGTACCTGTCCCAAGTCAGGAGCCTCTGGCCTTTGTTAGTCTTGTATCATTTTAACTTTTAGTTTCTTGTGTACAATTTGGAGATTAGTATGGTGTTCATTATCACTGAACTAGTATATATTTGTCTAAGGGCCAGCTGAAGGAAGCCTCCGAGTGCGAGAATTTCTCGTTGCATTGAAGACCCGTTGGTGAACTTCTGCTGTTGTCTGCTCTATGGTCGGGTTGTTGTCTCTTTGGCACATTCCCCATTTCCATTCTCAATTTTATTATAAGAGACGACCATTTGATATTCTTGGGGGGGGGGGGGATGTTTTGTTTTGGATCGGTTATTTATTTTTGTAAACTAAGACGACAGAGTATTTTTTTTCTGCACTGTTTAAGCAAGATTTTTCATTTTCATTAAAACAAGGGACTGATTATTCATTTTCACAACTATATTTATAATATTTAAAAACATACAATTTTTAAATGAATTTTATTATACATGTTATAAATAATACATGTAACTATTATGTATAATCATTGTCATTAATTACCATTTAATTAGAATTAATCAAAATCCTCCGCAGGAATGAATCTTGCTAACTGCGTATACATGTATTTTATACATACACAGTATTAAAGTTTTGCTGCAACTTGCATTTTTATTAATTATTGCCAAACATATTTCGCCGAGTGGATCGAGGGAAAATTTTTTTTGAAGGATTTTGATGCTGCTGAAGGCCCCAAGAAGCTATAGAACAAATAATGCTAAATCATGCTTTCTGGGTGTTAATCCCAGACCTTTTCTTAATCTGAAAATGCAAGTTCTGCTTTAATCATTTTTTGACAATATTTTGGTCTCAAAGTAAAATGTGTAGATTCAATGTAAGAATTAAGTTTTTACGGACAACATTCAAAAACCAAAATGTAGGATAAAGCAAAAATGTAATTCTCATAGTTAAGTATGTGACTGCTGTTGGTTTTTTTTTAAACTCATGATTAAGTTAATAACAAAATTACTAAATTACAAAAGGAATGCAAAACTTAACAGAATACAGAATGAACAAAAGACAAATAAATAAGAAAAACATTGATCCTGAAAAAACAGGGGCCATGTCCAAGGAGAACAGAACTTGCTTCTTGCAAGAAGCTCTCAGTGAAAACAATTTGATATGAAGACAAGCTTTTGATTTTGAAATTTCCTACATAAGTCTATTTGCCTCAATGAAGTTACTTCCCTGTAATAAAAGTGAGGTAAGTGTTCCTGAGACAATATACCTGAAGTTAAATGAAACCCATTTTCAGACATTTCAAATATATTTGATAATATTTATACTTTTATTGTTAAAAGATTTGGGAAGTGTTTCCCGATTTTATTTTGGAAAAAAGATGAATTTTATGAAGAATCTGATGCCATCTCATACTTTCGATTAGACCTGCTGAGTTATTTATTTTCAATACATTGTAAGTCAGGTTATTTATTTTCAAACTACCACAGAACAAACCATCTATTTTTGTGATTATCAAGGCTGAGTTATTCATTTTCAAAATCCTCCTGCCCTCCCCCCAGAATATCAAATGGTCGTCCCCTAAACAATCCTTTGCGAGCTATATTTTCTTGTGTTACTGCTACGCAATCATATTCTTAACACGTACGACATCTGAACGGATTTTTCTTTCAATGTTTATGCCTGCCTTATAAAGTAAATTGAAACTGATAAAATAGTAACTTTCTTAATAAAAACTGCTGTAACAGATTTAAATAATGCAAGACGTCTGACTCTCTTAAATCGATGTATAAGATTGTAAACCTATGATACTCTAATGTTATGTGAAGGCGATAAAAAAGTTTAAAACACATACCGAACTCAATGGTAATTTAAAAAAGGTGGGGGGATATAACACTAACGAAATAAAAAGCACTCAATCAACTGTCGTGAACAATTTAAAAAAGTGGTCAATGAGAAATATTATTTGACATGTTTTGTGCTTTTTTGTAGCGTTCCGGATGACGGTAAAACAGAATAAACATGATAAAGCTTCTAACGAAAATTTTGGGTTACAAAAAAGGTTTCCATATATTTTTTTCTTCTTCTGTAGATCTCTTGTAAATCATTAAATCATATATATAAAATCTACAAATAACTCCACAAGAATTGCAAACATCTTTTACACAAAACTCATATATCATTTTATATCTATTTATTATGTATAAAGAGTAATCAATAAAATTTCAATTTCCAATTATATTGGTATCCAACTGATGAGTTATGTCCTTTTCAACTGATTTTATAATCTATTATTATGTTGTACTGTTACACCTCTGTTCACGGAAAGGGTTGTGCGCTTGCACACGTGTTCGTGTTCAACATTTTCCGTTATCGATGTGCCGGTCCCAAATCAGGAGCCTGTAGTTCGGTGGTTATCGTTTATTCATGTCTGTGATATTTGTTTTTCGTAAATTGCATTGTTATAAATTAGGTCTTTTGTTTTCGCAATTGAATTGTTTTATGTTTTCTGTCGGGGTCTTTTACAGCCGATTATACTGTATGTTTTTTCTCATTGTTCAATGCCTTAATGTTACCAATTTTTGATTTCACCTCTTTACTTGAACTTTGGTGAATAATTGTCTTGTTTTCAATCATACCATAATACCTTTTTTGAAAATGACCACCATATCACATATCGTAAATCAGCAATCTTACTTGATTACATATATATATATTTTATTCTATTTTTGACGTTGAAGGGCGACTGCAATTATAAAACAAGGCTTCGACTTTTAATTCAAAAATTACTTTAACAAACAGAAATTCTTCCTGTACTGCCTAAATTATTCGAGTATTCGAGATTACTTAGATCATTTACGAGTAACTAAGATAGGTCGTCTCTTTGCCAAGATAATGCCTTTCGCTTGTGCATGTATTTATTCTATCATACTGTAATTTCATTAAACCCTAAGAGAAAATGACAAAACCCGGAAGACGCATATCATATTTCCTTGGCTAAAAATTCAACCATCCATCATAGTGCATTATAACTACTAAGAGAAACTTCTTTTATAAGAATTTTATACGAATTCAAAATTAGCACGTTCGATAGAAGATTATTTATAGACAAACCTTTGATAAGTACTTTACTTATTGTTCTGCTACGAAGTTGAGAGCTCCCATGAGGACCGTTCATTCAATCTTAATAATTATCTTTTACATTGTAATAAAATACACTTTAAAATGATAAAATATTAACTTGTAAACTAACTTACCGTGGACTATTTCGTGAGATTTGAACAATGCAAGAAAAATAATCGTGAGATGTCCAAATCAATCTTAAAGAAATACGTAAATAAATAATGTTATAGAACATGACAACATGTAAACCCCATTTATTTACGTAGTTCTTTTGCCGAATGTTCTTGGTATGTTTGTCCTGTTCACCTGTCACGTAGTGTTGTCATTTTGCGGTTTTATAACATTTTCAACAGGAGGTTTGGCTAGCCATAAACCCAGGCACTATACTTTTCTTAAAGCGTCATGTAGCAAGTAAAAATCTCTCTCTCTCTCTCTCTCTCTCTCTCTCTCTCTCTCTCTCAGAGTGAAATAAACACGTCATATTCGAAATGATGATTTAAGTAGGTTGTAGAACAAATTCAACTGACATTAATTGCATAGGTTTTGACTTTCAGATGAATAAGAGGGTACAATGTTCATGAACAGGCATTTTGATTTCCAACATATCACCTGTGACAACCTCAAAATCATGTAGTAGAAGTAAACTATGAAAACATACTAAACTGTGAGTTTTTTTTAAGGGTATCATTAACTAAATTCATGCTGTTATCGCTGTGCATTATATCTGTCTATTCCAAACAGTCAAATTGAGGGAAAATCGACATTGGTCATTATTTCCAATCATTCAAAGTATTTTGAATCATATTCACACACTAATGATATTGTGAGCAAATTTCTCCTTCATTTTCGCTTATCAGTACTTTAGTACTATAGATTAGGCTACAGTTTTACTGAAAACACTACGGTGGTTCATATAATTTATTGGATTGCTGAACATTTGAATTTTCGTGGATATTTGATATCGTGGTTTTGCCAATCTATGTATACAACACCTATTGAAAATATGTTATTCGTTGAACATCTGAATTCGTGGTTCTTCTGTACCCACGAAACCCACGAAAATTGCTATCCAACGAATAATAATGAATCAACAGATTTCAAACAGGTATTGTAGTATGACGTCATTATCACGCTTTGTATGCAAAGCCGTTTTCTAATGAGCACAAAATATTTTGACACATGCGCACAAACTTTCTGTTCATATTCTCGTTACTTTAATTGTTATCCTAATTAAATAAACACATTTTATGCAGCTTACATAAGCTTTCATCACATATTGTTTATCAAACAACATACCTTTACACTGCTGTTAGTTTTTAAATTTATGAAATATGAAAATTTAAATTACATACTTAAAGGGGAGGAAACGGGAACAGCCAATAATTGTTTTAGGTCTTTATGTATGCTTGAACCCCAAACCATACTGTATTGGTCCTACTAGAATCGAAATAATAGCCTTATGTCATGCTGTATGCTCATTTAATTATGGGTAGGCATTATATTTGGCCATCTTTTACACCTCACTAACGCTGAAGGCGAAATATGGACAAACATAATGCCTACCTGTGTTAAAATGAGCATAGATAAGTCCGTTTGTTTTCTCGTTTGAATTGTTTGACATTGTCATATCGGGGCCTTTTATAGTTGACTAAGCGGTATGGGCTTTAATCATTGTTGAAGCCGTACGGTGACTTATAGGTGTTAATGTCTGTGTCAATTTGGTCTCATGTGGACAGTTGTCTCATTAGCAATCATACCACATGTTCTTTTTTATATACAGCATGACAAGAAGGAATTATTTCTTAACCATCTCCTTCATAAAGGTAAAAACTGGCCCTCTCTATGTCGCACAAGAGAACATAGATCTATAAATAATCATAACTATATATTAAACAGGAAACTTTATTTTATCAAAAAACATAAGTGAAATTGCAAAATCATTTGATATTGCTCATAACAATCAATTAAGGTAATGATTGATTGAATTAGTGAGTATCACTTCGTTTACGTCTAGTGACAAATCCTTCATTTATAATTAATACTATACACTTTGTGTCAAAAACATGCATTTCGAACTGAAAACCAACATACGTAATCGGATATCACATTAAAACAAAACGAGTAGAAGTTAGTGTACTATCCCTTAAACTAGTAATTGAAACCTCCTCGTGTTCGTGCTTATAATCCACAAAGACAACGCGTATAGACTGTGCATACAGCAGATACGTAGACTTGTCTTAAATCGTATATCACGAATAAGACAACCCGTTACACCCCTGCAATGCTACTTAGTTAACGAATATAATTTTGACCGTTTAATCTTCATCTTAAAATAACGGGACAACCTTTTTTCTGTAACACTGTTCATACTAGATAATGCATGGGTTTACCTCACTTTAGGATATTTGCTACTCTTGTTTCCGACTTATTGTCAGATATTCGGAATCTATGTTGTATTATTAAAATTTTTGCCCCCTATTTATCTTTTCACAATTTTATAAAATATTAATGGAAAGGCAACCTTTTTAAATTTTATAAAATCCTTGGTATTTTTTCTTTGTTTTTGAAGAAAGAAAAAAGGGGATGACTTTAAATTAATAAAAATCTAAGGATAATCATTACTCGCCATATTATCAATTGATTAAATTTAAAAAAAAACAAAAACAAAAACCACGGACCTCTAATTTTTTCTGCTTTTTAAGTTCTGTGATTTATATACTATACTATCAATTTATATATAAATAGTCTTCTAAAAAGCTGGTTAGTTTGAAACAGAGTAAATAAGAAAACCCAAACCCATTTTGGAGTTTAATCGAGTTGTAAACGTGATCAACATATTATATGGTATTTAAAAACATCTGAATAATTGATTGAAAATTGATTGCTGATATTGGTTTGCATTTTCAAGTGTGACTGTGTTATACACATATTTTTAAAGCCAAGTACTAGAATGCTGATTAAATAATGCTGTCAATCAAAAGATGCATGAATTATAATATATAATTATGATAATAAGTTAATATATATACTGGTATATATATATATATTATATCTGATCATTTGAAAACAAAATTAAACAGCCTCAGGTTTTCGTGTAGGATGGACCTTTATTTATCTCTCTGCCTCAGGTTTTTGGAGAAGATGGACCTATGTTTAGTTCTCATTTGGGTTTACATGGTGTCAAACGTATTATCAGAAAGACTGAACATAACTGGTGGTTCCTTTCGGAAAGACAGTTACATGAATTCTAATCCGTTGATAGTACTTGACAATCTCGGACCAAGACAGTGTATAAGACAATGTATGCTTTATAATGGCTGCTATGGTGTTAATTTTTTGAGATACAACTTAAATTGTGAGCTGATAACTCTCCAAAATTTTAATTATCCACTATCTTTCACAGGGCATATATTTTTTACAGAGATGACCGACTGGACACAGGTAAGGACCTATTTTTTATATGTCTTTTATAAAAGAGAGAAGGTTTGGTATCATTAACGTTTTATCCCGCTGCAAATGTTTGCACCTGTCCTAAGTCAGGAATCTGATGAACAGTAGTGGTCGTTTGTTTATGTAATTTATAAGTGTTTATCGTTTCTCGTTTTTTTATATAGATTAAACAGTTGTTTTTGCCGTTGGAATGGTTTAACACTAGTAATTTTGGGGCCATTTATAGCTTGTTGTTCGGTGTGAGCCAAAGCTCCGTGTTGAAGGCCGTACCTTGAACTATAATGGTTTACTTTTATAAATTGTTATTTGGATGGAGAGTTGTCTCATTGGCACCCATACCACATATTCCTATATTTACTTATTGTGTTCACGTTATTCGATGTTTCTAGCTACATTTTCGAATATCGGAAGCTTTGAAAATAAGAGAGGTATTGTTAAATTCTCATATATTTGTTACTGATATTTCATTTGTCATACTATGAAAATATAAGTGTTAAAAGTCTATATTAGATTTTATTTCCATTAATGCTTACGAATTTGCAAATCATTAACATTTTATTTAACATAACATGTTGCTGAAGATATGGTCTGAAATGTTTTCCGATACAGTTTTGAAAATAGTTAATTACATGTTGTGTTTCGTTGTTGCTTTTTTTGTGGTATCGAAGAACATATCAAAACAAATGACTAAATTTTATTCTTTAGATGATGCGCAGTTTTTCTCGAAACAGAATGTTTGGTTTGGTTGAGCATGTCCTTCTTAAACATTACATGTCATATATCATTTGTCAAAACTAAACTATTGATATGTTGAGCAATAAGTTTTATTTGTTCAAAGGTTAAAAAAAGTTAAAATCACAAAAATACCGAACGCCGAGGCAGTCATTACAAAAAGTCCCTAAGTTCAAAAATCAAATTGAAAATCATAATACCAAATAAATGGTTAACAACTATCATCTTTCTGACTTGATGAACATTTCTTATTTCGAAAATGGTGGTTTAAACCTGATGTTATAGCTAGCAAAATTATATATTAGTTTTTATGTGACGTTTTAATTTTGTTTGCAATTACATTGTATGTTTTTTTTTTTACATAAAGATCGAATGTCCCTGTGATACTTGTTTGTTTTGTCTCTCTTTACATGCTTTAAGGTGGTAGACCTTGGTTCAGGGAGATAACTCTTTAAATCAGTTATGTGTTTGTTAAAGTCAAGTTCATCAATGTATTTTAAGCATTTACCTGAAACATATTGAAAATAATCTATGTAACCTAGAAGCTTAGAACATATTTATGAAAATGGCTGACACAAACGTACTGATGATTTTAAGAGTTATTTTCCTTAACCTAGGTCTACCTTCTTAATAGAGCCGTAAACGTTTGAATTTTAACAGATGACAGGGGTCATGACATTTTTCGAATAACCATGGCTTCACAAAAATTCAGTGGAAAATGGGTCACCCTCTCTTAAAGAAGCTGTTTGCATAATTTTGTTTTACGTCTTTGGTCTCATTTGATCGTGCATATGCCGTCCAGAAGACTTTTATCAGAGCGTCACTGGTTAGGCTTTTGTGAACAAAATGCCCGTCTGGCGTATTAAATTTTAAACCTGTCACCTTTTGTTAGCTATTGTTCGTGTGTTTCTCTGTCCTATATGTTTTCTCATTTATTTTTATTTTATTCCTATCATGTAACATGTGTAATGTTGTCATTTAGATGTTATATTTTACATTGTCATTAAAGCGGGAGATTTGGCATGCCACAAAACCAGGTTCTACCCACAATTTCTATTTTTATTTTTTTTATTAAGATGTCCTGTCCGGAAAATTGCCATTGTTATATTATGGTTCGTGTGTGTTACATTTTAATGATGTGTTTTTTTGTGTCGTAGTTCTCCTCTTATATTTGATGTGTTTTCATCAGTCTTAGTTTGTAACCCGGATTTTTTTTTTCTCAATCGATTTATGAATTTCGAACAGCGGTATACTACTGTTTCCTTTATTTATCATAGTCCATTACATCTATTGTTCTGTATGGTAATGAATTGTATTTCCCAAGTAATTGCATGTAATGCGTAAAAACAAGTAGCAATCTTTGAATTACATGTTATTGTAATTTGATGCATTACTGTAGCAAATTTTTTTTTAATTTCGTGCATTATTTTGCATTACATTCATTAACATTTTCAAATTCAATATATAAATAACAATTTGTTGGCGATTTAAGTTAAACAAAAATTTAGATTCTTTGATCAACATACATGTATGACAGGGCTCTGAACTAACACATCCCGTCATTGTGTTATTGTGCTATGGTACATTATTTGTATTTTTGTCTTTTATTTTTGCTTATTTGCTTTGTCTATGTGCCTTTTTGTGTTTCCTTGTTTCATATGACGGGGATTTTAACTTATACATCCCGTCATTGTGTTATTGTGCTATGGTTAAGTTTTGTATTCTTGTCTTTCACTGTTGCCAATATGCCTCTGGCCTTTGTTAGTCTTGTATTTTTTAAATTTTAGTTTCTTGTGTACAATTTGGAGTTTAGTATGGCGTTCATTATCACTGAACTAATATATATTTGTTAAGGGGCCAGCTGACGGACGCCTCCGGTGTGCGGGAATTTCTCGTTTTATTGAAGACCTGTTGGTGACCTTCTGCTGTTGTCTGCTCTATGGTCGGGTTGTTGTTTCTTTGGCACAATCCTCATTTCCATTCTAAATTTAATCACTTGGTCTATAATAAACAATAACTTCTAATATGTGTCAGGCTCTTTCTTTTCAAATACTAGTAGTTTACTATAATTATAGATTATCGTTGATCATCTCAACGAGATTGGTTTTCTCGCTAAAAAATGCACGGCGTAAGCGTGAAAAGAAATCGAGTTTGGATGACTGCTGATAATCTATCTATCGCTATTTTACGTATGACGACGCTGTCAATTTCATGTCAATTTCCTTAGCAATGACACTTGCCACCTTAGTTTCTAGCGATAATTTTCCATCTCAAGCGAGTAGCATGATATGAAAAATTATTACAAAAAATATCTAAAGAAAAATGCACAAAATAGCGGTAATGTAACATAGATTTAAACAACTACTAAAATAATATCAGGTTCTCCTCATAGAGAATGAATTAACAAAAGGTAATAGGTAACAGGTTATTGACATATACTGTAATAAGATCTTTCAAATCAATGATATGTTTTAAACCGGAACAGTAGTATAAGCCATTGCACCGTAATGATGTCATCGTTTTGATTTTGTGAAATATTAGCTACTACATGTACTCATTTGATTAAGGTTTTGTCAATTTATTTGAAATCTCTGTTGCACTTTCAAGTATACTTATAACAATACCTTGCAGAGTTGATTAATTAAACCTTAGCTTTAAAAGCCTTTGATAAGAACTTTGGGCCTATTAGTTATGCCTAATAAGTTTGCTAGGTAAACGTCCACAAAACATCATCAACTGAAGAAATCAATATGAATGTCAAAGTTGAATATGCAGTAAGATAGTCGTAAAATCAAACAAAAAGGAAGTTGTAAATCGCATCGACCTGAACAATTTCGTGACAAGGTAAAAATTTAATACAAAGACTTAAATACATCAGCACTTCAACAGTACAAAGAATTCGAACAAACCATAATCAAGCAGCTATCTATTCGACTAATTATGACAGTATTTCTTGGATAAATGCAAGTTATATGAAAATGAGAACATGTGATATGATTAC
This sequence comes from Mytilus galloprovincialis, assembly GCA_037788925.1. Classification (NCBI taxonomy): domain Eukaryota; kingdom Metazoa; phylum Mollusca; class Bivalvia; order Mytilida; family Mytilidae; genus Mytilus; species Mytilus galloprovincialis. The sequence goes on from CM075339.1 coordinate 35,830,979, forward strand.
TTATCGCTATTTTACGAAATTTTCTTTTGATCTTACCAACTGATAAGTTTCTTTCTCAGCACTGTCGAGTAATATGAAAAGTGACGCTAAAAACTAAGGGCGCACGTGAACTAACAACGTTGTCATAGGTAAAACAGCGATAACCAGATTGTCATTGGTTATCTCATCTTAATTTTTTTTTCAACTTTCGCCGTACCAGCTGAAGCAAAAAAAAAACAAAAAAAAATAGAATTGCCATTGCAAGCAATAGCGGATGTCACCCTGGTCCGCCAATTGCCACTAAACAGCAGTCATTTCTAATTTTCCATCAGTGAATGACAATAGATATTTCGGTTAGTTTTCATAGTGTTAGGTTCGATTTTCAATTTTGTACTTTTCGCTGTTTCCATGATACGGTGGCCTTTTTGAAAATTCTAAAGTCAAATGCTACATCTATGAATGGTGTGTAACATTTTTGTTAAGTTTCATGAAGTTTTGAACATTTTGATATTTTTGCCGTGTTTCCATGGAAGCAGCCGCCATTTTGAAAATTCCAAAGTCATACTGCTGCTTCATATTGTGCTCCCCATAATATTATACCATCACATAACATTTAATGGCTGTAAAATTAATTAAACACTAATGTTCTAGAATGTTCAATCACGTTTTCAGATTTTTGCTGTTTCCATGGCAATGGCAGCCATGTTTTTGATTCTAAAGTCAGGTGCACAACTACACATAGTGATCAACATTATGTTATAGTTTTATCAAGATTGGTCCATTCAATTCCGAGAACTAAGGTTGACAAAAAAGTGTGGAATAAGAATTAAAAAAAAAAGAATCGAACAATAACAATATGTCACTCGACCTCCGTCAGGGTGACATACTAATCTTGTTGAGATGACAACCGATAATCTATAACAAGAGTACACACGCTTAAATGTCTCGCCTTCTATACTAATCATTGATATTATGTTGATAGTCCTAAGTATAAAGCTAAGCTTTATTACAACTGTCACATAAACTTAACATTAACCAAGATAACTAAACAAAGACCAATGAACCTTGAAAATGAGGTCAAGGTCAGATGAACCATGCCAGGCAGACATGTACAGCTAACAATGCTTCTATACAACATATATAGTTGACCCATTACTTATAGTTTAAGAAAAATAGCCCAAAACACAAAAACTTAACACTGTGCAATGAACCGTGAAAATGAGGTCAAGGTCAAATAAAACCTGGGCGACTGACATAAAGATCATAAAATATTTCCATATATATACACCAAATATAGTTGACCTATGGCATATAGTATTAGATAAAAAGACCAAAACTCAAAAACTTAACTTTGACCACTGAACCATGAAAATGAGGTCAAGGTCAGATGACACCTGTCAGCTAGATATGTACACCTTACAATCATTCCATACACCAAATATGGTAGACCTATTGCATATAGTATAAGAAAAACAGACCAAAACACAAAAACTTAACTATAACCACTGAACCATGAAAATGAGGTCAAGGTCAGATGACACCTGCCAGTTGGACATGTACACCTTACAGCCCTTCCATACACCGAATATACAAGACCTATTGCTTATAGTATCTGAGATATGGACTTGACCACCAAAACTTAACCTTGTTCACTGATCCATGAAATGAGGTCGAGGTCAAGTGAAAACTGTCTGACGGGCATGAGGACCTTGCAAGGTACGCACATACCAAATATAGTTATCCAACTACTTATAATAAGAGAGAATTTAACATTACAAAAAATCTTAACTTTTTTTTCAAGTAGTCACTGAACCATGAAAATGAGGTCAAGGACATTGGACATGTGACTGACGGAAAGTTCGTAACATGAGGCATCTATATACAAAGTATGAAGCGTCCAGGTCTTCTACCTTCTAAAATATTAAGCTTTTAAGAAGTTAGCTAACGCCGCCGCCGGATCACTATCCCAATGTCGAGCTTTCTGCAACAAAAGTTGCAGGCTCGACAAAAATGAGACATTCAGAAGACAAAGACCAAATATCGCAAATGAAACACTATCATAGGTCACCGCACGGTATTCAGCAACCAGAAAAACCAAAACCATCTACTAGTTTACACAAGTTCCTAAAAATGATAAATCTAAAATGATTAGAACTACTAAGATCAATCAGAACTTTATCAATTTTCTAATGACTTATAATCTTGACCGTGTGTACTATAAATATATACGTATCGACGGGAAGAAGAATTGAACGTGTTAATAGGGAGAATAATTTAAAAGATTGAAGGTAGATGTACCCTTGTTTTGCGCCAGATGCACATTTCGACAATTTATGTGTTGCTCGAAATTGAAAATATCACACTCACATTAAAGAACTAATAAAAAAGAAAAAAGACAAAAATATGAAATTAAAACCTGAAAAGAAAAAAGAGATAAACAAAATGGAGATCAATACCTTAATGGGTTTCGGCTTTCATTTCATTGAATAAAAGAATATTTGTTTATTCATCCAGGTACCACAGTTACGTCATAGTCTATCATTTACTGTTGTTACCTATTCTCAGTCAATTCTAAATAAAAAATTATCGATACTTATCATTTTAAAAGAATTTCGATCAAATTGCTTCTAGGGACCATCTCGAATACGTAGCTATGTGAGAGATATTATTGTAGGCATCGCTGAGACTTAATGATAAATACAATAATACAAAGATTCTTCTTTGATTTATTTTTTTTTTAATTTCCTTGTTGTTAAATCTTGTAATGTCTTAAAACAACAGCGTTACTCTTTTATATGATTCACGTACTAAATAAAAAATGCAAATAAGAACAGATGAAATCCAAAATGGAGAAAAGAACTATTTGTTTTTTCTTTGAGAAATAAGCATAGCTTTTCTTTTATCTCCTTTGATAAACTAAATCAAAACAACGTTTTCAAATAAAACCATTGGAAAAAAAAAAACCAAAACTGTTCGTATATTGAATATATAAAATCAAATAAGTTTTCATTATCTTATTTCAGGATAAAAATGTCTGCTGGCCAAATCCATGCACTGGTGAAACAAAATGTGAAGCAGCTAATTACAACCAGTACATATGTGTCACATACGGTATGTAAAATAAAAAACAAAACCGATGAATTTCCCGTAATTTACCATATATTTGTTAAAAATTAGTTTATTTGGCAAAGTATTACGAGGTTGTTAACTTATAGATTGTTACATTTTCCAAAAATGTGACCAATAATTTTCTTTGACGGTTGTTTGAGGATATTAATAACAATTAACGAAATACAAAGTATCTTGTTAACGTTAAACAGTATATTTTTTTAGAGATATAAATAAACCTAAAAATAGATATCGCATGTTTTTGTATTTCTTTAAATGCAGTAGAACATAAAATATAATTTCATATAGTGTGCTATATGCCTAAAACAAAAGAATTGGCGTAACATTTACTGTTTTCAGATAATGGTTTAACGCATATATAAAGTAGTTAGATTGATCGGTAAAATTTTTGCAAAACTGTATCCGAGTGGATTATTCAATTTTCCATACTGTATATATTTGGCTCATTGTTGAAGACAGTACATCCATTTTCTTCGTTTTATATTTTGAATTTTCTAATTAGTTGAAAAGTAGAATTACCAATTCAGAAAAAAATCAGATTTGAAATACATTTGTCCTTTGAACATGTTGAATCAATTTATTTCATTTAATGGACATTTTATGAAAAGGTGCATCTAAAATTGACGAAAGAACTTTATGCAAGTATTACTTCTTTGTACATACCCAATCTTAAAAACTGGGAGTTCCAGATTGTATTACTAACAGAGTACGGCGAACTTCGTTAAGCTTCGGATCTTTACTAAACCAAAATATCTTTTTCGTATTTCATAACCTAGCATTATTTTGAATAGTAACTGCCTGTACCAAGTCAGGAATATGACAGTTTTTGTCCATTCGTTTTTGATGCATTTTGTTATTTGATTTTGCCATGTGATTATGGACTTTCCCAATTGATCTTCCTCTAAGTTCAGTATTTTTGTGATTTTACTTTATACTGGATGTTATGCCAAATATTTATAGTTTTAGTAATTACTTTTAAAAGTGTTGTTTTATTTATAGATACGCCATGCAGCATTCACCCATGTTATAATAGCGGTACCTGTCGTAACCACCTAAATACGTACTCGTGTATTTGTCCAGCTGGATACTCCGGATCGGTTTGTCAATGTTAGTTCGTTAAAAGTCTGTCCTAAATTGTAATGATTGTATCAATTGCTCACACATGTTTGTCAATATGACGAAATTCTATGCAACTGTCATACAAGTGAGAGTTTTGCGAGCTCTAAAACCATTTTTAGAAAGTAAAATCACCAGAACACAAAACTTAAACGAAAATTAAAAAAAGGATGGTTTATGAATAAATAGCAAAAGCAAAAGCCCAAACCCATCAAACGAATCGACAACAACGGTACACGCCTGTACTGATTTAGAAAAACCGTGGATTAAACTCATCATTTTTTACATTAGGAAATGCCGATACCAACTCAGGAACGGAATGTGACAGTTTTTCCTTCCATTCGTTTTGGTGTGTAACCTTACAATTAACTAGAACAAATCCGCGAAATGGCGGAGAAATAGAGCGTTAACTTTGTAAACTGTAAAAAATCTATAACTGAAGAATTTCAGGAGAGGTATCAAAAGGTACTTGGACATTTCTTTTGCCCTTTCTTTTTTTTCCAAATACCGATTTTTATTCCTTCTGTTTTTCTATACATATTTTTTGGGGCTAGCTTAAGGACACCTACGGGTGCGGGAATTCTCGCTACATTGAAGACCCATTGGTGGTCTTCGGCTGTTGTCTTCTCTGTGGTCGGGTTGTTGTCGCTTTGACACATTCCCCATTTCCTTTCCCAATTTTATAAGTGACCGGATAAATTTTTGTAAAAGATTTTATGTCTGGAGTATTTCAGAAAAGGTATCAAAAGATACCTTGGGACATAACAATTGGGTTTTTAGCCCGGCTCCTCATTTTTTTCCAATTTTTTTTTTTTTTTTTTTTTTTTATTGATTTCAATTTTTTTTTCTATTAACATAATAGATAACGTTAGCGTTAATATGTAAATTATGAACGTTCATTACTATAAATAAAGTCTAGTCTGACTAAAAATTTCGTCCAATGACGTTAAACATATCCTGACGCATTTTTTTCGTTTTTCTCCCAAAAATACCCAAACTGAATAATCATAAGAATGGATGACAAATGCAACTATACATGTTCAGGAACAGAATTATACGCTGGACACCAAAATAATTTCAGGACTAAACACATTTATGGAGTGTATTGGTCACTAAAGTAGAAATATAGCCCGTTAACAAGTTTTTCTCGATTAAAATAGACAGATTCACTTCAAATCGATTGAACCCAATGAATCGCATTGAATCAATAAGTTTTATTTAAAACAACAACAAAGGTAGTTTAGTTTAAATTGATCTTAAGTGAATCTTTTTAACAAAACATATTAACAATGATCGATCTTAACCAGTACGATTGAATCAAAATTAATGCGTGTGCAAAAATGGCGAACAAATTACACAATGAACGACCAACATAAAAGGGCTGAAAATTAACGAAAACTTTTCGAACATCCGTATCATCATTTGAACTTGTAATTTATGAGAAACAGCAACTGCATTCAATTTGATTATTTTTGAAAAAGCGTGTGATCAACACATTAAGGAAGTTCGCTGCTCAGTTACAAAATAAATAGCTTTTCATAAAACTAGTATGTATTGATAGGGAATAAATTGAGGAATCAAAAAAGCAAAAAATAATATAGGGGCCATCTGCTTGTTTTCGAGATATTAGCCATTTGAATTTTGGCGGGAAAATGTTCTCTCTTGGTTTTTCATAGCTTTATCATTGACCAGTTAAAGTTCTCTAATACTATTAAAAAATAAATAAAATTTGATAAAACTTTTACAAATGACTTATAATTATACATGTAAAAGACTTATGAAAAGAAAAATGGTGGTTCATTGGGAAATTTGTTTAAGGCATTCAAATGGATAAAACCAGACGATTCCAAAAATCTGACAAAAATTCCAAAACATGACAAGTAGACATCCTTAAGTGAATCTTTTTAACAAAACATATTAACAATGATCGATCTAAACTAGTACGATTGAATCAAAATTAATGTGTGTGCAAAAATGGCGAACAAATTACACAATGAATGACCAACATAAAAGGGCTGAAAATTAACGAAAACTTTACGAACATCCGTATCATTATTTGAACTTGTAATTTATGAGAAACAACAACTGCATTGATTATTTTTGAAAAAGCGTGTGATCAACACATTAAGGCAGTTCGCTGCTCAGTTACAATATAAATAGCTTTCCATAAAGCTAGAATATATTGATAGGGGATTAATTAAGGAATAAAAAAACACATAAAAAATAGGGGTCAATGTTATCGAGATATTAGACATTAATATTTTGGCTGGAAAATGTTCTCTCTTGATTTTTCATTATTTTATCATTGCCCAGTTAACATGGTTAAAGTTATCAAAAAAATAGATAAGATTTTATAAGACTTTTATAAATGGCTAACATTCATACATTTAAAAGATTTATAAAAAGAAAAATGGAAGTCCATGGGCAAATTGTTTAAGGCATTGAAATAGATAAAACCAGAGGTTTTCGAAAATCTGATCAAAATTCCAAAATATGGCAAGCAAACATCCTTAATTTAACTCATTGTTTACAGTTTAACCATTATTTAAGTCATATCGATTGCGTTTTTAATTAAAGTGTGAACGCAGTGGTTCGGATTAATGTCCCCTTAGGAAACACAGTAAACCAGTATTGATTGATTGTTGGTTGCTTAACGTTCAGTGGCAAATATTTCATCCATGGTCAGGACAAAAGTTAACCAATGAATAGTCGTCCATTTGAAAATTAATACATTAAAAAATAAAACAAAACAAATACCGAACCCCAAGAACAAGTCAAAACGATAACTACAGTACCAAATGGCGAAATTAAAGGAAGAAACACTTCAAACGAATGGAAAATTCTCATTTTCCAGATTTTGTACAAACATATTCTTACATAGCAAATGGTGGTTAAACCAGATTGTATATCGTTCTCAAACTCTCAATGGTATACTAGTCGCACAAAATTCCATTGAGTTGACAACAATGTGCAAACAAAAACCAATGAAAGTCATTACTCAGTAGATTAATTAAATGAATAACAAAATAGTTTTTTTCATACAAATTACAACTGGATTGAAGTTATAAAATTTTGGTCTTTGCTCAGAGCACAAAAATCATGCTCGAAACATGAAATACAATATTTTAATTGGTTGATTTTGGAGTTTAAGTACAAACAAACTGACTCAAAAGTTTTATGACCACAAGGCCTGGTGGTTTATATAATATATAAAGGAATTTCATGCGACTGGCATACAAGTGAGAGGTTTAGCTACCTATAAAATCACGTTCAATCCACCATATGCATTTTCTACATAATAAAATGCCTATACCTATTCAGACATAGGCCTGTTGTTATCCATTCTTTTGACGTGTTTGAGCTTTTAAATTTGCCATTTGTTTATGGACTTTCCATTTTGAATTTTCCTCGGAGTTCAGTATTTTAGTGATTTAACTTTTTACATGGTGAAGTAAATGCATACATGTTATAAACAGGACTTTACAACACTAGACCAGACGACTTGTGTGTGTCTAATACAGACAACAGTAGTATATTTATTTCTGAAATTCACCAATCGATGGAGAACGATCCAAATCCGGGTTACAAACTAAAACTAAGGGCAACACATCAAATATGAAAGTAGAACTACGACACAACTGAAACACAACACTAAAATGTAACACACACAGAAACGAACTATAATATAACAATGGTCATTTGCATGACTTGGTACAGGACATTTTAAGAGACATATGGTGTGGTGAACCAGGTTTTGTGGCTAGATAAACCTCCTGCTTTTATGGCAAATATATACAGTTGATTTTCGTTTAAATGATGTCAGTTCATTTTTAATTTGTTTAAGTATGTGCATTACTACTTCCTTTTATCTACTTCCTGTTTAGATACACCATGCTCATATAAATACTGTAACTGGGGATATTGTGTTGTATCCGGGTCAAGTGCCTATTGTTCTTGTTATTATGGTTATAATGGAGATAGTTGTCAGTGTAAGTATATAATTACATAATTTAATTTTGGATGTAATGCGTTTTCTGATTGACTGACGTTGTATCTTGATCAAGTGCCTACTGTTCCTGTTATGATGGTTACAATAGAGATAGTTGTCAGTGTAAGTATATAATTATATAATTTGATTTTTGATGTAACGCATCTTCTGATTGGCTGACGTTGTTTTGTTTATCAGCTCATAGACATAATTTATTTATGCGACCGCGACGTCATCAACATTTTTTCATGGTTTAGTCCGGTTTAAAATGGAATTTAAAATGAAATTATAAGGAATAAATGTAATATTTGTATTGTCTATAAAAATAGAACGTACAAAATGAGGTATGCACTGAAAAACCTGCGTAGCATGTATATCAATTATATTGTCATTTTATGAATTTACTGATCCAAAGTATGAATTATTCGAAATACTAAGGATTTTCTCATCCCAGGAATAGATTACCATAGCCGTATTGTGCACAACCTTTTTGACTTTTGGATCATCAATGCTTTTCTACTTTCTTTGTGAATATTGAAATTTTTATTCGGAAGAGACAACTATAGGGCTTACGCGGATAAATTATTCATCATATTGCTGACCATATAATTGTGCCATTTTCTTTATGAAATAAAGATAATTTAGTATTTGAATTTATGGTCTTTTTTTACCATGCAAAAGGAACAAATCGAACTAGAATCGGATTGAGAACGGGATAATCGGAACATATTCGGCTATCTGAACAATATCTAATTTAAGTCGTGATAAAATAAATGCTGTCCTGATTCGCCGGATTTTGATCAGACTTTTGACAAACTTTAATTAGCATTGGATCTATCAAGGACGGCAGTAAAAATCGTGAATGTGTAACTCCGGCTTAATAGAACTCTTTTTTGGGGATAAAAAAATTAAACTGCTTACTCAGAATTTTACCTTACATTTAGCATGGGCATTATTTGGGTCTCAAATCAAGAGAAAAAAATCTAGAATCTGCTTAAATTTGGGTAATAACCTTTAAATGAGATATTGAAGTCTGCTATTAAATGAAAAGTAGGTGATATCTGTATCGTAGGAAAAAGCACAAGGAGTCCGCAAATCTGACAAAAATTTTAAACCTCACCTGAGTACATACATTTATCTTACCTCCTATACATTTCTAGGAATATGATTGATTAAAAGCGTCCGCGTGGAGACCGTATATATTTTATATTAGGTTAGTAGGGAGGCGGGGCTTATTTCATACACCCGTTATTAGTGGTGTTACGTCCCTTTATAAGAACAAAACGCTACTGAGGATTTCTTTTTAAGGTTTTAACAGACGTAGACATTAATGATTAAGATTGAAATAAATTCATACAAATTTATACCTAACAAATTGTTATTGTTGGCATTTGTTTTTGTTGGATCAATGGCAGTAGTTTGTAAATGCTTACATTACTGAAGACTTGCTTATTTTGATAGGTCACTAGTCTAAATTTCACACGTTAATATAGTCAGTAAGATAAATTCGTTACATAGTGTACTAGTGACGTAATACGGTATATATGATTTGCTTTTCACAATGATGTCATCGGTCAGTGATATAATTTGTTCCGTTTAATCTAAGTGACGACTATCCTTAGAAATAGAAAAATTGCGCAACTTTGTCAAAAAATCTAAAATATCAGTATGGTTTATTTTTGATCCAGGTTTAACCTCTGCTGAAATTTCTGTTTCTACATCGATATATCATCGTCTAAGATTCAATTAACGGATCTTTAGTCAATTCACTGATTTATCACAGTTAAATGCTGATTATGTGGCTAAATTGTCATCAACATCGTCTGTTTCAGTTATTTGCACACTCGGGTTTTTTTTATTTTAACTGTTGCGCTAAATTAGCTAACGGTATTTCATCATTCGAGTTTTCAGACTCATCTACATTTGACGGGGCTTTAAAGGGAAATTCCGCATTACGGAAGCATTTATTAATTTTTGTGGATCTGATTTGGTTCCTCGACTTCTTACTCCCTTGAATGGCTTCTAAAACGATTATGTCTTTGCAACGTCACTGAATTGCTGCTGTGAATTTGTGGCGGTAAATGTTTGATTGTTTGCTTTCTATACATTATAAAGGCACGTATCAGGTGGATGTTGTTTAGAAGTCGTATTTGCGGGAAAGAACTTTAATTCTAACTACGATGGGGAAGTATCATTGTCAAGAAAGATAATAATTTTCTTAGATTTATTCCGCATATCCTTTGCCTATTCAGTGAAAAATGTGTTATTCATCTAGAACTTATTGTGAGCCTTCCAAGTCACAAAAAGCGATTCAACATCGTAGTTTTGAAAACATCTTAGTTTATTTGCGTTTCCAATGGTTGTATGAAGACAATAGAAGAGCGTTACGTCAATAAATATCGCATAATAAAATTAACTGTTAACAAAAGGCTTTTCTACTTCAGGAATAGATTACCTTAGCTGTATTTGGAAAATTATTTAGGAATTTTTGGTCCTCAATGCTCTTCAACTTTGTACTTTATTTGGCCTTTTAAAAACATTTTGATTCGAGCGTCACTGATGAGTCTTTTGTAGACGAAACGCGCGTCTGGCGTAAGTGTAAAATTTTAGTCTTGGTATCTATGATGAGTTTATTTACTTGTTTTCTACTGAAGGACATAACCAGTAAACATTCTATATAAATGTACGTGTAACATCTTCTTTATCTCTTGTAGACTCCTACACTTATATTAATGAAGACAAAGTTATTATGAGTCCAAATTACCCTTCAAACTATTACGACAACGCTGTCATAAGTTGGAGCCACAGAACTGATGAAGGCAGACGATTTGTTATATTAGCTATTGTAATCGACCTTGAAGAAACTTTCGATTGGTTAAAGGTATTGTTAAATAAGCTTAAAGAGTTGATTATACAGAATATATATATATGTAGTTGATCAAGAAATATCAAATTAATCTGCACAAGTTTGAGAAGATGATTTGAACTGATGTCTACGAAGAATCAAATACAAGCAAACTACAGATTTGTTGAAAATATTATCAAAAACATAAAAAAAACATCGTTAAAAAGGAAACTCCCAAATAATTCTCTACTACAAGAGAGACAGTTTTATTTATAACCTTTTCTATAGTAGGATACACATCTGCTGTGTATGATCAATTATGACTTCCCTCAATTTAGAATTATGCTGATTTTTTTAATCATTTGACTTAGGTAGATAAAAAGAGGCGTACATCCTCATATAATAAACTAATATTCCTTAGAGTTTGAAATACACATCTCTCCATTATATTATTATTCGTAACTTGGAGGACCATTTTAATAGGAATAATTCTGAAATAGGCTTACTTTGACCGCCAGCAAAATATGTCAAAGTCTGCACTAAACTATGTGCAGGTCTTTCGTGCATTCAAACGTTAAATAAATGATGATTAATCTTGGTTGAAACCTTAGGAGTTGCATGATTACAAACAACTGATAACGTGTTGTCCATGTCCGTCATGCCACGCGGCCTTAAAACTATTCTTTAAATATTTTCTTACGGTCAAATGTCTTCAGGTTTACCACAATTGGATCTTCAGATATGAAATGAAATTATCATTCTTTAAAGGGGTCCCATCAAAAGAGATGTAGAACACGTACAATAAATGTAACTTGATTTAATATTTTTTTCAGGTATATCACCGTCCAGACAAGAAAACTTCGTTAGCAAGCTGGACTGGGACCCTTTATTCTCAAATTGTTTATTCTCATGATAATTATGTATATATAGAATTTACGTCAGATGGCAGTACATCATCCATCGGATTTCAAATTATAGTTAGCCCTGAATAGATGATATCAATGAGAAAAACTTTTTAACATCTCAACAGACTCCCTTAAAACTGTCATAAAATGCATGGCTATAGACCTCCAGAATTGTGCTTCTAACTTAATTTGAAGCGAAACGAAAAGTCTTTAAAAACGTTTTTGAATCTTATCAGAGATTAGAAGATATGATATAAAAATGAACACACATATATCGTTACATATGTAAAGTTTTGGTTTAGTCGTTTTTTCAGACACATAATGTTTTGTCCAACGTATATGGATATATAACTATATAGACAATAATAGTGCATGGACTTGACATAGCAAAGATATAAGGATGAGGCTTAGAAACGAGGAAATTCGAGGCTCTGCCGTTACGGGCCGAATCCTTATAACGTTGATATGTCAAGTCAATGCACTATTATTGTCTTATATTACAATTAAAAAAAACCATTTCAATTGCTGTTTAAATGTGATTATGTTATTATCTTATTCAAATATTGTGAAACTGTCCCTTTTATAAAAAAAGACCTCATATCATGCAGGCGGAGAAATATACAACACGATGAAATGTTCATTACTTGTTGAAACCTACAATCGATGATGAACGAATTTGTTTGCGAATGAACTACAATATCAACAATAAGCATTAAACATAATGATTTATAGTTTGCAAACCAAAAATATTAACAAGTGAAATATGTTTTCCTTCTAAAAATTGCAAAAGAAATAATTTTGAGTCGTCGTTTACATTGGAAACAGGAATAGGTTGAATAGGTTGTATGAATAATAAATTATAATTTCGGCAATTTATGTTTAGATATTCATGAGGAAAAGCGATATCAGGTCAGTGACTGTATATGACATAGAAATATATGGTCAGCGCATTTTGACTGCTCAAATTGAACGAGTGCAGTATAAACATATTTATACTGCAACTAGCTATCAACGTATACATTTAAGTTGCAGTATAAAACAATATTAGGTTAATGTATGAAGAATATACACTTTTTGGTATTCGGCTTTTAACTTTTGAAGGGCAAGGTTTCTCATGTTCATACAATTTTTTTTCTGACATTAATCTATATAGCTAATATTGTATATATGTATGAACAATAATCAAATAATAATCAATGTATGGTGAACGCAAATCATACATGATGGTTAAACTTGTTATACGTGCAGTACCCCCTGAGTCTGTTTGACTTGTGTCCAACTAATCATATAATCACAAATATTTTTTTTTAAACAAGATAATCAAAAATTCAGTCCTAAATTATCAAATAATCAAATAGTCATAAAAATTCGGTCTGTTAATCAAATAATAATTATAAAAACGGCCCCGTAATCACATAATAAAAAATTCCATGTGAAGGCATACATGTATGTACATTGATAATGTACAAGAGATACGAAAACATGCTAAATCATGATGATACTCAATTTTGAAAAAAAGTGTAGCTATAGAGAATAATGATATTTTCATTTTTAATACCGACTTTATTGGCAAGAATATCCAGCGAGCCCGCTAGTGCAATTTGATATTCGAGCTGATAAATTCAGTATAAAAAATAAAATGCAATTATCTATCGGCAATAAAAATATGAAATCAAATGAAATAGTTGATAATAGAAAATAAAAGGATATGGAGTAAATGTACATGGGACTGAATCGCACACAGTACATAACAAAAATATAAAAATTACCAATGGACAGGGCTTGTATTCCTGTTCTTAAACCTATTTGTTCGCGTGTTAACGTCGTGATAGTTTTTCGGTTATATGACTGAAGTTGCGTGCACTTCATTGATAAATTGACGCGGATGGATATGGACACATGACATTGCTGCTCTGATACACAAAGCCATTGCCTATTTTTTTTGAAAATCAAGTCCTGTCCATGATCTTCAAAATATCAGACAGTAAGATCAAAGAAAAAATGTACAAATTACAGAAGCAGTCAAAAACTAAAATATATTGTCTTATAAAATAAACTCAAAACTTATAGTAACTGATTTTTTTGTACGCCAGACCCATGTTTCATCTACATAAGACTCATCAGTGACTCTCAAATACAAAAAGTAATTTAGGCCTAATAAATTAAAAAGTTAAAGAGCATTGCGACCTAACATAAGTACAACACACCAAGGGATGCAGCAAAGCAAGGACGAAAAACAATTCTCCAAAACACGACCCAAAAACAAGAGACTGGTCAATTCGAACCCAGGCAAATACCATGAATGAAATGAAGTGCTCTGCATGGAAAAGTGAGTAGTTTCTGCACGACCAGTGACACTGTCTGTGCTACTTAATGCAAGTGAAAGGTTATGTTAAAATGTTGCGTTCAGTTAAACGAAAATGTTGCATTCGGTTATGTGACAATCGAACAAGAGAGGATGGGATTGTGACTAAGACAAGTGGAACATATTAGTGGTTATCTGTTAAGCTATGGCCACACCTTACCGGATAGCATGAACGGATGACTAACGGATGAAACAAAAGTCTTCCGTTGACAAAATTGTTATCTGTTGGGTGTCCGTTGAATTACTGACCAAATGCCGGGGTAAAACGGACTCGCAACGTCCGTTCAAAGTTTTGAACATGCTCTAAATATTTCACCAGACAGAACGGACAATGACAGATAAAACGGAGGCTGAATGGGCATTAGACGGAAATGAACGGACATCTAACGGATAAGAACGGACGTCTAACGGACATGAACGGACTGTTCGCGCTTTCCGTTAAGGTGTGACCGGGTCTTACATACATTTAAATCAACAGTTAAACCAACAAATGATCTAGCCTCTTGATGTTAAAAAAAAAGAATACTTTTAGAGTTTGACCCTGTATGTGAAACACATATATGGATAAGGGAAATAAGCATTTATTTACCTCATTGTATTTTATTTAAAACGCATACATTGTACTTGAAAATTAAATGATTTCGAAATATAGGGGAAATTGGCATAAATCTGTTTGTATTCAATATAAAACGAACAAAGTAGCAACATACTTACTTAATTTTAGACGTAACGATTATTTACTTTTGATTGCAACTTATAATGTACGAGAGACAACTCGAATTTAAATTGTCAAACTGAATCATATATTCGGAACAGGCAATTAATTAATATATATAATATAACATGTATAAATAATCAATCGAAAAAGCAATTTTTGTAAAACATACGTAATGCATTTTAATGAAAGCTGGATGTTCTTTGAATTTGATACTAATGTGTATACAGCTTACAAAAACTCTAAAAAAAAAAAAAAAATACGTGTAACAATTAATGTCTGTGATGAGGAGTAGAAACACTCTCAAAATTATCTTCCTCAAGTAGAATCATATTCAAAACAGTGTAGCTGTGGCCATTGATTGACAACCTTAAATTATCCCATTGACTGGGGCAGATTTTGTGAACGTTTGTCTGTAACGACAACTGCTCACTACTTACTTATCATAGAATTTAAACTGTGGGGTCACCAAAGGTTCTTTACGCCTTTAATATTAAAAAAGTTCGAAAAATTAATCAGGAAAAACTTCATCTTTTGATTTATATTATTGATATAAATCAAAACATCGTGTTATTCCTGATTAGTTTTTCTAATTTCTTTATTTAGATGTTGAGAACCTTTTGTGACCCCACAGTTTAAGTGCCTTTAACAAGTACATTGTGAGTAGCGGTTGTTACAGACAAACGTTCACTGTTTTGAATATGATTCTATTCACCTATTTTACTGTGTAGGGTGAATCACAATCGGAACTACTCGACCTTTCTGGTTGCACGAAGAAATGAATAAGTTATTGTATGGCATAGCGAGAATGACCGAATAGTTACAATTGAGATGAATCAAGTACGCAGCCACGTCCAGTAAATAAGGAGAAGTTAAATCCGTTGCCTTGTGTAAAGAGACTGTCACGCTCGCTGCACGTTTAGACCCTTGTAACAACCGTATGAGGGGTCTGTAGGTGGCCCGTTGCAATGTTTAACTTATTTCCCTAATAATATACCCATGGCAGTAAAAATTTCTCCGTCGGTCTCTATTACCAATTATATTTGTAGTTAATTTGTTCTTGTCCTGAAAATGCATGCACTATTTGCCACTGGATGTTGACCATACAACAATCAATCATCAGCCATTTATTGAAACTTTTTATATATTTTACTTTACTTTATTATAGTCGTTCAATCTTTTAAAAATAAATTTGTGTATTTACAATATCCTTTTTTTTTTAATTCAGTCTATGCTTTCTATTCGTACAAACTTCATCAAAGTTGGGAATATATTTTATTAAAAAATGAGAAAAAAATGGATTGCAATGCTTTATTAGAAACATTATGGTATTTATGACATTGTCTAACGGAGATTTATCTACAAAATGATTTGTACGCAATAGTGTTTACAGTATAACAAAATAAACAAAGAACTAGGCCATGAGCGCATGCATGATACACCCGTCGCTTTTTCAGGGAATAAAGATTCATATCTCCATAATGTCATATCAGAAATCTATATATATATATATATATATATATATATATATATATATATATATATATATATATATATATATATATATATATATAAAATAAAGGGAGGTTATTGTCCATTCGTTTTTGATGCTTTTTGTTATTTGATTTTACCATGTGATTATAGACTTTAAGAATTGAATTTCCTCTGAGTTCAGTATTTTTGTGATTTTACTTTTTAATAGATACAAATAAAGTCACGAAAGTTTCATAAAAACTGACCAAAGTAGTTCATTTTGTAGTTATGAGTTTTTGTCCGAAAATTTGAATATATCGTTTTTTTAGGAATAAACTCGGAAACGGAAAATTTAAAATTTACAAAAATTGAAAGGGAGCTTCTGAAAATAGAGAAAAACAATTCACCAAAATTTCGCGAGAACTGTTCAAAGCATTTTTTAGTTATTGACCGAAAACTGAAAAATCCTCCTTTTTAATAAATAAAACTCCAAAAGTCCGAAACGTTAAATAAAAAAATAAAAAAAAATATGAAGGGCTCACTGTTATATTCCTATTTTGGGTGTTCTGGTTATCAGGACTGCCTCACACAATTTATCTATTATATCGGAAAAGGTAGAACATGTTTTACCTTTTCACATGACGTTGAGTTTTCGTCTGCCAATGTAATGCAATGGTCCTCATGTAATGAAAATTTATTTGAAGAACAGTTTACTCGTCTCTCCTTACTTGTGCTTACCATAGTCCCCCAGCCAAGTACACGATATGGTGGAGGATTTTAAAACATGATAAAGTAGTTTACAGACATTGTTACGGTTCCATGAAATATTGAGGAGAAATCCGTTTGGTGTATAAATTGGTGAGGACTGCCTCGCCACTTCTAGTTTTGAATATCAAGTTAGAGAAATATAAAAATCCGTTTGGTGAGGACTGCCTCGCCGTAATTCTTGGATCATTATTTGTATAAAACAGTGTGAATATCAATATACCATACATAAAGGTAGGATAACATAGTATTGATGAAGGTTGTCTCGCCAAACAGGCAGATGTGAAATGAATATAAGTTTTACAGTCCCTTTAAACAGTAATTTCGATGACGATTCTTCCGTTTTGAATGATAGTTTTATTGAGGAAAACGAATTTCCAGACCTTGATCAATCAGAGTCCTCTATATATTATTTTATCTATGTCCTTTAAATTTATAAAGTGGATATTCTCATTTATCAAAAAATCAAAATAAACTTTTCTATTATTATGGTTTCTATTTCAATATAAAAAGAAATGAATTTCATCTTCAATTCGTTTATAACGAAAAGATTAAAGTGTTCGGAACAGCGAAATTAAATGCTATCATTCATGACTAGGAGCAAATTATTAATATTTACATTCTCCTAACAGTTTCACATCTGCTAATGTTGGGGACTGAATATTTAAGGACTCATAAAGTGTTGTTAGACTTCAGTGATTTTTCTTATGGTGTAAAGAACATACATGTCCAGACTTCAAAGAAAATTGTTATTGAGCCAAACACTGAGCTTTTAACATATGTACCAGGTTACCCCCGTATAAGCGTGAAATATTACGGGAACAATTGGACGATTTACTACGACAAGGTATCATTACACCCGTTAGTGAATCAGAGAATTTGCTAATCACCAGCCCGGTCGTTTTAGAAACAAGGCGCAGTGCAAATGCCGATAAAAATGAATCTCAAAATTTTAAGTTTTGCTGCAATTTTCGTCATTTGAACGCTCAAACAGAGAATTTTAAGTACGTGATTCCAAATTTGCAAGAATTAACTGAATCTCTGTCCTATTTGGTACTAAATTTTATAACATCAATTGATCTCTCCAGTGGATTTTTCCAAATGGAAATATCACCCGATTCAACTCGTTACACGGCATTTAACACGTGTTTCGGCACATACAAATTTCAAAGATTACCGATGGGTCTAAAAACTGCCCCAAATACTTTTCAGCTATCAATGGACATGGTGATCCATGGTTTGAAATTTAGGACATGCCTGTGTTACTTGGATGACGTTCTGCTCTGCTCGGATACATTTGAGAAACACTTAAACGACTTGAACGAGATTTTCGAAAGATTTCGACCAGCAGAGTTAGTTATAAGCAAAAATGACAAACTATAGACTTCAAACACATAGAAAGAAGATACAATGACGGAGAGAAAAATAACGCAGTCATCATAAAAGACTACATAACATTTTTAAGAGAGAGTAACATGAACACCATCCTGCTCCATACGTAATACCCAGCATGTCGCTCATCGACAGAACAAATTTTTGACGTCATCATTGAGGAAAATGTGATCATAAGATTAATATTCAACTGTCGTCATACAACATGTACAAAGATGTAATACTGTAATTTCCCTAATTTAGCCAATCCAATTCATTGCTTAGATAGTTTCATTCAAATTGGGTCTAATAAGGTAAATTATCATCTCCGTTAATGACAAATCAGTTGTATGTGATAGTTATGTTCGCCTGGAACGTTAGTCTCCGTTTTGACCTGATTATAAGATAGTTCCTTGAAAGGGTGGATCAAAGATAAGAGTCCATCCAAAACTAATTATTTTTTTCGATTCATCGTCCCTGTCATTGATAATGCTTGAGGATTCAATACTTTGTTTGTACTTTTATTTTTCACTTTAAATTTTAACAGATAAGAGCTCATTTAGTAAAGGAGTAGGTTCAGTAAGACCCCTTTTGGCCCCAAAATATACTAATTTTTCAAAATTGTTATAATGTAAAGCTATTCATTGGAAAGTATAATACTTCTGCTACATAAATATGGGCTGTTTTTAAAAATGAAATGCACATATATCGGGTACTAGCATCATTAAGTCATGCTAAATTACTGAAATCTTCACAATTTTAGCATTTGAGTTAGATTCTAGACGTCATCATTGGTAATGGAAGTGGCCGCATTCGTGGTCATTATTGATATTTAAATGTAAGTTGTATTTGATGATAATACATAACATATATATGCGGCCACTTTCATTTTTGTCAAAAACCATCTGAAACATATGAACATTTTATGGTGTATTTGATAGATTTTTTATATTTAAGTTTCCATATGAGCATCTGAAAGGACTAAATCAGTTTAAATACTTCACACAAACTAATTGAATCGAACTAAGGTGTTTAAAAAGTAATGAAGTCAGTGGTTGATTAAATAATTTAATTATGTAATTACAAAGTCAACAAAGATTCTAAAGTTCAAATTTTCGAATGATCACAGACGGTCTTTAAGTTGAATTGTTCAAATGTTCAATAACTCGTCACACGGACACGTGATGGTATAGTGGTATAACTGTTCAGTCCTGATGAAGTACATTTGGATATTAAGCGCATGAGTTCCAGCCTACCCACGAGGGGGGAACCTTGGCGGAATCTCCTGTTGGAATCTCTTGTGCCGTCTATCCCCGGTTCGAGTTCAAAGCTGGATCTAATATAGTTCAAAAGGGTCATCAATCAGCTTTCAACAATGGCCATAAGTGTCAACAGTTTATAAAGTAGTCTAGCTATTAAATAATACATGTACTAAGTTGGTCAGTTGTCAATGTTATTAACATCTTCACAATTATATAAAGTTAGCAGAATACATGTACGATAAAGATCTGGCTGCAGGGTATCTGTTATATATTATTCGTGCACATTGTTGTGTCTATAAGATAAATATTGTCATCTGCTAGTAAATCCGGTCATCAACGATGTAAAGTTTACAATATAGTCCCATAACGAAGTCGTTGACACATCTAGCTCTCGGTACATCCTTCGCAAGAGATTGATAATATCGGTCTTCAGTTAAGTTTCGTCCTCGATCAATGTTGCAAAGGAAGACATCTCCTCGGGAGCATCTGTTCCAAACAATTGCGTTGACACCATTTTGTAACATTTGCTTAATATGTCATTAAAACCAGAACTCACAACTTTCTTTTTGGCTAACCAAGATATATGTTTATCTCTCAGCGTCAGGTTTCGAGAAAGATGGATCTATATTTATCTCTCTGTTGGTTTAACATGGTGTCCAACGTAATATCTGAAAGATTAAACATTACAGGTGGTTCTTTTCAGAAAGACAAATACATGGATTAAAGTCCTCTGATAATTTTTGACAAAGTCTGACCAAAACAGTGTATTGAAAATTGCATGCTTCATAATGGTTGCAATGCTGATAATTTTAAAAGAAATGACTTGCATTGTGAGCTGCTAATTCTCCGAAATTTTAATGCCCAACTTTTAGACGTAACAGGAAGATATTTTACAGAGATTACCGAATGGACACAGGTAAAGCAATATTTGTGAATATTGTATATGCCTTATGGTGTTAATATCATTCGGGGTTTCGAGTAACATTTCAAAATCTTGAGAGCTTTGAAATTCCTTTTGTTTCTATCTCTTGTGCAAAATATTACATTTGTCACACTCAGGAAATATGAATACTAAAGAGTCGATAATTGAACTGTTTAACAAATTTTAACAATTGTCAAAGCATCAATGAGTTTTTCAGCGTAACAAGTTGCCGTAGAGTATCACGATACAAATAGAGTCAATTCTTGAACTGTTTAATAAATTTTAACGATTGTCAAAGTATCAACAATTTTTTCAGCGTAACAAGTTGCCGTAGAGTATCACGATACAAAATTGCAAATTTACATGTTGCTTTCTGCTTTTTTTTTAATTTGCATCGCAGAACAAATCACAGTAAACCAATAAGGGATAGGCAACCCTTTGACTAAAATATATATTTGGCTCGTTAAAATTGTCATTAAATTTTGGCAATATATTTACTTTGACCTATGATTAGAAATATAAAATGTTTACATTTTTTTTAACTATTCAAGAGTTGGTATTGCTTTGTTTTATAAAAAAGAATGACCAACGTCGATAAAAGTATCTTGTCTTATGAAGAGGTAAATCCTACTTTGTAAAGCATAACACTGATCCACACAAATAATTTTCTGAAACAGACATTATCAAGTTGCTTGATTTCTTGAATGACAACATATCTGTTACGTTTGGAGACCGTTTTTAACAGACTGTCGACATTCCAATGGGAAGCAACTGTGCCCCTCTGCTAAACGACTTGTTTTTGTATTATAATGAGGTCAACTTCGTACAGGAACTTTTTCGGATGAAAAATTAGAAGTGAGCAATATCCTTAAACTTTACTTGTCGCTTTAAAGATGATTAAATAACTCAAAATTTGGTGACTATGTTGGAAGCATCTATCCAATCAAACTATAGATAAATAATACAATAGATACAGTTAAGTCTGCCTCATATCTTGACTTACAACTTTGTCAACTTATTGTATAGGTCGTTCTTATGTTGTACTATTATACCACTGTCACAGGTTAGGGGATGGTTGGGATCCTGCTAACATGTTTAACCCCGCCAAATTCTGTATGTATGTGCCTGTCCCAAGTCAGGAGCCTGTAATTAATTGTTTTTTTGTCGTTTGTTTATGTGCTACATATTTGTTTTTCAGTTTTTTTTAGTACATAAATTAGGTCGTTCATTTTCTCGTTTGAATTGTTAACATTGTCAATTCGGGGCCTTTTATAGCTGACTATGCGCTATTGGCTTTGTTCACTGTTCAAGGTCGGACGGCGACCTATATTTGTTAATTTCTATGTCATTTTAGTCTCTTGTGGAGAGTTGTCTATTGGCAAGCATATCGCACCTCCTTTTTTATAATAACATTGATGGTTCCACCTAAGGCTCATTTCGACATTTATTGTCTGTACTGCTCGAAGCCAAACTATTTGGAAGTCGAAAACCTTACACAAACGCTGAAAGAGCTGATAGAAAAGAAATAGAGTGAAGTCAAATACATACAAGAATTTTGAGCTATGCATGGGGAGGATCAATTCTTGAATTGATATCGAAATTTCATTACACCAATTTTGAATAAAACCATATCCATGTATGCATGTTTGTACCACAGTTTTACATGACGTAGACAAATTCCAAGAATTCAACTTATTTCGAAAGGTGATTACAGAAAGTTTATTTAAAAAAAAACATGCAGCATGTACCACAGTCATGTTATAAAAAAAACACCAAAGTATAAGGGGTATCCACATATGTGACCAATAAAGTACATATACAGCACAAACACAAAAGAAGAACGCTTTTATTGCTGTTCTTTATATCCCATTCGAATACGCATTGAGGTGACAGCTATTTGTCAGTGTTAGAGCTTCACTGTTACTTTGAGATATAGTGCAGCAATAAACAAGGAAGCTATTAAATCAAGAGTGCCAAATGATGAAGTTGAAATCATGTCTTCGTAAATTTTACGGACGCCATCACGAGTTGGTTGACTGTTATGAAATAACCGTTTCACAAATGATATCGGATATGTTCCTTACGTCGTAACTACAATCTCCTTGCCTTTCATAAATGTGACCTTCCGAATTAGACTATTTACCGGATTTGTTATCTCATAAGCAACACGACGGGTGCCACATGTGGTGCAGGATTTGCTTACCCTTCCGGAGCACCTGAGATCACCTCTGGTTTTTGGTTGGGTTCGTGTTGTTTATTCTTTAGTTTTCTGTGTTGTGTCGTGTGTGCTATTGTTTGTCTGTTTGTCTTTTTCATTTTTTGCCATGGCGTTGTCAGTTTATTTTCTATTTATGAGTTTGACTGTCCCTCTGGTATCTTTCGTCCCCCTTTTATTAATCAAGTTGTTGTAAAGGATATTTTAAACAAAGGTTACAAACTGTTAAAAGAGTTTACAAGTCAAAATGGTCACACTCCATCGAACAAAATCGCTAGAAGGTTTTTTCTATTTTAGTATTCTGGAAAATGCAAAACATATAAAAGGTGGCACACAATGTGAGTTGCACATTTTCATTGCAACTACAAAACAAACAAGATAATTTAAAATTCCCTGTGAAATAATGTAGGATTATCATAACTTAATAATTTTACAAACTGACTTCCCTTTATTTATAATAATGTTGAAAAAGTTTTATCATTTTGCAAAGTAAAAATATGTTTACATCACAAATAATAAACCAATATTTTTTTAGAATTTGAAATGCATATATCTCAATGATATTATTAATCGTAACTTGGAGGAGCATTTTGATTGAAAGGATTCGGAAATAGGCTTATGTTTACCGTCTGCAAGATATGTCAAAAGTGTACAAAAAAAACTATGTGTAGGTCTTTCATGTATTCGAACATAAAAGAAATCCTGATTAATCTTGGTCGAAACCTTAGGAGTTGCATGATTACACACAATTCGCCGTTTCAGAATCTAATGCATTTTGGATAATATTTTTGAAAGTGTACACCACTGAAAATGTCCTGATTGGTTAAAAAAACACCTAAACAATGGAAATGCAACCAATGACGTGACGTTATTTTAATTTTTAGGAACGAACAATAAAATTACTCATACTCATTTAGATTCTGCGACGGCCAACACGTGTTGTCCGTTCCTGTCATGCCACGCGGCCTGAAAGCTATTTTTTTACAAAATTTCTTAAGTACAAATGTCTCAAGGTTTTCTATGATTTGGTCTCAACATCTGCAATGAAATCAACATTCGGTAAAAGAGTCCTATTAAAAGGGATAAATAACAAAAAAGAGGTAACTTATTTTCATATTGAATATCCACTGGATTTCAAATTGTGGTATCAACTGAATAGAATAGACGCTATGAATAATAAAACGTTTTATAACTAAACAGACGCCCTTACAACTGTCATAAAATGTAGGGCTGTAAACCTCCGGGATTTTGCTTCCTACTTAATTTGGAGCGAAACAAAAAGTCTTTAAAAACATTTTTGAATTCTATCACAGATAAAACATATAATATAAAAATGAACACAAATATATCGTTAAATATGTAAAGTTTAAGGTAAGTTTTTTTTTCATAGTTACAGTGAAACCTGTATAAACCGAACCTCTTCGGGACTTAAGATTTTGTTCGGTTTTGACCGATGTTCGGCTTTATCCAGTTCACAACGGATGCAATTTGATATGAGGGTGCTTAAGAACATGTTTGGATTAGACAGGTTTTCTGTTTATGCAGGATACGGTTTAGTCAGGTTTCACTGTACATGATTTTTTTGTCCAACTTATAAAACGTTTATAAACATACATATGTATACTGCAATTACCTAACAATGTTTACATTTATATTGCAGTATAAAAACAATATATGGTTAATGTATGAAAATATAAACTTTTTGATATTCTGCACAAAACTAGCTAAGGGCAAGGTTTCTCATCCTCATACAAAACGGGTGTTGCTAAACGGCGGAAACGGAAACGGAACGGAATACGGAACGGAAAACGGAAACTGAAAGAATTGACATTTTTCTTTTTGGTTATTTCATCTACACAGGCACGTTTTATAAAGTATAACACATGTTTACAAGAATGAAAAACAGAGGAAACAATTTTAAAATAAATGATTTTAGAGCATAAAGTATTGAAATAATTAGCAGGACGTATCATGATGAGACTATGTTTTTGAAATACAAGATCCCAGGCTAAATTGTGCGATTTAGTAATCTGTTCGACTTTTCATTTGAAAAAAAGTTTAATAAATCTCAATAAGATGGTAACTCAACAGCACAAAAATAAATCTGCATATGGCCTAAAAAGATGGACATTGGCCTCGATTATATAGATATGTTGTGAAGTAATACATATGGGGGAAATGCTTTCCATCGATTTTTTCTTTTGTTTCATTTCAATTGTCTTGAATTTTGATGTGGTGTATCTTGTTGCGTTGTTCTGCATAAGTGATTTTCGTTGTAACTTTTCGTGTATAATGGAAAGAGAACTAAAAAAAATATTATGGAACAATGATGTACGGACAAAAACCGATAAGGAAATGCGGGAACTAGAATATAATCTTTATTTTTATGTAGAAAATAATTAAATTGACAAAATCACTCATTATACAAACCTTTCTCACCCGATTACCGATTATAATACTGAAATACGTTGTTCGTATTAACGTCGGAAAAGCAGTTATGCAGATCCTAGAATTTAATACTAATAAGTACTAATTGATTTTAAACAAGAGGCGGGAAATTAATAGCCTACATGGATATACGATTTGCACAGTTTCCTTACCATGAAAGTCGTAGTCATGTCCTAGTCCTTTTAAAATCAAATTGTCCACACTCAGTCGGCTCCAAATATCGATCATACCGCTTAATTCTTCTCTGAAAAATCAGTCCCTCTCAAGAAGCCGTGATTTTACTTCTTCATTTTTACAATAGAAAATAGTGTCACTCATTCAGTATGAAAGATATGCAAAAGTTACCACAGGGACATTCACACTCACAAGTCGAAAATAAACTGACAACGCATGACTAAAAACATAAAAAAAAAACCAAAAGACTAAAAAACAAATGGACAAACAGACAAACAGGTAAACAATAGTACACAAAACACAACATACAAACTAAAGGTGATGACAGCACAAAGTTGCAACTGCGATATTTACGAAAAGCATTGTTGATGTTATAATAATCCAACCGGTTACGCATTATGTTGTGGCATATTATATGTTAGAGCATTTTAGAGAGAATGTATAGCGCAAATGTACACTCGTCTGCTGTTGTCCATTCATCATGTATTCAGCTGGTATTGAAGATTGTTGTAAATTTAGTGCATAATGATAAAATGTTTAGCATTTTCTATTTGTATATATTCTATGGCTTATTTCTTTATACTTTTGATACATTGAGTCCATATTCTATTTGTTTTCTCGCCCAACTTAATTTCTTATGTCTTTTCATTTTGAATTTAACGGATTATTTAGTGGTACTTATTTAGTTGTTGTCTTCTTACATAATGTAATTATATAAATGGAATTGTTAATTCAGTGTTTCTGCTCTGCCATGATCTTTTTCTGCTGGTTTTAGTCTTAAGTGGTGGTATACTTTGATATTTCATTTTTCTAATCTGACCTAGCCCTACCAAGTGAGTTTTTCGCGTCACTTGACGTCCGTCTTCCGTTTTTGTTTTTGTTAACTTTTCTAAAAATCTTCTCAGAAACTACTTAGCCAAATGTTACTAAGCACATGCCTTAAAGGAAGTCGTTTGACAGTTTTAGTTAAACTTGGCAAGAATTATTTTTGGTGTATCTAGTTTAAAAAGTGGGCTGGAGAACCCTGCCTGCCGACAGGGCTGCATTAAAACATAGGAATGAAATGCAAGTTCTGTATATTGAAAACCTCTATGAATAGCGAAAACCTGGTGCGAAAAACATGTTTAGAAGTTAAAGTTGAGCTCTACCTAATGTCTATTCGCGTAAAAACGGTCAAATGATTTCTAATAGGAGTTATCGCCCTTATATGATGCATTTTACCACTTTCCATGTTTGCCTAGTATAGTATAGAAACATAGAAAAATAGTTAAAAACTATTAATTGCAAAAGTTATCAGCAACACAAGATTTACAAGGGGATCAAAATGTCCGGCGAAATCGTTAATCAACTCGCTATTAGAATCTTCGCTTTTAATGATTCTACCAATCTTTAGTGTTGTTGCCAAATATCTTGAAAACTATAACCGATAGCTAGAAACTATTGAAACAAAAATGGTCAGCAAGACAAGATCTACAAACAACTTAATATTTCGGTTATAGCAAGTAGACTTTTAAAGTAATGATTGACATTAAATGACGGACGACCTTTCATCCTCTCTTGTGTTTTGGGTAAAAACTAAAGAATATGTATAGAGATTTTTATCATGAACCTAGTTGAATGGCACGTGCTATTTCTAGCATCTTGTTTTTTGTCTATCAATGTTTTTTGTCTAAAACTGTTTGCTATTTTCATTGATATCTAACTCCTATTCTATTATCACATACTTGTTGTGTGATTTCATTTATACTTCATTATTAATTGGATGGGGAGTTGTCTCATTGGCACTCATGCCACATCTTTCTATATCTATTCAGTCGTTCTTTTATTTTCGAAATTCTTTCCATTCCCCCCTTATATTCCGTCTATATAAATATATTTCTTTCCGTTTCCGTTTCCGTTCCGTTTTCGTTTCCGCCGTTCAGCAACACCCCATATAACAAATATATTTTTCTGACATTGATCTAGTATTGTACATATGTATGAATAATAATCAATGTATGGTGAACTCAAATCATACACGATGGTCAAACTTGTTTTACAGGCAACACCCCTTGAGTCTGTTTGACTTGTGTCTTATTCAATTTTCATTGAGCAAAACAGATATGATGAGATTAAGAAAATAATTTTAATAATAAGGATTTGAACATTGAGAAAAAAGGCGTATGCATGTTAACTTGTCGTGTTTGAGTGTCTTTGATTAGGTTTAACTCAGTAAAGCATTTCGGACGCTCCTTTTTTAAATGTTATTTCAATTTTTTAGCATTGGGCTGCTGTTGCACTGTAAATCACCTAAAAGTAGTTGGTGCTTTAATACCATCATTATTTATTACATAGTATTACCATTTGTTTTTCAAATTGCCGGTCAATAGATATTGAAATCAGTAAGAAATTAAGGTTCCAGCTACCTCACCCCTCTAATTTATTTGGCTAGTTATTTAAGGTCCTTTTGGTCATATAGATTCTATCGTTTTCGGATATTTATAAAAAAAAAAAACTTGGCTTTCATTTTTCCGGATTTAAAAGTTCCCGATGACACTAAATATGCAAAGCACTTCAAACATACAATAGTTTATTCATGTTTTTTTTTTATTAAGAAAAGTACCAATTTATTATAACTATTTCATGTTTGTCCCAGATTACAAAAAATGGGAAAAAACAGGCCACTTAGGTACTAACAATTGAAGAGTGTGGGGATCACGGCTGATTTAAAGTACATCTTTTCTTGCTGATAAATTTTGCAGTGTAAAGACTGCAAACAGTGTAATATTCGTGATTTAGGAACAAACAAAACTCTAATAAGGGTTCAACTGACGATTTCTTTCATGTAGCTAGTGTCATTCTTAGATCAGGTCATTTTGATCAATTTCGCCATTTTATGTTCTCTATAGATAATATAATGTTCAAGCTTTTTGGCAAAAATAAAAAAAAAAACAAATCTTAAAAACCTAGCATGCGTCGACTGCCAAGATCATCAACAGGCATTACTTCCTACCATGCATCGGCCACCAATGTCATCAAAGGGCACTACCTTCTAGCAAACATCGTCTACTAATTTCATCAAAGGTCATTATTACCTATCATTCTTAACTTGTCCGCCAAGTTCATCAAAATAGATTAACTCCTGCCATGCAATGTCCGCCAATGTCATCAAAGGGTATATAATTATTACCTATCATACTTCATCCGCCAATTTCATCACATGGCATTAACTCCTATTAAGCCTCGTCCGCCAATTTCATCAAAGGGCATTAACTCCTATTAAGCGTCGTCCGCAAATTTCATCATAGGGCATTAGCTCCTATTAAGCGTCGTCCGCCAATTTCTTCACAGGGCATTTACTACTATTAAGCGTCGTCTACCAATTTCACCAAAGGTAATTAACGCCTACCATGCGTCGTCAGCAAATTTATGTTCAAACGAATAATAGGAAGACCTTTATATTTGGAAATTTGGCTTTTCTATTTCTATTCGTATCACAATTTGCAAATTAATCGACAATTCATGCATGTACCCTGTGTTCTATTCTAAGTTAATAGTTGGTCCTCTTGGACAGCAAACCGTATCATCGGACACATTTTCTATACTAGATATCCAAGAAAGATTGTGGTAACATTTAAGTGCAGTATTGAAAAGCATGTATGGAACGGATATGTGATCTCTGCGTCGGAGATTGATCAGCCCATAGACATAATGTAGTCATGTGACTGCGACGTCAACAACGTTTTTTTCATTGTTTTCTACGGTTTAAAATGAAATTTAGAATTAAATTATTATAAATGACTACTATATTGTTTCTGTCTATTCGAAATAACATAAAAAATGTGGTGCACCCTGTAAAATAACCCGCTATGCGCGTTATTCAGTGTGCACACATTTTTTTTGATTATTTCTTCATAGACAGATAAATATTACAATGATTCCTTAAAAGGACGACTGTCGCAAATGACTATGAGTCTGTTGTTCAACTTGTGATAAAAATAAACATTTGATTAAGGTTAACGAGTCGTTAAAAGTTAATTGCATGATTAGTAAATACAATTATTAAATTGCGTTGTTCAACTCATTTTAATCATTGTATTTATTATGAAAAAAATAACATTATAAAAAATGTGGAACATGTACTGACTGAATAATGCGCGTAGCGCTAGCGTGACATTTAAAAGTATGTGCCCCTTTTTTTATATAGTCATTTCGAATAGACAGAAAAAATATTACTGTCATTTCCTTATAATTTAATTATAAACACAATTTTTAAGGAGTAAATTATGAAAAAACGTTGATTACGTCACGGTCACATAACAAATTTATGTCTTTGAAGGCCAAACAGAAGACGTGTTCCACAATTAAACTATTAAAACTACTTGCACATGTTATAGCTAGAAAAAAAAGATAAAATGATAATATGGAAGACGTTTGGATTCTCTGTTATTACTATTTCACATTTTATAGTTCGAAAGTCTCAGATTTCTGTCCTTTTTTCCCAATTTACGTTACGAATATCTTTATCTTTACTTTAAAACAACATATCATGTAAAATCTCCCAAAGGAGATATTTGTTATTATAATGCGTTATAGGTCTTATGATAACAAAAGTGTTTAATTAATTATTCATTGAGAATTCTTAAAGAGACCACGAGGATTAAAATCAATTTCCAATGAAGTGTTTATTATGAAACAAAAATAATTCAGTTAAAATAATTAATGATGCACTCAACTATTACTTTGTTATTGTCGAGAAAAGTCTACGACTTGTCATCCAATATAAGTTACATGGTTCGCTACTGACCCCTACGGATACATAGAGGGTTAGTAAAATCCATAGAAATTGATCGTAAGCTGTACTCTGTTTGCATTTTGTTGAAAAATAAACAATGAAACACAAAAACATTGATAGATGATATCACCATAAACAGTAGATGTGACGTCATGAACACCCTATTATTTGTGAATGTAAACATATTTTTACCTTGCAAAATGATAAAACTTGTTCAACATTATTATAAATAGAGGGAAGTCAGTTTGTATAATTAAGTTATGATAATCCTACATTATTTCAGAGGGAATTTTTAAATTTTCTTGTTTGTTTTGTATTTGCAATGAAAATGTGCAACTCACATTGTGTGCCACCTTTTATATGTTTTGCATTTACCAGAATACTTAAATAAAAAAAAAACTTCTAGAGATTTTGTTCGATGGAGTGTGACCATTTTGACTTGTAAACTCTTTTAACAGTTTGTAACCTTTGTTTGAAAGATCCGTTACAACAACTTGATTAATAAAAGAGGGACGAAAGATACCAGAGGGACAGTCAAACTCATCAATCGAAAATAAACTGACAACGCCATGGCAAAAAATGAAAAAGACAAACAGACAAACAATAGCACACACGATACAACACAGACAACTAAAGAATAAACAACACGAACCCAACCAAAAACCAGGGATAATATCTGGTGCTCCGGAAGAGTGAGCAGATCCTGTTCCACATGTGGCACCCGTCTAGTTGCTTATGAGATAACAAATTCGGTAAATAGTCTAATTCGGAAGGTCAAATTTATGAAAGGGAAGGGGATTATAGTTACGACGTAAGGAACATATCCGATTTCATTTGTGAAACGGTTATTTCATAACAGTCAACCAACTCGTGATGGCGTCCGTAAAATTTACGAAGAGATGATTTCATCTTCACCATTTGGAACTCTTGATTTAAAAGCTCTTTGTGAGCAACAACCCTCTATAAAAAAATCATGATAGGAAATACAAGCACGGGAATATCGTATCAATTGAGAGATATATACACCGTATGCAGGTGCTTCTGGAATGTTGCTACTTTGAAATGGAAAGTTCACAATTGGAAATCATCTCTTTTGTCGTAAAGTTTTGTTTTCAATCGACCCTCATTGTCAATTCTTAGATATAAGTCAAGATATGAGGCCGAATTAACTGTATCTGTTGTATCCTTTATCTCTAGTTCAATGGGATTGATGTGTTCGACATCATCAACAAATTTTTAATTATTTAGTGTAAGAACATCATCTATATAGCGAAAAGTAGAGTTAAAGGATATTGCTAACTTCTAATCTTTCTTCCTTTCAAGTTCCTGTATGAAGTCAGCCTCATAATAATAAAGAAACAAGTCGGCAGGAAGAGGGGCACAATTAGTTCCCATTGGAATGCAGATTCTATATTGAAAAACACGTCCTCCGAACGTAACAAATATGTTGTCTATCAAGAAATCAAGCATCTTGATAATGTCAGTTTCAGAAAAATCTTTGTTTGAATCAGAGTGATCTTTTACAAAGTAGGATGTACTAAGACAAGATACTTGTATCTTCTTTGGCCATTTTTTTTTATGAAACAAAGCAATACCAACTCTTTCAATTTGTGTCTTAGTTTGGAATGTGAAATATACAGTGTTAAAAAGTCAAATGTTTTAATACTATTACAAGATGAAAGAGAGTTAGATTGTATGTACTCTAAAAGATCTTTGGAATTTTTAAGTATCCACATCTGATTCACGCCACCTCTAGAATAGTTAGTTTCACAATAACTTTGAAGCCCGTCTTTGATTGCTGATAAAATAGATGTTAATAATTTAGAAAGAGGTTTCGTGGAGCACCTGGAAGACCCAGCAATATACCGTTGTTTGTAAGGCCACTTATGCAGTTTAGGTATCCAATACAGTGATGGAAGATCCAGTTCATCATCTTTGGTTGAAATTCCATTAAACATAGAACAGACCTATGATTATCCAGGATTTCCTCTTTGATAAGTGTCGTGAGGGTATATGTTGGGTTTCCAAGTGAATTATCAATACCTATTTCGTTTATCAAGCAGTTAATGTAATGAGTTTTACACACAAAAACGATGTTGTTTAGAGCTTTATCTGCGGGGACAACAACATATTTGTCATGAAGGTAGGATAAGTGTTTTGCAACATTAGGGTCTTTAAAGATTGACGTAGCATGAGCATTGATATACCCATTCATTTTCTTAATTCTGATTTGTATCAACGACCTCACTGCCTTAATCCATTCGGAAAGAGTGTCTACGTCTTCCTTCTCACGCTTAGCCCATTGCCTGGCATAATCCTCGACTGAATCCATCAAAATTTTAAAGTTGTATGGTAAAAGCATAAAACTTTGCACAGTGTTAGTTATGATGCTTATAAACATTTTTGGATATGGAGCCATAAAAAAAAATCCACAATGGCCGCCAATTTCAAAATGGCTGCCAACAGTCATAAAACAAAGTCCAAAAATATAGTATAATTTATCATTTGAAAATTAAAGCAGAAAACATTGCAAATTGCTGGTTATGATGGTAATTAATCTTTTACGTATATGGAACAATAAAAAATAATCCCATAATTGCCAACACATTCAAAATGGCGGTCAACAGTCATTAGGCAGAGTAAACAAAATATGGTATAATTGAACATTTGAAAATAAAAGCACAAAAGTTTGTATATTGCTAAATATGATGCTAATTTATCTTTTCTGAATAATTACAAACAATTCAATAATGGCAGCCAAAAGTCTTATTTTCAAACACTATATCTTTTATATCTAGAAAGCCATTAGCAATCAACAAATATTTGTGCTTTGTGAAAATTTCAGGATTTCAGGTCATCAAATCTTGAATTACTTACATTTTGTTTGTCTTTTTGAATTTTTCGATTCAAGCCTGAAGGCATTAATGTGTGCATTAAAAAGTTAGAGGAGGGATCTGGAATAGCACAGTCTTGAAAAGTTTCATTGACCACAAGGCATGTTGGCACAAATCTTGCAACTTAAAACTGAACAGGACAAAGTTAAATAGAGCAGAAAAACGAGAAAAATTAGAGTATAGCTTTTCCGTTCAGTCCACAAGTAACCCGTCTGTGTGCTTTTTCTGTAATGAAATTGGCCAAGAAGCCCTTCACGAGTCCTCAACGTTTCGAAAAGATACACGTGTGAGAGAATGTGCAGTAAAATCAAATGACACATTGTTGCTTGCGAAGTTAAGTGCTGGTGATCTATTTGTACAGAAGGCAAAGTACAACTCTAACTGTTTAGTTTCCTTATATAATCGTGGATCTAAAATTGAAATGAAAAATGATAATGTCGAATCTAAGAAAGAAAGGCAAATACATGGCATTAGATTTTCAGAACTAGTCTCTTATATAAATTAAACTAGGTCATGCGATATGACCATAAGTGTTTATAAATTGTCAGATCTATGTAAACTTTATACGGAGAGAATAGCATGTCTAGGTGCAGATGATTCATCTTGAGTTAATAGTTCACGACTAAAAGACAGAATTGTATCTAATTTCCAAGACTTAGATGCTAACAAACAAGGCTGTGAAAAAAATTCTTGCTTTCAAAGATGACGTTGGTCCTGCAATGAAGAGAGTCTGCTTAGAAGACTTTGATAATGAGTTTGTCAACATATCAAAAGCAGCTACGTTTGTTCGTAAAGATATTTTCGCATTAAATTCAGTATTCAAAGGAACCTTCCAAAATGCATGTCAGGAAGCTTCTGTACCACAGTCATTGCTTTCTTTAATCAGTATGATTCAGTTTGGACCCAACATTCAGGACCGTTCCTATTCTCAGTCGACATTAACAATAGCACAGCTTCTGATGTATAAATGTACAAAGAAACAATCCAACCGTCACATGAAAGATCATGAGCCTCCAGTTTGTGCTTATTTGGGATGTAAATACACTGTAAGACTAGAAAACATGACCTAGTAGATACGTCCTTCAAACTTGGACTGTATGTCTCCTACGATCGAGTATTTGAAACTTCTACTTCAATGGCCAATGATGCTTGTCGTCGTTATGTTCAAGAAGGTATTTGTTGCCCTACCAATCTTTTGCAAAATGTATTCACTTCATCTGCTGTAGACAACATTGATCACAAGCCAAGCAGTATATCATCAAAAGATTCATTCCATGGTTCAGGTATATCTTTATTGCAACATATTTCAGAGGATGTTCAAGGCGTTGTTCAAGTATTTGACAAATCTGTAACTATGTTGAAATGTCAGTCAAAGAGAGTTTCTCTTTTACCAGAGAGTTATTCATATCTTCCACCAGCTTTACTTAGATTCAACGAACCAGATATCCTATTAGTTGAAGGAGAACTTTCAATTGATATGTCCTTATTCCCATCTGCATTAAAAGATGAATTCAAATGGCTGAAACATGTCATATGTGTACCCACTTTAGCTCTAACACTTGAATTTTCTTCAACATGTTTCAGCCCTTTGAATTCATTTGTTAATGCAGATGGGAATAATGAACAAATTTAATACTTCGATATTTCTTTGACTTAGACTTGATGTGAAGTTTTAAAAATAGATGCGTGTATTTCGACTGCTGAAGTTTATGATAAGAAGTTAATTACATGTCATTTTATTCATATCAGAATCTTCGTCGGCCCTCGTTTTTTCTTTTGTATCGTCAATATAAAATATATGATACTGTTGTTTTTCTCGCCTGTTAAAGCATATGCTAGACAGATTTTATATGGGATGTATTACATTTGGTGTCCGCCGTCCGTAAACTTTTAATTTTTTAACTTTTATTTGAGAACAACTTAAAAGGATCAATATATTAAACTGTTATGTTTCTCAATTGTTGAATATATAGGAAGATGTGGTATGAGTGCCAATGAGACAACTCTCTTTCCAAGTAACAATTTATAAAAGTAAACCATTATATGTCAAGGTACGCCCTTCAACACGGAGCTTTGGCTTCTACACAACAGCAAGCTATAAAGGCCCCCAAACATTACTAGTAAGTGTAAAAACACTCAAACGGGAAAAACCAAGCATAACATGTCATTTTTCATATCGGATGTATTATCAGCCCTCGGTCAATATTACCCTTCGAGTCGTCAGCTCTTCAGCTGATAGTACATCTGATATGAAAATGCGATATAATAATCTGATATTTCAGAATACTTACATTCACAAACCGTTCCGTAGTATCAGGTTGGACAAATACACAAGAATGACTCAAACTGATTACGACAGGTTCCGCCATTATTACACGGATGACTGATGCATGGTGTATCTTTAAAAATAGAATCACTGGTAAAGGATGCAATAACGTAATAAAAAAATAAGATACATAAGATATAATATTGGTATGCTGGTATCATGCATATCAGTGTTACGTTGCAAAATGATGAAAGAATATAATTTGGTTTTAATATGATTAATATTCCAATATAATTATTTTTAATCTAGTCTTTAATCTTGCTCTTTAGTTGATTTCGATGTTAATAACTAATAGAATTTGAATTACATGTATAGAAATAATGAAAGAATTGAAATTTTCAAAAGATAGTCATTTTTCCAAAATACAATAAACCGAAGAAATTAACTGGTATATATTGTCATTTATCATATACTTATATCATATAATGGTACGCTGTAATTATCATAAAATCTAAAAAATTGTCTAAGTCACGTTATATGACTTTCGTTACCAACTGCTTCCGGTTTATATCAACTGTTTCCAATTTTTCACGGTCAATCCGTATAGAGTTGATTAAAGTTATAGCCAGGTTTTTATATGGTATTTACGGAATATTACGACAGTCCTCACGAGCCCAGTACAATAAAATTGATAATTATAAGTTTGGTTCATGTTAAACTTGATTAAATTGATTTTATCAACGATGACTGTATGAATATATTAACTCAAATGACATAAAAAAAACCCATTTCGTCCTTTTTTGAATCAGACACATTAACTGTATTTTACCTGGGACTTCAAAACAACCATATTGGTTCATATGGTCTGCCTTCTGTGATTCATGTTTCACCCGTCAAACTTCAGCGAATCATATTATCCCGTTAACTTTCAGTGATTCATATTCATAAATCCGCATTCAGTGGTTCATATTGCCCCCGTGAAACTTTGGTGATCCATTTTCTCCGGTCTACTTTTAGTGATTCATAAAACCCCGTCAACATTCAGTGGTTTATATTTCTTCCATCAAACTTAAATGGTATTTTTTGTCCGTCTACCTCCAGTCATTGATTCTCTCCGCCAACCATCTGTGATTCTTAACCCTGCGTCAACGTTTAGTGATTAAAATTCCCCGTCTCCCCTCAGTGATTTCATAATTCGGGGAAACTTCCTTGTTTTATTTTTTATATTACATACCATATGTGATACACATGTACTGGTTGAAATAAGCTTCTTCACATTTTGTTTGACCAGTCCATGGATTTGGCCAAGAGGGGTGTTTATCATGAAATCAGGTTGATGTAATTAATTCTTTTTGAAAAAAAAATTGATGTATATACTAGTATACAGTATTTGAACTGTTTCGGTTTTACATTCATCTGTTTTAACGATTATATTTGATAACATTGTTTTGTTTTAATAAAATTGACGGTACTAAATTTCTTGCACCAGATTCGCATTTCGACAATACATGTCTCTTCAGTGATGCTCGTGGCCAAAATATTTGAAATCCAAAGCTTATATAATCGATGAAGAGCTATAATCCAAAAGGTCCAAAAAGTATAGCCAAATCAGTGAAAGGAATCAGAGCTTTGCATGAGGGAGATTCATTCCTTAATTTATAATAATTTCTAATATTTTGTAACAGGAAATTTTAATAACACAAAAAATCCTTATTTTCATGTCAGTACCGAAGTACTGGCTACTGGGCTGGTGATACCCTCGGGGACTAATAGTCCATCAGCAGAGGCATCGACCCGGTGGTAGTAATAAAATTGACGGTACTAATTTTCTTGCACCAGATGCGCATTTCGACAATACATGTCTCTTCAGTGATGCTCGTGGCCAAAATATTTGAAATCCAAAGCTTATATAAAAGATGAAGAGCTATAATCCAAAAGGTCCAAAAAGTATAGCTAAATCCGTGAAAGGAATCAGAGCTTTGCATGAGGGAGATTCATTCCTTAATTTATAATAATTTCTAATAATTTGTAACAGGAAATTTTAATAACACAAAAAATCCTTATTTTCATGCCAGTACCGAAGTACTGGCTACTGGGCTGGTGATACCCTTGGGGACTAATAGTCCACCAGCAGAGGCATCGACCCAGTGGTAGTAATACAATTGACGGTACTAATTTTCTTGCACCAGATGCGCATTTCGACAATACATGTCTCTTCAGTGATGCTCGTGGCCAACATATTTGAAATCCAAAGCTTATATAAAAGATGAAGAGCTATAATCCAAAAGGTCCAAAAAGTATAGCCAAATCCGTGAAAGGAATCAGAGCTTTGCATGAGGGAGATTCATTTCTTAATTTATAATAATTTCATATATTTTGTAACAGGAAATTTTAATAACACAAAAAATCCTTATTTTCATGCCAATACAGAAGTACTGGCTACTGGGCTGGTGATACCCTCGGGGACTAATAGTCCACCAGCAGAGGCATCGACCCAGTGGTAGTAATAAAATTGACGGTATTAATTTTCTTGCACCAGATGCGCATTTCGACAATACATGTCTCTTCAGTGATGCTCGTGGCCAAAATATTTGAAATCCAAAGCTTATATAAAAGATGAAGAGCTATAATCCAAAAGGTCCAAAAAGTATAGCCAAATCCGTGAAAGGAATCAGAGCTTTGCATGAGGGAGATTCATTCCTTAATTTATAATAATTTCTAATATTTTGTAACAGGAAATTTTAATAAGACAAAAAATCCTTATTTTCATGCCAGTACCGAAGTACTGGCTACTGGGCTGGTGATACCCTCGGGGACTAATAGTCCACCAGCAGAGGCATCGACCCAGTGGTAGTAATAAAATTGACGGTACTAATTTTCTTGCACCAGATGCGCATTTCGACTTTTAACTTAGATAAACAGAATATATAACGCTACTGTCCCAAATGACAGATTGTTCTCTTTAACTCAAAACTATATCTGTTTGGTTTTCATCTGTTCTTACTATCTTTTCTTTTTTGTGGCTTTTGCACCAGTATATTCTAAAATAATGAATCTGGTGTATAAAAAACTACAACACTACAAGCACTGAAGAAACCTCAATTCAAAGAAAACCTTAGTTATTTTAAAGTCACAGTGAAGCTCTAACACTGACCAATAGCTCTCACCTCATTCGACTTTAAGAAGAAGAACAGCAATACAAACGTTATTCCTTTGATTTTTGTGTGTTTTTTGCTGTACACCCACTTTTGTCTCATATGAGGACACCACTTATTATTTGGTGCTTTTTTCTATTATTACATAACTGGGGTATCTGCCTGCATAAGAGTATGTTATTTATTAAAACTTACTGTAATAACATTTCGAAATCAGTTTGATTTTAGGAATTCTGAACCTCATCTATAACTGTGGAACAAGCATGTATATACGGGTGTTGTTTTTATTAACAATTGGTGTTATAGAATTTCAGAATTAATCAAATTATTGATATCCTTTATGTATTGCTCTGATTCCTTGTATGGATTTGACTGTCTTATTTGACTTTTTTGTTTGACCAGCTCTTTCACGTGTGTGTAACGATGTGTGTACCGATGCCAGAGAGACATTGCAACTCATATGTCGAAAATAAACAGACAACGCCATGACTAAGACCAATAACCAACAATAGTTCACAAAACGCAAAATAGAATACTAAAAAATGGGCAACACGAACTCCATAAAAAACTGGGAATGACCTCGGGTATTCCAGAAGGATGAGCAGATCCTGCTCCACAAGTGTCACCCATCGTGTTGTTCATGTAAGATTTTTGACTTCCAAAATTCTTTGCCTCGAGCACTACGATAAGGACATTCATTGTCGAAAAAAGTATTTGGTGAAAACCAATGGAACAGTCAATGTTATTAGTATTTCTTCCTATAAATACGATTAATTCTTCATACCTGTGATACATATATTCAAACATTGCACAGGGTAAAGTTTTGTGCATGGTGTGTTTGCACCAAATCCGTTTCATATGTTCTTGTTTTTTAATTGTTTCTAACAATTTGTAATTACGGAGTCTACTATACGGTTTATGTTTTGCACCGTGCTGTGACATATACAGTTACTTATATTTGCGAAAGTAGGATTCTGTTAGTTTGTTGTCTCGTAGGCAATCTTATCAAATGTTATCATTTATGTACAACTTGCAGTTATCAAACAAAAACAGTAACTATATACATATTTGTTTTTCTGTTATACTTTACAATTCTTGGATTCTCTTTTGTTACTCAATTATATGTAGAGTTATGATGTCTTTTTGTGTCTGTAGATTAGTTCCAACCGTGTCTCGTCACTCTTTAATGTCGAAACACTTAACGCCTTCATCTTTGTGGGTTTTTTCATTTATCCTTCACTTCTGACTGTACATGTAATATGTACAGTCATATCGGTTTTGTAGTTGATAATGTTTAATCTACATTTACCAGCATACTCATTATGCATAACTAGTAGTTTGAAAAGTATTTTCAAAGGCGTTAACAGGTTACTAGATTCAATCATTCTACATTTTGCTCTTTGCAAGATATAGCTATTCGTTTAATTAAAGGTGCAACTACCTAAACAAATCAACAGCGTTGTACCTGCTATTGTTCAAAACGATGATATCAGCTAACTAGTAATATGGTGGATTATACGGTTTTATAGTTTACTGAGCCTCTCACTTGTACGACAGTCGCATGGAAATCCTTTATAATGACAGCAATGTATGAACAAAACAGATATATGATAGTTAAAAACAATCAAAAATTGGGAAAAAGCATCGGTTTATAATCTTCATCAAAGTAAAACAAAGTAGACACTATTTAGAAAAAGCACGAGCATAAATGAAAGACAAGAATACAAAGCAATGATCATAGCACAATAACATGAAAATACCGAGCACGCTAAAGGATATTACCAAAAACAAATAGACTAATCAGTACAGCTTTTAAATATACAACAATAGTGTTGTACAAAGACTAATGAAAAGAATACTACACCATTTCATCAATATGATAAACAACGTCAGAACCTAGAATTTACACTTCAAGACCATCATGTATTATTGGTGAAGTTGATACGGAATATTTATCTAAATGGTCTTGGTATCTTCAGGTGAACTTTTTGACAAAATGATGAGACGTTCTTATAGATTCATAGATTATAGTACTGAGGTGACCGCTTAAGTCAAATTCGAGGTATAAGTCTAAATATGAGACGAAGAAATACGTGTCTGTTGTTTTGTTAATTTCTCATTCTAGGGGACATGTTCAAATGAGACCAAAGAAACGGTTAAAAATTATTAGAGCATCTATAAAACACTTCTACAAATGAGGGTGGCCAAATTCCCACTAAAAATAAAATATCCCTTATCTCCTTATTTAAATTCACAGTGTCACAGCTTTATATGTGTAATTTGAGGTTAGAACAAGAGTATGAATTAGGAAGCTACCATTTCATTTTATTGGGGCTAGGATGAAATTTGAAAAAAGCAGGAAAGTAGTGCTGACTGTTGTAAACAATTAAGAGAAACATGCTTCTCACAAAATCGAACTAAGTGTTGATCAAACTGTTATATGGCTAATGAAATAACTCCTTTAACTTGAATATTTTGAAATTATTAAACATTTTATATTTCTTATCGCAGGTCAAAATAAATATTCTGTCAAAATGTTAGGACAAATTCTACGAGCCAAATATATTTTAGTTAAAGTGTTGATTACAAATTGATTACCTCTTAATAATTTAGTTTTATATAATCTTTGATGCAAATTTAAAAAAAGAGAAAAAAACATGTAAATGAATATATGCAAATTTGTATCGAGATACTTTCTACAAAAACTTGTAACCCTGAAAAGCTTTTTGATACATTGAAAATTATTAAAATTGGCTAAAACAGTTTCAATTATCAGATTATAGACTCTTTAATATTCATTTTTCCTGAGTGTGACAAATGTAAGATTTGCCCATAAGATTGAAGCAAATACAATAGAAATTTCAAAGCTCTCAAGATTTTGAAATGTAACTCGGAACCCTGAATAATATTAACACCATACGGCACATAAAATATTCAAATATTTCTTTACCTGTGTCCATTCGGTAATCTCGTTTCTTTTAAAATTAACAGCATTGCAACCATTATGAAGCATGCAATATTTAATACCCTGTTTTGGCCCGACTTTGTCAAAACATATCAGAGGACTAGAGTCCATGTATTTGTCTTTCTGAAAAGAACCACCTGTAATGTTTAATCGTTCGGATATTACGTTGGACACTATGTAAAACCAACAGAGAGATAAACATAGATCCATCTTCATCGAAAACAAGACGCTGAGAGATACATATAGGACCTTTCCTCGAAAACTTGAAATTGTTCTAATTTGTTCCCAATGATTAGATATGTACTTAGTTAGTATATAACTGTGTCTGGTGGTAACAAACACCAGATTTGATAAATATTGAATAAACGACTTATTACTTGGCATTATACATGTTATTATTTTAATTTTAGTTTCTTGTGTACAATTTGGAAATTAGTATGGCGTTCATTGTCACTGAACTGGTGTAAATTTGATGAGGGCCAGCTGAGGGACGCCTCCGGGTGCGGGAAATTCTCGCTACATTGAAGACCTTTTGGTGACCTTCTGCTATTTTTTTTTCTACGGTCGGGTTGTTGTCTCTATGGCACATTCCCCATTTCCATTCTCAATTTTTATATTTTACAGTAACACCCAATTAAACAACAATCTCAGTAACTAATTTTTGATCAATTATTCACATGTTTTTTTTTTTCTTTTAAATTCCAGAGAATATATCAAGCACTTATCAATATTATTAATTAAACCTTTGAACTTGGCGATGATTTTTTTATTTACGTTAAGTGAACCTATGCATTAACTAGATTGAACCTATAGTTGTGGGGTTTCCACTTAATTGTGGGCATAACTGTTCTTGACCTTTTTTTTACTTCTAGGAAACTACTATACTTATGTAGATTCAGTTTTATCGATATAAATATACCGGACATATTTTTACCTATCGTGTCTGTTTGTTTTGTTCACACATCGTTAACAATTTAATGTAATTAAATGTGACTGCCATACAAGTGAGAGGTTTATTTAGCTTTGAAACCAGGTTAAATCAATCATTTTCTACAACAGAAAATGCCTGTACCAGGTCAGGAATATGACAGTTGTTTTTAATTCGTTTGATGTGTTTTAGCTTTTGAATTTGCCATTTGATCAGGGATTTTCTTTGAAGTTCAAGATAAAACGACCAAAAAACAAGAAGAAAAAAAGAATTATGAGGTGCTAACATATATAGAAATGGGTTTAATAATAAAAAGTAGACAATATGGAGAAAATTACCTACAAGGTTAAATAATTCAGATACCAATCACCCAACCATCCAGAACAACTTATTGGGCAAGAATTATAATTGAAAGCAAGGTCTCGTGCGGGCTTTGATATGCCATATAATTTAGAATCAATAAAAAAAAGAAAAGTATTTAATGAAAAAATGTACATGACATATTTTCTATTGAACGCATTGTTATATGAAGCTATATGAAGTTTTCAACCGAAGTAATTTAGTAAGCGCATAAAGTTTTCCAAGTCCTACAAGGCTTTGATTTTTAAAGGCTTTTTACCCATTAAATCGTAACAGCATTCTAGATAAGATACACGCACATACTCACACAGAACACCAACATGTCTTATCTTGGTTTCTACAAAATGTTTAGTGCTTAGCAGAGAAGCAGGACATGCAAATGTTGAAGTCTTCAAAATGAAAGAGACAAAAGATTCCAATGGAATATTCAAACTCATAAAGTCGAAAATAAACTAAAAATGATAAAAAGAAAAAGTGTCCTTTCCCTTGAACCTAGTGGTTAAAATTTTTTGCGTTCCTATCCTTGTGCGTTCTAAATATCACCATAACAAAGCTCATAGACTGTTCATGCACCAGACACTTATCTATTCTTTGGACCACTGTATGACTTTGAAAAAAAAATGACAACTAGGACTGACATAAATAATGTTCATGAATTCTAATAATATCTTTCTTTCTGAAAGCTTAATGTAAATATATTAACCAATAGCACCAAACAGAAACAAACACGAAAGATATGTAATCCTGACCAAATGGTCACTTCGATCCTTCTAAATGGACTTATGTCATGAATATATTTTTTTGACCATTACAAGCATAATAATCTTGATCGACAAATGCATGACCAACTACTTTGAATAGTGAAATCACAAAAATACTGAACTCAAATGAAAATCCAAAACTGAAAGTCCCTGATCAAGTGGCAAATTCAGAAGCTAAAACACATCAAACGAATTGAAAACAACTGTCATATTCCTGACTTGGTACAAGCATTTTCTTATGTAGAAAATGGTAGATTTAACCTGGTTTTAAAGCTAGATAAACCTCTCACTTGTATGACTGTCACATCAAATTCCATTATATTGTTTACGTTGTGTGAACAAAACAAACAGACACAATAGGTAAAAATATGTCTGGTATATTTATGTAGATAAAACTAAATCGACAGACGTATAGTAGTTTCCTAGTGGTTAAAAAAAGTTAAGAACAGTAATGACCGCAAAATTAAGTGGAAACCGCACAATTATAGGTTCAATCTAGTTAATGCATTGGTTCACTTAAGGTAGTAAAAAAAAATCATCACTAAGTTCAAAGTTTCAACTTATTATATTGATAAGTGCTTGATATATTCTCTGGAATTAAAAAAAAAACAACAAAAAAAAAACAAAAAAAAAAACATGTGAATAATTGATTAAACATTAGTTACTGAGATTGTTGTTTAATTGGGTGTGACTGTATAATAACATTTATAATGCCAAGTAATAAGTCATTAATTAAATATTTATCGAATCTCGGTTTCTTTTACCATCAGAAGCAAATTATATACTAACTTAGTATCATCTTTTATATAAGCTTTGGGTTTTACATATTTTGGCCACGAGAGTCACTGAAGAGACATGTATTGTCAAAATGCGCATCTGGTGCAGAAAAATTAGTACCATTAATGT
Organism: Mytilus galloprovincialis; assembly: GCA_037788925.1. Lineage (NCBI taxonomy): Eukaryota > Metazoa > Mollusca > Bivalvia > Mytilida > Mytilidae > Mytilus > Mytilus galloprovincialis. The sequence goes on from CM075339.1 coordinate 35,875,660, forward strand.
TATTAGTATATATCTAATCATTTGGGAAAAAATTTGAACAGTTTCAAGTTTTTGATGAATAAGGATCTAAGTTTATATCTCAGTGTCAGGTTTTTTTAGGAAGATGGATTTATATTTATCTCTCTGTTGGTTTTACATGGTGTCCAACGTAATATCTGAAAGATTAAACATTACAGGTGGTTCTTTTCAGAAAGACAAATACATGGATTTAAATCCTCTGATAATTTTTGACAAAGTCGGACCAAAACAGTGTATTGAAAATTGCATGCTACATAATGGTTGCAATGCTGTTAATTTTAAAAGAAATGACTTGCATTGTGAACTGCTCAATCTCATAAATGTTAATTCTCAACTTTTAGATATAACAGGAAGATATTTTACAGAGATTACCGAATGGACACAGGTAAAGCAATATTGAATAGTGTATATGCCTTATGATGTTAATATTATTCGGGGTTTCGAGTTACATTTCAAATCCTTGAGAGCTTTGGTTTTTTTTTTCTATCTCATGAGCAAAATGTTACATTTGTCCCACTCAGGAAATATGAATATTAAAGAGTCGATACTTGAACTCTGTAACAAATTTTAACAATTGTCAAAGCATCAATGAGTTTTTTCAGCGTAACAAGTTGCCGTAGAATATCACGATACAAAATTGCAAATTTACCTGTTGCTTTTTGTTTTTTTAATTTGCATCGCAGAACAAATCACATTAAACAAATAAGGGATAGGCAACCCTTTGACTAAAATATATATTTGGCTCGTTAAAATTGTCATAAAATTTTGGCAATATATTTACTTCGACCTATGATTAAAAATATAAAATGTTTAAGAGTTTCGAACTATGCAAATTAAAGGAGTATTTTCATTTGGTATATAGCAGTTTGACCAACACTGTTTTCGATTGTGTGAAAAGTATATTCCCCTTTATTAATAATGGTTCAAAACAGTCGGCACTCCTATCCTGCCCATTTTTCAAATTTCATCCTAGCCTCCCCCCTTAAATTAAATGGTAGCGCCCTAAGTTATACTACTGTTCTAACTTCCAATTACACATATAGAGCCGTGACACTGTGAATAGGAATAAGAAGGTAAGGGCTGTCTTTTTTAGTGGTAATTTGGCCGCATGCACTCTTTTAAAGAAGCTTTTATTAGCTGCTCTAGTTATTCTAAACTGTTTCCTTGGTCTCATTTGAACATGTCCCCCAGAATGAGAAATTATCTAAATAACAGACACAGCTTTCTTCGTCTCATGTTCAGACTTATACCTCGAATTTGACATTAGTGGTCACCTCAGTACCATATTCTATGACAAACAAGACAACAAGACGATCTAATTTTGAAACTATAAATCTCCACTAAACTTACCAACATCACCTGAATATGATATATATATATATATATATATATATTCAAACTAATTCGGTATTCAAAAGCTTGCAGTTTCTTTTTCTGGGTTTATAAAACGTCTGAGCAGAAAGTTGGGTTATTTCAAAGAACGTCGTATCATTTTGTTTAAGAAACTCGTCTGATTAAGCAAGACCATGCAGATAAATACTCCGTATCAACATCACCAATAGTACATGATGATCTTGAAGTATATATTCTAAGTACTGACGTTGTTTATCATATTGATAACGTGGTATAGTGTGTTCTTTTCATTAGTCTTTGCACAACATTTTTGTATATTTAAAAGCTTTACTGATTAGTCTACTGTTTTTGTAATATCATTTGGGGTGCTCGGTATTTCATGTTATTGTGCAATGATCATTGTTTTGTATAAATGATAACATGTGCCTATGAGACAACAAACTGACAGAATCCAAATGTCGCAAACAGAAGCCACGGTGTTTAGCAATCAGGAAAACATATACAGTAAAATGACCAATTGTTAAAAAGAATTAAAAAAAAAAAAAAAAAAAAAAAACAGTACACTGTACACATGTAACGGATTTGGTGCAAAGACATCATACACAGGCTAAACAAAACTTTACCCTGTGCAATGTTTGATTATATGTATAGCCAGGATGAAGAATTAATCGTATTTATAGGAAGAAATACTAATAACATTGATGGTTCCATTAGTTAACACCAATTGCACATTTCCACTACTACTGTCTCTACCTTGATGATCGAGACCAAAATATTCGGAAGTCAAAAAGCATATACAAACGGTGACAACTGATAGAAAAGAAACAGAATGAAGTCAAATCCATACAAGAAATTAGAGCTATGCATGAGGGAAATCAATTCTCAAATTGATTTCGAAATTTTATTACACCAAATTAGAATAAAACCATATCCATTTATGCATGCTTGTACCATAGTTATACATGACGGAGATAAATTCCTAGAAGAAAACTGATTTCGAAATGTTATTACAAAAAGTTTAAATAAATAACATGATATTGTGCTAGCAGGTGCCACATTTATGTTATACTAGAAAAAAAAACCACCAAAGAATAAGGGGTATCCACATCTGAGCCAAAATAGGTACATGTTCAGCAAACACACGCTTGTGTTGTTGTTGTTTATCTCAAAGTCGAATACGCATTGAGGTGGGAGTTATTGGTCAGTTTTAGAGCTTCCCTGTGACTTTGAGATAGAGTACAGCAGTAAAAAAGGTTTTCTTTGAATTAAGGTTTCTTCAGTGCTTGTAGTGTGTTTTTTTTTTACACCAGACTTATTATTTTAGATTATGCTGGTGCTAAAATCACAAAAAAAAAGAAAAGATAATAAGAACACATGAAAACCGAAAAGAGAAATAGAACAATCTGTTTTTCTTTGTAACAGTAGCATTGTATATTCTTCTATCCACGTAGATAAGTTAAAACAGAACAACGTTATCGTATACAATCATTGAAAACAAATGAATGCAAAACCGAAACAGTTCAAACACTGCATATATAAACCAAATGTGTTTTCAAAACGAATTAATAACATCAATTTTGTATACCTGATTGCAGGATCCACATGCCTGCTGGCCAAATCCATGCACTGGTCAAACAAAATGTGAAGCAGCTTATTTCAACCAGTACATTTGTGTCACATATGGTATGTAAAATAAAAAATACAAATAAAACAAGGACGTTTTCAGTATTTGTCGCTATTTAGGTTACTATATTATTAAGATAAACCACCTTATACATTGTAAACTTTACTCACAGAGTGATAAATAATGTTCCCTGAAAGTTGATGGGGGAGTATTAACCACTGATGGTTGAAGGGTGGAAGATGAACTAATAAAGGTTGACGGATCGAATATGATAAATGAAGGTAGACATGTGTCAATATGAATAACTAAAGGTTGACGTGCGACATAAACATGATAACCACTGAGGGTTGACGGGCGAATATGAAGTACTGAAGGTTAACGGGGTTGTATTAGTCACTTAAAGTAGAATGTTAACGGTAGTAATAAGAATCACTAAATTTGACGGGGAAATAAAATCACTGAAAGTTGACGGGTTAATCACTGAACAAATCCATACAGATTGAACGTAAAAAACCGGAAACAATTGATATAAACCTGATCGAAGTAGTTGATAACGATAGTCCTATCAGATGACTAAGACAATTTTTCAGGTTTTATGATAATTACAGTATATCAAGGGTGTAATTTTACCATTATATTTGATAAGTATATAATAAATGGCAATATATACCAGTTTATTTCTTCGGTTTATTGTATTTTTGAAAAAAACTACTATCTTTTGAAAATTTCAATTCTTACATTATTTCTATACATGTTATTCCAATTCTATTAGTTATAAACACTAAAATCAACTTAAAAGCAAGATTAAAGACTAGATTACAAAGATTTATATTGGAATATTAATCATATCAAAACTAAAATTATAATCTTTTATCATTTTGCAACGTAACACTGATACATGAATAATACCAGCATACTGATATTTGATCTAAAGTCTATTATCGTTTTATTTAGTTATTGCATTCTTTACCAGTGATTCTATTTTTTAAGATACACCATGCAGCAGTCATCCATGTAATAATGGCGGAACCTGTCGTAATCAGTTTGAGTCGTTCTTGTGTAGTTGTCCAGCTGGATACCACGGAGCCGTTTGTGAATGTAAGTATGCTGTCAAAAGTTCATTCCAGAAATTGTGATAATATCAGATTATTATACGGTATTTTTCATATCAGATGTTCTTTCAGCCGAAGAGCCGAAGGCTCGAGGGCTAATATTAACCGAGGGCTGATAATACATATGTTAATTTTTTTACAATATGCTTCAACAATGGAGAGGCATAACAGTTTAGTATATTGATCTTTTCAACTAGAAGTGAAAAGGTGAAAGTTTACGGACGGCGGACACCAAATGTAATACAACCGGAATAAAATCTATCTATCATATGCCTTAACAGAGGAGAACAGTATCATCCATTTTCATATTGACAATATATTGACGATGACATGTAAAAATGATGTAACTAACTTTTTATCATATACTTTAGCAGAAGAAATACATGCAAGAACTTTTTTGAAACTTAGAAAAAAAGCATTTTATTGTATAATTTGTTTTGCATTTGTCAAAAAGATTTTCTTGTTTACTAATATTTGTTTGTGTCTATCCTACGTTGTTTTTCACTGAAATTTTATCCGAAATTTGACTAGTGACCACGAAATGCGATGCAATAAAATTACGGAAAGGCATGTGATAATAACTGGACACTACTGAAAAAGTTTCATATCAGCCCATCAATCACTATTAAGGAAAATATGGAATTTACTTAAATTTAATGTCATTATCGTTCAGTAAAAGGTTTAAGCTATTTACTCTAAGTATATGATAATAGTCCATACTCGTCACGTGAAGAAAGGGGTGTAATCATGTAACAACACTAGTATTCGTGACGTCATGACACGGAAGTATATATATATTGTGTGCCAAGCCGCTCAACTAAATGACTGAAAGATGCTAGACCTAACAATAAAAAGGATACGTTCTACATATTATCTATGTCGTGTACCAAATTCACTCACTAAAATCCGGAAATTTTATCTTCTTTTGAAGGGGAATTTGTTCAACTTCATTTGTTGTTTTGGGGGTGAATTTAACACAAACATTTCAAGGAAAAGACATCTATTACTGAAAGTTCCTTTTTTTGTAAAACACCATCGGTTGCAGATTAATTTATGTGGTATGTGAATTTGAGCATATCTGTTGATTTTATAAGTAACCAAAGTAGTCCAATGAACCACAACGTCAATACTTATAACATTACTTGTATCAACTACGTTTACTTATCTAGATACACCATGTACTGGACAAAACTGTAACTACGGAAGCTGTGTTGTATCCGGATCAAGTTTCTACTGTTCCTGTTGGTCTGGTTACAATGGAAATAGTTGCCAATGTAAGTACATAAAAGTGTTACAGTGAAATCAAAAGAACCTCTTAAATACTTAATTATATAGTAAGTTGAAATAATAAAAATAGAATTTAGGATCTAGACCATAAGTTAGAAGAGCTTAGTAATGAAAGCAACAAAATGAGCTAAAAATATTGAAAGATTATGGGGCGTTCACGCAGTGACGATTACGGTACCCGTTTGAAATCAGCCAGCGCTAAGACATGACAAGTGAAAACAGTCGGATTACTATCCTCAATGATCTCGAATGTCCTATCATTGTCCGAACACAGTCGTATTCGTAACAGATCTATACGGATCGGGAGTTGTACGGATTGGAGGGGTCGGCCAAGCACCTCCACACTTAAGCTGGGGGTCAAATATTCACGATTTTTACTGCCGTCCTTGACAGGACCATTCCCGATTAAAATTTGTCAAAAGTCTGATGAAGATCCTGTGAATCGTGGATGGAAATTCAAACTTTAATTAAAAGTTGTAAAACAAATAATTTAATCCCGACAACAATCAGATAATGTTCAGGAAGCGTCGATATTCAACCGTTTCCAAGGGAACTTATCCCGATAATCCCGTTCTCAATCCGCTTTTAATCCAATTTGTATCTTTCGCCTTGTAAAATTTGACCCAGTCTGTCACGACTGCGTCCCGATTCTACCGAATGTAATCCGACAGAGATCAGACAGTGACCAGAGAGTGAACCGATGCTGACGGAAGTCATCCGTTCGAAAACTGTCGTCATACTCGGGATGATCAGGTACTGTCGGAACGTCATCCTATCACGGTCCGCTCTATCGAATTGCAAACGGTTTTGTCTGGTCTCAGTCGTATTGTATTCTGTAATTGTCGGGACTCTGACGTAGGTATCATTGACGAATTTCGTATTAATAACGGGACTGTTCCGGAACGGTTTCGACAAAAATGGTTCGCAATCGACAAAATCTGGATGCAATCTGAACTCAATCGACAGAGAAACAGCAATGAAAAATTTCTCCAGACCACTCCCGTTCCACAGGACACCAGAATACACAGAACATTGTTAGGAGTTTGATCCGATACAGCAGAATCTGTCATGACATAGGCACTATTGTAATCCGACTAGACAAAATTGGCTTAGTTTCCCCGAATGTTACGGGACGCACCTAACTGTGGGGGTGCTTCGCCGAACTATTCAGATCCTTCCCGACCCGTAGGAATCTGTTACGAACTTAAAAGACTGCGTTTAGACAATGGTAGGACATTCCAGATAATTGAAGATAGTAATCCGACTTTTTCACTTTTCGTGTCGTATCGCTGTCTGATCTCAAACGGGAGCAGTAATCGGCAATGTGTGAACCTTACATTAGGTGCGTCCCGTTACATTCGGGGAAACTCAGCCAATTTTCTTAAGTCGGATTACAATCATGACTATATCGTGAAAGATTCTGCTATCTCGGATCAAAATCGTAACAATGTTCTGTGTTTTCTGGACGGTTTCATCATGTTCATGTGGAATGGGCATGATCTGAAGAAATTTGTATTTACTGTCTTTTTGCGAATTGAGTCCAGATTGTATAAAGATGTTGACGGATGCGAACCGTCTTTGTTCCGGAACAGTCCCGTTATTAATACGAAATTTGGTAATAATACAAACGTCGGAGTCGAGACAATTACAGGACACGATACGACGGAGTCCAGACAAAGCCGTTTCCAATGCGGTACAGCAGACTGTGATAGGATAGTGTTCCGGTAGTTCCTGATCATCTCGGATATGGTGATTTCGATAATAGGACTACCACATAAACCAGGGGAGCGCTCCGTTGACGTGTTCTGAACAGGTCCCGTCTGTTCTGAATCCAGACGTCAATCGAACAAATTGGAACCGGATGGATCTCGCTGCTGGTAAACTTGGCCTAAAGGAACAAACTCTGCATATCGAAAACTCGGATCATAATAAACTCGCCCTGTTAGTAATGATATATATATATATATAAAGAAAATGAAGTGAACAAGTCGGCATTGTAGATTGCTTTTCTTATTGTTTTCGTTTAATCTTTTATTTTATTTTAATTAATTTATAACAATTTAAAAAAAAAATTAAGAATTGATTATAATTAATAATTTTAATTTTCGAGTAGCAAGACATTACTGCAACTGGCTTCACTTTTCCGTAGGCTGAATCTTTTGGCCATTTCGAACAAAACATTATATGTTTGAGGGTCCAAATTAAAAAGACTGACTTCAAAGTTGCCACGATTATCATTATACGAAAAAGACATCAGACAGCCACTACAAAGTGTCAGAAAAAGGGAGTTTTATTGCATATTTCCCTAAAATAATGCTTATATAGTCAAGTACGTTGAAATACATTGAACCAATGCTTTGTATAGTCGTACTATACAAATCCTTGATTGAAAAGATTATCATATCGTTATCTTTTAGTTCCCTTCTCCGCCATTTTTAATTCTTTCAGCACCTACTTTTTTTTCGGCACACTTAGAACTCGTTCAGAACATAGTTTTGTCTTGTTTTATTGAACTTCCGGTTGATTCCGTGGATTCCGACCGTCTGGAACTCGCCAACCGAGCGGACCCCAGGTATCTAACGGATATAGTCCGTTAGCGTAGGTTTGCTGTTTGGTCACTATGTGATCTCTGTCGTATCGCATTTGACAGAATCGGGTTGCTTCTCGGGACATTTATGGTCGTTTTTTTTAACATGCAAAAGAAACAAATCGAACTAGAATCGGATAGAAAACGGCTTTCAGTTTTAAATTAAAGTTTGTATTTACAGCGGCTACCGCGATTCGCCGGATTTTGATCGGACTTTTACAAACTTTAATTAGCATTGGCCCTATTAAGGACGGCAGTTAAAAACTTGAATGTGTACCTCCGGCTTAACAGAATTTTTTTTGGGGATAAAAAATAATTAAACTGCTTACTCAGACTTTTACCTTAAATTTAGCATGGGCATTATTTGGGTCTCAAATCAAGAGAAAAAATCTAGAATCTGCTTAAATTTGGGTAATGACCTTTTAATGAGCTATTGAAGTCTGCTATTAAATGAAAAGTAGGTGATACCCTGTATCGTAGGGAAAAAAACCACAAGGAGTCCGCACATCTGACAAAATTTTTAAACCTTACCTGAGTACATCCATTAATCTTACCTCCTATAAATTTCTAGGAATATGATTGGTTGAAAGCATCCGCGTGGATACCGTTTATATTTCATATTAGGTTAGTAGGGAAGCGGGGCTTATTTTATACACGGTAAGTAGTGGTGTTGTGTCACTTCAATTCCATATTAGGTTAGAAGGGAGGCGGGGCTTATTTCATACACGGTTATTAGTGGTGTTACGTCCCTTTATAAGAACAAAACGCTACTGAGAATTTTTTTTAATGTTTCAACTGACGAAGAAATTAATGATTAAGATTGAAATAAATTCATACAAATTTATACCTAACAAATTGTTATTGTTGGCATATGTTTTTATAGGATCAATGGCAGTAGTTTATAAATGTTAACATTATTGAAGACTTGCTTATTTTGATATGTCACTAGTCTAAATTTTACACGTTAATATAGTCAGTAAGATAAATTCGTTACATAGTGTGCTAGTGACGTAATACGGTATATATGGTTTGCTTTTCACAATGATGTCATCGGTCAGTGATATAATTTGTTCCGTTTAATCTAAGTGACGACTATCCTTAGAAATAGAAAATTGCGCAACTTTGTCAAAAAATCTAGAATATCAGTATGGTTTATTTTTGATCAAGGTTTAACCTCTGCTGAAATTTCTGTTTCTACATCGATATATCATCGTTTGAGATTCAATTAACGGATCTTTGGTAACTTCACTGATCATGTCCAATTCCCAATCACAGTTAAATGCTGATTATGTGGCTAAATAGTCATCAACATCGTCTGTTTCAGTTATTTGCATACTCGGGTTCTTTTATTTTAACTGTTGCACTAAATAAGCTAACGGTATTTCATCATTCGGGTTTTCAGACTATATTTGACGGGGCTTTTAAGGGAAATTCCGCATTACGGAAGCATTTATCAATTGTTGTGGATCTGATTTTGTTTCTGGTTCATTCACTGAATAGCTGCTGTGAGTTTGTGGCGGTAAATGTTTGATTGTTTGCGTTCTATACATTATAAAGGCACGTATCAGGTGGTTGTTGTTTAGAAGTGGTATTTTTTCGGAAAGAACTTCAATTCGAACTGTGCGATGGGGAAGTTTCATTGTCAAGAAAGATAATAATGTTCTTAGATTTATTCCGCATATCCTTTGCCTAATCAGTGAAAATTGTGTTATTCATCTAGAACTTATTGTGAGCCTTCCAAGTAACAGGAAGTGATTCAACATCGTAGTTTTGAAAACATCTTAGTTTATTTGCGTTTCCAATGGTTGTATGAAGACAATAGAAGAGCATTACGTCAATAAAGCTCGCGTAATAAATTTAACTGTTAACAAAACTTTGAAGTTTTGAAATACTAAGGCTTTTCTACTTCAGGTATTTGGAAAATTCTTTAGGAATTTTGGTCCTCAATGCTCTTTAATTTTGTACTTTATTTGGACTTTTAAAAACATTATGATTCGAGCGTCACTGGTGAGTCTTTTGTAGACAAAACGCGCGTCTGGCGTAAGTGTTAAATTTTAGTCCTGGTATCTATATTGAGTTTATTTACTTGTTTTCTGCTGAAGGACACAACCAGTAAACATTCTATATTAAAGTACGTGTAACATCTTCTTTATCTCTTGTAGACTCCTACACTTATATTTATGGAGGCCAAATGATTATGAGTCCAAATTACCCTTCAAACTATTATGACAACGCTGTCATGAGTTGGAGCTACAGAACTGATGTTGGCAGACGAATTGTTATAGTAGCTCCGGCAATCTACCTTGAAGAAAATTTAGATTGGTTAAAGGTATTGTTTAATAAGCTTAAAGAGTTGAATATACAAAATTTATCAAGAAATATTAAATGAATCTGCACAAGTTTGAGAAGATGATTTGAACTGATTTCTACAAATAATCAAATACAAGCAAAACTACAGTGTTGTAGAAAATATTATCAAAAACAGAAAAAAAAATCGTAAAAAAGGAAACTCACAAAAGATTTCGCTGCTACATGTACAAGAGAGACATGAGTTTTATTTTCTAATAAATACATAACCTATTATAGTAGGATACACATATGCTGTGTATGATCAATGATCTTATCTCCTATACATTTCTAGGATTACGATTGTTTAAAAGCCATAGCGCGGATATATAACTAATAGTTGGTTTAAAGTAGCAGATGGGGCTTATTTGAAAAAACGATTAGTAGGGGCGTTACATTCCTACATATATATGAAAACAACACGGTGTTGAGGAAAAATCTTAAAGGTTTCAAAATGGAAGACAAAAGATACCAGATATCAAACTCATCAATCGAAAATAAACTGACAACGCCTGGCTAAAAAAAATGTTTCAAAAGAGGAAGAATGGGATGATGAACAATTGAAATAAATTCATAAAATACATTTAAAGCTAATTGTTATTGTTGGCATTTGTTTTTGTATTGACCAATGGAAGTAAGTTCTAAAAACTTAATTTGATATGCAACTATATATATATAGCTAGTTCAAATACTACATGTAACGATAGTCGGTAATATAAATTCGTTACATAGCTTGCTAATGACCAAATGCAATGTATATGGGGTTTATCAATTCCATATAGGATGAGAGCGAATAAATTCCATTATGGTGTATTAGGTCACTAGCACATTATGTAACTGATAATATTCAAGTTGTTGTAAAGGATCTTTCAAACAAATTAAAGGAGTCAACTCAAAATGGTCACACTCCATCGATAGAAGGTTTATTCTATTTAAGTATCCGGGAAAATGCGAAACATAAAACAAGATTCACACAATGTGAGTTGCACATCTTTATTGCATCTACAAAACAAACAAGATACTTTAAATGTTCCCTGTGAAATAATGTAGGATAAATTAATTACACAAACTGACTTCCGTCTATCATTGTCTATTTAGAATTATGCTGAATTTTTAGATAAAAAGAGGCGTAAATCCTAAAATAAAAAACTAATATTTCTTAGAGTTTGAAAAACACATCTCCCCATTTTATTATTATTCGTAACTTTGAGGAGCATTTTAATAGGAATAATTCTGAAATAGGCTTACTTTGACCGTCAGCAAAATATGCCAAAGTGTGCACTAAACTATGTGCAGGCCTTTCATGTATTCAAACGTTGAAGAAATGCTGATTAATCTTGGTTGAAACCTTGGGAGTTGCTTGATTACACACAACTGATAACGTGTTGTCCATGTCCGTCATGCCACGCGGCCTTAAAGCTAGTCTATAAATATTGTCTTAAGGTAAAATGTCTTGATCTGAAATGAAATCACCATTTTGTAAATGGGCCCTATCAAAAGCAATGTAGAACACAATAAATATAACTTGATTTCATATTTTTTTTAGGTATATCACCGTCCAGACAAGATAACTTTGTTGGCAAGCTGGACTGGGACCCTTTATTCTAAATATGTTTATTCTCATGATAATTATATATATATAGAATTTACGTCAGATTACAGTATAACATTCATGGGATTTCAAATTGTGGTTTCCCCTGAATAGATGCTACCAATAAGAATAACTTTTATAACATCTCAACAGACTCCCTTAAAACTGTCATCAAATGCAGGGCTATTGACCTCCAGAATTTTGCTTCCTACTTAATTTGAAGCGAAACGAAAAGTCTTTAAAAACTTTTTGAATCTTATCAAAGATTAGAAGATATGATATAAAATTAAACACACATATATAAAGTTTTGGTTTAGTCGTTTTTCATAGACACATAGTGTGTTGTCCAACCTATATGCATATACATGTATAAATATATAGACAATAATAGTGCATTGACTTGAAATATCAACGATATAAGGATGGGCCTTAGAAACGGGGAAATGCGAGGCTTTGCCGAGCTTTTTCCCCGTTACGGGCCAATCCTGATATCGTTCATATGTCTATTAAGTCAATGCACTAGTATTGTCTTTATACTGCTATCTAAACAAAAATCATTTCAATTGTTGTTTAATGTGTTTATGTTATTATTTTATTTAAATATTGTGAAACTTCCCCCTTTCATAAAAAAAACTCATATCATGGAGGCCGAGAAATATACAACACGATGAAATGTACATTACCTGTTGAAACCCACAATCGATGGTAAACGAATGTGTTTGAGAATGAACTACAATATTAACAATAAGCATAAATGACAAAGATTGTTTTCCTTTTAAAAATTGCAAAAGAAATAATTTTGAGTCGTTGTTTACATTGGAAACAGGAATAGGTTGAATAGGTCGTACGAATAATTAATTATAATTTCGGCAATTTATATCTAAATATTCATGAGGAAAAGTGATATCAGGTCAGTGACTGTATATTACATAGAAATATACGGTCAGTGCATTTTGACTGCGCAAATAGAACAGGTGCAGTATAAACATATTTATACTACAACTAGCGATCAACGTTTACATTTAAGTACCAGTATAAAACAATATATGGTTAATGTATGAAAATATAAACTTTTTGGTATTCTGCACTAAAATTGAAGAGAGCGAGGTTTCTCATCCTCATACAAAAAAAAATATTTTTCTGACATTGATCTAGTATTGTACATATGTATGAATAATAATGTATGGTGAACTCAAATCATACACGATGGTTAATCTTATTTTACAGGCAATACCCCTTGAGTCTGTTTGACTTGTGTCTTATTCAATTTTCATTGAGCAAAACAGATATGATGGAGGGGCGGATCCAGCCATTTTAAAAAAGGGGGTTCCTAACCCAGGATAAAGGGGGGGGTCCAACTATATGTCCCCATTCAAATGCATTGATCGGCCAAAAAAAAAAGGGGTTCCAGCCCCCGGAACACCAACCCCCTGGATACGCTAATGTGATAAGATTGAGAAAATAATTATTTTAAGGATTTGAACATTGAGAAAAAAAGGTGTATGCATGTTAACTTATAGTGTTTGAGTGTTATTTATTAGAAACTTAGTAAAGCATTTCGGACGCACCAAATTTATTTATTTTTAATGTTATTTCATTTTTTCTACCATTGTAGTCAGTGCTTTAATTCAATCATTATTTGTTACATTTTTTTTTAAATTGCCGGTCAATAGATATTGAAATCATTAAGAAGCTTAGGTTCCAGCTACCTCACCCCTCTAAAAAAGGGACGAAAGATACCAAAGGGACAGTCAAACTCATAAATCTAAAACAAACTGACAACGCCATGGCTAAAAATGAAAAAGACAAACAGAAAAACAATAGTACACATGACACAACATAGAAAACTAAAGAATAAACAACACGAACCCCACCAAAAACTAGAGGTGATCGCAGGTGCTCCGGAAGGGTAAGCAGATCCTGCTCCACATGGGGCACCCGTCGTGTTGCTTATGTGATTACAAATCCGGTAAATAGTCTAATTCGGTAGGTCACATTTATGAAAGGGAAGGGGAATTGTATTTACGACGTAAGGAACATATCCGATATCATTTGTGAAACGGTTATTCCATAACGGTCAACCAACTCGTGATGGCGTCCGTAAAATTTACGAAGGGATGATTTCAACTTCACCATTTGGAACTCTTGGTTTAATAGCTTCCTTGTGAGCAGTAACCCTCTATCAACAAAATCATGATAGGAAATGCAAGCACGGGAATATCGTATCAATTGGGAGATATATACCCCGTATGCAGGTGCTGCTGGTGTTGTTGCTACTTAGAAATGGAAAGTTCACAATTGGAAAGCTAAAATCTAATTTATTTGGCTAGTTATTTAAGGCCCTTTTGGTCATATAGATTCTATCGTTTTCGGATATTTATATAAAAAAAACTTGGCTTTCATTTTTCCGGATTTAAAAGTTCCCGATGACAGTAAATACGCAAAGCGCTTCTATTCAAACATACCATAGTTTGTTTATGTTTTTTTTTTAAATTTCATTAAGAAACGTACCAAACTATTAGAACTATTTCAAGTTTGTCCCAGATTGCAAAAAATGGGAAAAACATGCCACTTAGGAACAAACAGCTGATGAGTGAGGGGATCACGGCGTATTGGTAGATCTTTTCTTGTTGATAAATTTTGCTGTGTTAAGACTACAAAAAGTGTAATATTCGTGATTTAGGAACAAATAAAAACTCTAATAAGGATACAACTGACGATTTCGTCTATGTAGCTAGTATCATTCTTAGATTAGGTCTTTTTGATCAATTTCGCCATTTTATGTTCTCTATAGATATTACAATGTTCAAGCTTTTTGGCAAAAATGAAAAACAAATCTTAAAAACCTAGCATGCGTCGACTGCCAAGTTCATCAACATGAATTACTTCCTAGTATCGTCCGCCAATGTCATCAAAGGGCACTAACTCATAGCATGCGTCGTCTACCAATTTTATCATAAGTCATTATTACCTATCATGCTTAATTTGTCCGACAAGTTCATCAAAATGCATTAGCTCCTGCCATGCATTGTCCGCCAATGTCATATAAGGGTATAAAATTATTACCTATCATACTTCGTCCGCCAATTTCATCACATGGCATTTACTCCTATTAAGCGTCGTCTGCCAATTTCATCACATGGCATTAACTCCTATTAAGCGTCGTCCGCCAATTTCATCACAGGGCATTAACTCCTAGCATGCATCGTCCGCCAATGTTATCAAAGGGGACTAAATCCTAGCAGGCGTCGTCTACCAAGTTCATCAAAGGTCATTAGTTCCTACCATGCGTCGTCAGCAAATTTATGTTCATACGAATAATAGGTAGATCTTTATATTTGGAAATTTGGCTTTAGTCAGATTTCTATTCGTATCACAATTTGCAAATTAAACGACAATCCTTGCATTGTACCCTGTGTTCTATTTTAAGTTAAAAGGTGGCCATCTTGGACAGCAAGCCGCATCATCGGACACATTTTCTATACTAGATATCCAAAAAAAATTGCGGTAAAGTTTTATTCAAATTGACAAAATATTTTCAAAAGAGAAGAGTTTTTTAAGTTAAAGAACAAAGGACGACAGACGCCAATGACCAGGGGTTTGTTGTTCAACTTGTCTTTAAACTAATCATTGGATTAAGTTTAACGAATGGTTAAACATTAATTGCATGATTAGTAAATACAATTATTAAATTGCGTTGTTCAACTCATTTTAATCAGTGTATTTATTATGAAGAAATAACATTAAAAACTGAAGGCTCCATGGAGCCTGTGTCGCTCACCCGATATATTTTTTTTGTAAACTGCATTTTACCTCTATGTTCTATTTTTAGCCAAGTCGGCCATGTTAGTTGACAGGCGGGGTCATCTAACAATTTTTAAAACAAAATACCTTAATGATGATTGTGGCCAAGTTTGGTTAAATTTGTCTCAGTAGTTTCAGAAGAGAAGATATATAACAAATATTTACGAAAAATTGTTAAAAATTGACTTTAAAGGGCAATAACTCCTTAAGGGGGCAGATGACAATTTTGGTCCTGTTGACTTATTTGTAGATCTTTCTTTGCTGAACATTGTTGCTGTTTACAGTTTATCTTTATCTATAATTATATTCGATATGATAACCAAAAACTGCAAACTGTCTTTAATATTACTTATTCAGGGGCAGCAACCCAACAAGGGGTTGTCTGATTTGTCTGAAAATTCCAGAGTAGATAGATCTCAACCTGATAAATATTTTTATATCATGTCAGACTTACTCCAAATGCTTTAGTTTCAGAGATATAAGCCAAAAATAGCATTTTACCCCTATGTTCTATTTTTAGCCATGTCGGCCATCTTGGTTGGCGTGCCAGGTCATCGGACACATTTTTTAAAAACTAGATACCCCAATGATGATTGTGGCCAAGTTTGGTTAAATTGGCCCAGTAGTTTCAGAAGAGAAGATTTTTGAAAAGTTAACAGACGACAACAGACGACGGACGCCAAGTGATGAGAAAAGCTCATTTGGCCTTTTAGGCCAGGTGAGTTAAAAGTGTGGTACACACTGAATAACGGGCGTAGATTGATATTTAAAAGTGTGCACTCCTTTTTTTTATAGTAATTTCGTATAGACAGAAACAATATTACTTAGTACTCGTCTGTCATTTTCTCCTAATTTAATTATAAACACCATTTTTGAGGAGTAAATTATGAAAAACGTTGATGACGTCACGGTCACAAAATTATGTCTATGAGCGAAAACAAAATGGCCAATCAGAAGACGTGTTCCAAGACATAACCGTACTTGCACATGTTATATTTAGAAAAAAGATTTCAAGTTGATAATATGGAAGACGTATGGATTCCCCGTTATTACTACTTCGCATTTTATAATTCGAAAGTCTCAGATTTCTCTACTCTCTCCAAATTTACGTCACGAATATCAATACTTTAAAACAACATATCATTTAAAATCTCCCAAAGGAGATATTTGTTGATATAATGCGTTAAAGGTCTTATTATAACAAAAGTGTTTAATTAATTATTCATTGAGAATTCTTAAAGAGACCACGAGGATTAAAAACAATTTCCAATGAAGTGTTTATTATGAAATAAAAATTATTCAGTTAAAATAATTAATGATGCACTCAGCTATTACTTTGTTCTTGTCTAGAAAAGTCTACGACTTGTCATCCAATATAAGACTAAAGTTAAATGGTTCGCTACTGATCCCCTACGGATCCATAGAGGGTTGGTAAAATCCATAGGAATTTATCGTTCGCTGGACTTTTCTGGTGGCATTTTGTTGAAAAATAAACATTGAAATACAAAAACATTAATAGATGAAATCACCATGAACAGTAGATGTGACGTCATGAACACCCTATGAAATTTACTAACCCCTACGGATCCATAGCGGGTCACCACGTGACGGCTTTAAACCAATTAAAACGTGATAATTTACCCGCGGTGCGATAAGCTGAACAAAAAAATAAGTCGTAGTATTTATTACAATGTCTGGTCTCTTTTAAGTTTTTTTTTGTCCAAACCTTCAAGTTACTTTTCTTGTGTGTTAGCTCATGTCTGGACGTAGGACCTTGATTTCACCAAAACTTTATGTTACTTCCCTTGTGTGTTAGCTCATGCCTGGACGTAAGACCTTGATTTCACCAAAATTTTATGTTACTCTCTTGTGTGTTAGCTCAGGTCTTGACGTAGGACCTCGATTTCTTTCCAGAACATTTCTTTTTTGTAACAACCGCATAAGGGTCCGCAGGTGGCCCCTTGCAAGGTTAAATTTATAACCCTATCCAATATACCCGTGGCAGACCAAATTTCTCCGTCCAATATGCCGGACGGTATCTTTTCCTTATTATACTTATAGTTAATTTGTTCATGTCCTGAAAATGCATGACATATTTGCCACTGGACGTTAAGCATCCAACAATCAAAAATCAATCATCAAGCATTTATTGAAACTTTGTATACATTTTACTTTAGTTTATTTAATCGTGTAATCCTCAAAATAGAGTTGTGTCTTTACAATATCTTACGCTTTTAATCGTACTAATTTATCAAAACTGAAAAATCCCCCTTTTTAATGAATAAAACCCCATCAGTCGGAAATGTAAAATCTAAAAATTTATAAAAATCTAAAGGGAGCTCACGTCAATAGATATAAACAATTCATCAAAGTTTCATGCAAATTAGTAAAAACGTTTTGAGAGACGTTGATGACGTACGGACGGACGGACGGACAACGGTTTACATTTAAATACTTCCCGTAAACGGACGTATAAAATATACAAATTTATTAACCAACTAAGTACATTATTGCCAAAAGTGACTGTTTATTAAAAATTACATATTTTCTGTAATGGCCCTGTTTTTCTGTAATGGCCCTGTTTTTTTCTGTAATGGCCCTGTTTTTCTGTAATGGCCCTGTTTTTCTGTAATGGTCCTGCTTTTCTGTAATGGCCCTGTATTATTGCCCAGTTTGTCTGTATTAAGCCCTGTTAGGGTTTTTAATAAAGTTAATAAAACTAAGTTGTAAAGAGTATAATACCTTTTTGTATTTTATTTAATTCAGTAACCAGCAACCAACATTAAATAACCATATAAAGGGATCACTGTTCAATCATCCTGTTTTTTAACACATATCTCTTTCAACTTAATATCTTGGATATTTGGTATATTTAAAGCTTTATAATGGTGAAGTACAAATTATTTTGTAGCTACTGGCATTCTTAGATTAGGTCTTTTTGATCAATTTCGCCATTTTTTGTTCTCTATAGATATTACAATGTTCAAGCTTTTTGGCAAAAATGAAAAACAAATCTTAAAAACCTAGCATGCGTCGACTGCAAAGTTCATCAACATGCATTACTTCCTAGTATCATCCGCCAATGTCATCAAAGGGCACTAACTCATAGCATGCGTCGTCTACTAATTTCATCATAGGTCATTATTACCTATCATGCTTAATTTGTCCGCCAAGTTCATCAAAATGCATTAACTCCTGCCATGCATTGTCCGCCAATGTCATCAAAGGGTATATAAGTATTACCTATCATACTTCGTCCGCCAATTTCATCACATGGCATTTACTCCTATAAAGCGTCGTCTGCCAATTTCACCACATGGCATTAACTCCTATTAAGTGTCGTCCGCCAATTTCATCACAGGGCTTTAACTCCTAGCATGCATCGTCCGCCAATGTTATCAAAGGGGACTAAATCCTAGTAGGCGTCGTCCACCAATTTCATCAAAGGTCATTAGTTCCTATCATGCGTCGTCAGCAAATTTATGTTCATACGAATGAAAGGTAGATCTTTATATTTGAAAATTTGGCTTAAGTCAGATTTCTATTCGTATCACAATTTGCAAATTAAACGACAATCCTTGCATTGTACCCTGTGTTCTATTTTAAGTTAAAAGGTGGCCATCTTGGACAGCAAGCCGTATCATCGGACACATTTTCTATACTAGATATCCAAAAAAAAATTGCGGTAAAGTTTTATTCAAATTGACAAAATATTTTCAAAAGAGAAGAGTTTTTTAAGTGAAAGAACAAAGGACGACAGACACCAATGACCAGGGGGTTGTTGTTCAACTTGTGATTAAACTAATCATTGGATTAAGTTTAACGAGTAACTTTTAAGCCAGGTGAGCTAAAAATGTGGTACACACTGAATAACGCGCGTAGCTTGATATTTAAAAGACTTAGTGTGCACCCCTTTTTTATAGTAATTTCGAATAGACAGAAAAAATATTACTCGTCTGCCATTTTTTCCTAATTTAATTATAAACACCATTTTAAAGGAGTAACTTATGAAAAACGTTGATGACGTCACGGTCACATAACAAAATTAAGTCTATGAGCTAAAACAAAATGGCCAATCAGAAGACGTGTTCCAAGATTAAACTATTAAGACATAACCGTACTTGCACATGTTATATTTAGAAAAACGATTTCAAGTTGTTGATAACATGAAAGACGTATGGATTCTCCGTTATTACTACTTCGCATTTTATAATTCGAAAGTCTCAGATTTCTCTACTCTCTCCAAATTTACGTCACGAATATCTTTACTTAAAACAACATATCATGTAAAATCTCCCAAAGGAGATATTTGTTGATATAATGCGTTAAAGGTCTTATGATAACAAAAGTGTTTGATTAAATATTCATTGAGAATTCTAAAAGAGACCATGAGGATTAAAAACAATTTCCAATGAAGTGTTTATTATGAAACAAAAGTGAATCAGTGAAAATAAATAATTAATGATGCACTCAACTATTATTTTGTTATTGTCTAGAAAAGTCTATGACTTGTCATCCATTATAAGTTAAATGGTGCGCTACTGACCCCCTACATATCCATAGAGGGTAGGTAAAATCCATAGGAATTTATCGTTCGCTGGACTTTTCTGTTGGCATTTTGTTGAAAAATAAACATTGAAATACAAAAACATTAATAGATGAAATCACCATGAACAGTAGATGTGACGTCATGAACACCCTATGAAATTTACTAACCCCTATGGATCCATAGCGGATCACCACGTGACGGCTTTAAACCAATTAAAACGTGATAATTTACCCGCGGTGCGATAAGCTGAACAAAAAAATAAGTCGTAGTATTTATTACAATGTCTGGTCTCTTTTAAGTTTTTTTTTGTCCAAACCTTAAAGTTACTTTTCTTGTGTGTTAGCTCATGCCTGGACGTAGAACCTTGATTTCACCAAAACTTTATGTTACTCTCTTGTGTGTTAGCTCAGGTCTTGACGTAGGACCTCGATTTCTTTCCAGAACATTTCTTTTTTGTAACAACCGCATAAGGGTCCGCAGGTGGCCCCTTGCAAGGTTAAATTTAAAACCCTATCCAATATACCCATGGCAGACCAAATTCCTCCGTCCAATATGCCAGACGGTCTCTTTTTCTTATTATATTTATAGTTAATTTGTTCATGTCCTGAAAATGCATGACATATTTGCCACTGGACGTTAAGCATTCAACAATCAAAAATCAATCATCAAGCATTTATTGAAACTTTGTATACATTTTACTTTAGATTATTTTAATCGTGTAATCCTCAAAATAGAGTTGTGTCTTTACAATATCTTACGCTTTCAATCGTACTAATTCATCAAAGTTGGGACTAGATTAAACATGCAAGATTTGTCTGCAAAATGATGTGTAGGCAAAAGTGTTAACAGTATAAAAAAAGAACAAGGCCATGAGCGCATGCATGATACGCCCGTCGCTTTTACAATTAAAGGGAGGTTGTTTTATTATAGATATGAAAATAGTCCCCAAAAAGTAGCTATGAGCTTTTGTCCGAAAACTTGAAAATACCCTTTTTTTTTGGGAATAAAATACCATAACTCGGGAACGTAATGTTAAGAATTTATAAAATTGAAAGGGAGCTTCCGCTTATAGAGAAAAACAATTGACAAAAGTTTCGCGATAACTGCTCAAAGTATTTTTGAGTTATTGGCCGAAAACTGAAAAATTTCCCTTTTTAATGAATAAAACCCCATCAGTCGGAAATGTAAACTCTAAAAATTTATAAAATCTAAAGGGAGCTCACGAGATTTAAACAATTCACCAAAGTTTCATGCAAATTAGTAAAAACGTTTTGAGTTATTGTTCGACAGGTTGATGACGTACGGACGTACAAATGGTCAACGGGTTACACTTAAATACGTCCCGTAAACGGACGTATACAAATATACAAACATAACATTCGACCACAACGTGACAAGAGGTCTCAATAATTCGTCATTCAATATTTCCTGTTGTCTATGATTAGAAATAATATAGGCATGCAATAAAATCTTAACAAAAGAAAGGCTGGTGTTGTTTGTGTTCTGCGTCCCCCATTAAAATTCACGTTCATTAAATTTATATTTTTTTTTCATTTCGCATAAGGCCGTGCGGTTACCTATTATGATTGATAAAGACACGTCTAAAGTTATATGTGCCAAAGGCACGTCTTTACCTTGCAAATGTGTAGAGCTTATTAACACATGCATATAAGGGGTTGATTTTTGATTGTTGGTTGCTAAACGTCAATGTGTATAATGAAGATGATAGTTGATCGTATATACCATTGAGACAATAAAACAAAATCACAAATACCCGTATCTAAAGAAGGAAAATAGGGTGCAGGGAAGGTTGGACGACCTCGCTCTGAAAATTGCTTCATCAAAAAACAATTAAACTGTAGATACGGTTTAAAGTTCGCCTTACAAATTCAGAGCGTCGTAACCGAAAATTACCACAGCAGAGACAATCTGGCTGCGAAAATGCTCCCTCCCCCTGAACATCAGACAACATAAAAAAACCACATGTACATGTAATACACATGAATATTATATAACCATGATAACCTCATTTTTTGTTGTTGTATCGTAGATAATTATCCCGTTTCCCATTATTCGCAATTGAAAATAAATATATACTGTATGTCCTCAGTTGTGGAATCGATCAATAGTTTAAATACCTACCTACATGTAGGACTTGAAAAAGATAGATATAATTGATTGTTACATAACCATATATATACTTCACTGATACCTTATGTAGGTAGGCTATTTTAAGAACAATCTCATATGTATTACGACTGAATGAAACAACTTATGACAATAAACCCGGAAGTTATAAAAATGTTTTATGAAACAACATGTCATGAATATTCTGTTGGGAGTTTTATTGACAAATATCAGAATGAAATGCCACAGTTGGTCATGGTTAAACATGGTTACCAAGGGGAAACTGGAAACGACACCTTGGATACAGGACAGGTATGCATTCGCGCGCAACCTCTCTCTCTCTCTCTCTCTATATATATATATGTAACACTCAGAAACGTGTCCTTCCCCCCAAACGTGTCCGATTCCCCCCAAACGTGTCCACATAACGTCACGGAACTGTAAAACATGTATAGTTGCAAAAGGGCTCCAAAGGGTGACATTTATATAGACGCCCAAACGTGTCCATTTTTCAACAAACCCACAAACGTGTCCGATCCCAAAAATGTGTTCATGTCAAGCGTTAATGTTATTGCTATTTCATTAACGTATACTAATTTCACTATTTCATTAAAAATATAGATTAGGTACATACGTACTTTTATAAACAAGCAGTATAAACTGTGTAAATGTGGGGGCGTCATTTCGGCTATGTCGTATGCAAATTGTAAGCACACATTTTGAGTTAAACTGTATAGTTACCGGGTACAAATGTCCCTTTCTCTACGCATTAAAACTTTTACGTTCTGTCATTATATGCATGAAACACTTGCATCTGGACAATACGCAATCAACAGTCTAAAGTTAATTTATATCGTACAAATGTAAAAACTCAAAAACTTGTAGCCTATGTTCTCTCTAAATATGCATGAAATACTGGCAACTGGACAATACGCAATCAACAGTCTAAAGTAAATTTAAACAGTA
This sequence comes from Mytilus galloprovincialis, assembly GCA_037788925.1. Lineage (NCBI taxonomy): Eukaryota > Metazoa > Mollusca > Bivalvia > Mytilida > Mytilidae > Mytilus > Mytilus galloprovincialis. The sequence continues at coordinate 35,899,024 of CM075339.1, forward strand.
GAAATGTAAAAACATTTAAACTTGTATGTTCTCTCTAAGTATGCATGAAATACTTGCAACTGGAAATACGTCATAAACAGTCTAAAGTTAATATATACAGCAAATGTAAAAACATTAAAACTTGAAAAACTATGTTCGCTCTAAATATTTTATCTTAAGTGATGGTGGAAACCTAAAATTATTAAAATTTATTACAAACCTGACTATCCCTATATGATTTGATGAGCTTTGAAAATACATATAATTCAAATTGAGAACTGTTGACAAAAGTGAAAAAAATCTTGCTGAAAGCCTGACGTACAATATTCGGATATATATATAAAGCATCATCGGGGTTTATTAGTACAAAATAATTTACAAAGTTCACGATTAATTCAACTCTAGAATTATTTGTATGTTCGCTCTAAATGAGTAAGAAATACTTGCAACTGGACAATAAGCAATTTCAGTCAAAAGTTTATTCACAATTACAGATTAAATTTGGATTTATGATAATCATTATAAACCGGTATTGCACTAACTAATGCTAATAAATGACAACTTTATCACCTGTGTCCCCACAATAGAATTGCCGTAAACGTTATCAGCGGTTTCATTTAGGAGATACATGTAATAGCGCTAAAAGACGTGAGACGTTTTGGCGTTAAATAGTGGACACGTTTTGGCGAATAGCAATATTATTGGACACGTTTGAGGTTATGAAATCGGACACGTTTGGGGAACATTGAATATTATAGACACGTTTGGGGAGAATAGACACGTTTTAGGGAATCGGACACGTTTGGGGGGAAGGACACGTTTGGGAGTGTTACACTTAAGTTACCGGGTACAAATGTCCCTTTCTCTACGCATTAAAACTTTTACGTTCTGTCATTATATGCATGAAACACTTACATCTGGACAATACGCAATACGCCTAATACGCCTATAGTTGTCACAAATTAAGAGTTGTAATGAAATCAAATAATACAGGAAATCGTTACTTGTGTTATGTGGATGCAGGGAATGTGTCTCCGTGCTTGCATGTAGTGTATGCCCTTATTTTTAACAGTAAGGGTTTTTGACTTATTACGGAGCTGCCTTCACATCCATTCGTTATTTCGGGGACTTTTAAACATTTTGTAGCTTTGTTTATTGTTAAAGGCCATACGTTGTCCTACACTTGTTAATTTATATGCTATTTGGTCTCTGGTAAAAAATAAACACGTGAGTTTTTTCACAGAAGATGAAGACAAATGAGAATTGAAAATTGTACTGAAATGTTTTTATGAATGTGTCCCAGGTGTTTATAAAAAATAACTGCATGAACAAAAGAAGAATTACAAGTAACATTTAAAAAAAAAAACCGATATCCACTACCACGAAAAAAGAAAATAACAAAGACAATAACCAAAATGATAAATTAAACAATGAGATGTAGAGGTAGGTTACTGTCTTATTTGTTTAATTGTATATAATTTATTGTTGTCTGTTTCATGTATACTCTACACTACACGCTATATAACGTTAGGTTACATGTGAATATAAACCCTGGTATATGTTCAATCCGTACACGCCGAACAGGACTTTTACAAAAAAATAAAACAGTGCGCATGAAAACGTCCTCCTACCCTAAGTTTTTCTTATTACTCCGAGCTGCCAAGTACCTACTACATGTATTACATGTACGCCTCAATATCACATACTCAGCTGAGAAAAAGTAAACATACACATTGTAAATATTTAGCAACCATAGAGACCAAGCTACCTTACTAAACCAACGAGGTATTTATCTTACTTGAATATCTTGACACTTACACAAGTTAATTGTTATGGTGTAAATGTGTTGTCAGTAAAATTGTAAAGTACGCGGACACTGGTTGGTTTAAATTAGTGCAACTAGAAAATGAATTTTATTGTTTCTAAAAGATGTTAAAATTGGACCACTATGCGGTATGGGCTTTGCTCATTGTTGAAGGCCGTACGATGACCTATAGTTGTTAATGTCTGTGTCATTTTGGTCTTTTGTGGATAGTTGTCTCATTGGCAATCATACCACATCTTCTTTTTTATATATTCAGTCATGACTATTTCTTCCGAATACGAAACAAGCATTCCGTTCTTTGTGTTTTACTAGTAACCTCTGAAAAGATGAAAAGTATAGAAGACACTGACAACGGTATGGCTTAAAAAAACCGACCAACGGACAGGCAATAGTATACAAAACATAAACAACTAAAGACTGAGCATCACGAACCCAAAAAGAAACACACAAACAAAGGGTAAACGCAGGTATTGCTGTAGTCCTCATTGTCAATCGACATCATTTCATTCATTTAATATATTAATTATTTTTGCATACAGGTACTGAGAATTCATGGTGTATACAAACAAACCAGAATTTTAGCAATAGTAAAGAAAGATTCCAACAGATGTTTTGGATATGGAGATATTTCAGTCAGTATCCCACAACATTGTAACATACCGGTGTATCTCATCAAAAGAAATAATACAGGTAATGAAAACGTTTACATTTTGTATATTTATTATGGTAATGTGTTAGTCCAGCTGAGGATATCATATACCTTATACATTTTTAATGGGTAGCATGATTAACCCTTAAATTTATTTATAAAACAGAAGATCTGGTGTGATACAAGAGACCAAAGGACACAGAAATAAACAACTATAGGGTACCGTACGGCCTTCAATAATGAATAAAACCCATAGTCAGATATAAACGGCCCCGAAATGACAAATGTAACATGATGGGATCAGTGTGCAAAGGCTCCGTGTTGAAGACCGTACTTTGACCTATATCGATTTACTTTTTACAAATCTTTACTTGCATGGATGGAGATGTATCACATTAGCGCTCATACATGTACATTTACTACATTTTCATATGTCTTTTAAAAATTATTCTTATATTCATTTTTTAAAAGAACGTAGTTTTATTAGCTCGATAGATTGTATGTATTCTTCTTTTATTTTCAGATACGGAAAAGTTTAAGGAAAAAAATATTTTAAAGGAGTAGGTTCAATAGAGCCCTAAGGCCTAAATTAAAATATTGTTTGTTTGCCCTTTTCCGACCCTATGTCTTGAAACAGGGTAGGTAGGTAGGTAAAATATTTTATTTTTCTTTCCCAAAAAATAACTTAGTTCGGTACATTTTTGTCATGGGTAGGCAGGTAGGTATAATATTTTATTTTATAGATACAAAATCTGCATGATGTCATTTTTGTCTGTATTGCTTTTGTTTAAGTATGCTTTTGCTAATAAGTTTTAGTATAATAGTCCCAAGTTTTCACTTTTGAAAAAAAAAATATCATATATAATATGAAGTTATTTCATATGCAAAACAATTTTTTTCAAATATCAAAATATAGGGCGGTGCGGCATATTGAAACGTTTACACACCTAGAATTTTTAAGAATTTCAACTTTCTTATATTCTGTACTACGTACATGTACCTTGTACGCTTACCTAGACCTAAATTTTTTCTGTAAGAGATAACTTTGTCCTGGTAAAATATGTCCGGGTAGACATACCATGCATACTTTGTACATTACTAGTAGAAAAAGTCCCTAGAGTGTTTAAATTTTCGTGTGTGTCTGTGTTTCCAATAAAAATGCTACAAGACTTGAAACTCAATTGTCACGTTTTTTACATCGCATTTATATATGATCTGTATGGAAAAACTTGGCGATTTTACTGCCAAATATTCTCCCCTTTACAGACCTTTGGTTCATGTTAGATATAAATCAGAATATATCAATGCTGGTCGAAAGCATCATTAACATAATCATCCTAATCTACGGACCACCAAAGGCCATCCTTACATAGGATACAAAGTCTGTTTACAAAATATTTTGTACACACATTGATAATTTAGTATTGGAGGAACTTTTTTTGAATGAACCCAGCTCTTCAAGTATAAAGACACAGAGTAACATTTGTTAAATCATGATTTCAAAGCTTTCAATACAACATCCATTTCAAACAAATTTATGCTTTGAAACTCCAAACGCAAGTGTTCGTTCAAGTCAAATGCTCACATGATACAAAACTGACTGGACCTTATAGGAAAGATAAAACCCGAGAATTCTGGTAAAAAAGTTTTGAGCGGGAAATACAAATATAAGATTAATTTTTGGTAGGAACGAAAAATAAAATAAAATAAAATCTTGCTGGTAAACACAAGTAAAAGATTTTCAGGCGGAACAAATTTATAGGGTCGGTCGGTAAAGGGCAAACAAACAATATTTTAATTTAAGCCTAAAATAGCCCCATAGTTAGCTTAAATTTCAAATTAGGATTTATTGACAAATATCACAATGGATCATAGTAAATACATTGACAAAATAGGAAATAGGCCTTTTTGTTAAAAAGTTACGTTTCTGAGTTTTATTCGTGACGTCATGACCAATAGTACTCAATTTGATTTCCCACAAAAAAATCAATGAAAAGGGGTAAATTTCCATTGCTTATTGGAAGGAAAATTAATGTAGATCGCATACGTCGACAAAAAAGATCTTTGAACATTATGGTTTTTTTTATTGAACTTTTACATGTCTAGCTTGAAAATTTTAAAAATTTGTCTACGCCTGCGCTCTATGTTTCCAGGTCCTAAATTTGGTCCTGAAATCCAGTCGATTCAGTTAAATTTCGCCAATAATCTCTTATTTTGACCTATTTTGGATGTAAAAATCTACGCTTTAGAATAAAACTTTGACAATAAAAGTTTTATTTAACTTTCTCACATGTTTTTAGGTCAACTTTTTTATCTTGTAACATTGAACTTTACAGTCGGGGCCAAATATGATCCTTTCCGAATTTACCTTTTTAGCTCACCTGGCCTAAAAGGCCATGTGAGCTTTTCTCATCACTTGGCGTCCGTCGTCGTCGTCGTCGTCGTCGTCGTCGTCTGTCGTCGTTAACAATTTTTCAAACATCTTCTCCTCTGAAACTACTGAATGGATTTGAATGAAACTTAAAATGATTGTTCCTTAGATTATCCTGCACAAAGTGTGTGCTTCGATTTTTGATCCGTCAAAAAACATGGCCGCCGTTACATAAAATAGAACATAGGGGTCAAATGCAGTTTTTGGCTTATATCTCAAAAACGGAAGCATTTAGAGCAATTCTGACTGGGGTAAAAATGTTCATTAGGTCAAGATCTATCAGCCCTGAAATTTTCAGACGAATCAAACAAACCATTGTTGGGTTGCTGCCACTTAATTGGTAATTTTAAGGAAATTTTGCAGTTTTTGGTCATTATCTTGAATATCATTATAGATGAAGATAAACTGTAAACTGCAAAAATGATCAGCAAAGTAAGATCTACAAATAGGTTAATATGACCAAAATTGTCAATTGACCCCTTAATGGGTAAATATCCTTTAATGACAATTTTTCACAATTTGTTCATCATATTTGCTAACTTTAAAAAATCTTCTCCTCTGAAACTACTGAATGGATTTGGATGAAACTTAGCATGATAGTTCCTTAGATTATCCTGCACAAAGTGTGTGCTTCGATTTTTGATCCGTCAAAAAACATGGCCGCCCTTACTTTAAATAGAACATAGGGGCAAATGCAGTTTTTGGCTTATATCTCAAAAACGGAAGCATTTAGAGCAAATCTGACAGGGGTAAAAATGTTCATTAGGTCAAGATCTATCAGCCCTGAAATTTTCAGATGAATCAAACAACCCATTGTTGGGTTGCTGCCACTTAATTGGTAATTTTAAGGAAATTTTGCAGTTTTTGGTCATTATCTTGAATAGTATTATAGATAAAGATAAACTGTACACAGCAAAAATGATCAGCAAAGTAAGATCTACAAATAAGTGAATATGACCAAAATTGTCAATTGACTCCTTAAGGGGTTATTGTCCTTTAATGACAATTTTTTCACAATTTGTTCATCATATTTGCTAACTTTAAAAAATCTTCTCCATTAAAACTACTCAACCAAATTCAACCAAACTTCATTTGAATGATCAGTAGGGTGTATAAAATAAAGTTTGTGTTTTATTTTCTATTTCGTCAAAAAACATGGCCGAAGGCATTGTTTACCAGGTGAGCGATTCAGGCTCTTGAGAGCCTCTTGTTTGTATATTTATTCAATTTGTTTTTGTCTGATTGATTGGTTGTTGGTTGTTTATTTTTCCATAGACAAATATTTCCTGTATGTTCAGGACAAATACTTTTGCTGATAACCTCCTACATTCTGAAGGTTTGGAAAAAAAACCCCACAAAATAACAATCTCAAGCAAAAAATAGATTTATTTCATTAAAAATTGACAGAGAAACACATTGGTGTGTTCTCTGTGTGAAATTATGGTTTCAGATATAAACCTTTTATATTTTAATCAGACTTGCTCATCTTACGATGGCGAATTTTTTTTATTCCTATGCGTACATATAAAAAATGAAAAATCAAGAAGATAGGCTGTATAATTGGATGGAAATTTAGACCGTCACTATAAAAGGAGCATGTTTGGAAAAGGCAATAATTGTTCTTATAACTAGTTGTCGGCCCGATCAAGATACATTGAAGAGCTGTGAGTGAGTTTTTCCAGCGGACGTTACTGTATATTTATGCATCATAAACGCGCAATTATCCGCCCTTTGAGCGCATTATCTCTTTTGCGAACAAAGCATACTGAGTACCAGAAGAAAGAGGACTTTATTTCTATACACCACTAAATTTTAAATTCTCATTATCATACCAATGTACCAGGAATGAAAATTTATATGTTTATTTTACCTATCAATTGAAATGGTGATCATCACTAATTGCGCTTTACACAATATTGAAGGACGTCAAACGTAAACAATGATGTGAAGAAGAACCTTGCTTCAATCTGTCTACCAAACGCTGAGCTGTATTTTTTACTTGTGTTTTTCTACATAATTTAACGGTCTACACAGCCCTTGCTAAATTAGTAATATGATTTGTGTAAATTGAATATTCAAAATATACCTCGAGCATAGAGGGGAAGAGCTATACACAGTAAGGTTTTGGGTTTTCCAAGCTGTGTGTATTCACAGATGTTCGAGGCGATCACGTTATCAGGCGACCACTGGGTTGTATTAATCTTGTGACTATTTATTTCAGTGAAATGTTCAGCATTGCTACATGAAGTTATTGCCAAACATAAACTACCAGTCGAAGTCAAGTGTGACACCACAGAGGAACCAGACATAACACTAAAAGGTCGTAGAGTACGTTTAACTGGAGACATTAGACTTAAATTGACACAGGAATGCGATCTGAAATTCATGTATGGGAACCCAGTTAATAAAGGTTTGTAAATTAGAAAATAGGCAACCAGTTTCCTAAAATGCAATTTGAAAATGGACGTCAAGTTGGTTACTTATTCCCTATTCCCTATTCGTTACTTATTCCCTATTCCCTATTCGTTACCTATTCGTTACTTATTCCCTATTCCCTATTCGTTACCTTTTCGTTACTTATTCCCTATTCCCTATTCGTTACTTATTCCCTATTTGTTACCTATTCGTTACTTATTCCCCATTCCATACCCGTTACCTATTCGTTACTTATTCCCTATTCTCTATTCGTTACCTATTCGTTACTTATTCCTTATTCCCTATTCGTTACCTTTTCGTTACTTATTCCTTATTCCCTATTCATTACCTATTCGTTACTTATTCTTTATTCCCTATTCGTTACCTATTCGTTACTTATTCCTAATTTGAAAGACAAAATGAGGATATTGCTATGAATGGAGGGCCAGTTCATTATCTGTTATATGATGAGTGTCCAAAAACACATGATTCAAGCAAGTTCAGGACGGAAAACAATACTTGCCTATTTTTTTTAAGTCATGAAACAAATTATTTACTGCAAACCAACTTATTTTTCCGAATACATTATTTCGCGTTAAACCATCTCTAGTCCATTGCGCGGCGATTTAATTCCGCGACTTTGAAATTAACTTGATGTAGTTAAACAAGGAAAGATCCAAATTAAACATATTAATCGCGATGATTTATATTCGTGTTATTTTTCTACTCGCAAAAATCGCGAAAATGGTTTACAGTAGTAATAATTAACATGTACCATCCCTAAACAAATCTCAGATTTACCTCATTATTTTATTTACATAATTATATAGAATATTGAGACGCTGTAAGATTGCAAATGAAATAACTATTCACTGATATCGACTAGAGAACAATTGACTCAGATTTTAGCTGCTTTTTATAGCTAAAGCGAGTATATGTAACTACGTTTATTATAAGCAAAACATTTGTATCTTAAAAAAAAACGATACAGACAAGTTTTAACTATTCTTAACACATGCCATGGGTAAAATCTCTTTGTTCTTACTGTGCTATAACCTGGATAATGCACAGCTAAGGTTTGCATTAACTACCTCAGATATACTACACAGTTCAAAAGTACTCTGACCTTTAGGGGGCGGACCCTGGATTTTGGAATTTTCAAGACAAAGGATGGGGCATAAAATAAAATATTTGATAACATCAATATAATTATTAAATCAGTGTTCCACAGCCAAACCGGATACAAAATATTTTTTTGTGACTTCTATCAAAAAAGGATGTATTTTAGAATAAACAAATAAATTAAATCTGATGTGGATTAGTTTTATACTCCATGGCCTTTATTACAACTTAGTAGATAAGTATGCCAGGTTTTTTATTGACTAGGATTCGACTTGACGAGGATCGTATTTAAGGGAGGGAGGAAGGGGGGGGGGGTAGGTGAAGCAACAGATCAATCAGACTTTGCTTAGATGAGACATATCTTCAAAAATTATTACTGTAGAAAACAAAATTTGGAGGGGGAGGTGGAATTCAACATTGAAAAGAGAAACATTTTTGTTTATTCAGTTTACTTAATATTTTGAATTTCGGTTCATCTTCCTCTAAGCATATTATTGAGGGAAAGAAAGGCAAGCAATTTATACCCAATATTTCTTATATTTTTCATTTTTCTTTATCATTTAAAAAATACACCAAACGGAACTAAAACTGTAGGAGATGTAGATTGTACGTCAAAAAGACGGCAATCAAACGACAAAAACAAAATAAGGACTTCTAGAGGGCTACATATAGTATAGTTTTCAACTAGAAAATTTAAAAAAAAATCTTTCCTTAAATCGCAATCCTCCAAATAATATTTTAATAATGGATGAAGCCTAAATCTAAAAAAAAAATATAATTTAACCCTTACTAATCTTTAACTTCATAAAAACATATTTCCCCCTTTCTTTACCCTACAAGAAACTTTTATAGGAGCCACTGATACATGTGATAGCGGATTATCGTCCCCATATTTCCAAAATGTTAACGTAAATTGATGGCGCCAAAGTTAAAACAGTTATTGACCATTCAAATCGTTAATTGATATACGATTTAATCTGCACGCTCTGGATGACCCTTCAACCCGAAATCCTACGTCGTTCGGGTTAATTAGGGTCACCCGAGCCGTATTAAATCGTATATACCGACTTGTTTGGTAAATAGCTATAACTTAAAAGAAAACCAACGACCTGATTTATGTACAAAACGACTAATCAAAATAAATAGTATATACAAATACAAACGACAACCACTGAAAACCGGCTTTCACAAAGAGTTGCGACGTAAATATGGTTTCAGATGAAAACTAATCCCTTAATTAAAAAGAGATGAAGGTGTAACAGTCTAACATTAAACATACCTTTAAGTCTGTTTTACATGCATACATTTTGCACTATCGTTATAACATTTTACAGGACAGTTATATCGGAATGTTATTTCCATACCATATCACATGACCGGCTTGACGTTGACTGTCATAACAGGGTTAGAAAATGGTAACCAAGACTACTGGGCGTCCATCTTACATTCCATGACTTATACAGCAGACAACTACATCAAATTTGAAGGCAAAATGGGTGGAAATGGTAATTGCTTAATTTTTAATTGTTAAAAAACTAATCTATGTATGAAGAAAATAAAACGTTCAAGTTAATGTAATCCTCCAACTAATCTACATTATTCTGATTCTATGTCGACCAATCCAATATGTTCAAATTGCAGAAAGTTAAGAAATAACAATTTGAATTATAAATTATTTGGTTTCCGACATGCAATAGAGAAGCGATCACACGACCTCTCGCTTCAACGGAGCTCACAAACTACCTAATTTACGTTTTATTTTGAAATCAAATTTTAATATTATTGTTTATTCAAATTATATCACGTTCCCCATTTAATATCCGATGAACCAGAACCGCTGGAATAAGTAACAAAAGATGTTGGCAGAAGTTATTCAGATTGATTGATTGATTGTTGTTTGCTTTACGCCGTATTAGGACAAAAGGCTATATCGCGGCGATGAAGTTATTCAGTATTTATACATTTGATTCTCTATCAAACTTAAATTTTAGACTCTTTATTTCCGTTTTTTACAAATTTTTTGTCAGCATTATATCTACATGTATCTGATTTAAAATATACTGAGCCAAAAAGTTAAGCAACACTTTTTTATGTTGTTTCTGTCGAAAACAATATTTTGATATCATTGATATAGTCTTAAGGTTAACCTGTTTTTTTTAAACAGTCGTACTTTTTCCCAGGTGATTGATTTCCCGCCATTTAAGCTTTGCACGTGTAATTGATGTTTTACCTTCCGTACCTGCACTTTTAAAACGAATTTCTAAATTTATTTTTCACTAATGTTCAGAGACACACCATTGGTAAGAAAAACACATAAACGTTTCGAAAAAATTGCATGGGGCGTCAACCAGGCCTCCCTGAAAATGACAGTCAAAAAACTCTTGGAATGCTTGATGAATGAGTGTTGCTGACGTCGCGGCTCGATTTAATGTGCATAAGTCAACAGTTTAGAAACAAACAAACAGATAATTACAAATTGCAACTGAACAGGATAAGTCGAAATCTCATTGACCACAACAAACTAGCGTTAAGGGAGAAGAGCTACAGTCGCTTAACGTCAACACGTGACAAGTTTGTTTCGGCGACATGAGAAGTGCATTGATTAAGGAAAGTGCTGGGGTGCTTGCCAATCTTTTATTAATGCACGTGAAGCATGGACGAAGAATTGATTTTGAATATCACCATACCCATTTTCGCATTTTGACCCTACTGCGCTCCATACAAGGACAATCCTAGTCAATTATATGAGTGATAAACATGCATGTTACTTCTGACATGTCATAATTCGAATTTGTAATTATTCAAATCATTTGTTGTTATGATTTTGTTATAAAGTAAAAAAAAATATTTTTGTTGATAAACTTTTTTGGCTCAGTATAGTAAGTCTTGATTAAAATATCATCCTTTTTGTTTAGATTTTGTCACGTTCTCTACATCAGCAACTACAGTTACAATGGAATATGATTTTATTGGGACCAATAAATCTGATATGACATTACATAAAACGAAAGACCCAAATTATGTATCAACTAAGTCCACCATCCAAGATGAACATTTCTATGAGGAAATTCCAGCTGATAGTGTCAAGTCCGAACAGCTTAATGCATCTAACAGAACAATAGTGTCTACAGAAGACAGTGAAATTTCTGAAATTGCAAATCTTCCATATGAAAATTTAAATAAACGAAGTATGTCAAACAGTGCAATAGTGTCTTCAGGGAACGGTGTTTCATCAAAAGTGTCTTCAGAGGACAATGAAATTACTGAAATCTCAAATTTTCAATATGAAAATTTAGATAAACTAAGTCTATCAAACCGAAAAATAATGTCTTCAGAGAACGGTGATGTTACTGAAATCTCAAATTTTCCATATGAAAATTTAAATAAACCTAGTACTGTGGTCGAATCAGATTCTGATGATTTACAAACTCTAGCAACAACCACTACGACGGATTTAGCATTTGAAAACCAGGAGTATCAAAATACACCTAAATCAGAAAGAACAAACAGTTGCTTCGAAACAAAGAAATTACTGGATAAAACTTCTCCGAGGATAAATATCGTAAATACAATATCTTGCCCTCCTGACGTGGAGAATTTGTCAGTTCAAGAATTAGGACAGTATTTACATGTTTTGAACTTAGGAAAACATGAAGAAACCCTTTCCGAAGCTCTAATTGATGGATCTCTTATCAAAGACCTGGATGAAAAGATTCTCCGAGAAGAGTTTGGTTTCACACGATTTGAGGCAATCAAACTAATGAAATTCGCGCGTAATGGATATTTACCGAAAACTTCACAAGAAACATTTTTATAACGATTATTTCAGACAGCAAAACAAAACAAATCCTTATATTTGTTCGTTAGAATGCCCTTGTATATAGTTTAGTTTGATCGCTAAAGACCAGGAGAGACATCGACTTTTATTTTTTTGGTCTGTAAAGGATTTATTTAACAGTATCTTCTTTGAATACGAAAAGCATGCTAAGCATAATTATCAAATTCAATACAGAAATACATTATTATTACATTTGACAATTGTCGTAAAAACAATGCCGTATTATTTTCCTTGGATTAAATATAAGCGAATGAGACTTATCGTCTTCTGTTTAGCCGGAAATGCTCACCTCTCCGAAGTACATGTATATGAGAGTTTCGACTGCAGGTTTTTCTGTAACCTTTGCAGTTTTAATGTCTCTTAGTCTTATTTTATCGTATGTTTTTCTATGTTGTGATGTTTTGCTATTGTTTCAGAAATTGTTTATGTAATTTATACATGTTTCTCGTTTCTCGTTTTTTTATATAGATTAGACCGTTGGTTTTCCCGTTTGAATGGTTTTACACTAGTAGTTTTGGGGCCCTTTATAGCTTGTTTTTCGGTGTGAGCCAAGGCTCCGTGTTGAAGGCTGTACATTGACCTATAATGGTTTACTTTTTTTAAAATTATTATTTGGATGGAGAGTTGTCTTATTGGCACTCACACCACATCTTCCTATATCTATTAGCTATCTTTTGTAAATTCGTATTTGATTCATTTAATGATGAAGTTGTTTTTATTTTTTAACATTTAATACATTTGTAAATATAATTTGCCTTAAACGTAAACAAATATATTTTGTAAAACTGGTACTCAACAATAAAGTAAAACACAAGAAAATACCGGTCAAGAGTTTGACTACGGCGACATGATAATTCAAACCTGTACTATTTTGAAACTTACGAGAATGAATATTCCATATTATTCCCAATGCTGGAAGCATAGGTATTTGTCTCAGAAAATTAATTCCTATATACCTTAATATAATGTGTTATATCAGGGTATATAGATTTTTTTTAATCTGAGACAAGTGCAACTGGAAGTCAAAACTATATAATTTATAGGTGCCTGTCTAATAGATTTAAAAAAAAACAATTTTGAATCGGGTCGTCTCTCACCTTTGACTTATTAACAATAGTGTGTCCACTTGACATAATATAAACGCGAAATAATTAAAAAAATTGGTACAAATATGGGATCCAAGTAATTGCTCATGCCAGTGCGCTACATGCATATAGTAACATTGTTCAAATGTCAAATATAATGACTCTTTTAGATAATTATTTTCTATCTTATTATATAATAACGATATAAAGAGAGAATGGCATTCTTACAAATTCTAAAATCATTATATAATACCAATACAAATGGTTTATTTTATTTTTTATTTTTTGAGAGACTATTTGATTTGTGCAATCTTATTATTAGCTTGTGCTATGTTTTAAGTGTAAAATGCTTTTTACTTATACATGTCATTTATGGTATATTTCTATTTTTTAAAAATGTGTTGTTTTCATGACTTTTGTGTGTGTATATTGTATATTGTTATTAAGTCGATTTGTGTTTATGTATTTTATTGAATAACGACTCTAAATAAAACTTTCAATTGCAAAAAAAAGTAAACACCTACATTGTATATAGCTAAAATAAATAAAATGGAGAAAGAAAATGGGGAATGTATCAAAGCGACAACAACCCGACCATAGAGCAGACAACAGACAAAGGCCACCAATGGGTCTTCAATGTAGCGAGAAAAACCGGAGGCGTCCTTCAGCTGGCCCCTTAAAAAATATGTATACTAGTACAGTGATAATGGACGTCACACTTAATTCCGTATTATACACAAGAATTTAAAATTAAAAATCGTACAAGCCTTACAAAGGCCAGAGGCTCCTGACTTGGGACAGGCGCAAAATTGCGGCGGGGTTAAACATGTTTATGAGATCGCAACCCTCCCCTAATCCTCTAGCAAATGTAGAAAAGTAAACGCATAACAATACGCACATTAAAATTCAGTTCAAGAGAAGTCCGAGTCCGATGTCACAAAAGAAAATAAAAAAAATGACATAATACATAAATAACAACAGACTATAGCAGTTAACTGACATGCCCGCTCCAAACCTCAATTAAACTGATTGAAAGATTATGTCTTCATCATATGAATATCAGGCACAATCCCTCTCGTTAGGGGTTTAGTATCATACTATTATAAAATATATGAGAAGAACATAACCCGTGTCATGTCAAAAACTTTTTTTTTTTTTTTAATAAATCTGTTCCTATGCAAAGACCCTATAAGTGAATCAATACTGAAGCCAATGCAATCTTTAATGACATGACAACAGTATCGTAACTATACATGTATCCCTTCTTAATAAGTCTGTTTAAAGCGTTTGAGGGGAATACTGACATTTTTGTGCTTTGTAAAGAATATTACCATAAAATATTGGATTTGAAATACCTGAACGTATAAGATGTCTGCATGTTGAGTTATATTTACGAATTATTTCCTTATACCGATGATAAAATTTAGTAAATGTTTTGACTAGTTTGTGATATCGAAAACCCTGGTGTAATAATTTTTTAGTAATACACAAATTTCTCTCGCTAAAATATAATACGTTGTTACATACACGAGCGAATCGTACAAGTTGAGATATATAAACACCATAAGATGGTGATTAGGGATACATGTTAAGGAACTTGTTTTTCGGTGGATGACGTGTTTTGTTTTGGTCTATAAATGTTTCTCGTTTCTTGTATTTTTATATATATTAGGCCTTTCATTTTCCAGTTTGAATAGTTTTACATTAGTCATGTTTGAGACCTCTTTAGCTTGCTGTTCGTTATGAGCCACGGCTCTGTGTTGAAACCCGTACTTTGATCTATAATGGTTTACTTTAACAAATTGTGACTTGGATGGAGACAGTTATCAAAGATACCAGGATTATATTTTAATACGCCAGACGCGCGTTTCGTCTACAGAAGACTCGTCAGTGACGCTAAGATCAAAATAGTTATAAGGCCAAACAGGTACAAGTATGGAGAGTTATCTCATCAGCACTAATTCCACATCTTGACTTTAAATTGAATCATTTGGAATAATTCACAGTTAAAAAGTGGTCAGAAGATAGCCAAAGGACAATGACAAATCTGAGATACAAGAGGGGTTAATACCTGATAAGTGTTTTAGATTTTATTTTCCTTTCGATTTAGATGTTTTTTTTTTTAAATTGTGTTACTCATTTTGATCCCTTTTCGTAACGTCAAGAAGTTTACGTAAACAACTACTAAAAATTACACTTTGCCACACTTTCCTTAGGATAATCATATTTTCCAACCAAAAAATGAACGGTGTCTTTTGTGTTATGTTTCCTCATTTTAAATTCTTTAAAGAAATCGAGTTAAATGCATTAACAGTGTCCAAATCATTACTGTGTCCACCTTATTACTGTGTCACACTCTTTGTTACAAAGCTTGTCCAACATTATCGCGATTTTGCGGACATCTTGTTTTTTTTTCCAACAGAGTACTACGAAGAGGCTAGTATTTTACAACCATAATGTACTACGGGTGGTTTATAAATCATTGGATACATGTTGTTGTGTTTTTTGAAGAAAAACGCATCTCCCTTGGTTTTATGAAAACAGCTTTCACGTTACACTGAATACAACGAAGACAGTTATAAGAAAGAAAATATTCGGAAATAGTAAAAAAAAAAAAATCAATAATAATATTGAATTAAAATGCATCATTTTTTTGTAAGTGAACCTCAAGAACATATACTTTGCTTGTTTTAAGAGTGTCATTCTGAAGGATGGAAACATTATTTATAGTACATTTTGAGAAAACACGAACAAGGTTAGACCTTTGAATTAATTCATCATGAAAAATAAAAATAAAATATCAAAACATTGTATATAACGATAGAAACATCTGATTAAAAATAAAATTTACAAAGAACAATCGTATTGTGAGAAGTAAAGTCACAAAAAATACTGAACACCGAGAACAATTCAAATAGAAATGTCCCTAGACCTGTTTTTAAAGCTAGCTTAACCCTCCACTTTATGACAGTCGCATTTTGTGAAGGGATGAAATGAAGTTAAATCTGTGAAAGCCTTGTAATCTTGTGGTTTGTACAAAAATGAACAAAGAAATTAATCCAAAAGTAACACACTTTTGTTTACCCATAAAGTTTTACACATTTCGACTTTTCAAAATGAATATAACCAGTCTTATTCTTTCTGTATAATTCGATTACAGAAAAGATATGAACAGGACTTAAGCAGTTAAACGAATCATACCATTATATGCAGTTCGTGTGGTACAAATATTATAGACAAAAGACACGTTCATACTTTCGAATAAAATTCTTAACATTGATTTCGGCTGCATACACATTTATTATGGGTTGAGCCGAAATAACAACTGTTACAGTCTGATGGTGTAAAACACAAATGAATTAGTTGTCACTAATTCTCCTTTTTCTCAAACCTTTTAACGTTTGTGTTTTTCTTCATTTTGCTCTATCTGACCATCATGGATAGGTAAAAATCATAATTATTACCATTAATTACACATTATGTAAGAATCCTGGTTTTGATTGGTTGATAGCCAGTGTATTTTTCACCAATTTACTGTTATCAAATGAATATCGTTCATGTTTTTAACGCTGCCGGGGTATTTGCGAAAAGGATATGCCTTTTTTACCCTCTCTGCCGTGGTATTTGCCAAAACATACTCTTTCTGACTGAACGCCTGTAACATCACGATCATCAATGCGTTTTTGAACATTAACATTCGGTGTAATTAAACAGATATAGCATGTTCTTGAGGGGTATTTGCGAAAAATACCAGTCTTGAGAATTAATTTCACTCGCCTTACGGCTCGCGAAATTTAACATTCTCTCGACTGGTATTTTTCGCTAATACCCCTCCTTAACATGATATATCTGTTTATAATGTCATTTAAAACAATATTTTCAACATTTAACATGTTCAAAGACACATTTCATTCCTATCTATGATATGTTTTAGGGTTAAACAAGGTGTTCTATACTTTTTGCTTAGTTTTGGTTTCCATTGTTTCATATTCTAACACATATGTTTATCCACTTACGCAACGCATGATTCCATAAATATAATAGATTTATCGAAATCAGAAGATAGCTAAAAAAAAGAGGTCAAGTCTATAAGAAGACGGAATATCCAGTTCTTTCTTATCACGTCAGTTGCACACTTACTTTTCAACTAGGCCTGATTCAAATGACAGTGTAGAGAAAAACATGAAACGGTTTTGGACTTTATATGTAAGTTAAGTATATAACTATAATTTTTATTTGTTCTTAACACAAAGATAGATTAAAAATAAAGCATTGTATTATAAGATTTGTGTCCTGACGTTAGATTCCCGATCACAGACTCGTACATGTATGCATTATATATTTTTTTAAGTTTGCATATTTAATGCAATTGTTAGAATTTGAGATATAGACTTATTATATGTTGTTTGATTATCTCATAAATAATCAATTTAGGACTTATATGTTATTCATCTACCACACAATCCAAAACACAATTGCTGTATCTAATACTTTTATGGATTATCAGTATATAAGTAATATATTTAAAAAAAATATAAGTCGTCGTATTACCGATTTTTCATGAATAGGTTACCATTAAGAACTTTATATATTACAAAAGCAAACTTCAAGTTACTAAAACCAATTTCGATATAATATAGTTTTTTAAAACTATTGAACGTTCACGGGTGTTGTAGGAAATTGATATAGACATGTTTAGAACTACATGTATCTTACCATCTCTGAAAACCAACGTAAAATGACTTAATGTTCATTATTATTGGGTTTTATTATTGCTGAAAAATGTACAGTGAAATACTATACTAGCAATTTGCTGTCTTGCGAAAATTTTTCTTATTAACAATTATACTGCGACATTTATTTTTATATTTGAACAGACATCATGGCTAATCTACACAAACTGTAGATACTTCTGACTTATCTATCAAGTAACTGGTTACGCATAATTAGTGCTTGTTTTAAACCATTTTCAAATCGCGTTCAGAAGTAAACTGTTGCAATTACCCTACCGTTGTCAAATTTGAAAAATTATACCAACTTGGATCGGTTAGGGCATTTTTGATTTTTTTGTTTGAGGACTGCCCTCCATGCAGTCATCACATCTAAACTGTCACAACCTTTGAATTAGGGATATACTAAAATCAATTAAGTGTATACTAAAATCCTCATTTATGACCTTGATTCCGCGCTTATATTTCTGTATAAGCTGAACATTTCAGTATATGCTAAATTGATTTTAGGGTATCCTAAAATCATTTTAATATATACTGAATTGACTTTAGGATACCCTAAAATGATTTTAGTATATGCTAAAATCATTTTAGGATA
The DNA here is from genome assembly GCA_037788925.1 of Mytilus galloprovincialis. Classification (NCBI taxonomy): domain Eukaryota; kingdom Metazoa; phylum Mollusca; class Bivalvia; order Mytilida; family Mytilidae; genus Mytilus; species Mytilus galloprovincialis. Next base: position 35,917,696 of record CM075339.1, read on the forward strand.
TCCTAAACTCAATTTATGGTATGCTAAAATGTAATTAAGTATATACTGAAATCATTTTAGGATATACTAAAATCGATAGTTATGACCCTGATTCCGCGCCATACTTTACACAATATTGAGGGAAGTCAAACGTCAAAAATGATGTAAAAAAGAACCTTGCTTCAATCTGTAACCAAACGCTGATTTATTCAAAATATACCTCGAGCTTAGAGGGGAAGAGCTATATGTATACACCGTAAGGTTTTGGGTTTGCCAAGCTGTGTGTATTCACAGATGTTCGAGGCGATCACGTTATCAGGCGACCACTGGGTTGTTTTAATCTTGTGACTATTTGTGTCAGTGAAATGTTCGTTTTGTTTCATGAAGTTATTGCCAAACATAAACTACCAGTCGAAGTCAAGTGTGACACCACAGAGGAATCAGAAATAACACTAAAAGGTCGTAGAGTACGTTTAACTGGAGACATTAGACTTAAATTGACACAGGAATGCGATCTGAAATTCATGTATGGGAACCCAGTTAATAAAGGTTTGTTAATTACGAAATAGTCAAAAATGTTTAGAAGGAAGCACTGGCAACCAGATTCATGAAATACAATCTAAAAGACATGATAAGAAAAGGCAGGCTCTGAATGGAGGGCAAGACCATTATCTGTTAGTTTAAACATGTTTATATAAGTTGGACTGGGAAACAAGTTATTACAACCTATATAATCCCCTCTTCTCTTTGCGGGTGTGAGTGCTGCCTTGTAGCGGCATTAACCTGCTCTTTTTCGAAATCTACAAAAGTGTCTTACGTACAGGAAATATTGCTCGCTCTTAACAATGGTCAGCCATTTATCGCCCCTTCCGACGGTATATCATCGTTATCTCAATATCATACTCGCAAATAGTGTCACGGGAGAGCCAAAAAGTAAGTCCCAGAAATGTTCTCCCCGAAATGGGGATCGAACTAGGAACCCTTGTGTTTATAGTCCGATGCGCTTACCAGTACACCTCGGCACTCTCTTTTTCAATAACTGTTTTATAATGAGTGTCAAACACATTGTTCAAGCAAGTTCAGGACGGCATCAAAATAGACAAACAATGCTGGCCTAAATTTCCATTTTGTTTTCAAATCAAGAAACAGTTCCTATATTACTATACCGACCGACCCAATACAAATCTTAGATATAGTTCATGACCTTTATATTTTATTTTATTCATATAATAATATAGAATATACAGATGCGATATGAAGGCAAGTGAGATAACTATCAACTGACCAGAGACGACATGACGCAGATATTAGCTACTGTTTTACAGCTATAGAAAACTCATTTAACTATAAACACAACCAATACTTAGGTATTAAAAGTACCGACACAGATAAGTCAATTCTTAAAAGTAAAAAGAAAACCAACGACCTCATGTTTGTGCAAAACTATTTACAAAAAACAACAAAAACAAAAGACATTTCTGGATGCAGGCTTACATACAGAGATGCAATATTAAACATATTTTGGTGTGCGAAACATTCCCGTAACTTGAAACAAAGGTGTAACAGCAAAACATTAAACACACCTATATTTGTATAGACATTTGTATTGCTGTTAACTCTTTTACAGGGCAGTTACATCGTAATGTTATTTCGATACCATATCACATGGCCGGTTTAACGTTGACTGTCATAACAGGGTTGGAAAATGGTAACCAAGACTATTGGGCGTTCATCTTACATTCCATGACTTATACAGCAGCAGGGTTTCCCCTGGGTCAATTATTTTTTTCGCCACCTCTTTCGCCAAAACAATATATTTTTCGACACTTTATTATTTTTTTCGCCAAGTAACACAACTGTATTTTTCGTTTAAAATTTTGCCCCATTGTGACTATGATTATTCTGTCAAACTTATTTTAGAGTTTACATTTAATGAATAAACACTAACTGTAAACATTTACTTTAAAACAACAGATTTTGTTTTTAACATAAAAGGGAAAAACATTCATTGTATTTTAAACAACTTTTCTAAATGAGGGGGCCACTATACTTTTAATAATAATGAAGATATAAGTCCTGGAATACAACAAAATTAATGGACATGTTTTGATTATATAATACCAGTAAAGTTCGTAGGGAAAGTGTCTTTAAAAGAAAAATATTGATGTGCCCTTTTGTACTAAGAAGTGGTTTTTACTACAAAACAAAACTTTATCACATGCTATTTTGATCCCTCATTTCATGTGTAGTCATAACATTGAAGGGCTACTCTCATTCGAGGGGTTGTTCCCAACCTTTTTGATAGATTTCTTCATAACGACAGTTTTCTTTTGTTGACCATCGTAAATGAAAAAGTTGAGACGTAAAACTATGCTTGAAACACACGTGTCACTCAAACGACTTTAAAGTAGTCTCCCTAATCAATTACCTATATTAAATTCAAAGGATAATTAAAGTTTTAAATCAGAGATTTTTCTTGCTTTTGAAAATTTTTCGTCACAACAACAGCTTTCTTTTCTAAACTATCTTTAAAAGGAGAGGAGACGTCAAAAGTTTGCTTCAAACACGTGCGTCGGAAAGTGGTAAATAAATTCTGTATGTGACATTTAGCGGAAGCCATTTAACCATATCATTTTGTCAAACAATTCAATCAACACCTTTATTAATTAGTCCTTTGTTGTCGATAGCTATAAAATGCAATCAGCTGATTATTGATTTTCTGTCCAAATTTTAATGAGGTCAAGGTGAATACCGAGTATTGCCTGATCGGGTAAAGTCCAAGAAACTCGAGAAAAGTAAATAAACAAGATGGAGGAAAATAAATCGTTCTATATATTTTTTTCTCAAAATTCTTTCGCAAATGACAAATTTTTATCACCACAAATATTATTTTTTCGCCAGCGGAAACCCTGTACAGCAGACAACTACATCAAATTTGAAGGGAAAATGGGCGGAAATGGTTAGTTTTCAATAACTTAATGTCGAAAAAAAAGATATGAAGAACAAAGAATGTTAAAGTTAAGGTTACCATGAATGGCATTAAAATTGAATAGATCATATTATATTGACATGTGTACTAAGTTTAAAGTTGATAGAACTTCAACTTCATCAAAAACTACCTTGACCAAAAACTTCAATCTGAAGCGGGACAGACGAATTTGGGTCAACACTCTAATTAATTTGACATTACAATTACAAATATCATATCATAGGAAACTTGTATACAACGTTTCAAGTTGATTGAACCTAAAATACGAACGAATGAATTCACAGACAGAAATGCATAATGTCCCTAGGTGGGACATAACTAGTTTGGGCATACAACAACACTTCGGAATTAAAAATAAAGTTTTAGACGCCTGTTCATTTATCTATAATATTTTTAAACTATAAACTAATATATTTGGATTTCTACTGGGACAATGGCTTCGAAACTTTCAGACAGGTAAGACTATATATAAAAGAGGTACATGTGAAAATTCAGGTAGCAAACATTGATTTTTCGATGTTTATTTGACATTTTTGATCGCTGTTGTGTGACAATTTTGATCGTTTTACACGGAGCTCCACCATTCTAAGGAAAACGTTTGGATGCATATATCTTTCTTATTATTTTATTGGTTCATATTTACACAAAGAATGCTTGAGCTATCAAAAATTGAAGCAGAAACGTTATATAGGAACATAAGAGTTCGTCAAAGTTTCCATCAAGCAACTTGTTATTTTGCAAATGTCTGAGCTCCGCTGACAGTCTCCCGAATGGCCAAATTATTAGAAAACCGTACAGTTCCGTTCCCACACTGTGAAGAAGGTTGCAACATGTGGAGTAGGATATGTTAATGTAACGGGTCTTTATTGTGTGTGTATGTGTTTTGGAACTACATGTCATTTTTTCGGGAATATGTATCTGTGATCGATAACTCCATCTTGCCCGTTAATGTAGGGAACTAGCTATTGCATATATTTCAATATAAGCTCACTGTTAGAACTGTATGTAAAACGAAGTCTACTTAATGTTCACATGTTTATTGGCATAAAAGTACATGTAATAGATAATATATTTAAAGGTTCACAGTTAAAAATTCCAGAGTAAAACGTTACTTAATTCCAGCTCTATAAAACAACATGTTACTTCAAGCTACTACTCCAATATAAAACTACATGTTATTTAATTCTCAAATATCATGCAACTTGTTATTTCAAACTCTCTAAAACGACTGACCAATATAAAGATTCTCACAAGATCGAGCTATAAACATCTGTTCTTAATTTAGATTATACATTGCTGGTCTTAGATTATTTGGATAAACTTGTAAATGTTATTGCAGTTCTACTGTGCAACTCATGTATCGTATAAAGTGTCACATTAATCCAGATGAAAGATCATTAAACTGATTAAGAACTGACCATCAAATCTTTGATGTAAATGACCACGCCACACTTACCTTTAATAAGCACATAATACAAGTAAGTACACAGTAGATGAAATTTTGCAATTGGTAACGTTAAATAATGTCAAGTTCAATTTTAATACACAGGAGCAGGGCTTTCATATAACTGAAATTCATTCATTCAGCCGCAATTACTCTGAAACCATACAGTTAGAAATCTTTGTGATATGACGTTACATGTAGTGATTTGTACTTCCTAAATTAATCTTTGAAACATTTTTTCTCTACAGAAAACGCCATTTTTGAGAAAATTTCCTAATTCGGAGACATTGTCGATCCGAGTCTTATACGCTTTCGCACATGCTCACTCGACGGTTGGGTGTTGTTCACATATTTCCATATACAGATTGTTATTTTTAATTATTAAATGTGTTTTGTGGAGATCCTGCAACTTGAGCATGCCAACATATTTGGTGTAGCGTCAACGGTTTGGAGATACAAGAGGGGTTGTTACCTGATGAAGTGTTTTGATTTTATTATTCATCCGGTTCAGATTGGATTTTTTCCTTTGTATAACAGAAGTTAATCCCTTTTGGTAATGTCATCAGATTTTACGTAGCTCATACTGTTATTCAATTAAAACGTTAAAACACTTCTAAAAATCACATTGCCTCACATTTCTTAGGTTATGTATTATTTGTATTTTCCAACCGAGATGAACGGGGTCTTTTGTATCATGTTCCTAATTTTATTCTCTTTAAAGAAATCAAATTAAAAGCATTGATCGTGTCCAAATCCTTACTTTATCGACCTAATTACTGTGTCCACACTCCTTGTTTCAAAACTTGCCCAATTTTACCGTGATTTCGCGCGCATCATCTTTGAAACATAATTTACAAACAAAATACAGAATGTACTGTGGGTTGATTGTAAATCATTGGATATTATTTGAATTGCGATACTACCCTTTTACCATGTAATCTTTCGCATTTCGGCTATTCAAAATGAATAGAACCAGTCTAAATTTTTCTTTATAATACAATGACAGAATTATAAGATGTGAACAGGATCTAAGTAATATTACTGTTATCTGCAATTTATGTGAAATATATAATATTGCCAAAAGACACGTTTTACTAATGTTATTTCAACTGATCAGGTGGAGATTATGTTTAAATTTGCATAAGGACAGTGTATTCGAAGATGTGTGTGATAAGGATGATTGCCGTTATAATTGTTACTGATTTCTAATCATCCATCAATGTTACCAAACAGATTTACAGAAAAGAACTAAGTGTACTGTTTACGATCTGATTGTGTGATCTATTTCAGACGTGTTTAATAAAAACAAAATTATATCAAAAATAAAATGTTTAGACCCTATTTGTCCAAGCTTGAATATGATCAATTCCATATGCAAATGACCCCCATGCATCCCCCTAAAATCATTCAGAATATAAAGAAGAGAAAAAAAGTATTTCAAACGTTATAAAATAACGACATATTCATATTTTGAAGCTGATGTCGCCATTGTTTTACATTCAATTTCACAAATTTCCAAATGTGACAAATTTTATATGTTCTTAAAACTTTGCTTTACAAGAACATCAACGACTGTTTCTTATCATTTATTTTTCTTTGCGAATACACATATACTGAGTGTTTACATAATTTAACCAATGACCATAAACTGGACACTTCATTTATGGATTCGTGAATTGTTTTACATTGTCATATCGGGGCCTTTTATAGCTTAGGTATGCGGTATCGGCTTTGCTCATTGTTGAAGGCCGTAGGGTGACCTATAGTTGTTAATGTCTGTGTCATTTTGGTCTCTTGTGGCCAGTCGTCTCATTTGAAATCATACCACATCTTTTTTATACTTCATTTATGAGTTTATCCTTAAACTCCTGTCTATAAATGGAATGGTCTATAATAAGCGAACTAATTAACTCCGCCCAGTCAAGTGAAATTAATCGAGTAATACACACTGAGCAAAATATTGGCATTTAAAAAACAGATTTTATTATGATCTAGAACAGTGATTTCGACAGCTTATACATTTGCATTGGGCTGGTTTGGCATAAACACTGTTTAATTGATTAAGAATCACAGCGGCACTAGTAAAAAACAAGTCTGTAATTGAGCAAGACAGCGTGCACATGAAGCGACAGATGAGTATACAACTTTTCCTTTTCACATGCTTTTTCAGTTTTGTGTATTTCATCTTATTTATCCTTATGTCCAAAATAGATAAAAACAAATCATAACTATTACCATCAATGTCCTTAAATAAATGTGTTCGACATTCAAAGAAACATTTCATTCCTATCTAGAATACATTTGTAGGGATATGTGTCCTGTTTTTGGTTTATTGGATTTTGGTTTCAATAGTCTTATATTCTTTCACATAATGTAACCACTTTGGCAACGCATGATTCCGTAAATATAAAAGACTTATCGAAATCAGAAGATAACTTAAGTAGGTCAAGTGCATAAACAGACGGAATTTCCAGATCTGTCTTATCACACCAGTTGCACATTTCCTTTTCACCTGATTTAAATGACAGTGTAGAGAAAAACATGAAACAGTTTTGGACTTTATATGTAAGTTAATTAAGCATATTATTTTTACTTTTTCTTTGTTCTTTACACAAAGATAGATTAAAGTTATAGGATTGCATTAAAATCGTATGTACTATCATGTCAGGTAACATTTTTGGAAGAAAAAAAAATGAAACAGCTGACCATCAACGTCACAAAAACAAGAAGTTAATCACGAAATTTTCAATTGTCTTTAATGTTGAAAAATTGCCATTGTTAAATATGCGCATTGATCTTGGTGAGCGCCAAAGGCTTTTTACAGAATTTAAGTCGGAAACTTTATTCTGTTTACTTTAACCACGGGAAAAAATGGATATACAAAAACAAACGACAACCCCTGTATTACAGGCTCCTGACTTCGGACATGCAGGCACATGCAGAATGTGCCAAAAAATTTTCTATAAGTTACAGAACATTTATTTAATATGGGATTACGTAGAATCATTTGTGATGATATATATTCCCTGAAAATGACCAGTGATTTTACACAATCCCTGAAATATTTAAGAATGATTTTTTGATTGTTTTATATACAAAATATTTTTGCTTTGTTTGTGTATTTAGTACATTAAAATGTTGTATACATTGCAGTCCCTTTTTGTTACTGTTAGAACAGCAACATGTTGATCAACATATCAAAAATAATGTTATTAAGCTTTCGTACTCTTTATTGAACTATGGTTTTGTAAAATAAATAATGGACGTACTTCAGCGCGGTTATTAGAGATACACCATATTGTGTTCTGTAACCTAACGACTCGTATAAAGTAATGGTTGATCTTTTATTGTTGTGAAATATTAGCCCGGCAGTATTTACTAGTAACTGATACCTATCCATTTTTATTTCCTTGTGATTGTAAAGCTCTATCCCAATGTAGTTTAAAAAAATGATTTGCCACGACTAAAGTCAATTCGGTAAAGTGGTTTGATCGCTTAGACATTAGATTTTGATATCAATTGTCTAGTACGTTGAACTCTCCTAGACGTCCTTTGACTTTTCTTATCAGCACATGTTTATTATGTCAGATTAGAAGTCTTGAAGGAAATTCCATTCAGTGCTTTTTCATCAGTTCATTGATTTGTTACAAACTATGATGTTAACATGTGAAATAAACGTCCTACAATAAGACGAAAACATCGGGGACGATAAACAATAGAAGCTTTCGTGTTGTCACAGCGCCTACATGCACTCTTAGCATATTTTTGTTTATCAACATGCGCCGTTTTGAATAATGAGACCACGCAAATACGTCTAAGACATAGCAAATATAACTTTTGTATTACAGTTTTATCTAAATCTGGCAAACACTGACATTTGTAACAGTTCTCAGTTTGTTTGAATGTCTGGAAATTATCTGTAAATTGATTAATTTGCGTTGTTTGTAAATATCAATGATAAAACCAGTCAATTATTTTTCCTTTTGTTTTTGTTTTCCTTTTGTTTTTAACTTGCTTTTATAATTGGGTTTACAGGTAGACACCAACCCTCTGATGTAGTTCTTTTGCGAATGAAATCACACATTTTGTAAAAATATTTATGTTATATTTTCTATTTCTCTGTATTCATCTGACACAGAACTATCATGGATAGAAGAAGATGTGATATAGGTGCTAATGACGCAACTGACCATCCAAGTCACAATTTATAAAAGTAAACCATTATAGGTCAAAGTACGGCCTTGAACATGGGGCCTTGGCTCACACCGCACAGCAAGCTATAAAGGGCACAAACAAATACTAGTGTAGAAAATACTAGTGTTAAACAATTCAAACGGAAAAAACCAACGCTCTTCTCTACATTACAAACGAGAAACATTAACAAAAAACATCAACAACGACAACTACTGAACATCAGATTCCTGACTAGGGATAGGTGCAAACAATTGCAGCGGGTTTAAACTTTGTTATAGCCCCAAACCATCACCCTTATCAGAAACAATAGTGTAACATCACAACATAGAAAGACAATCATGAATAGCATGCAGTATTTTATTTGATTTTGTAGTTTTTGTTGACGTTATTAGCAGTCAGGGGCGTTACTTAAACAAGTTATTTTTTTTAATTACTTATGTAAGTAATTTTTTATTTTAAATACAATAAAATTACTTAATAGAGTTATTTTAATTTTCAATAGAAACATAGACTAAATGTAGTTTTCATGATTTTAAACTACATTTTATATCATAAAATAAAGAATTTATCAAATTTGAGAGGAGTATAGAGATGAAGGGTTACTTTGAAAATAATAACAAAAATATTACTTGAATAAGTTATTTTAAACATTTTTGAAAAAAATAGCAATTACACTTATCTAAGGCACATATGTAATTGATTTAGGTTACAAATTATAAATAACTTCAGGTCTTAATTAATTCACAAGTATCTATCTATTTATATCAGTCTACCTTCAAGATGTTAGAGGAAAATAATAATTTAATAGTCCCAAGAGACCAATCTTTGACCCAGAAGCGTCGGTATGAAAGATAAGTGCGTCGGAAAGTTAATTAGTGTTTCTGAAGAATTAGTTTTTATATATCAAGGGAAAAATAACCAGATAACTGTGAAAATTATTTAAAGCTAGTAAAATCTGTATTCTTGGACACCTATAAAAATAATATTCAGAAAAATAACTTATATAAGTTATATTTAAATAAGCCTCGTTTTCAACATTACTTGTATAGGTAATTTTAATTGTTACTTGTTTAAGTAATGCCCCTGACTGATTAGTGTACTTTTCGCAAGGACACAGTGAGTATATACGTACACAGTCTATAGTTTTCTGAAATATACACCGAAACTTGTGTAAGCCCCGCCCCTCTCCAAACAAAAGCAAAATAAAACAAAACTGCGGAAACAAACCAAAGACTCAACAAACTTTTCAAAAAATAAAATAATATAAAGCAATTAACTCATGCTCTGTTAAACATTAATATTGTCTAATGTCGGTTGAAAGAAATGAAGTTTTAAAACACGCGTCCATGTACGTTTTTATCAATTTAAAACGTTGAAGTGTAAATAAACAAAAATGTATTTGAAAGAAATGAAGTTTTAAAACAAGCGTCAATGTACGTTTTTATCAATTTAAAACGTTGAAGTGTAAATGAAAAAAAATGTATTTAAAAGATGTCGTGTTTTTTTTTTAAAATAGTCACGCGAGTAAATTAAGGTGTTTTTTACCGTTTTGACTTAATGTAACCATATGAAGTCTTTGTAATCGTATTGATTCTAGATAATAAATTGTTCATAGACAAGAGAATCCTTCAGTGTTTTTGAATTACACTTATTGCATGTACATATTCATCATAGTTGCATTACTGACTGTTTTTTATCGGTTTGATAGTAGAATAACAAGAATAGTTTGTATTCTTATAGGTACGTATGCCCCTGCAAGAGACTTCTTGTAGTAATATAAAGCAGGATTTGTACGAAACCTTTTACATGAAGAAATGAAATAAATTTATCAAAATTTATGAATTTTCTTCCACATGAATTGATAATATTTTTAAGACAGGGACACTCACATCTCATATTATGTGTTATCCATGTAATTTGAAATGAGGATACCCCGAAGACTAGAAAAGAGTTGCTGTAAGGATTATCAGATGTACAGAAGTTGTCACACTCACTTATAAGAGTACACTATTAAAAAGGACAACGAATCTCCTGATCTTGTTTTAAATGTTCAGACGCTCTTTTGTTTTTCACAAAGTTATCCATAATTACAACTGCTTTAATCGCAACTTGTTTTAAAATAGTTATAAAGCTTTAACTGCAATCAATAATAGAATTTTAAGACCTAATTTACCCTTCGCAATGACCAAGAAAAAATAAACATAATTTAGAATATTATAGGAACATGAGGACGTCTTGTTTGAAAAATACAAATACATATAAATACATAGTTTACTATTACTGATAACGTTACTTGTCGTTTGTTTCTTAAATTGTTTTTTTTTAAATTTGGTTTCAGCTCCTATTGGCTTTGAGGGTGGAAAAACTAAATATGAAGGCAGGGTAGAAATTTTCCACAGCGGACATTGGGGGACTATTTGTAGTAGAAATTTTGATCAAAATGATGCGAAGGTTATATGTGGTATGGTAGGAAAACAGTTAGTGTAAGTGTCATATCTAAGTTATATTATGAAGGTATTTGTGTAACAACTGAGTGTCTGTCATTGCCATGGCTAGATCCAGACAATGTGTTGACCTTCAGTTGTTTGTTTATTTCAATGTTTGCATTTCAGAAAAAGATAAAATGAACTATACAGCTATTACAATATATTCTTTGCTTGCAATATTTAAAACATTGAACAACACCCCGATTCTCTGTCGATACATTCATCTAGCGTAAGTGATGTACACATATATTCCGAAAATCATTTCATACTATTAAAGCATTTATTCATCTTTGCTTTGCAAATTGGAATTGATTGAATATCAATCAAAGCACTTCGGACGAATATCTTTAAAGTATTTATTATTTTCGATTTGATGTTTCGCATACTACCTCTGAAGAAAGATCAATTTGCAAATTGAGTATGACAGTTTGTAACATTAAAAGAGTTTTCATTGTATGTATCGAACTTTTTTAGACAACCAATTATATTCCCTGCTTCACACTTTGGTGGTGGTAATGGCACAATCTGGTTGAGCGACATAGAATGTATAGGACACGAGAAGGATATATCACTATGCGGGAACAGTGGTTGGGCTAGAGGAAGTTGCGGACACGACGAAGACTTAGGACTAAATTGTGGTAATATAAATAGTCATCATACAAACAAATTTAAAAACAAATGCTGCAGGAAAGTTTGGAAGTGATACCTTTTCGCAATTTCACACATTCAAATACCCAGTTTTCTCCATTGCTTATCAATCTTTAAAATAAAATTTCGATGTAAGCCACTGTGTTGTTAACTTGAATTATGTTCGTCGCTTATCTAATTGTGATATTAATCTTCAAATTGAAATTCAAAATGTTTTTTTTTTAACTGTTGCATCTGCGTTCTCACAATTTCAGTGGAAATGATTGTCTTTGTTTGGATCGACGAATTAATCTATTTTTTGGGGGGTCAAAATATTTTCTTCTTTGGGCAAGTTGAGACTTTTTTAATTCCTGAAATCGGTGTAAATTTTAATATTTTCCATTTAAGGGGGTACCCAATACTATATCCCAAAAAAGTCTGTTGTTTCATTTTTCTTGTTCTTCACTCATTGATAAACTCGGCCAAGCTAAACATCTTGTAAAAAAAAAAATAGTTGAACAGTTGGTTTAAAAGCTTTGGCAACTCAAATATGGCATCTTTTACATGTTATTATCGGCCAAATTTGGAAGTTTCAGAAAAATGATTATAGGGGTATTTATTTTGATTATTTAAAAAATAATCTAAAATTGACAATAGCATAGTTAATAATGATAACTGATATCAGTACATTGATAACCTTTACTTGTAAGTTTTTTTTTATTCCAGATTAAAAGTTTTGTCCAAAAAAAGGGGGGGGGTATCAAAGTCAGCTCGAAAAGTGAATGCGATGGTTCTTTTATTTGAAGAAGAAATTTGTCTTTGAAAACAATGTGTCGTTTCATTTTTTCAAAAAAACTAACCATTTGGAGTGCTGTACCAGTTGGTTGTTCTTGCAAAAATTTATAAAAATTTAACCGTTAGATTTTTTCGTATTAAAATTTAAAATACGCCCCACCCTCAAATTGGCTTAATAAATGAGAGCAAAATTCATTCTGATAGTACATAATGACCATAACTTTCTTGTCTTTGGATCTAGGTCTTGAATATTTGGCATGTGAATGTATCATCATGGAATTAAGTGTCGTGCATCATGATGACCTTCATGTAACCTTCAAATTTGACCACAAGGTCAACTTAATGTTGATTTTTTTCCATAAGATATACAACCAGGCAATTTTCTTCTGCAATCATTTAAGTCAATATTATCTGTATTGGACGAATCACAACAAATTATTTTTATAAGCAGATAAAGTCCTCTCAGCTCAGTTTAGACACTTGCGTACACACCTTAACCCTTTTGCTACCCGTTTTTTTTCAAGGTTGCATTTCATGTGCCAAAAATACGATAGCTTGACGTCATGGACAAGAGATGTTTAACAACAACGTCATTTGATACATGACGTATCGCCAAAATGACCATTACATTTGGACTCATTGACGGAAAATATAACTCCGTTTAATCTTTTGCCTTTATTTTGTAAAAGATACAGCAATGCGGAGAAGCTTGTTAAATTAAAACATGGACATATGTGTCCCGCCGTATTTATCATTATTGCGTGTCTTGTACTGATTTATATTGTATACGTTCTTGTACGTATAAAATGTTCCAGAATCATAAGTGAATGCGTAGGGTCAAGAGCACGCATTGTTAACATACTCGTTGTTGTCATGGAAATGATCATATGACATAGAAACAAGTCTGATGATTTTGTTTAGAATAATATTCAGTTCATAAATGCATCGGCACAAAACCTATTATTTAATCAATTTAAAAGTATATGTAGCAGGTCGTAAAAAACCCTAGTGCCATATCTGACATAAATCAGAGTAGAAAGTTATAACCATTATATTTTCTTATTTTTACTGTCATGGAACGTTTTGTTTTTATCATTTCATCGAATTTTAGGTATACAAGTCCGGCTTAACAACGGTTCTTCCTCAACAGAGGGAAGAGTTGAAGTACTCCATGAAAATATATAGGGTACAATTTGTAACACGAGTTTTGATATCAATGATGCTATAGTCATTTGTGGAATGCTTGGATATAAAAATGCGCAAGTAAAAGTTTTGATACACTGGACATTAGTGCTGTTCTGTTTTTAAAGCACGCTTTGTTGTTAAGATAATTTTAAGTAAACACTTTATAACATGTATATTAAAAAAAAAGCTAAAATAGATACATATCAATCAAGAACGATACATTTAATATATATATCATACGATAAAAGAGGGCAGACAGATAGCAGAGGTTTCTTCAAAATAAAATAAATGACATCGCCATGGCTAAAAAAGATAAAAACAAACAGACACACATTCAAAACATAGGAAAGTAAAAACTAAGCTACTTATGTCATCGGAACTGTGCACAGTCAAAACGGCATTTTTTTTATTTATACTAAACATCAATCTTTAAGTCTTTATTAGAATGTACAAATGGTGCATCATTAACGTTGAAGAAAAGTAAAATAAGTCCTTCATTCATCACACTCTGTTTTGATATATAAGAAAATTTTCGGGCCTAAATATTCTGTATCTAAAGGCATTGTATTCAATTACTAGCCATATCTGAACTCAAACACAATTTAATAGGACGAAAAAGAAGGGTGAACGATACCAAAACGCACATTCGAGCACATCCTAATATAACATAACACAGAACAAATTCAGATGTTTTGATAACCCAGGCCAGGCGGACAATATTTTGCAAAAAAGTTAAGAAAGAATAAAGTCCTAAAAGGGACAAACAGTCTACGAAGCAGTTCACAGAAAGAGACTAAAGACTGAGTAAAACGAAGCTCTTTGGAAAGCAAATCAGATCATCCTCCTTATGCGACACCAATCGTTACTTCTCCTCATAAAAGTGTACATTCGATGACAAATATCATTGGACTATATCACATTATAGAAAAAAGAACGAGATTGTAATGCAGATCTGCGATGAAGATTCTAACTCCTGAAGAAAAAAAAAAACAGATTTATGGCATACAGAAGGAGTAAACCACATATATTTCAAATATAGAAAAAAACACATTATTTGTCTTTGTTAATGTTTGTAAAATTAATAAGCAGTTGATATCAATTTAAAGGAACAAACTATGCGATTTAACATGTAACATTCCATGGTAAGGAAGACAGGGAGTCGCAGACATCTTCGTTACAAAATACCGGAATGATACAGATACGGCACTGTTAGCTTATTTATAAATAAAAAGTATGCAATGTATACCGTAGATTGACCTATGTACGGTTTATTTGAGTATATGTAATGTTTATTTTTTTTTTTATTCAGTCAAGCAACAGTTTACCCAGGTTCAAGGTTTGGAAAGGGAGAAAACGATATTTGGATGGATAACCTTGACTGCAATGGAAATGAACTTGATATTAGTAATTGTTCCTTCCCAGGTTGGGGGAAGTCAAACTGTACTCATGGTACGGACGTTGGCATTGCATGTGGTACGTTATAAGGACTTTGTTTATGAGTTTCTACTTAACACATTATAAGTACAGCTACATTGACTATAGCCTGTGTCCTACTCACGTCTCTATTTAAGTAATGTATTGTGAATGATCGACCATTATAACATTTTGCTTTTTATTTTCTTCAGTAACTCCAGTTAAGTTAAGTGGTGGAAGCAAACCTACAGAAGGCCGCGTTGAAGTCTATCACAATGGAACTTGGGGAACAATTTGTGACGATATGTTTGACATTAATGATGCAAGGGTTTTATGTCATACTTTAGGTTTCAGCTCGTCGTCATAAGTATCTGAAACCAAATTACATGTATCTAAACTATACAAACGTATACGTCACTTACAAACCCTGTAATAAAACTAAATTGGCTTTACATATCTGAGATATTAACCCGGACGTTAAATCTTGCAACCTTTGTACTAAAAACAAAGGTTTGGTGTACTTTTTTGTATAGAGCGGTAGTATTCAGTAAGATGCAGATGTAAAATAATCATATTTTTAATCTTGGCAAATTCGATATGGGCATTAACAAAATCAAAAAAAGTAAGAAATCCTTTTCGCATGCACCAAATTAAAACTTTTTAAAAAGATTCTTTAACTAAATAACTTTTTGGGAGACTCATATTCAACCATTAGGGACAATATATCGAAATGAGGACATTTTTGATTTTGTTTAGTTTCCCAATACAAAAGGTTGTAGCACTAAAAACATCTTTTAGACGAAGTTCAAACAGTAAATGCTTATCACTTATATATACACGAACCTCTGATAACAAGAAATGGAAATTTGAAAATAGTCCTCATAATTTTGAGTTTCGATTTCGTGTGGACAAAAATAAAAGAGTGGCTGAACATATTAAAAGAATAATCAAATTTTAGTTAAACACGTGCAAACAATGACACGACATAAAAAACAATAATCGACTAAAAGACAAACAGCAGCCTACATAACACCACAAAGAGAACTCAAGACAAAGAATCATGAACCCCACCATAGCAAATGACATTGACCTATTTGTTTAACCTTAACAATACTTGTGGATTATTTTTTGAAAGTAAAATGGGAAACACAACTTAAAGCATTTGTAGTGAGGTCTAACAACTTCGTCCATTCGAATATGATGTAGAAACTTTGTCTGAATAACCTTTTTATCCTGTTGATTATCAGAGCACCTCAGATATTAAATTGTTTTATGCAGCATTCTTTTTTACAGAAGTATGAAAATCAAGAAATGCGCTAATCAGAGTTCAAGTTAAATGTTATAATTAAAACGATGAGAAGTGATTAGGAGATGACATGACAAATACTAAACAAACTTGTGAATAAAAATCATAATCCGTATCCCTTTTTTATCATGTAAAGACAAATCTGATAAAATACTGAATATTTTGAATTTGTAAGATGCAGACTCTTCTTGTCATTTTGTTGATTTTCTTTGGTTTACTCTTCTGACATCAGACTCGAACTTCTCTTGAAATGAATTTTAATGTGCGTTTACTTTTCTGCATTGGTTAGAGGTATAAGGGGGGGGGGGTTGAGATCTCATAAACATGTTTAACCCAGCCGCATTTTTGCGCCTGTCCCAAGTCAGGAGCCTCTGGCCTTTGTTAGTCTTGTATTGTTTTTAATTTTAGTTTCTTGTGTACAATGTGGAGTATAATATGGCGTTCATTATCACTGAACTATTATATATATTTGTTTAGGGACCAGTTGAAGGACGCCTCCGGGTGCGGGAATTTCTCGCTGCATTGAAGACCTGTTAGTGACCTTCCGCTGTTGTCTGTTTTATAGTCGGGTTGTTGTCTCATTGACACATTCCCCCTTTCCATTCTCAATTTTATCTTCTGTTTGATTTTGTAAGGTTTACATATTTTGTATCCAGGGCAAAGAGACTGTGCACTATTTATTTGAAATAAATAACTGAAATAATATGCTCCTAAAGACTATCGTTAATAATAAATATTCTGTAAAATACATTTTTTTGTACATCCCTTGCTACGTAATTAGATATCAAAGATAGATCTGGTATTAGAGGCAATGCTACTCCATTTAAGTCACAATTTTTAATAGTAAACCATAATATGTAAAAAGACAGCCTTAAAAAACGGCGCTTCAGCTCACACCGGACAACAGAGAAATACGTACATGATTTATGAACCATATCAACATACGACAACTACTAAACAACCGGTTCCGAATTTTTACAGATGCAAACAAATGAAGCGGGTTTAAACTTTTTAACAGTAGATTACCTTCATTCTAAGATAAAATAAAACATTTGAAAATAAAATTGAAAATGGAAATGGGGAATGTGTCAAAGGGACAACAACCCGACCAAATAAAAAACAACAGCAGAGGGTCACCAACAGGTCTTCAATGTAGCGAGAAATGCCCGCACCCGGAGGCGTCCCTCAGCTGGCCCCTAAACAAATATATACTAGTCCAGTGATAATGAACACCATACTAATTTCCAAATTGTACACAAGAAACTAAAATTAAAATAATACAAGACTAACAAAGGCCAGAGGCTCCTGACTTGGGACAGGCGCAAAAATGCGGCGGGGTTAAACATGTTTGTGAGATCTCAACCCTTCCCCTATACCTCTAACCAATGTAGAAAAGTAAACGCATAACAATACGCACATTAAAATTCAGTTCAAGAGAAGTCCGAGTCTGATGTCAGAAGATATAACCAAAGAAAATAAACAAAATGACAATAATACATAAATAACAACAGACTACTAGCAGTTAATTGACATGCCAGCTCCAGACTTCAATTAAACTGACTGAAAGATTATGATTTCATCATATGAACATCAGGCACAATCCTTCCCGTTAGGGGTTTAGTATCGTACCATCATAACATATATGAGAAGAACATAACCCGTGTCATGCCAATAACTGTTTTTAGAATAAATGTGTTTAGCTCCGATGCAAAGACCTTATCAGTGACTCAATATTAACGCCAAAATATGCAATCTTTAATGACTTGACAACAGTATCGTAATTATATCCCTTCTTAATAAGTCTATTCAAAGGTTTTGTAAGTTTCTGAGGTGAATACTGACACCTTTGTGATTTATAAAGAATATTTCCATAAAAAATTGGATGTGAAATACCTGAACGTATTAGAAGTCTGCATGTCGAGCTATATTTACGAATGATGTCTTTATACCGATGATAAAATTTAGTAAAAGTTTTGACTAGTTTGTGATATCGAAAACCCTGGTGTAATAATTTTTCAGTAATACATAAATTTCTCTCGTTAAAATCTAAAACATTGTTACAAACACGAGCGAATCGTACAAGTTGAGATATATAAACACCGTAAGATGGTGATGAGGGAACGTCACCATCTAAAAACGGATAATTAACGATAGGAAATGAAAAATCATCCCTTTTATCATAAATTTTAGTATTCAGCTTTCCATTAGTGATATAGATATCAAGATCGAGAAAAGGGCAGTGGTCATTGTTAGTATTAGCTTTATTTAAAGTAAGTTCAACAGGATACATTTCATTAATACACATACTGAAGTCGTCATTATTGAGAGCCAAAATATCATCCAAATATCTAAAAGTATTATTAAATTTGTTTATCAGATGTTGTTTCGATGGGTCTTTGCTTATTTTTGTCATAAATTTTAACTCATAACAATACAAAAACAGGTCCGCAATAAGTGGTGCACAGTTAGTCCCCATTGGAATTCCGATAATCTGACGATATACGGAATCCCCAAAGCGAACAAAAATGTTATCTAGTAAAAATTCAAAAAGTCCAATTAACATAGTTTTTTTGTTTATTGCTACTAAAAAATGACCTAAAAGAGTTTGAACATATATATTCACATTCTGATTTTTTGAATGCCCATTTAATTAGGTGTGTGAATTTTTTCTTAATGAGAATGTGAGGCAATGTGGTATACAGGGTAGAAAAATCAAAACTTTGAACAGATTCAAAATCACCAATATAAGCATGCAATTTATCAAGTACTTCCAACGAGTTCTTGACACTCCAAAAGTAATTTATTCCACTATTTTCGAAGGCCTTATTTGAACAATTTATTATCAGGTTTTTAATTGTACCAAGTGTGCTGGTAAGAAGAATAGACAATTTAGTAGTTGAACAATGGCTTGAAGACGAAATAAATCTATATTTGTAAGGGGTTTTGTGTAGCTTCGGAAGCCAATACATAGTTGGGACTTTCATTGTATTTGGCTCTGCTTGTAAAGCGGTGGCTAAAAGTTTATGTTTGTTACAGATTTCGTTTTCTGAAAATGGAGTCAGTTGAAATGTTGGTGAATTGGTGATTTCCTTTTTCAGAACCTCAATGTAAAATTTACGTCAAACAATAATAATATTATTAGCAGCTTTATCGGCCGGGACAAAAACAAATTCCTTGGCTAGTTCTTTTAGTTTATGTTTGATACGAGAAATAGGTTTATTGTGGTTATTGTTTATAGTAAAATGTTCTTTAAAATGTTGAATACGTATATCAACTATCTTCATTACTGAATTAAAAAAAGAATCCAAAGATTTTTTGTCAGCTTTTTCCCGTTTTATCCATTTCATACAGTAAGTATGGAGTGAGTCGTGGATGATATTACGACACTCATTCCAATTAATAATTGACGGGGGACGATATTTAGGTCCTTTTCTGAGGAATGATTTGAACTCTCGGTCTTGAACGATGTTAAGATCTCCTGTTATAACATGGGAAATGGGTCCATAAATATATTCGGAATTACTGCAATTACATGAAGTAGGTGTATTTTCACTGATATTAATACATTTATTATTCCTAAGTTTTGTTATAAATAAATAGAAAAATCATTGAACATTGACTTGATTATGGAAAGAAAAAAGTACAGTAAAAGTTGATGATCTGCGGGAAATAATATTTTTTTTGTGAATATATATATAGTTTGCCCCTTTGGTAATTGGTTCCTTATATAGCATGTATAGCATACTTAAATATCAAAAATTAAGAAAATTGGTTATCATCAGGAGGATTGTTATATATAATATAATTTTCATAAATATAACTTATAATTTTTTTGTAAATAGAAATAAGAACTGTAAACTATAATTTTTTTATCGATATTTCCCGTCATGATCATTGGTTATAGGTAATGAACGTAATTTTTTAAGACACCCAGTTATTCGCAAGCAGACACCATATGGTAGTTTTAATAGCAGTGCACCTGTTCTTATGGATGATCTTAAATGCTTTGGGACAGAAACGGAGATTGCAAATTGCAGATTTAATGGATGGGGAAAATCAGACTGTACATACCAAGAATCAATTTCGATAAGCTGTGGTGAGTAATTTTGAAATAACATTTTCAAGATATCAAATCAGCATGATGATTCGGTCTTGTTTGCGACTCAAAAAACTCAAATGCATTTTTTTTAAATTAGATATAAGGACAAATAAAGGCAACAGTAGTATACCGCTGTTCAAAACTCATAAATCCATGGACAAATAACAAAATCGGGGTAACAAACTAAAACCGAGGGAAAAGCATTAAATATAAGAGGAGAACAACGACATAATACTAAAATGTAACACACATAGACAAAATCCCACGAGAATAACAAATATAACATATATATATATATATATATATAACATCAAAACAAAATGCATGAATTTGGGATAGACAAGTACCGTGACACGTCTTATTGCAATGTGAATTTACACTCAAAAATAAGAGAAAACAAACGACACAACGTTATAATGTAATACACACAGAAACGAACTATAATATAACAATGGCCATATTCCTGACTTGGTACAGGACATTTTTAAAGGAAAAAATGGTGGGTTGAACCTGGTTTTGTGGCATGCCAAACCTCGCACTTTTATGGCCATGTGAAATATAACATCAAAATGACAACACAGGACTACAATATAAATAAATTGGAGAACACAATGACAAAGAATCACACAAACAACAGCCAGCAAAAGGCAACAAGTTCAAAATTTTCAAGTGACAAGCTCATAATAATACGTCTTCAGAAAGAACTTGTATCATAATATTAATTGTGTATTGTTCCCTCAGTTAACGTTTGTAACCTAGAGTTGTCTCTTTATAATCATTAACTAGGTTAAGACAGCGTGTTTTTTTTTAATAGTTTATTATAGCATGTATAGTGTGGCGATCTAATATACATCATCATTTACAATATTAAAATCTTTAAAATAATAGATACCTGCCTTTAAAACAAATTAAGAACTTTCATCCAAAGCGGTAAACTACGCCGCTTTAATATATAACTCATTCATACAAACCTTTAATACAGTCTTGTTAATTCAACCTGAAGGCGTTGTTACTGACAAAGCTGATTTTTTTTCTAAATAGTGAATGCGGAATAAAAAAACTTTGATTATCGACATAAATGTCTCAGGATGAACGTTCACATAACTTGGTAACATTCACTTTTTTTGGCTTTTATATATAGTGTT
This sequence comes from Mytilus galloprovincialis, assembly GCA_037788925.1. Classification (NCBI taxonomy): domain Eukaryota; kingdom Metazoa; phylum Mollusca; class Bivalvia; order Mytilida; family Mytilidae; genus Mytilus; species Mytilus galloprovincialis. Next base: position 35,939,358 of record CM075339.1, read on the forward strand.
TTGCAATGCCAATCACACGCCATCACCTTATTATATATTCAAGCATGAAAACATTTATAATTGAATTCAAATGCTGATATACGTTAGTTGTTTACAAAACACTTTATTTGTCGTGTATCAAACTATAAATTCTCGTAATGATTGTATGTAAAAAAAGAAACGTTTTAATTGTATTCGTTTTTGACAGATTTGGATATCCGGACGAAATCAAATTTTATAGAAATACTCGAGGTTAAGGTATTTGGACGGTGGGGAACTGTGTGTGTGGATGGATTTGGTTATGAAGAAGCTACTGTTGCATGTCGTATGTTAGGATATAAACATCCGTATGTGTATTTGTATGGTTACGCAAAAAAGTATTAAGCTCATCTTGTATTATTTGCCATAAACTATAGGCTTTAAATTAAAACAATTTTTCACTAACGACTTAAGGAAACGGACGTGAATATGGTATGTAAAAGAACGTCTCGTCCTTTTTCTAAAAACGATCATTGGAAAATATCTAAAAGTACTACACGATGGTCTTGAAGAATAAGTTCTCAATATTATTGTTGTTTATCATCTAAATAGCATGTTATATTATGCTTGTATCTGTATTTCTGACTATTACCTTTAACATGTTTAATGTGTGTTGTATTTTTTGTGATATTAATTTGACGTGGTACTTGTACATACCGCCATTGTGTAATTGCACTATGGATTTTTCTTCTGTATTTTGTCTTTTATTTCGCATGTGCATTTTCTGTACGCTCATTTCTGTTTCTTTGTAACATATTTGTTCGTTATACCTATTATGTCTGTTTGTTTTGTTCCCACATTGTTGTCAATAAAAAGGAATATTATGCAAATGTTACACAAGTGAGTGGTTAGGCTGGCAATAAAATCAGGTTTTATCCATCATTTTCTATATAAGAAAGTCCCTGTACCAAGCCAGGAAAATGACAGTTGTTATCCATTCGTTTGATGTCTTATATGTTTTAATTACGCCATTACGTTTTGAATTTTCCTCAAGAATTAGGACTCTTTTTTTTTCTTTTTCTGAACAAATACCAAATTTCGTTAAATATACTTGAGATCCCGATAAAGCAGACATAAGTTTCAGTAATGGACTTGATAGTAATATCCGATATAAAAAAATAAATAATAATTGAACTGTCTCGGAATTCAAAAACTCTGAAAACATTAACATAGGGATGGCATTTGATGACTTAAATTTTATCCAGAGACAAAAATAATGTCAGTACACCCAAACATAATTGTTCAAAAACAATGTTTTTAGTGATAAACGAGAGAAGACCTACACGATTTACATAGGCCAAAGTGAAAAAAAAATTAATAAATTGTCTATTTAATCCGTAATCATGCCATAATTAGGTTTTGCTTTCCCATCCGGAGCAGCTTAGATCGTTTATAAAGATTTGGTTGGGATCATGTTGCTCGACTCCAACCATAATTCACCAGGATTGTCAGTTTTACTACTGAAAGTCGGATGTTCTTCTTTGGCACCAAAGCTTCCTCAACGAATAAAACAGGTCAACTCTTAAATAGCACAATGGTATAAGACAGGGTTTAATTAATGTGTTTTATTGAACGTATTTTTTTTTAATTCTATATATTTTCTTTTAGACTTAGTGTAAAAGTACTGAAACAATATCGTGAGCCTAATTCCATCAATTTGAAATACATCTTTAAAATTTTGATGAATTCAGTCGAGTATTATGCCATGCAGTGGGATAAGCTCGAAAAGGAAGACGTAGACACTCTTTCTAAATGGATTAAGGTAGTGAGGTCGTTGATACGATTCAGGATTGAGAAACAGAATAGGTCTATTAATGCCCATGCTACGTCAATCTTTAAAGACCAAAATGTTGTGGAAAACAAAAGGGTCTGGAGTAGTGTAATTTTTAATCTACACAATTGTCCTATATTAGCTATATATATAAAGTTGAATTCTTTGATATGTCGTTTTTACCTGATGCCGGCTGATAAATTGGACCTCGTAATTTTAGTATTATAGATGAGGCTGACTTCACACAGGAACTTCTTAGGAAGAAAGATAAGAAAAAAGAGGGACGAAAAAGATAAGAAGTTAGCAATATCCTTTAACTCTACTATCCGCTATATAGATGATGTTCTTTCACTTAATAATTCAAAATTTGGTGACTATGATAAACGCACCAATCCAATCGAAATAGAGAAAAAGGATACTAAAGATGCACTTAAGTTGGCTTCTTATCTTGACTTACATCTAGAAATTGACAATAAAGGTCGGTGAAAGACAAAACTTTACGACGAAAGTGATGATAATCATAGGTCTATTCTATGTTTCTTTGGAATTTTGACCAAAGATGAAGAACTGGATCTTCCATCACTATATTGGATACCTAAACTACACAAGTGTCCTTACAAAAACGGTATATTGCTGGATCTTCTAATTGCTCCACGAAACCTTTTTCTAAATTATTATATATCTATTTTATCAGCAATCGAAGATGAGCTTCAAAGTTAAAGCGAAACTGTATATTCTAGAGGTGGCGTGAATAAGATGTGGATACTTAAAAACTCCAAAGATCTTTTAGAGGACATACAATCTAACCTTCTTGCATCTTGTGATAGTATTGACTTTTCTACACTTTACACAAGTATTCCACATTCCAAACTGAAAGACAAATTGAAAGAGTTGGTATTGTTATGTTTCATAAAAAAGGATGGCCAACGTAGATACAAGTAGCTTGTCTTTGGGAGGGATAAATCCTATGTTGTAAAGGATCACTCTCATTCAAATAAAAAAAATCTCTGAAACTGACATTATCAAAATACTTAATTTTCTTGATTGACAACATATTTGTTACGTTCGGAGGACGTGCTTTTACAGACTTTCGGCATTCCAATGGGAACAAATTGTGCCCCTCTTCATGCCGACATGTTTCTTTATTATTTTGAGGCTGACTTCACACAGGAACTTCTTAGGAAGAAAGATAAGAAAAAAGAGGGACGAAAAAGATAAGAAGTTAGCAATATCCTTTAACTCTACTATCCGCTATATAGATGATGTTCTTTCACTTAATAATTCAAAATTTGGTGACTATGTTAAACGCACCAATCCCATCGAAATAGAGATAAAGGATACTAAAGATGCAGTTAAGTTGGCTTCTTATCTTGACTTACATCTAGAAATTGACAATAAAGGTCGGTGGAAGACAAAACTTTACGACCAAAGTGATGATAATCATAGGTCTTTTCTATGTTTCTTTGAAATATTGACTAAATATGAAGAACTGGATCTTCCATCACTATATTAGATACCTAAACTACACAAGTGTCCTTACAAAAACGGTATATTGCTGGATCTTCTAATTGCTCCACGAAACCTTTTTCTAAATTATTATATATCTATTTTATCAGCAATCGAAGATGAGCTTCAAAGTTAAAGCGAAACTGTATATTCTAAAGGTGGCGTGAATAAGATGTGGATACTTAAAAATTCCAAAGATCTTTTAGAGGACATACAATCTAACCTTCTTGCATCTTGTGATAGTATTGACTTTTCTACACTTTACACAAGTATTCCACATTCCAAACTGAAAGACAAATTGAAAGAGTTGGTATTGTTATGTTTCATAAAAAAAGGATGGCCAACGTAGATACAAGTAGGTTGTCTTTGGGAGGGATAAATCCTATGTTGTAAAGGATCACTCTCATTCAAATAAAAAAAATCTCTGAAACTGACATTATCAAAATACTTAATTTTCTTGATTGACAACATATTTGTTACGTTCGGAGGACGTGCTTTTACAGACTTTCGGCATTCCAATGGGAACAAATTGTGCCCCTCTTCATGCCGACATGTTTCTTTATTATTATGAGGCTGACTTCACACAGGAACTTCTTAGGAAGAAAGATAAGAAAAAAGAGGGACGAAAAAGATAAGAAGTTAGCAATATCCTTTAACTCTACTATCCGCTATATAGATGATGTTCTTTCACTTAATAATTCAAAATTTGGTGACTATGTTAAACGCACCAATCCCATCGAAATAGAGATAAAGGATACTAAAGATGCAGTTAAGTTGGCTTCTTATCTTGACTTACATCTAGAAATTGACAATAAAGGTCGGTGGAAGACAAAATTTTACGACGAAAGTGATGATAATCATAGGTCTTTTCTATGTTTCTTTGGAATTTTGACTAAATATGAAGAACTGGATCTTCCATCACTATATTAGATACCTAAACTACACAAGTGTCCTTACAAAAACGGTATATTGCTGGATCTTCTAATTGCTCCACGAAACCTTTTTCTAAATTATTATATATCTATTTTATCAGCAATCGAAGATGAGCTTCAAAGTTAAAGCGAAACTGTATATTCTAGAGGTGGCGTGAATAAGATGTGGATACTTAAAAATCCAAAGATCTTTTAGAGGACATACAATCTAACCTTCTTGCATCTTGTGATAGTATTGACTTTTCTACACTTTACACAAGTATTCCACATTCCAAACTGAAAGACAAATTGAAAGAGTTGGTATTGTTATGTTTCATAAAAAAAGGATGGCCAACGTAGATACAAGTAGCTTGTCTTTGGGAGGGATAATTCCTATGTTGTAAAGGATCACTCTCATTCAAATAAAAAAAATCTCTGAAACTGACATTATCAAATTACTTAATTTTCTTGATTGACAACATATTTGTTACGTTCGGAAGACGTGCTTTTACAGACTTTCGGCATTCCAATGGGAACAAATTGTGCCCCTCTTCATGCCGACATGTTTCTTTATTATTATGAGGCTGACTTCACACAGGAACTTCTTAGGAAGAAAGATAAGAAAAAAGAGGGACGAAAAAGATAAGAAGTTAGCAATATCCTTTAACTCTACTATCCGCTATATAGATGATGTTCTTTCACTTAATAATTCAAAATTTGGTGACTATGTTAAACGCACCAATCCCATCGAAATAGAGATAAAGGATACTAAAGATGCAGTTAAGTTGGCTTCTTATCTTGACTTACATCTAGAAATTGACAATAAAGGTCGGTGGAAGACAAAATTTTACGACGAAAGTGATGATAATCATAGGTCTTTTCTATGTTTCTTTGGAATTTTGACTAAATATGAAGAACTGGATCTTCCATCACTATATTAGATACCTAAACTACACAAGTGTCCTTACAAAAACGGTATATTGCTGGATCTTCTAATTGCTCCACGAAACCTTTTTCTAAATTATTATATATCTATTTTATCAGCAATCGAAGATGAGCTTCAAAGTTAAAGCGAAACTGTATATTCTAGAGGTGGCGTGAATAAGATGTGGATACTTAAAAATTCCAAAGATCTTTTAGAGGACATACAATCTAACCTTCTTGCATCTTGTGATAGTATTGACTTTTCTACACTTTACACAAGTATTCCACATTCCAAACTGAAAGACAAATTGAAAGAGTTGGTATTGTTATGTTTCATAAAAAAAAGGATGGCCAACGTAGATACAAGTAGGTTGTCTTTGGGAGGGATAAATCCTATGTTGTAAAGGATCACTCTCATTCAAATAAAAAAAATCTCTGAAACTGACATTATCAAAATACTTAATTTTCTTGATTGACAACATATTTGTTACGTTCGGAGGACGTGCTTTTACAGACTTTCGGCATTCCAATGGGAACAAATTGTGCCCCTCTTCATGCCGACATGTTTCTTTATTATTATGAGGCTGACTTCACACAGGAACTTCTTAGGAAGAAAGATAAGAAAAAAGAGGGACGAAAAAGATAAGAAGTTAGCAATATCCTTTAACTCTACTATCCGCTATATAGATGATGTTCTTTCACTTAATAATTCAAAATTTGGTGACTATGTTAAACGCACCAATCCCATCGAAATAGAGATAAAGGATACTAAAGATGCAGTTAAGTTGGCTTCTTATCTTGACTTACATCTAGAAATTGACAATGAAGGTCGGTGGAAGACAAAACTTTACGACCAAAGTGATGATTTCAGCTTTATAATTGGTAACTTTCCATTTCAACGTAGCAACTTTCCAGCAGCACGTGCATACGGAGAACATATCTTCCAATTGGTACGATATTGTCGTGCTTGCATTTCCGATCATAATTGTCTTGATAGAGGGTTGCTGCTCGATCACAAGGAAGCTATTAAACCGAGAGTTCAAAATAGTGAAGTTGAAATCATCCCTTCGTAAATTTTACGGACGCCATCACAAAACAGTTGACCGTTATGGAATAACAGTTTTACAAATGATATTGGATATGTTCCTTATGTCGTAACTACAATCCACTTCCCTTTCATGAATGTGACCTTCCGGATTTGTTATCACATAAACAACAAGATGGGTGCCACATGTGGAGCAGTATCTGCTAACCCTTCCGAAGCACCTGAGATCACCGCTAGATTTTGATGGGGTTCGTGTTGCTTAATCTTTAGTTTTCTATTTTGTCTCATGTGTACTATTGTTTGTCTGTATTCTTTTTTCATTTTTAGCCATGGCGTTGTCAGTTTATTTTCGATTTATGAGTTTGACTGTCCCTCTGGTATCTTTTGTCCCTCTTTTATTGACATAACATGAGCATAAAAGACATCACAAAGGCGAACAAAGGTGACCTTTTTCTTGAAAAGTTGAACTCTACATTTTTAAATAATTTATGAGAAGGGAATTAGAGATAAGGGTTGTCAAGAACATTGTTAACAAAACAATATGTAAATATTAGATTACATGGAAAAAACTTCTAAACATCAGTATTTTTTATGTAGTAGAAGTTGTAACTGGTTTATCATTTTACGAGCGCTTTGCTGATATCAGACGGGGGAAAAAATAAAGCCAAATTGTTTTTTTTAAATCTTGTTATCCATTTGCTAGTGCATACAGACGCAATAAACTCTCGAGAAATTTATTTGCCTTTTGCTAGGCAGGAATTATATCTTTATCAAACATTTTCACATCGGGATATATTATTATGTATTGAATTTTTACAGACGTTGGTATTAACTATATAATTATGTGTCTGTTTAATGTCATTTAATGTAGCAAAACAGAATTACACCCATCAGCGGATATGGTTGTAATGAACAACCTTAAATGTTCTGGTTTTGAAACCGATATTCGGAAATGTCAGTTTACTAAAGACTCTTTTAAGACTTGCAAGAATTCTGTTGTTTTAAAATGTACTGGTGAGTATGTTTTCGAACATTTAAAACATATACACTGTCAACAAAAATCAAACTATAATTCAATTCATATGTCTGTTTTCGGTATTTTCGATTTAATGGTTGTAATCATTACCAATATTAATTCAATTGTTCGGGCGAAGGTTACGTTCTAATTTGCATAAGGACAGTCTATTTGAAGATGTGTGTGATAATGATGATTACCGTTACAATTATAATTGACCTCTAATCACCTATCAGTGTCACCAAATGGATTTTCAAATGAACTGAGTGTATGATATGGGACGAATAACTGGACACTTCATAGGTGAGTGAATCCTGAGATATCTGTCTACAGATGGACTAGTTTTAAATAAGCAAACCGGTTATTTCTCGCCCAGTCAAGTGAAACAGATCAAGTAATAGTATGTTGTTCTTGAAGTAATGTTTTATATTCTTTTTTGAAGGAAAAAAATGTTTCCATTTCTTACATCTTGTAATGAAGATTTTTATTTTAAATTAATTTATTTGAAATTAAACAATACTAATAGTACATATTGACGATCTTTCACGTTAACATTATTAACACGGAATACATTCCCATAATAACGTATAACAGAAAAAAAACAATAGTTCTATATCAAGTAAGAAGGAATAGGACAATAAAATCATGTATATTTTCAGAACTTCAGATAACAAAGAATTAAATTGTCCCAAAACAGTATCACAGTTGAACCCCAATCACCCTCTTACATTGAACAAACAAAAGTTTATGTGTAACTTTTGATAACAAAATATGTCCATATGAATTCTTGTAGTCCTAAACACAGTATCGGTCTTCATTATTATACATCACTATCTAAGAGCTATATATTAATGCCCGTCTGTCATTTATACAAAGCCCATTGGATGTCTAATTATTCATAAGCCTTGTCCAGTTATTAGTTTACTCCGTGTTTAAGAACAGTTTGACCTATAATGGGTTACTTTTATAAATTGTGACTTGGATGGAGAGTTGTCTCATTTGCACTCATATCACATCTTATTGTATCTATATATAACATTGTTACATGCACAAATTCTTATTGATGAATTTGTTATCTATGTTATATATGTTTTCTTTATTTTTTTGTATTATACTTACAACAAAATATTTATATTATCCTGTAACCTGTGCATGTTATTTTATTTTTAAAACCACATTTTGTCCGCGATGATAATTTTACATGTACTGATATTGTTGAACACGTCCCCCTTTTGAAATAAAATTGTATTTACATTTTGCTATGAATCAATCAGTTGTAACAGGATTTTGGTGTATGATTTTGCCTGGCAATGGGCGAAGGCAGTGAGTTCTTTGAAAAAAAGTAGAAACACTTCAGTATGCTTTCATATGGAATTATAACATCTAGATATGCTATTTAAGAGCATTTGATTTATATTGCATGTTGCTGCTTACAATGGTATTGCTAAACAAAAGCGTCAGTTTTTAGTATTTTAAGACGGACGCCATCTATATTTGGTAAAATATTTTTTTCTCAGATGACAAAAGATATGTTCCTCGAAAGTAAACTATCTATGTAGGATTATTACTGGGTTTGTTCTAATATGCCTCATGACGATGGTTGACCCCGGTTGAGTAAAATGTGTGCGATCAGATTCGGTACTTGGTGGGGCTCGTATTGGTCAGATTTTAAATTTCTATTGGGGTTTGTCCCGTCGATATTCTTTCTATCGTGTTTGGTACTTTCCAATGACATTGTCAGTTCGTTTTCGACTATGAATGTCCTTTTTGGTTTAAATCAGATTGCATTTTAAAATAAATGTGGTGTTATACAAAATCATTATCTACTAAGAAGTAATTGTTATTCAAAACCACAATCTACTTAGGAGTTAATAATTACTCCAAGTTTTGCATGTTCAGTTGATTGTTTGAATGCATTTAACATAATATGTTTTAACATTCACTATTTTAGGTTTGCCCGACATTGGGCTTACTAATGGAATGTATGGCACCGTTCGTGTAAGACATAATGGAGTTTGGGGTACAGTTTGCGATGACAATGTTAATACAAATGTAGTGAAAGTTATATGCCGTATGCTTGGATACCCGACACAGTAACTATCAATATTCGCATCTTACTTTGTTGATAGGATGATGACATGTGCATAACACATTATTTAGCATTTTTAACATTTTTAAATTCGAGCGTCATTGATGAGTCTTTGTAGACGAAACGCGCGTCTGGTGTAAATAGAAAATGTAATCCTGGTATCTATGATAAGTTAATTTATATACATGTAGGATTATTTAGGTGCACCGGCGATGCTCAAACAAATATTTATCCAGGATTTTGAAGCGTTGAAGCAATTCAAGTAAAAGCAATTTAAAAATATTATAATATTACTAAAAAACAACTTCTGGTGTAGGAAGATTGTCACGCTCACAGCACGTTGAGAACTCTTGAAACCATTATTTAAGATGTACATGTACATACTGTTGTAAGGATAAATGACAGTCCCTATACAATATTCTAGTACCTTCTTTATTCTAATCGTAACCTACATTTAACGTACTTATGCCTTTAGGTCATAGTGATACGATTAATTTGTTTTCGTCCTAAACATGCCTGAACTTTTTGCCACCAGCAATAACTAAATCAATTATTAAAGTTTCAAACACACAAATCGATTAGTTTACAAAAATATAACATACTATTTTGACCAGTTATCTTCTTCTTCTTCATATCTGTCAACATCTGAGGATGGCATTTCAAGACTTGTCACGTGTACAAAAACAATAATCACAAGTTAGAGTAGATAACGTTGTATTCTTTAAAGAAGATTATGTTTATTCTAAAAGGTTAACACAACAACATTAAATCTTTAAATTTTGTTTTATTGGAATACATATTGATTTTGTTATAAATTAATGAAAACCATACATGCAAGGATTTTGACACATTCACGGTAGTACAATCTGTCAGTAATTTCATAAACTAGTAGCTTTTGTGTGTCTCTGATGTAAAAGTATCCGTCTACGTTTATTTTGTTAGATTTTTTTTTTGTATCAATCAGATGTTTTAAGCCTTTTTTCATTTTTTTTTATTGTTTGTTCATATGTCGTACTGTTACACCACCGTCCCAGGTTATTGGGAGGGATGAGAGCTCACAAACATGTTAAACCAAATTGTACGGTTGTCTATATTTGTTAATATTCACTTCTAAACTTTGCTGTATAGTTGTCTTATTGGCAATCATAACACATCTCCTACTTTTTATATTAAAACAAAAACACAAGGGTTCATTTGTAACGCATACGAGGACAAATTTTTAGCCTTTCGACTATAAACGGGATTTCACTAGTTTTTATCCTTTACAGTATGAACAAAATCATTGCATATCTACGTTTTGCAATTGTTGAAAAACCTTTTATCGAAATAAATATTTCAAGTCACGTTGATTTAATAAAATAAGCGGAAGGCTTATATTGATCGATCATAACTATCATTCGTTTAGTTACTACTCCAATTTAATAATCAATGTATCAATTTACACTCAAACCTACAGTAACGACCACTTTTCACGCCCCCAAATGTTTTTTCTACATATTTTAGCTGTATCAAAACAACCACCTGCTTAACGCGACCAGTGATCGCATTATTCTGTCTAAAACGTCCATTTGCAGTGTCTTAAAAGACACGAATTACTTGGAAGAATCAGCAAACTTAAAGAAAGTGTTATCGTATCCCCATTTTGATAATCAATATTGACTTACCCCTAATTTCAAGTCGACCAATTCTATTGCAAGGGAAGCGTATTCACAAAAGGATTGACGATTGTTGACTTTCTTACAATCAGTCATCCTCGAGTGAATCAGCTATAACGGAATCGACTGTTTTTATAAAATCGATTTCAACAAAGTTTAACAATTAGAATCTGTTACCAAGCCAAAGATCAGTTATTTATTTTTATTATTATTTCGTAATTGGAGAAACAGTGGTTATCCAAACAAAGCTTTTGGCAGTTATTTTATGGTTACAAACATTTTGGTCCTCAATTAATGCTCTTCAACTTTGTATTTTATTTGGCATTTTTAGTATTGATTTTATCCAAGAGTCACTGGTGAGTCTTTGTTAGACGAAACGCGCTTCTGGCACAACTTAAAATATTAAATCTGGGGATCTATGATGAATATATTTACAACCACTGGGTCGATGCAACTGCTGGTGGAGTTTTAATTCCCAGAGTGTTTAACCAGCCCAGTAGTCATCACTTCAGTTTTGAAATGATTTATCATTTATATGGTCATAATTATAAATTAACTGTTAACAAAACTATAAATAATCTACAGACTTAGGCTTTTCTACCAGATGAATCGATTATCTTCGCTGTATTTGGCCACATTTAAAGTAATTGTGGTCTTCAATGCCTTTCAAATTCGTTCTTTATTTGGTCTTTTAAACTTTTGTTAATTCGAGTGTCAATAATTAGTCTTTTGTAGACAGACCACGCGTCTGATACAAATACACAGTTTCAATCCTGGTATATGTGATTAATGTATTTGCACTTTGTAATCAGCGAACCTTTATGAGCCAACATTTCACATAGTCACTGGACAAACAAAATTTCACCAGATTTCTAAGTTCAAAGACTCATAACTCTACAAATGTCAACTGGTAAAATTTTCTTGTAAATATCCACATCTACAATAACAGGATTGACGGACTGTATTATATTGAGACCAATAACACGAATAAGTTCAAAGAGGAACAAATCCTAAAAAATAATAATCATATTTTTCTGTCGATATGCTAATCTACATGCATATAGTAAAGTATATGTAGTGTGTCCTTATTATCTACAAAATAGATAGACAGACCAACGGATAGGCCAATAGCATAATACCGACGCAATCATTTAAAAGGTATATTTTAATAGAATCAAACGAAATAGTTTGATTAGAAGAAAGATTTAGAAAGAAAATACTAATCGAAGCGTAATTGGATTATTTAAATTGTTATAGAAGTATAATTCAAAATTTCAGTTACCTTGTATTGTTTATTAAATTACATAATTAGTAAGTTTCACGGGATTAAGATATACAAATAATAAACATTTAAAAATAGGAATATGTGGTTATTTGCTAGTGTGACAACCATTTACCAGGGTCAAAATACATGTACCTATCACCGGTAACTTTTTATTCATTGTGATACAGCTTATTTATATGTGCATGCTAGTTGTACTTTTTCACAGTACGGCTTTCGACCATAAGCTAAACTAAACCGTAAAATAAGCTATAAAGATGATTCCATGACGAAATTTAAATGGATATTAACAATGATTAACGAAAAAACATTTTCCTTGATAGATACATCAATATAAATAAATAAATGAAAATGAAATTTGATCAACACAATCAACGGACGGACAGATAAACAGACAAACGGATAGGCCAATAACATTATAACCAACGCAATCATAATTTCCTGTCGATATTCACATCTACATAGTATGTCCTTATAATAACAAAGATTCATGAATTTCTGTTGTGGGGTATAGAGGAGCTGCGATGTCAAGAATAGGACTGACGGACAGACAGACAGACGGACTGTAGTATATTGAGGCCAATAACATAAATAAGTTCAAAAAGGATTACCTCCTTGAAAACAAATTGAATCGATATCTGTCAATATGCACATCTTTATGGTATGTCCTAAGCTTATTCAGCTGAAAGTTTCATGACATTCTGTTGTGTGCTTCTTGAGGATTGGCGATGACAAGAACAGGACTGATTGACAAACAGATGGACAACGGATTTAAACCACTATACCAGACGCAATAGATTGCGTTGGTATATATAGCTGTTTCACAAACCGTGCATATTTAGGGAGATATATTATAATAAATATTTTGTTTTGTTTACGTACTTGGCCCAGAAATAATCTTAAAATAAATAAACATGAACAACGGCCGCCTTTATTTCTGATGAAGATCTAAAGTGAAGTGATGGATAGTACAGACTTTTAGTATAAGTTTCAATATTTAAAAGTTCGGGCATATACCATGCTGAACATATGCCAAATATTTGTATATTTTGACCTTTAAAACAAATAATCGCACCCTTACATACCCAAACTTCCACACACACCCACCGAATCATGGTGAAAAACTGAATAATTTCATATCTACCAGATATGATCCGGTTGGTTGATGGACCAAACAGAAACAGTGGAAGGTTAGAATTTTACAGAAATGGTGGATGGCGAACTGTTTGTGACAAGGAATTTCATGAAAAAGAGGCAATTGTCGTCTGTAGAAGTTTTGGATTAAATGATCGGTAAGTACGATTCAACGTTAGAGTATTTCTTACATTTGCTGATCTGACTGCAGTAATACAATAGAAGACAAACCCATGTGAACAAACAGCAGAAACGCTTTATTTAACTGCTGTCAACAGAAAATGATGAAGCAAGAAGATTGGTTTGTGGTTTTCAGGACCTTGTCACAATCAAGCTGCTAAATTGAAAGCATCTTATGGATGTTTGCTTATCCTATTTAGATTGTTTGCCAGATGTTAAGAATCATCTAGTTGTATCAATGAAGTGTCATCAACAGTTTTGACGTCAAACTTCAAATTGTCTGTATATGATTTTATTGCATAAAGATTTAAGATTCATATTGGAAATTTTATAAATCCTTGTTATTTTGTCATTTTGTTTTCAAAGAAAATATTTGCCAATGTGAAGTGTGTGAAAAATCTAGAAAGAATCAGTTCCCTTCAAATCTCCAATGGCTCATATCTCGAAAACAAGTTCACGGACCCTTGAAATGTTTTTGCTCGTTTGGTTCCTTTTTTTCTAAACTGTCAGTTTATAACAGTCTTTTTAAAAGCTTGCTATTTTGTAACAGAGTTGGAAAATCACATTGATATTTAAGTAAAAAAGGTTCGACACAGCCACAGACACAGTTCTCATCTCAATTTTTTGAACAACTAAACATTTTAATATCAAACGTACACTAAAGATTTTACAACCTTCATTAAGGTATGTTTTAATAGAACCAAACGAATGAAAAATATTCATTGAAGCGTAATTGAATTATTTTAACTGAAAATGAATCATAATTCTAAATTTCAGTGACTTTGCGTGTTTTGTTTTAATAACATATGTAGTTATTATCACGAGCCGATTGGTGAGAAAGCCTATAAAGATATACAAATAATGAACATTTGATATTTGAATTTGTGGTCATTTGCTATTGAAACAACTATTCAACAGGATAAACATACACGTATCTATCATCGGTAACTTTTCATTCATTATAACTTAGCTTATGTATATGCATATGTGGATGTTAGTTGTACTATTTTACAGTACGACTTTCTATCATAAGCAGAACTAAACCGTATAAAAAATTATTAAAGAAGATTCCATGACGAAATTTAAAAAAAAAATCCCTGTTTGTTACATCAAAATAAATAAAAGGTACTGCATTGCGGGCTTCTTACTCAAGCCATTCATTTACACCATATGGCGATTTTGAAATATAATTAGTTGCTTTGAAAAATCTGAACAAAGTATGATTTCACAAACTGTTATATTTTATCTTGAAATATTTCAGAAACCCGATAATAAAAGCAGGCGCCTATTTTGGCGAGGGAACAGGTGAACAGTATGGTGTTATACACTGCTCAGGATTTGAAAGTACTATCAACTCTTGTTCTGTCACCATTGCTTCTGGTTTATGTGGCAGTCATTCAAAAGATGTTTCTGTTATCTGCAGTTAGTATACTAATGTTATGGAAAAACGATAAATTTGTTGAATTTAGAGCGGCCGAATCACTTTTTTTTAATTGAACTTCATCAGGACGCACGAAGTTTTTGAAATTATGGATATATCAGTATAATTCCCCAATTATATTTATATTGAGTCCAGTTAATTAGCTTTTACATTAGCTTTCATAATAGAAATAGAGTCAAGTCCTGTGTTAGCCCAAACGTTATGAACAGTTTCACAATTCATTGAAATGGGATGCAAAAAGCGAAGAGTAGACTTTCCTTCTGCCATATTCGTTATCTTCTGTCTCCAAAATGTTTCTATTCTCTTTTTCACATAGTTTTTCCAACTTTCTCTATTTGGAATTGAATTTAAGATGTCAAAAATAGATTCAAATTCATACAATGAGAGTATATCGTTCACATAAATAAACCAGCTATGAGAGGTGTTATCCTTCATCACAAGTTGTATAATACATATCTCCTTTTCTATATTATTGTTTCGCACAATGTTGCCAAAGTTTACTAAGATTTGTCTATGTAAAAATGCTTCTATTGGCATCTGGCCAGACAGAATATATATTGCTGCATCGGCGGTTCGTTATGGCAAGTTTTGCAGAATTTTAAGTTGTGATTTGTGAAAAAAGTTCAATTCATCCAATTCCTTTCTGGTAAGTGTTACACAGTCTAGTCCAAAAATTAATCGTGGGCGAACATATGTATTCCATAATTTGATGACTATATTTGGGTTGACTCTATTATATCCGTGCATACCTGCACCCATTATCGAATAGCAGGTTCGTCTAGCTAATTTAATTCTTTCTGATACCAAACATTTTTCTACTGAATTTCGATTAATTCCAACATGAGTATATGAAACAACATGTTCTATAGGTTTTTCGTGTAAATAAAATTCATCCACACATTTTTCATTTCTTTTACAATTGAAAGTCATAATTTTACTTTTAGCTTCACTAATAAAATATCTATCTTTATTTGCAAAAGTTTCTTGTAAAGTTAACATTGTCTGTAACGAAATAGCATCTTCCGCTAATAATACGATATCATCTGCGCATGCTGGTGAGGCAATATATATCGTTCCAATACGGAAGCCCAAATGTTTGTTTTGATACCAATCTCATCAAAAGCTCTTGAGAAATGTCCATCCCACTTAACCTTTGATCTCATTTGCTGATATCATTTATATACTACAAACCAATCCTCATCCTTAACTCCAGACTGAAAAAGTTTTAACATTAAAGAATCATGCCACACAACATCAAATGCTTTAGAAGCATCAATAAAGGCTACAAATACTTTCTTTTTACGATCCTTTGCGTCATCTAGCGCCTCGGTAAGTAGTAAAGCTGCATTTGTTGGAGATACCCGTTTAGTAAATCCACATTGCAATTTATTTTGAAGTCTATCTAAGTCTGGTGAAATTTTAGACAAATGTATAGTCTCAAAATTTTTTCCCATTATACTACATACTGTAATTCGCCTATAAGAATTTGGATCCTGCAAGGGTTTACCATGACTCTTATGTATTGGAGTAATAATTCCAGACTGAAAAATTTCAGGTACATCTCTTTCTTGTAAAACATGATCAAAAAGAGCTTTTAATATTATAGGTACAATTTGTCCACCACATTTCAAATGTTCCCTCATTAGATTTAACTCGTCAGGTGACTTTCCATTTTTCATTTTGCTTATAGCTGCTGTAACTTCATCTAAAGTTGCATATTGCATTCCTTTATTCCCTGAGTTTTGTAGTGTCAAAATATTTTGTATATTACGCTTCACAAGTTGATGCTGATGATCACAAAATGATGAACTTGTAGATAATGTACTTAATTTTTCAAAATACGATGCCCAGCCATCCCTTATTTCTTCTGAGGACTCAAGATTTATGCCATCAATAACTAATTTAGTCAGTTTCTTAACTTGCCCAGTTCTTTGTATATTAATAAGTTTGTAAAAGAGCTTCTGATTTGAAGTATATGAGTCCATTATTTCATAATACAGTTTATATATCTATTATTGGCATCCAACTGCCTCTGAGCTTGGACTTTCTTTTTAGCCAATTTACAATTCACTCATAGAATTTTAGTTTCACATTTATTTGCCCCATCTTGTTTGAAAATATTATATGCTTGTTTACTGTCATGACAAAGACTTCTTAAATTCATAGGCCACGGCATTAACTTTCGAACCCTACGTTTTTTAACCTCCTCTGATGCTTCCTCTGCACTTGTTTAAAAAATATCAGCCACATTTTGAAATTGTTCATCTAAAGTTCCAGATGCTATATCTAAGGAATTAAATTTTTCATCAAGTAACCTTTGGTACTTCAACGTATCACATTTCTCCCAGTTAATTCTATTCATCGTAGCAGTATTGACTACATCAGTTTTTTCCGTAGCATGTAAATTACATATAAAATTGGCAGTCACTGTCACATGAGATGACAAATTTAACGGCGACATACAATATATATCTTTCTTAATAAAAAAGTTACTATCATTAAAAGCTAAAATATAGTCTATTTGTGACAAAGCTTTGTCATTATGGTGAAAAAACGTATGACTAGAAGGATAATTCCTTGGTACACATAAATTTATTTCCTGTATTGATGTTAAAAACACTTTGTCTCTTGTAGATTTCTGTTTACGAATCAATGAGGCATTTAAGTCACCTAGCACTGTTATGGTGTGGTCTGCAAATTTAATAGTTAATTCACTGATCTCATCAAAACATTGCCCATATTTTCGGTCATATTCCTTACTACCAGTACAGGGCATATATACGACCACAATACAAATTGGTTTCGGCTTAGTGTCTAAAGTTATAACACAAATACGTTCATTACCATCATTATGAATTTTCACAAATTGATCTAGGTGTGCTCTCCATAAAATACCACAACCACCCCATCCCTGCATGCGCTGTCTATTACTAATAGGATCATATTCGTCAGTACATTTTATAGTAGTACAAAAATCGCGTTCAGCAGCAAAAGTTTCTAATTTTGATTTTTCGAAAGACCATAACCAATGTTCCTGTATAGCTAGAATATCTACATTCCCGAGTAGCTCTGATAGGTATACGGCATTTGTTGTGAAGTTCTCAACATTGAAGGATGAAATAACGGTTGCCTTACCATTGTTGTTGGTATTTGCTGACTCACATAGTGATTGGCCGGTGTGTTCAGATTTTGACTGTGAGGATACACTGGTAACCTTGCATATACTTGACTCGGTAATGTTTGTTGCATTGGCCATTGAGGTTGAAGACTGTTTACAACATGCTGTTGTTGTTTTGGGGGTTTTCTCCTGTACCTTGGAGGCTTTTTTTCTTCACAGTTTTTTCTAAAAAAGATGTATCTGATTTTGCGGTATTGTCCTGCTCAGAAATGTTACATGATGTATTTATCAAGTTGGTATCTACTGAGACCCCAATATTGACTAGATTTTGTGAACCAGTGTCCTGAGAACTAGAAATACACTCTGTTGCCTGTACGTTATATACTGGGGTATCGGACCCTTCTTGAGACAGTGCATGACGATTATTAGAGCCATAATTGTTATTATTTATAACTATACTTTTATCACTATTTAGAAATTGTCCTACTTTGCTTTCTAACAGATTAAACCTGTGTTCAAGAATTTTGAGCTCACTATTAGAGTTATTGTTAGTGTTACTTTGAGAATTACAATCACTGTTAGCATTCTGCATACTTTTAACACGTTCACTTAATATAAGAGACTGTTCTAATTCTTCAATTTTCTTTTCCAAAATATATATATACGATTGTGCTGCAGCTAATTTCTTACTAGTATCATTTAATGTTCGTTCTTTTACTTTGAGAGCTGATTCTTTATTAGCTAATTCACGCTCTTTAGCTTTTAATTGTTTTTCCTTATCAGGTAAATTGTCCAAAATTTTGGTATCACTAAAGCAAATGTCAGTATTTATAGCTACATCTATACATTTTCTAGTTATATTTATACGTCGTGGTAAGTTTCCGATGGACTTTGGAGTACTCACACTTTTACTCCTACTATTCTTTTTACCCCCAAGCTCCCTTGCATTTAAAACTTTCACTATGGACGGACAACTAATGTCATCAGTGCTATTAACAGACGGATTACACTCCTGAATTTCAGATCTATCAATATTGTCTATAGTTAATAAATCCCTACAGCTTGTACAAGTATAATAATTGTTTCCAGATTCAAAGCCCTTTCTATCTGAGAGTGATATGTTTTCACAAGCATAATGAGACCAGGCATTGCACCTATCACACAATACTGCGTTATCTGCACAATGTTTATCGCAAACCAGACAAATTTCAGTTTCATTTATACTTAAGTTCATATCTATAGACCGCCCTCTTCCTGGAAGACTAATTGTGTCACAACTAATATTTGATGCTGCATCAGTGTTACTCACAATGTTAGAAGAGTCAGTTACACTTTTAAAATCTTGTGCAATTTTGTCAGTTTCTAAAAGTTCACAAATTTTGTCCCTCATTATCTTGTTCATATTTCTAAAATCCCCAATCTTGTCAAGCTCACTAATAATAAAATGCAAGTGATCGGAATACAAAGTTTGTAAATGTCCACCATTCACATTAACAACTGAAGTAGTCAAACATAAATTAATCCTGTATAAAAAGTAAAAACACAAAAATACTGAACTCCGAGGAAAATTCAAAAAGGAAAATAAAAAATCCAAAGGCAAAATCAAAAGTCCAAACACATCAAACGAATGGATAACAACTGTCATATTATAATTTAATACCACCCTTAAATGCCACCAGAGACTCCTCTGTCCTTGTAATACCATCTTTTGATAATCTGTTTTCAAATTCAAATTTTACGTTTTCAAATGGCAATTAAGTATATATTGTTTGAGTTACTGCTCTAAATGCCTCAAAAGCTGCGGTTGAAAAAGTCAACACAAGGTTCCCGTTTTTCAGGTCTACCTTAAGATGATCGCGGTCCGTAGCTTCTAACTTCTGATTTTAAGCTTTCGTCTTATTAATATTATAGTTAACTGATCTTTGTACAGTTGGCCGACTTGGAGTGAACGGCTTTCTTGCTTGTCGTGTACGTGTTGGATGGCAAGTCAAAAAGTTAAAATATATAGACTAGTGCCAGTAGTTAGTGGACTTTAATACAAGTTATTTATTAAAATATAGTTTCGTCACCCAGACTACAGGTACGTTAATTACAGTAAAAATGAATAAAATGGATAAAACAGCGGTTAACTAGACTTAAACTCAGGCACAATGAATGTAAAGAATAAAATAAATAACGAAATGGGTTATATTAAAACCTAAAAATATGGACAAAACAGAAGTGTTAAAAATTACACAACACTTTCAATTAAAATGTAATGTAAAAGGTAAAAATAATGGTGCAGTGCATATATACATAAAGCTCTACCATTTGCTGTCAGGAAAGCTATCAGGGTCTGGCTGACAAGTAATATTTACAGTGTCTTGGATGATAAAATCAACATGGCCGATCACTGACCAAAACGAGACGGAATGATGTCTAAGAGTTTTTTGCAAAAACTTCGCTTGGTGGTGGGTTAAAAATATACAAATCTTGTTAATAAAAGGATAAAACACCATTTAGACACAAATATAAGTGTTATTTTGTGTTACAGCTCGACAATATCATGGAAATCTTCAACAAAATCGGAGCTTCAAAATTTTCCGCCTTCCATTCCTGCACATGCGTAGATCATTTTACTTTACATTTCTACACATGATTTGATCGATAAAAATGATACATTAGGAGTACTAAAGTTGTACATTAGAAAATGTTCAAAGTTCATTGTGTTAATTGATCTGAAATTCTTTACTGCAGCGGCTGAACGTTGTCTAGTGGGTTGTCGGACGGCTTGTACAGTTTGGCAATAACTTTGTAAAAATTTTATTTGAGAAAAATGTTATTTTCATTATTAATCCATCAAAGACAATTCATATAACAATCAGTGATATCAAAAATTTTAATATATATAAATATATATTTCTTTCATTAATGTAACGTATACATTGTACATATCATGAATGAAAATTGGGCGAACGAACCCAGGGCGAATTTTTAACGGATAACCAGGGCAAAAAAAACTCAGTGCGAACGAACCTAGGGCGAACATGTAATCAGGGCGAACGATCCCGATACCAAGAAACATCATTGTTTACGTTTCTTCGTTCCCCGTTTTTAACAGTCTCTTCATAAATATAATTCATGGAATTTTAATCGTAATTTACCTTGTTTGCCTTGGATTTACATTCATTTAAGATTTTGTTTTGACAAATGTTCATACGAAAATTGTACAGTGGATGAATTATGGGATATTAATGAAAAAAGTGTTGTATTATAACGTAAAAAAACTATATACATTTGCACCATCTCGTCAATTTAGCCAGACTTATCCATAACGATTATAAATGATATCTGGGAGTCTGAAACATGAATGAAGCATTTGCCACTGGACGTTCGGCTACAAATAAAATCACGCATTTTTCTTTGCCTTCTTCCATTTGTCTTCAAATTATATTAACATACTATTCCAAGAAGAGAACTTCCCATACATGTACTTTTTATTTTAAAATAAAGTATATGAATCAGTCATGTGAGTGTTGGATGATGCCGTAAAATAGTTTTGTTTAAAAAAACAACATCACAAACTAACTGACTTAAAAAGTCACTTTAGTGACGGTTCATTATTATGGATACAGAGAGAAAATAACAGCGCGCTAAATTTTTAGATATGGTATAAATACACCTTACCGCTATTTGTCTGCCATTACTGGATATCGCACAGGTTCCCGTAAAAATTTGACATCATAAAACAAAATATCTGGTTGACACAAATATACCTCCTTAAAGGTGGATATGTTATGCATGATAAAGATGCATAAGGTTGTGATGATGCTGGTATCTTTTACAGCACACTTTATTAGTAGGCCCTACTGTTATGGATTTTGCTCCTCGTTGAATGTCGTATGGTTACCTATAGTTGCTGATATTTATACGTTATTTGATTTCTTGTGGATAGTTATCTCGTTGGCAATCATTCCACATCGTATTTCTATTTTGAACGTACGTTAATTACAATCTTTTCATACGTAAAACTATGTAACAACCGTATATTATAAGTTCTGTACGTTCATATCCGTAGATATGGGCATTTTCTGCTTCTGCTATTCGTCGGCCGCCACCATTTCTGATTATTCTGCCACTTTTGGTCAAAACTACAGATTGCGCATACACTAATTTACAACGAATTTAAAACATATTTTAACACCCTGAAGTACTCCAGTACACCCTCAGGCGAAACCCTTTGACAAAACTACAAGTTTTCTTAATTAATTTAATCACAGTCAAATTATGCTTAATTTGAGAACATTTGTTCTATATATATGTTATTGGTAAGTAATACTGAAGCTTTGTCACACTGTTCATTTATTTTTTTGGAAGTTGTATCATCTCTTTTTCTCTGGGAATCACATGATTTTGCAATGACACACAGATCTGTGAAAAGAAACAAAAATACAATTAACAGACACAAAACTGAGTAAATGTTGAATTACAGAATATCATGCAGTTTCTTTAATATGGGAAAATGTACACATCTACACAGTGGTGGACTCAGAGAGGGAAAATGTACATATCTACACAGTGGTGGACTCAAAGAGGGAAAATGTACACATCTACACAGTGGTGTACTCAGAGAGGAAAAATGTACATATCTACACAGTGGTGTACTCAGAGAGGGAAAAGGGAAAATGTACACATCTACACAGTGGTGTACTCAGAGAGGGAAAATGTACATATCTACACAGTGGTGTGCTCAGAGAGGGAAAAGGGGAAATGTACATATCTACACAGTGGTGGACTCAGAGGGAAAATGTACATATCTACACAGTGGTGGACTCAGAGAGGGAAAATGTACATATCTACACAGTGGTGGACTCAGAGAGGGAAAATGTACATATCTACACAGTGGTGGACTTAGAGAGGGAAAATGTACATATCTACACAGTGGTGGACTTAGAGAGGGAAAATGTACATATCTACACAGTGGTGGACTTAGAGAGGGAAAATGTACATATCTACACAGTGGTGGACTCATAGAGGGAAAATGTACATATCTACACAGTGGTGTACTCAGAGAGGGAAAATGTACATATCTACATAGTGGTGGACTCAGAGAGGGAAAATGTACATATCTACACAGTGGTGTACTCAGAGAGGGAAAATGTACACATCTACACAGTGGTGGACTCATAGAGGGAAAATGTACATATCTACACAGTGGTGGACTCATAGAGGGAAAATGTACATATCTACACAGTGGTGGACTTAGAGAGGGAAAATGTACATATCTACACAGTGGTGGACTCATAGAGGGAAAATGTACATATCTACACAGTGGTGTACTTAGAGAGGGGAAATGTACACATCTACACAGTGATGGACTCATAGAGGGAAAATGTACATATCAACACAGTGGTGGACTCAGAGAGGGAAAAGGGAAAATATACATATCTATACAGTGGTGGACTCAGAGAGGGACAATGTACATATCTACACAGTGGTGGACTCAGAGAGGGGAAATGTAAATATATACACAGTGGTGGACTCAGAGAGGGAAAATGTACATATCTACACAGTGGTGGACTCATAGAGGGAAAATGTACATATCGACACAGTGGTGGACTGAGAGAGGGAAAATGTACATATCTACACAGTGGTGGACACAGAGAGGGAAAATGTACATATCTACACAGTGGTGGACTCAGAGAGGGAAAAGGGAAAATATACATATCTACACAGTGGTGGACTCAGAGAGGGACAATGTACATATCTACACAGTGGTGGACTCAGAGAGGGAAAAGGGAAAATATACATATCTACACAATGGTGGACTCAGAGAGGGAATATGTACATATCTACACAGTGGTGGACTCAGAGAGGGAAAATGTACATATCTACACAGTGGTAAACTTAGAGAGGAAAAATGTACATATCTACACAGTGGTGGACTTAGAGAGGGAAAATGTACATATCTACACAGTGGTGGACTCATAGAGGGAAAATGTACATATCTACACAGTGGTGTACTCAGAGAGGGAAAATGTACATATCTACATAGTGGTGGACTCAGAGAGGGAAAATGTACATATCTACACAGTGGTGTACTCAGAGAGGGAAAATGTACACATCTACACAGTGGTGGACTCATAGAGGGAAAATGTACATATCTACACAGTGGTGGACTCATAGAGGGAAAATGTACATATCTACACAGTGGTGGACTTAGAGAGGGAAAATGTACATATCTACACAGTGGTGGACTCATAGAGGGAAAATGTACATATCTACACAGTGGTGGACTCAGAGAGGGAAAATGTACATATCTACACAGTGGTGTACTTAGAGAGGGGAAATGTACACATCTACACAGTGATGGACTCATAGAGGGAAAATGTACATATCAACACAGTGGTGGACTCAGAGAGGGAAAAGGGAAAATATACATATCTATACAGTGGTGGACTCAGAGAGGGACAATGTACATATCTACACAGTGGTGGACTCAGAGAGGGGAAATGTAAATATATACACAGTGGTGGACTCAGAGAGGGAAAATGTACATATCTACACAGTGGTGGACTCATAGAGGGAAAATGTACATATCGACACAGTGGTGGACTGAGAGAGGGAAAATGTACATATCTACACAGTGGTGGACACAGAGAGGGAAAATGTACATATCTACACAGTGGTGGACTCAGAGAGGGAAAAGGGAAAATATACATATCTACACAGTGGTGGACTCAGAGAGGGACAATGTACATATCTACACAGTGGTGGACTCAGAGAGGGAAAAGGGAAAATATACATATCTACACAATGGTGGACTCAGAGAGGGAATATGTACATATCTACACAGTGGTGGACTCAGAGAGGGAAAATGTACATATCTACACAGTGGTAAACTTAGAGAGGAAAAATGTACATATCTACACAGTGGTGGACTTAGAGAGGGAAAAGGGAAAATATACATATTTACACAGTGGTGGACTTAGAGAGGGAAAATGTACATATCTACACAGTGGTGGACTCATAGAGGGAAAATGTACATATCTACACAGTGGTGGACTCAGAGAGGGAAAATGTACATATCTACACAGTGGTGTACTTAGAGAGGGAAAATGTACACATCTACACAGTGGTGGACTCATAGAGGGAAAATGTACATATCTACACAGTGGTGGACTCAGAGAGGGGAAAGGGAAAATATACATATCTATACAGTGGTGGACTCAGAGAGGGACAATGTACATATCTACACAGTGGTGGACTCAGAGAGGGATAATGTACATATATACACAGTGGTGGACTCAGAGAGGGAAAATGTACATATCTACACAGTGGTGGACTCATAGAGGGAAAATGTACATATCTACACAGTGGTGGACTTAGAGAGGGAAAATGTACATATCTACACAGTGGTGGACACAGAGAGGGAAAATGTACATATCTACACAGTGGAGGACTCAGAGAGGGAAAAGGGAAAATATACATATCTACACAGTGGTGGACTCAGAGAGGGACAATGTACATATCTACACAGTGGTGGACTCAGACAGGGAATATGTACATATCTACACAGTGGTGGACTCAGAGAGGGAAAATGTACATATCTACACAGTGGTAAACTTAGAGAGGGAAAATGTACATATCTACACAGTGGTGGACTTAGAGAAGGAAAAGGGAAAATATACATATCTACACAGTGGTGGACTCAGAGAGGGAAAATGTACATATCTACACAGTGGTGTACTCAGAGAGGGAAAAGGGAAAATGTACACATCTACACAGTGGTGTACTCAGAGAGGGAAAATGTACATATCTACACAGTGGTGTACTCAGAGACGGAAAAGGGGAAATGTACATATCTACACAGTGGTGGACTCAGAGGGAAAATGTACATATCTACACAGTGGTGGACTCAGAGAGGGAAAATGTACCTATCTACACAGTGGTGGACTCAGAAAGGGAAAATGTACACATCTACACAGTGGTGTACTCAGAGAAGAAAAATGTACATATCTACACAGTGGTGTACTCAGAGAGGAAAAAGGGAAAATGTACATATCTACACAGTGGTGTACTCAGAGAGGGAAAATGTACACATCTACACAGTGGTGGACTCATAGAGGGAAAATGTACATATCTACACAGTGGTGGACTCATAGAGGGAAAATGTACATATCTACACAGTGGTGGACTTAGAGAGGGAAAATGTACATATCTACACAGTGGTGGACTCATAGAGGGAAAATGTACATATCTACACAGTGGTGTACTTAGAGAGGGGAAATGTACACATCTACACAGTGATGGACTCATAGAGGGAAAATGTACATATCAACACAGTGGTGGACTCAGAGAGGGAAAAGGGAAAATATACATATCTATACAGTGGTGGACTCAGA
Source organism: Mytilus galloprovincialis (assembly GCA_037788925.1). Lineage (NCBI taxonomy): Eukaryota > Metazoa > Mollusca > Bivalvia > Mytilida > Mytilidae > Mytilus > Mytilus galloprovincialis. The sequence goes on from CM075339.1 coordinate 35,965,831, forward strand.
GAGGGACAATGTACATATCTACACAGTGGTGGACTCAGAGAGGGGAAATGTAAATATATACACAGTGGTGGACTCAGAGAGGGAAAATGTACATATCTACACAGTGGTGGACTCATAGAGGGAAAATGTACATATCGACACAGTGGTGGACTGAGAGAGGGAAAATGTACATATCTACACAGTGGTGGACACAGAGAGGGAAAATGTACATATCTACACAGTGGTGGACTCAGAGAGGGAAAAGGGAAAATATACATATCTACACAGTGGTGGACTCAGAGAGGGACAATGTACATATCTACACAGTGGTGGACTCAGAGAGGGAAAAGGGAAAATATACATATCTACACAATGGTGGACTCAGAGAGGGAATATGTACATATCTACACAGTGGTGGACTCAGAGAGGGAAAATGTACATATCTACACAGTGGTAAACTTAGAGAGGAAAAATGTACATATCTACACAGTGGTGGACTTAGAGAGGGAAAATGTACATATCTACACAGTGGTGGACTCATAGAGGGAAAATGTACATATCTACACAGTGGTGTACTCAGAGAGGGAAAATGTACATATCTACATAGTGGTGGACTCAGAGAGGGAAAATGTACATATCTACACAGTGGTGTACTCAGAGAGGGAAAATGTACACATCTACACAGTGGTGGACTCATAGAGGGAAAATGTACATATCTACACAGTGGTGGACTCATAGAGGGAAAATGTACATATCTACACAGTGGTGGACTTAGAGAGGGAAAATGTACATATCTACACAGTGGTGGACTCATAGAGGGAAAATGTACATATCTACACAGTGGTGGACTCAGAGAGGGAAAATGTACATATCTACACAGTGGTGTACTTAGAGAGGGGAAATGTACACATCTACACAGTGATGGACTCATAGAGGGAAAATGTACATATCAACACAGTGGTGGACTCAGAGAGGGAAAAGGGAAAATATACATATCTATACAGTGGTGGACTCAGAGAGGGACAATGTACATATCTACACAGTGGTGGACTCAGAGAGGGGAAATGTAAATATATACACAGTGGTGGACTCAGAGAGGGAAAATGTACATATCTACACAGTGGTGGACTCATAGAGGGAAAATGTACATATCGACACAGTGGTGGACTGAGAGAGGGAAAATGTACATATCTACACAGTGGTGGACACAGAGAGGGAAAATGTACATATCTACACAGTGGTGGACTCAGAGAGGGAAAAGGGAAAATATACATATCTACACAGTGGTGGACTCAGAGAGGGACAATGTACATATCTACACAGTGGTGGACTCAGAGAGGGAAAAGGGAAAATATACATATCTACACAATGGTGGACTCAGAGAGGGAATATGTACATATCTACACAGTGGTGGACTCAGAGAGGGAAAATGTACATATCTACACAGTGGTAAACTTAGAGAGGAAAAATGTACATATCTACACAGTGGTGGACTTAGAGAGGGAAAAGGGAAAATATACATATTTACACAGTGGTGGACTTAGAGAGGGAAAATGTACATATCTACACAGTGGTGGACTCATAGAGGGAAAATGTACATATCTACACAGTGGTGGACTCAGAGAGGGAAAATGTACATATCTACACAGTGGTGTACTTAGAGAGGGAAAATGTACACATCTACACAGTGGTGGACTCATAGAGGGAAAATGTACATATCTACACAGTGGTGGACTCAGAGAGGGGAAAGGGAAAATATACATATCTATACAGTGGTGGACTCAGAGAGGGACAATGTACATATCTACACAGTGGTGGACTCAGAGAGGGATAATGTACATATATACACAGTGGTGGACTCAGAGAGGGAAAATGTACATATCTACACAGTGGTGGACTCATAGAGGGAAAATGTACATATCTACACAGTGGTGGACTTAGAGAGGGAAAATGTACATATCTACACAGTGGTGGACACAGAGAGGGAAAATGTACATATCTACACAGTGGAGGACTCAGAGAGGGAAAAGGGAAAATATACATATCTACACAGTGGTGGACTCAGAGAGGGACAATGTACATATCTACACAGTGGTGGACTCAGACAGGGAATATGTACATATCTACACAGTGGTGGACTCAGAGAGGGAAAATGTACATATCTACACAGTGGTAAACTTAGAGAGGGAAAATGTACATATCTACACAGTGGTGGACTTAGAGAAGGAAAAGGGAAAATATACATATCTACACAGTGGTGGACTCAGAGAGGGAAAATGTACATATCTACACAGTGGTGTACTCAGAGAGGGAAAAGGGAAAATGTACACATCTACACAGTGGTGTACTCAGAGAGGGAAAATGTACATATCTACACAGTGGTGTACTCAGAGACGGAAAAGGGGAAATGTACATATCTACACAGTGGTGGACTCAGAGGGAAAATGTACATATCTACACAGTGGTGGACTCAGAGAGGGAAAATGTACCTATCTACACAGTGGTGGACTCAGAAAGGGAAAATGTACACATCTACACAGTGGTGTACTCAGAGAAGAAAAATGTACATATCTACACAGTGGTGTACTCAGAGAGGAAAAAGGGAAAATGTACACATCTACACAGTGGTGTACTCAGAGAGGGAAAATGTACATATCTCCACAGTGGTGTGCTCAGAGAGGGAAAAGGGGAAATGTACATATCTACACAGTGGTGGACTCAGAGGGAAAATGTACATATCTACACAGTGGTGGACTCAGAGAGGGAAAATGTACATATCTACACAGTGGTGGACTCAGAGAGGGAAAATGTACATATCTACACAGTGGTGGACTTAGAGAGGGAAAATGTACATATCTACACAGTGGTGGACTTAGAGAGGGAAAATGTACATATCTACACAGTGGTGGACTCATAGAGGGAAAATGTACATATCTACACAGTGGTGTACTCAGAGAGGGGAAATGTACATATCTACATAGTGGTGGACTCAGAGAGGGAAAATGTACATATCTACACAGTGGTGTACTCAGAGAGGGAAAATGTACACATCTTCACAGTGGTGGACTCATAGAGGGAAAATGTACATATCTACACAGTGGTGGACTCATAGAGGGAAAATGTACATATCTACACAGTGGTGGACTTAGAGAGGGAAAATGTACATATCTACACAGTGGTGGACTCATAGAGGGAAAATGTACATATCTACACAGTGGTGGACTCAGAGAGGGAAAATGTACATATCTACACAGTGGTGTACTTAGAGAGGGGAAATGTACACATCTACACAGTGATGGACTCATAGAGGGAAAATGTACATATCTACACAGTGGTGGACTCAGAGAGGGAAAAGGGAAAATATACATATCTATACAGTGGTGGACTCAGAGAGGGACAATGTACATATCTACACAGTGGTGGACTCAGAGAGGGGAAATGTAAATATATACACAGTGGTGGACTCAGAGAGGGAAAATGTACATATCTACACAGTGGTGGACTCATAGAGGGAAAATGTACATATCGACACAGTGGTGGACTGAGAGAGGGAAAATGTACATATCTACACAGTGGTGGACACAGAGAGGGAAAATGTACATATCTTCACAGTGGAGGACTCAGAGAGGGAAAAGGGAAAATATACATATCTACACAGTGGTGGACTCAGAGAGGGACAATGTACATATCTACACAGTGGTGGACTCAGAGAGGGAAAAGGGAAAATATACATATCTACACAGTGGTGGACTCAGAGAGGGAATATGTACATATCTACACAGTGGTGGACTCAGAGAGGGAATATGTACATATCTACACAGTGGTGGACTCAGAGAGGGAAAATGTACATATCTACACAGTGGTAAACTTAGAGAGGGAAAATGTACATATCTACACAGTGGTGGACTTAGAGAGGGAAAGGGGACAATATACATATTTACACAGTGGTGGACTTAGAGAGGGAAAATGTACATATCTACACAGTGGTGGACTCATAGAGGGAAAATGTACATATCTACACAGTGGTGGACTCAGAGAGGGAAAATGTACATATGTACACAGTGGTGTACTTAGAGAGGGAAAATGTACACATCTACACAGTGGTGGACTCATAGAGGGAAAATGTACATATCTACACAGTGGTGGACTCAGAGAGGGGAAAGGGAAAATATACATATCTATACAGTGGTGGACTCAGAGAGGGACAATGTACATATCTACACAGTGGTGGACTCAGAGAGGGAAAATGTACATATATACACAGTGGTGGACTCATAGAGGGAAAATGTACATATCTACACAGTGGTGGCCTTAGAGAGGGAAAATGTACATATCTACACAGTGGTGGACACAGAGAGGGAAAATGTACATATCTACACAGTGGAGGACTCAGAGAGGGAAAAGGGAAAATATACATATCTACACAGTGGTGGACTCAGAGAGGGACAATGTACATATCTACACAGTGGTGGACTCAGAGAGGGAAAAGGGAAAATATACATATCTACACAGTGGTGGACTCAGAGAGGGAATATGTACATATCTACACAGTGGTGGACTCAGAGAGGGAAAATGTACATATCTACACAGTGGTAAACTTAGAGAGGGAAAATGTACATATCTACACAGTGGTGGACTTAGATAGGGAAAAGGGAAAATATACATATCTACACAGTGGTGGACTCAGAGAGGGAAAATGTACATATCTACACAGTGGTGTACTTAGAGAGGGAAAATGTACACATCTACACAGTGGTGTACTCAGAGAGGGAAAATGTACATATCTACACAGTGGTGGACTCAGAGAGGGAAAATGTACATATCTACACAGTGGTGGACTTAGAGAGAGAAAATGTACATATCTACACAGTGGTGGACTCAGAGAGGGAAAATGTACATATCTACACAGTGGTGGACTCAGAGAGGGAAAATGTACACATCTACACAGTGGTGGACTCAGAGAGGGAAAATGTACATATCTACACAGTGGTGGACTCAGAGAGGGAAAAGGGAAAATATACATATCTACACAGTGGTGGACTCAGAGAGGGAATAATGGAACTTTACTCCCCCCTCCTCCAATTGTTTTTGAATGGACAAATATATCAAAATTATTTATTATTTGATATGTTGTTTCATGCAATTCATTGTCAAACGGTTCCTTATTTTTTGCATTCATTTGTTCTTTATTGAGTAATATATACTATAACTGCCAATATCAATATAATTGACATACATGGTCATTTTTGGGGCGCTTTATAGCTATGTGTAATTTATTTATTTTCAGCACCAAAGAGGCAGAAATAGACTGAATGTGTCAACTGTAAACAATCTTGTTCTAGTGTCAGCAAATACCAAATCAATAGATGATCTGGATATCAGGGAATGTGTCAACCTGTTTTAGGGAAAAAAAGGAGGATTTGTCAATGACAACTGATATGACCAAAGCAATATTTTAATATATATGACATGGTTCTTTCTTGTTTTTTAGAACTGATTTTGTTTTTAATTGTGTTTATTCTTTTAAATATTTCATATATATGTTTTAAACACTTTTTCTTGTTTTACAATTTGTTTTAATGATTGATTACAGATGTATATGTCCTTTTTATAGAAATTGCCTGTTTATATTAAGTAAGTGCCCTAAAATTGTTGTCCAACGCGCTTAATGTGCCCTCTGAGCTAGCAACTACCCTGCCCTTTTTAAAAGCTGCAGGAAACACTAGATAAATGTAAAATGAACAAATTGATACCAGATTTATATAATTCCAAGGCCATTAGTTGGCACCAGAAGCGACGAAGCAGCGAATCTATTTTTGAATGAGCAAATATCCACCTTTTAATATGGGACGAGCTCTGATGTCCCACGGCCCCAGCTTGTCTGGCAAAACAGCCGTTTTACATCAGAGTAATCTCGGACTAACATGCACCAGGCACTTGTTCTGTTGACAATAGTGAATGCATATATCTGATGACCAAACAAGAATACTTTATAAACATGATAAATGATAACAATACAATGTCATCAAATTTGTAATAAATACTACACATTGTAATAACTACACATGTACTATATATACATTTTGTACACACTTGTCTTGTCCAACCACTTATCTTGCAGATCTATGCAAGAAATCATACTCTGAAATTTACATTTTTGCAATTTAGTACAGATTGGTTTGCTACCAAATTCAAATGTGTATATGTAAATGCAAATATCAAACCTTTGACATTATTTGAAATGCGTAGCTTGGTTAAAGAAAACACACGTGCTGGTTTAAACCGCCACAAGGGAGATAACCAATGATTTGGATGGCTACAAAAACAAGATTTATGCCCCGAGCCCGTTACGTTATCTGACTATACTCTATGCTGATAGATAAGATATTTTTATTCCAATCAAAAGGTCCATGAAGAGCAAAGTAATTTAACAACATCTATACTATATTGATAGTTTTCTCAGTTCCAAACATTTATTAACATAAATAGCAATGTTTATCAATACCTCTAGGTTTTCTTTAATAAATGAAAGCCAATTAAATTTGGCACTTGTGTTTAACTTTTCAAAATTTTTACAACCTATGAAAATATTATCATAAAATTCTTTTCTTACAGAGTTATAAACGGGACACTGACATATAAAATGTTCTTCGCCTTCAACTTTATCTAAGGTGCATTTTTTTTACATACTCTGTGATTTATCTATACTATATATAGTTTTAGCATATCTATCTGTCTCTACTTTTAGGGGATGTGCACTTATTCTGATCTTGCTCAGTGCTTGTCTATCTTTAAATTCTGTTAATTGCAGATATTTTTCAGTACCAAAAAAAATATTTTATTGAAAAATAAGTCAAGAGTCTACCTCTACCTGATTTAACAGTATTTCTCTAAATTCTTTCCAATGATTATGAAAACTTGTACATAATTTATTCTTAACTATAGTACATAAACGGCCAACACTAACACAATATTACATTTAAGTTTGGTAAGTCTAGTTCTGTCATTAAATAGTCAATACTAGAAAACCATGTGGTGATATTGTTTGCATGTAACTTTTTATTACACATATATGCATCATATAATAAACCATCCCATGTGTTCTATAACCTATGAGCATATTTTAACATTGCTAATAAAATTGAAAATATACAGGAAATCTTCCTAATTCAGACATAACAGCAAAATGACTTGCTTTTCTGTTAACCCCAAGAATATATTTCATGAATTTGTGTGCGACTTTTCAGATAAGATATAAAGATACCTTTATTAGCAATAACACATTGACAGTAAATGGTTATGGCAACAAATTAAAGACAAACTACAATAACATATATACAATGAAGGAGTGACAGTGGATAATTATGAGAGAAATATGTAAAAATAAAAGAGAAGCATATACATTATTACAGAAATCAAGTACCTTTTAAGCTGGGGTCACACATTCACGGTTTTTACTGCCATTCTCGATTAAAATTTGTCAAAAGTCTGATCAAGATCCTGAGAATCGTGGATGAAAATTCAAACTTTAATTAAAATTTTCTAATAAGGGATTCACACATTTCCGATTATTGTTCCCGTTTGAGATCAGACAGCGATAGGACACGAAAAGTGAAAAAAGTCGGAATACTGTCCTCAATTATCTGGAATGTCTTATCATTGTCTGAACGAAATCGTTTAAGTTCGTACGGGTCGGGAATTGTCTGGATAGTTCGGCGAAGCACCCGACAGTTAACATGTTTTTTTTTCAAACCAGTGACTGAACCTTGAAAATGAGGTCAAGGACAAAGGACATATGACAAATGGAAACTTCATAACACAGGGCATCTGTATTGGTAAGAACTGTACACATTAGACAGCCCATAAGGCAATTGTCCATATGAATAATATTTCCAAGGGCCACAACTCTTCTAAAAATTATTAATCGGCATTGGTTTACAAATTCGCCAAGACATTGTTGATGTAAACCTATGATAAAAGTTTCATAAACATCTGGCAAGAATGGTACATGTGAGAGCGCTAACAAGACCGGACCGACTATTAATGCTCCGTTTGATGAGCGAAATTTCATTTGAATAGTTAGAAAATTCTTAATTATTTGCTGAGAACTAAATCTATATTTTTAGATGGTGACGTTCCCTTGTCACCATCTGACGGTGTTTATATATCTCAACTTGTACGATTCGCTCGTGTATGTAACAATGTTTTAGATTTTAACGAGAGAAATGAATGTATTACTGAAAAATTATTACACCAGGGTTTTCGATATCACAAACTAGTCAAAACATTTAGTAAATTTTATCATCGGTATAAGGACACCATTCGTAAATATAGCTCAACATGCAGACTTCTTATACGTTCAGGTATTTCACATCCACTTTTTTATGGAAATATTCTTTATAAAGCACAAAGGTGTCAGTATTCACTTCAAAAACTAACAAAACCTTTGAATAGACTTATTAAGAAGGGATATAGTTACGATACTGTTGTCAGGTCATTAAAGATTGCATATTTTGGCGTTAATATTGATTCACTTATAGGGTCTTTGCATCGGAACTAAACACATTTATTCAAAAACCAGTTGTTGGCATGACACGGGTCATGTTCTTCTCATATATGTTATGATAGTATGATACTAAACCCCTAACGGGAAGGATTGTGCCTGATGTTCATATCATGAAATCATGATCTTTCAGTCAGTTTAATTGAAGTCTGGAGCTGGCATGTCAGTTGACTGCTAGTAGTCTGTTGTTATTTATGTATTATTGTCATAATTTTGTTTATTTTCTTTGGTTACATCTTCTGACATCAGTCCGGACTATTCTTGAACTGAATTTTAATGTACGTATTGTTATGCGTTTACTTTTCTACATTGGCTAGATGTATAGGGGGAGGGTTGAGATCTCACAAACATGTTTAACCCCGCCGCATTTTTGCGCCTGTCCCAAGTCAGGAGCCTCTGGTCTTTGTTAGTCTTGTATTATTTTAATTTTAGTTTCTTGTGTACAATTTGGAAATTAGTATGGCGTTCATTATCACTGAACTAGTATATATTTGTTTAGGGGCCAGCTGAGGGACGCCTCCGGATGCGGGAATTTCTCGCTACATTGAAGACCTGTTGGTGACCTTCTGCTGTAATTTTTTTCTATGGTCGGGTTGTTGTCTCTTTGGCACATTCCCCATTTTCATTCTCAATTTTATTGTATTGTAAAAAGTACCTATAACATGTTTTTTTTTTATGTCTATATGAAGCTTTGCTATAATTGTCCAAAATAGTCGTACTATGATAAATTATTTCAGTGAGATATGTGACTTAAAACCTTTATCAAGGAAATGAAAGAAAAAAAAATGGTTTTGTTATATTTAGTAGTGACACAGAATCCTTACAGGCATTTGAAGTAAATAAGATAAATATCAGAAGGTCAAAGCAAATTTCTACTGAATTTATAAAACATGCAAATATATAACTTTATTATCAAAAAATTTCCATTTTGTGTATACAATTTTGAACAATATATAAATTTGATAATGATAAATAAAATTAAATATATAATAAAACTAAAACAAAACTAAGTATTTGATACAACTTTTGTATGCCTTAAAACATCATACAATATCTTATTTAAGTAGTGCTGCACATTATATATTTCAAGATCATATTTTATAAATAATTCTAGTACTGAAAAAGAGACAACTCTTAAGAAATTATTTCCTTTTAATCAGGTTGCCTTTACATATGTTTTATAAAGTACAACATCATACACAAGTACACATTATATTATTCTTTAAAAAGGTATTTAAAAATAAAATCTGGTACTTCCAAATGGTAAACGACTCTTAAAATGAGACAAATCTACATGTTCTAGAGGAAATAAAGGGGAGACAACTGATAAGGGAGGCAGTCACATTATCAGAATTGCCTATGCTTTTTCTAAAGAATAAAAAAGTGTAACACAAATTGGTGATGGATCCTCATTCAAATAGCATCAACCAAACATAATAAGTTTTTTGATTTGATCAAATACTGTTTGATACAACTTATAAAACAGATTTTGTAACTTTCATTAAATTTTGCAAAAAAAAAAGAGAATAGTATGAAAAAAGACCCATATTCAATATACATTGTTAATAAAAATGAATGTCAAGTCAAAGAAATCTCATAGTATTAAGTTTTTGCAAATACAAATCCTGGTCAGTTTGTTACAAGACTAGATAAAATACTATTTGCTGATGAAATCAACATTCATAAGCAAAAAATATCTATTTTTAAGTTAAAAGTAAAAGGTAGCTGTTAAAAATAAAACTGATCTGGGGCAAATTTTCATAGATTAAAGTGAAAAGTAGTATGTATCAATCAGCATATACTGAGAAATTTCACGTCAAAAGATAACAATATCAAATGTTTGTTTTACACAACAACATTTAATGAGGTATGTGAACAGTTATTAAACACATTTTTCATTGAACACAAAACAACTCATGTGAAAAATAGAATACACCACGTTGTTAAATTGTGTAGACATTTTATAATTGATGCTATTACTGCTGCAACATTTCACAATTCTAAACAAGAAGTTGAAGACATTGGTCTAATATTTGACTAAATATAATTTGTTTGTCTTTTCAAACAACAGATCATAAGAAATTGACCGTCTATGATAGTCAAATAATAAAGGATGCCAATGATAGACAGTTTTTTTCCCGAAGATACCACAGAGCTAAATCTCTCAAAAATATTAAGGACGGAATCTTGATACAAATTTCTAATGAGTAATCCAACAAAAGAACTAATGCCATGACACTGCTGCACTGACAGGTATAACAACTCCTTGTTTATGAAGTAATTTTAAAACGTCTGATATAGAATCTAATTCTGTTATAAATCTTTGGATTTCACTATTTGATTCTTTCCCATTTATTTGCTTTCTGGTCCATTTCAACTGAATCTGTGTGTCTGGCAATTTTCATAATTTGCTGCAGTTCAAGTTCTCGTGTTTCCCGTTTTTTCTCCATTTGAATTATCTTCTGCTGAATTGATTCAAAATGTTTCATTTCCGGAAGCAAAAAATAATGTTTTACATTTTAGCAAGGCAAATCATATATAGCAAGGCACTCCTAGTTAACATACATATAGACTAGTCAGAACTCTTTTTAACAGTTAAGGGCATACAACAAAGAAACAATCTTAAATACTGAACTCCGAGGAATATTCAAAACGGAAAGTCCCTATCAAATGGCAAATCAAAGGATAAAACACATTAAACGAATGGACAACAACTGTCATATTCCTGACTAAGTGTTCATTGAAAATCAAATCATCTTCACATCACATTAAAAAAAAATGGTTCAACACATTTTGCACGTCCAATGGGCTTTAACGATTTCACTTCATTAGAAACACAAAGACCAAGGCATTTGAAAGCCAAAGATGTTAATACATAGCTATTTAAGGTGCCATACGACTAAAAAGGAACTTAAAAGTATTGCCAAATTTGGGTAAGGCCAACTTTGATTAAAGGAGTTGGACCCTTAGTTTCTTATTTATTTACTAATTGATCAAGTGAATGATTAGAAAACTGTTATAAATCATGTCATTATCAAAGCAAAAACTACTGTGATGATAATACTCGAGGGGTTTAACAGTCCACCAGCAGTAGTATCAACCCAATACAAGCATTCTGTGAGTATTGCATGGCAATACATAGTCCCCTACCAGTTAAAAATGCCTTGTAATGGAACGAAATTCTAACTCGATCTTTAACTTGTCATGGTGTAAACAAAATAAATTAACAAACAAACCTACCACACAATTCTTCAAACAATTCACTAAAGAAAAGGAACTTGCTGGACTGACAGATGAACAGACGGACAGAATGCAAACATAAAGTCCCCTTCTACTTTGCCGGTAGGGGACTAATATCACCATACATTTCGTACATTCCAAGAGCTTTTTGTGATTTACCTTCAATAGGACTACAAGAACGCAAACATTTGAAAGGCATGCCAGAGATATTAAAATAAGTACAAAATTTAATATTGAAAGTAGAAATGTATTTTCCTAAATTCTTATCAGTATTCAAGTTATTTCAGTTTGATGCAGGCATGTTTGAAGTAGAAAACAAGCAAATAACAAATGTTCCACTTTTATTCTTTGCAATTTAGAAATTATTTCCTATAGGAGAGGTTTTCTCATTATGTACTTACTGGAGTGTGGAATTTCTTTGCCTTACGTAATTCCTCTTTCAGTTGGACAATTTGGTTTTCTAAACTGGCATTCTGTATTTTAAGTATAGAGAGTTGTTCGGAGTCTAAATGCGATTTGTCTAACTGCTCTTTTAAATTTTTATAATCACTTGGAAAAAAAATCATTATTTATCTAAAAAATTTACTGTTTTATTTGTCAAATATACCAACCATTACCACAGAAAGATGAATATTTTTTTATATGATTAATTTTTTTATAAGACAGAAAAGAAATCAAATTTTACTTTCATCTATAATTGTTTACCTTTTACACATTGTAACTTGGATTGAAAGCTGTCTCACTGGCACTCATACCACACCTTCTTATATGTTTTGAATTCTGTAACTCTGTTGAAGTCTTACCTGTTGAGCATCTATTTTTGACTGTAACTCTGTAAAAATCTTACCTGTTGAGTATCTGTTATTGACTGTATTGCATTGAAGTCTTACCTGATAAACATCTGTTTTTTTACTGTAACTCTGTTGAAATATTACCTGTTGATCATCTGTTTTGACTGTATTGCTTTTGAAGTCTTTCCTGCCGAGCATCTATTTTAGACTGTAACTCTGTTTAAGTCTTACCTGCTGAACATCTGTTTTTGACTGTTTCCTGTCCTTTTAGAGGCAGATTGTAGTAAAGCTGGTCAGCCAAACATTTCTCTAGCTCCTTTTGATGTGAAGATCTTAGTACACCAACCTGTTAAAAAAGCGAACTTAAACCGAGTACAACAAATAGTTCAATTTTGATCGGTGTTTGGATGGCAGTTTATCTCCAGTGGCAAACAACATATAAAAAAGAAGATGTGGTATGATTGCCAATGAGACAACTATCCACAAAAGACCAAAATGACCCAGACATTAACAACTATAGGCCACCGTACGGCCTTCAACAATGAGCAAAGCCCATACCGCATAGTCAGCTATAATAGGCCTCGATAACACAATGTAAAACAATTCAAACGAGAAAATTAACGGCCTTATTTATGTAAAAAAAATGAACGAAAAACAAATATGTAACACATAAACAAACGACAACCACTGAAATACAGGCTCCTGACTTGGGACAGGCACATACATAAATAATGTGGCGGGGTTAAACATGTTAGCGGGATCCCAACCCTCCCCCTAACCCGGGACAATGGTATAACAGTACAACATAAGAATGAACTATAAAAATCAGTTGAAAAAGGCTTAACTCATCAGATAGACAAAAGTACAAGTAGACGTGGCCGGGTACTTATACATCCCGACACAAAAAGACGCAATGAAAAGATCTGAGAGTACTCGCAGTTATCTGACAGCTAGTTCGAAGCCACTAACAACAAAATCATGCATCTAAGACTAAACTATCAATCCGTACACATCCAACATCCAATGGATTTAGTGTAAAGACGTCATAAACAGCCACAGAAAAAACATGACCTTGTGCAATGCCAAGTTACAGGTTGTAGATCCATGAATATGTATATGTATATAACATACTAGTAATATTTAGTTAGCTTTTAATTTACTGATAACAAAATCAATATTTATACCAATAAAAACAATATTCAATGATCTTATTACAGTGTTGAATAGGTAACCTTTTAGAATAAGTTTATTTGAAGGAGCGACAAGTTTACATGGATCATTTCTAAATTTCCGGGCACGGTTAACAACATTTCTGTAAAAATGAGGATGTGCTATCCCGTTTGAAATAAGTTTTCTACAGGTACAACCAAACTTCAAAACCAAATCTTTATATCTATGGAAAAATTTAGAAAATGTTTTAATTAATTTATGGTAACGATATCCCTGGTTTAATAATTTACCAGTAATACATAGGTTACGTTCGTTAAAATCAAAAACGTCACAACATACACATAGCGAGCAAATTGTGAACACCGTAAGATGGTGCCAAAGGAACATCACCATCTAAAAATAGAAAATTAACAATAGGGAACGAAAAATCGTCTCTTTTGTCGTAAATTTTAGTGTGGAGTTCCCCGTTTAAAACCGAAATATCTAAATCCAGGAAGGGACAGTTATTACCGAATACATTTGATTTATTTAAAGTAAGTTCCTTCGGGTAAATTTTAGCAGTATATTGCATGTATAGGTCAAGAACATGTTAGTGTGACATGAATGGAAATCCTGCTTTGTACAAAATAGACAGGATGAGTGTGAGTTTTAATGTGCTATTATGCAAGGTAACAGTCTTCAAGAAGACATGTCACACTACCCGACTAAATTATTTTGACTTTAGCTAATCAGTCTTTGTCATTACGTGTGATACTACCAAAACATAGTACCTCACATCCAGTTGCATACGAATAAGGGCCGAAAAAAATAGTCCCTTGAATTTGACAGTTGATGGAAATTAAGCATATATTTGATTGAGTAAAACATTTTTAAGTCATAATAAAATTGAGAATGGAAATGGCGAATGTGTCAAAGAGACAAAAACCCTACCAAAGAGCAGACAACAGCCAAAGACCATCAAAGGGTCTTCAATACAGCGAGAAACTTCCGCACTTGGAGGCGTGCTTTAGCTGGTCCCTAAACAAAAATGTTTACTAGTTCATTGATAATGGACGTCATACCAAATTCCGAAATATAAATCATGCAAGACTAACAAAGGCCAGAGGCTACTGACTTGGGACAGGCACAAAAATGCGGCGGGGTTAAACATGTTTTTGAGATCTCAACCCCCTTTTATACCTCTAGCCAATGTATAAAAAACAAACTTACATGGATGTTGCAACACTATTATTTTTTTTATTTTGGTGTTTCTATAGAATGTTTTGGAAACTTGATGTTAAATAGTTTTCAAAGCTTGTACACAGGGGGGAAAAGGTTGGACATTTGATTGGTTAACCTCCAGTGGTGGTTAATTTCTTATATGCAATGAAATGTGTGTGGTGTTAAATTTTGTCTATAGATACAAATTTACTCATGCCAAGTATTTCATTGTTTGAAATAAAGATGAATTCTACACAATTTTTTTAACTTTGCAAATTTAAGAAAGACTTATATGGAAAAAAATTAATGGTGGTATTACACCTGTTTTCTAATTAGTAAATATATAAAATGAAAAGAAAAAAATAAATCGAACAAAAGGTAATTTCGCATTCAAAATATTTTTATAAATTATTCTTATTTCAAATATGATTTCAAGAATAGTTTTTACATTTTCATTAACATAAAATTTAGTTTATATAGTCACTTTTTAATATATATGCATTTCTTGACTGAGTCAAATATTCAACTAAAGTATTCTTGCCTACCTTGGTTATTGTTTACCATGCATTCTTTAAAAATAAACAATATTAATTCTCGCTGCTGATAAAATCCATTTTTTTTTATTAATCATTATATAAATTAAAGATTGTTATTTCAATCGTAAGCCTCCAATTCTATCTATTGCAAATCATTGTTTGAATACAAGAACTATTAACATTTGTATCGAAGAAGTTTAAAAATATCGATCTTTTTTTAAAACCTTTTAACAAAGTTATTGAATGTATGATATCATAAAAGTTTGTTTATATTTATAAATAATCTAATTGATATAGCAATAGATATCAGTATAGATTATGAAATAAGATAAACGTAAATGACTTTTTATAATATACTTCAAAAAGGAAATAACAAACAAATATTTTACATTTGTCATAGCCGGGGCCGACGGATGTTTTATTTGTATTAGCCCCAACCCATGAATATGTTCCATTTGTCATAACCCCTACCCACGGATATGTTTCATTTGAGATAGCCATAACTCACGGACATGTTCCATTTGTCATAGCCACAACTCACGGATATGTTCCATTTGTCATAGCCTCACCTCACGGAAATGTTCCATTTGTTATAGCCAAAGCCCAGAAATATGTTCAGATTGTCATAGCCATATCCCATGGACATATTCCATTTTTCAAAGCCATAGCCAACGGAAATGTCCCATTTGTCATAGCCATATTCCACGGATATGTTCCATTTTCATAGCCATAGACAACATATATGTCCCATTTGTCATAGCCATAGCCCACGGATATGTTCCATTAGTCATAGCAACAGTCCACGGATATGTCCTATTTGTCATAGCCGTAGCCCAAGTATATGTTCCATTTGTCATAGCCATAACCCACGAATATGTTCCATTTGTCATTGCCATAGCCCACGATATGTTCCATTTGTCATAGCCATAGCTCGAGGAAATGTTCCATTTGTCATAGCCATAGCCCACGGATATGTTCCATTTGTCATAGCAATAGCTAACGGATATGTTGCATTTGTCATAGCCGTAACCAACGGATATGGTCCATTTGTCATAGCCACAACCACCGTAAGGTTGCCCATTTGTCATAGCCATATCCAACGGACATGTTCGATTTGTTATAGCAATATTCCACGGACATGTTCAATTTGTCATAGCCGTGATTCACGGAAATGTTCCATCTGTCATAGCCGTAGGCAACGAATATGTTCAATTTGTCATAGTCATAGCCCAAGTATATGTTCCATTTGTCATAGCCATAGCCAACAGATATGTTCCATTTGTCATAGCCATAGCTAACGGATATGTTCCATTTGTCATAGCAACAACCCACGCATATGTTCCATTTGTCATAGCCATAGCCAACGGATATGTTCCATTTGTCATAGCCATAGCCCACGCATATGTTCCATTTGTCATAGCAAAAGCTTACAGATATGTTCCATTTGTCATAGCTTTAGCCAACGGATATGTTCCCTTTGTAATAGCTATAGCCTACGGATACGTTCCACTTGTCATAGCCGTAACCAACGGATTTGTTCAATTTGTAATAGCCATAGCCCACCGATATGTTCCACTTGTCATAGTCATATCCAAAGGATATGTTCCATTTGTCATGGCCATATCCAGAAGAATATGTCCTATTTGTGACAGCCATATCCAACGCATATGTTCAATTTGTCATAGCAATAGCGCACGGATACGTTCCATTTGTAATAGCCACAACCTACATATATGTTCCTGTTGTAATGACACCAAACCACAGATATGTTTCATTTGTCATAACCACAAACCACAGATATGTTCCATTTGTCATAACCACATCCCACAGATATGCTACATTTGTCATAGCCTTAACTTCGGGATTTTTTTCCATTTGTTATTACTACAGCCTAAGAATATGTTGCTCTTATCATAGCCACAACCCACGGATGTGTTCCATTTGTTATCGACACAACCCACGGATATGTTCCTCATTTGTCATAGCAAAAACCCACGGATGTTTTCTATTTGTCAAAATCTAAACCCATGGCTATGTTCCCTTAGTCATAGCAACAACCCACGGTTATGTTCAATTTGCCACTGAAGATGGACCAAAATTCTTTTTTAGGAATATCAAGACCTTATGTTGTATCGAGATTGCTATGTTTTATATGCTATGTATAACTGTAAAATCTATCAGATCACAATTAACGCTTAAGTTATCAATATCACCAGGGATGATACCACGTTGTTTATTGTTTCCCAATCTTTTTTTTTTCTGAAGGTAAAATAACAAAACTGATTTGTAACACGAAGTCAATTACACTGTTCGGTCACAATATTTCAACTGCATTTCATGTTATTTTATCAAACTTTTTTTCTATTATTTAGATTCTGTAATTGTTAATGAATACTTTCTATAAACATTGCATTATTAAGATAAGTATTAAATTTGAAGATCATAATGAATGCCCCAAAATTCAACAAAAAAATTCCTTATAAATGTGTTATTTTTACAATTTAAATCACTTAAATTTATAAATCTTATAAATTTTACGACAACTTATCGCTTTCTTTTGTTTAACAGAATACACACACGGAAAATCTAAATGAAGTTACTTCAATACACGCACGGAAATCTTAATGAAGTTATATCAATAGAATTTGTGTTGAGTTATAAAAACTAATAATAATGCTTATTTTTTTTAAATAAATATATTTTAAAAAACTTCGAATTGTTCGAAATACTAAGGATTTTCTACCATGGGAATAGTTTACCATAGCTCTATTTGACAGAACCGGTCGTAATTTTAACTTTTAAGTTATTTTATCACAGCGTCACTTACAAGTCTGTAGTCATACTTAAATAATCCTGGTATCTGTGATGATTACACGTTGTTAATATTATAACCTGATCTTTTTTCTGTAAGTAAAGTTATAAAACTGATTTTTAACACTAAGTGCATTACACTGTCCGGTCACATTACTAGAATGTCAGTCGCGTATTATGTTATTTTTTAAATTTTTAATTTTTTTTATTTATTTTGTAATTGTTGATAAATACTTTCTATAAACATGGCAATATGAGACAAGTATTTGTTTCGGAGATCATAATGAATGCCCAAAATTATTTCCTTATAGATATGTTATGTTCACAATTTAAATCCCTTCAATTAATAACTTTTACGATAACAGATGGACAATAGTATTGACAATAATTGGTGATTTAAACTCTGGACCATAAACTGTTTGTTTATTTTATCATCTTCTGCTGGATGGAAAAATAGTGCACTGCAAAACCTAGTAAAGTTTTGAATTTTCTAAAACATACAATGCATTTGAATTTTACTCATCTAAGGCATGCTATGCCTTTAAACTTCACCAGATGCCTAGGTTTGTCTGTACTCAGAGTAAATTATGACGTAAAACGCATCCATTTTATCCAACGTGTCCTCATGAACTGTACTGTGTTTGATAAAACCATTGAGAAAAAAAAATTGCCAAGTGTTATTCTTTACAATTTCCCACAATACAAACAACCAGTAACGTTCATTTTTTTTCATCCATTTATTTATTTTATATACTGTTACGGTTCACGGAATGTGTAAATACACACCAAAGTCTGTTGGTTTTGCTGGATGTAAAATACACAGCCACGTCAGTTAGGTTGTATGATTTGATGATAATAGGCGTATAAGATAATTAAGTGCGAGAAGGGGTACGATGTAATGATTTGTTAGCATTCCATCCTTGGGAAGACGACATATATTTACCTCATCAAACGGAAGTACAAAAATATTTAAAACTAGAGGCTCTAAAGAGTCTGTTTCGCTCACCTTGGTCTATGTGAATATTAAACAAAGGAAGCAGATGGATTCATGTCAAAATTGTGTTTTGGTGATGGTGATGTGTTTGTACATCTTACTCTACTAAACAGTCTTGCTGCTTACAATCATTTCTATCTATAATGAACTTGGCCCAGTAGTTTCAGTGGAAAATGATAATAAAAATTTACAAAGTTTTTGAAAATTGTTAAAAACTGACTATAAAGGACAATAACTCCTTAGGGGGTCAATTGACCATTTCAATCATTTGACTTATTTGTAAATCTTACTTTGCTGAACATTATTGCTGTTTACAGTTTAAATCTATCTATAATAATATTCAAGATAATAACCAAAAACAGCAAAATTTCCTTAAAATTACCGATTCAGGGTGTTGGGTTGCTGTCCGATTCATCTGAAAACTCAAGGCAGATAGATATTGACCTGATGAACATTTGTACTCCATGTCAGATTTGCTCTAAATGCTTTGGTTTTTGAGTTATAAGCCAAAAACTGTATTTTACCCCTATGTTCTATTTTTAACCATGTCGGCCATCTTGGTTGGTTGGGCGGATCACCGGACACATTTTTTTTCAACTAGATACCCCAAAAATGATTGTTGCCAAGTTTGGTTTAATTTGGCCCAGTAGTTTCAGAGGAGAAGATTTTTGTAAAAGATAACTAAGATTGACGAAAAAATGGTTAATAATTGACTATAAAGGGCAATAAATCCTAAAGGGGTCAACTGACAAGTTCGGTCACTTTACTTATTTGTTAATCCTACTTTGGTGAACATTATTGCTGTTTATAGTTTATCTCTATCTATAATTATATTCAAGATAATAACCAAAAACAGCAAAATTTCATTAAAATTACCAATTCAGGGGCAGCAACCCAACAATGGGATGCCCGATCCATCTGCAAATTTCAGGACAGGTAGATGTTGACCTGATGAGCAATTTACGCCAGTCAGATTTGATCTAAATGCTTTAGTTTATGAGTTATAAGCCAAAAACTGCATTTTACCCCTATGTTCTATTTTTAGCCATGGCGGCCATCTTGATTGGTTGGCCGGGTAGCCGGACACATTTTTAAACTAGATACCCCAAAGATATTTTGGCCAAGTTTGGTTTAATTTGGCCCAGTAGTTTCAGAGGAGAAGATTTTTGTAAAAGATAACTAAGATTTACGAAAAAATGGTTAAAAATTGACTATAAAGGACAATAACTCCTAAAGGGATCAACTGACCATTTCGGTCACTTGACTTATTTGTACATCTTACTTTGCTGAATATTATTGCTGTTTACAGTTTGTCTCTATCTATAATAATATTCAAGATAATAACCAAAAACAGCAAAATTTCTTAAAATTACCAATTCCGGGGCAGCAACTGAACAACGGGTTGTCCGATTCATCTGAAAATTTTTGGGCAGATAGATCTTGACCAGATGAACAATTTAATTCTTTCAGATTTGCTCTAAATGCGTTGGTTTTTGAGTTATAAGCCAAAAACTGTATTATACCCCTATTTTCTGTTTTTAGCCATGGCGGCCATCTTGGTTGGTTTGCCGGATCACCGGACACATTTTTAAAACTAGATACCCCAATGATGATTGTGGCCAAGTTTAGTTTAATTTGGCCCAATAGTTTTAGAGAAGAAGATTTTTGTAAAAGTTAACGACGACGGACGACGGACGACGGACGCAAAGTGATGGGAAAAGCGCACTTGGTCCTGCGGGCCAGGTGAGCTAAAAATACGAAAATATACTGCAAATATTCCAATATTTTATCGAAATATCTGCAACACAATACAGAAATTGAGGATTAATTCACGAGAGCATGCGTACAAATCCGATGTAATGCATGGATTTTGAGTCGGTCAGATAGCTATAGAAAATCACATATTAACCAAAAGATGAACAAACTTACAATGAAAATGGTTTTTGATTCTGTTAAATCTATTAACGAACTACATAATCACACAGATTAACCAAAATCAGAGCTCAAATCCGAAGTACTTGATTTTGAGTCAGTAAATGCGCTTTGAAGTCGGTTTTCAATTCTCCTTGAAAATTCTCTATTTTCAGATTCAATGCACATTGTACATCACCATTTGCCCAGCACATCACAAAAGTGCACTTTACTATTCGTGAATCTATTTGAACATGTTGGAGTTTTATAGTTACGTTTCTTATATTCCTCAATATACTTATCATTCACGTACGACTTTTTACACGTTTTACAATTAAGAAACTGACTATAGACTGAAGGTAAATAACACTGGTCCCTCGCAAATCTTGACATTTCACCTTCCCCAAATGCATCCATCATAACATAACGTTTATTCTGTAATTCATCTTCGTAAAATATGTTTCTCTTCATTCTTCTAGATGTAGCTATAGAAAGTAAAATAGTAGAATTTTGTCTGGTTATAAAACGATATAAACTGTCCACGTGTTTACTATAAAGTCTTTCACTGTCTGTGTGCATGTTTTGCTTTTCTCTTACAGATAATGGTGTCCATTATCTGTCCGTCTTAGGTCTAGGTCCCCTGTCTGACAAACACAAAGGCACATTCTTGTCTTGTCGTCTATTACGTGCTGTTTCTATGGTTTCCTCCCTGTCAGACAAACACAAAGGGACATTCTTGTCCTGTCGTCTATTACGTGCTGTTTCTCTGGTTTCCTCCTTGTCTAGTCGTCTATTACGTGCTGTGTCTTTGGTTTACTCCTTGTCCAGTCGTCTATTACGTCCTGTTTCTCTGGTTTCCTCTTTGTCCGGTCATCTATTACGTGCTGTTTCTCTGGTTTCCTCCTTGTCCGGTCGTCTATTACGTGCTGTGTCTCTGGTTTCCTCTTAGAGGAGGATCCACCATTTGAAAAGTTACACCGACTTATGAACCATGAACAGAGACAGATGATGCATGCCAGCCAGACATGTTAACTTTACAATCTAAATAAATGCATCTTTTGGGTTTATCATATTTCTGTACATGTAGGTAAATGTTGTCACTTTTATAAAAATTGTAAACTCAACACAGTTTTAATCATTTTATAGTTCATAACTTGTTTGTTTTGCACCATTGAACATCTCTACAGCTTTTTCTTGTTCAAAGAATTAACTGTCATCGTTGTATGAATTTCATCAATGCATCCAAATTTGATTAAGTCATCATCCACAGCAAATTGCAAAATTCACTCTTAGTCCTGAATCTTCTCTCTCCTCTACTGTTGATAGTAGAATTAGCAAGCAATAGTAGTGTAATGTGATCTTAAGGGCTAGAGTTATAGCTCTGAAGAACATTGTAAATATCAGTTTCATGTATACACTTCATGAATGGTTCTCTGCATCTTATTTCCCTACAAATATATGACACAAGTTCAGACAACTGCTTCATTATTTAGAGACAAACATTATGTATTTAATGAATTACTGCATGCGTTTACTCTTTGAAATTGTTTGGTATTTGACTGTAGGGAGCATTAGGTTTGATTAGACAGTTAAAAAAAGTATCTTGATGTGTTCCTTTGGTTATTCTTGTAGTTGAGTTGCTGTCTCTGTTGTAAATACGGCGCGAACACAACGCGGGAACGTCACTTATGTCTTATATTGTAACTTCAAGACTTTGAGACGTGTCATTTGTTTACTTGGACATTATATAGATCGATTACATTATTAGAACATTGACATTCACAAGACTCATCAGATTAAAATAGGTATAAAGCTAAACAAGTACAAAGTTGAAGAGCATTGAGGACCATAAATTCCCGAAGTTGTGCCAAATTGTCTCGGTATGTTCATAGTATAAGAGCAGATTGAATATCCCTTAATAATACCATGCAAACTATATATCAAATATGTAAAGAAAGAAATACAAACGATCTCAAAATATAGCCATCAATCTCTCATACAGAGTTATCGATCCTTGCTCACAAAAGAGAGAACAATCGTTTAATCGTAAAAACAATCAAAGATCCAGAAATTTACATGAAATAAAGACTTTTTGTCAAACAAAAGATATTTAGTTTTTAACTTGTTCTTACACAATTATGTAATATTCTTTATCATGTTTAATACATGTATTATATAATCTTGAAATCGATGAAATGTGGGTTTTCTGTACATATCATTCTCTTTATTCTGATTTTATGTTTCCCTTTATGGTGATTAAAATTAATGAAGCATGCACCAGACATTTATTGTTTTAATTTTCATATTCGACAGATTTTAAAATCGAAGAAATCGAAAAAAAAAAAACACAAAGAATAACATTATCCATCCATGACACAAAATCAACATATACGCACTAAAAACTTACGAAAATACTCAAAACAAATGTTTTATTGGTGTTCTTCAAATTCATAATTAAGCCTTCAACACGGAGCAAAATATCAAATTATGTCGAAAACATACATGACATATTGGTTATTTATACATGAAATGAATCAGTTGGACTAGACACTTTTTAAATTATAAATTTGAATAATGAAAACATGCACGCATACATCTTAAAAAGAAGACATTAAAAACATTTTCTCAGATATATAGTACTTGATTTTGTATATATATCCAGGGATCTGGTAATCAGTACGTTCTGGTCAGAAATAACGGTATATTGACTTTTTTGTATCAATTTGTACTAAAGAAAGGATTTAGATATTTAGTATCTGTTAAAAGTTATAACGGCAATGTATAGTTTGAGTTCGTTTTATCTTCCACCATTTTAGCAAATACTCAAATATTTTAGTTTGGTACCTTTTTGAGGCGTAGGTGGGGAAGGGGTTCCCTTCACTTCTGTATTCTTTGATGTTTAAGGTGAGTTTTCCCAGTTAAATGTCTTAAAAATGTGATGTCTGTGAATCTACCTTTAAACATTCCTTAGTGAGAACCTTAATTGATAAGGTAGTATGTGGTGATTAAGCTGACCTTTGTTATATGCCTTTTAATGTTTCTTTGTTACATATATGAAGTGAATCTGTACTTTTTTTCTGTTATTTTACCCCATCTTTGAAAAAAGGGTGGTATTCTGTTTTACCTCTGTCTGTCTGTCCTTCCATCCATTCATCCTTCAGTCCGTCTATCCCATGAATATATTTCGTCACATTTTTCTCAGAAATTACACTACAAGGATTTCTGAAATTTGGTTTCAGGCTTGATATAAGTCAGCGATACCGTCTTATGCGTTTTCAGTTTCATCACTTGACAACTTCCTGTTTACCGAACACTTGTATGACTTTACACATGATAGCCAAATTGAAAATTTCCGTCACATTTTCTCTGGAACTACAATACAATGATTTCTGAAATTTGGTTTCAGGGTTTATATAAGACAGGTATATCGTGTGATGCGTTTTCAGTTTCATCACTTGACAACTTCCTGTTTACCGAACACTTGTATGATTTTACACATTATAGCCAAGTTGAAAATTTGCGTCAAAATTTTCTCAGGAACTTCAATACAAGGATTTTTGAAATTAGGTTTCAAGGTTTATATGAGTCAGCTTTACTGCGTGATGCGTTTTCAGAGTCATCACTCGATAAATTCCTGTTTACCGAACACTTGCATATTTTTACACTATTAATATTATCCACTTGCGGCGGGGTATCATCAGTGAGCAGAGTAGCTCGCAGTTTCACTTGTTGTTTTATTGTACAATGCTAAATTTGTGTATTCTTATCTTTATTTTTTGTTAATATGCTTGGTCTTAATACCATTTTGTGCTTCTTTTTTACATATTTGTTTGTTTATTTTTGTGGTAAATATTATGTTGACTGCTGTATTTTTGAATTTTTAACTATTAAGTTTGTTTGTTTGGTTCACGCATCGTTGTCAATATAATGTAATTTGATTCGACTGTCATACAAGTGTGAGGTTTATGCTTTGATACAAGGTTCTATCCACCAATTTCCACAAAAGTGTCTGCACCAAGTCAGGAATATGACAGTTGTTATCCAATCGTTTGATGTGTTTGAGCTTTTGATTTTGCCATTTGATTAGGGAGTTTCCTTTTTGATTTTTTTTCTCGGAATTTAGAATTTTTGTGAATTTACTTTTCGTATGTTTAAATTCTCTTCAATGAAATAATTCAGTATTTGAAAATGAAAGATAAGTCGAGTAATGTTTTCTTAATGAATAAACAAAGAGAAACATGTTGCTAAAAAACTTCAAAAAGATTATTTGTCAAAAGGATACTTCTTTTAACAAAATAATTTTATTGCTTAGAAGAAGTATATAAATGGATCTCTTTAGAAGTATTCTGCAAAGGATGCAAACACAAAAAAAGATGTCAATATATATGTGTCTATGGTATTGCATAGGAGCGCTTGTTGCTATTACGATTGGTGCTAAATCTACGCATAAAATACTCGGTAAGTTCTTACTTTCAAAAATAAGTTCTCTACGTTGATATCATATTATCATATATGTCAACATAGAGTTCATGATTCGTTTATTTTTTGTTGTTGTACAGTGTTTTGCAGATTGTTTATCCGTTTTATGTTTTTTTTTTAATACTTAACCATGTCAGATTTATAAATGATGACACATAGAACCTCACCCTTCCCCAGTTTTTAGCCTCCTACAAAAAAGTTGATATTTTTTCTGACATTGACCAAATATTGTATATCAAAACGATATATGAATATAAATATCGTCTAAACATCAACCCAACAATGTTAGTTCTGTAAATTTGCTTTCGCAAATATTTTGTTCTTCCCTCGCCGGGATTGAACCCATGCTACTGAGATATCGATATATATTATCAAAAGAAGATGTGGTATCATTGCCAATCAGACAACTATCCACAAAAGACCAAAATGACACATACATTAACAACTATAGGTCACCGTCCGGCCTTCAACAATGAGCAAAGCCAATACCGCATAGTCAGCTATAAAAGGCCCCGATAATATATATATATATATATGAAAATTCATGTCGTCTACAAACATTGTATGTATACTTTAATTATTAGATTTTACTTTTGAGTTCTAGATTAAACATTACAATACACGGCTTACTAAAATCTAGATTAAACATTACAATACACGGCTTACTCAAACCGCTATCAAAGTAAACCTAGATTAAACATTACAATACACGGCTTACTAAAACCGCTATCAAAGTAAATCTAGAATAAACATTACAATTCACGGCTTACTAAAACCGCTATCAAAGTAAATCTAGATTAAACATTACAATACACGGCTTACTAAAACCGCTATCAAAGTAAATCTAGATTAAACATTACAATTCACGGCTTACTTAAACCGCTATCAAAGTAAATCTAGATTAAACATTACAATTCACGGTTTACTAAAACCGCTATCAAAGTAAATCTAGATTAAACATTACAATTCACGGCTTACTTAAACCGCTATCAAAGTAAATCTAGATTAAACATTACAATTCACGGCTTACTTAAACCGCTATAAATGTAAATCTAGATTAAACATTACAATTCACGGCTTACTAAAACCGCTATCAAAATCAATCTAGATTAAACATTACAATTCACGGCTTACTTAAATCGCTATCAAAGTAAAGTTTGCAAGTTTTCACGTCGCCATTTTCGTAATAGATAAAGCATTGCATCGCAAATATATCTCTATGCTAAATTAAATATACTTAATGTTTAAAACTTGACATTGCAGTGTGTTTTTATTTAATCAGTTTATGACAGAAAATGTTTCATTACTGTAATTTTGTGATTGTGTAATATATATAATATATATATATATATATATATGGATAATACCACTTGCATATATATTAAAATAAGTAAAACATGCTCAACTTCATCTAAAACTACCTCGACCAAAAACTTTAACCTGAAGAGGGACAGACGGACGAACGAACGAACGAACGCACGGATGCACAGACTAGAAAACATAATGCTCATATATATATATATATAAATGGGGCATAAAAAATTATTGTTGAAAGGGAAAATAGTGAATTGCCAAAAATGAAAGTAAGGTAGAGATTAGAGGGAGACAGGACCTTTTTCGGGGCGTCGGGATCGGGTGTTTTGAAGCTCGGGATTTGGGGATTTGTCCCTACGGGATATGAATTTCTTGAAATATTGCTTCTCGGGATCAGGGCCTCTCCGACCACCCCTCAAATAAGCCTTAGTCGGTCTTAGTCATTTATACAAAATTCCCACAAGACTTATATCCTACCATTGGCATGCTAATAAGGCTCTAAAAAAAAAGCACTGATGAATTGTCCTTGAAGCATATTTTATTAGACTAATAATCATGATAATGGTCTACATATAAGCAATAACATTTATTTGATGTTTGAAACGGTGCAAATTTTTAATTTGATTTGATTGATTGATTGATTGTTGGTTGCTTAACGTCCAGTGGCAAATATTTCATGCATGTTCAGGACGAGAACAAGTTAAACTATAAATACATTGGGTAGGTTGTGTCATGATAGAGGCCACTCAGGATGATAGTCGGGGAAATTTTCACTGCCACTTTGATTTGACTTTTACCAAAAGATGCATTGTAGCAAAGGAGAATAATTGTGGTCTGAGACCAGAAACACGAAAATAATTGAATTAAACAGAAAGGAAACAATTATTGGACTTTGGAAAAACGGCGAGGGCTTTTGATACCTTTTATGAAATTCTCCATACATAATATATTTTCCTAAAAATCCTCCTACAACAGTTCACGAGCTGTATATACCCGCGATTTCGCGAGTGTGTTTTAGTACTATTTATACAAAAGCCTGTGTTTTAGCCATACAGTGACGTTGTAAAAAAAACAGAATTTGCAAAAACTAGTAATTTATTTTATAGATAAGAAAAACATTAGAATATGCATTTTCTGACTTATATACCGTCTAAAAAAAAATTTTTTTTATAAAGATTTGCCAAAATTTAGCATCCTATTTTACCGACCACTCAAGTGAGATATTCGGATCCTTTCTAATGCGTTCAGGTTTTAAAACGCCCGATTAATCTAGAGATAAACCTTAGAAATTATTATCCATACACACAATAAAAAATATTACTGTAACTGCATGAACACAACATAGAAAACTAAAGAATAAACAACACAACCCCATAAAAAACTAGGGGTGATCTCAGGTGCTCCGGAAGGGTAAGAAGATCCTGCTCCACATGTGGCACCCGTCGTGTTGCTTATGTGATAACAAATCCGGTAAATAGTCTAATTCGGTAAGTCACATTCATGAAAGGGAAGGAGATTGTAGTTTCGACGTAATGAACAAACAATTTATGAGTTTGATTGTCCCTCTGGTAACTTTCGTCCCTCTTTTATTCCATAACGGTCAAATTATTATAGTCACATGATACTTACATTATATACATGAACGTGTATCACCGGTTGAGCTGTTTGGTAATTGATTTAAAATATATTCATTGTAAATAGCGTCCGATTTCAGTATTTTTTTATTAAGTGTGCTGCAACTAAAGTCCTCAATCATTAAGCTAAATTTCAGACAGTTCTTGTGCATTCGTTTTTGATGTGTTTTGTCAGTTGATTTTGCCATGTAATTAGGGACTTTCAAATTTGATTTTTCTCTGAGTTCAGTATTTTTGTGATTTTACTTTTCACCTTAGAATTTTCTAACATCTCAATTAGGGTCATTTGGATAATGTTAATAAGCGTGTTAAGGGACAAGCTACATAATCGTGTTTGTCACTGCTTACCTAAGATCCCCTATAGTGCGCCGGCTTACACATGATTTTAATTAAGTAATTGAGTAATTATTATAAATACCTTTGTAAATAATTATATATTTTCACTGTTTTTATTTTTTACAGGCAAACTGACAGAACAACAAGAAAGCGATGAGGTATGATATATTCTTAATTAATCCTTACCTTAACCTTCATTCTCTCCGCGCCAGAAGTCGCATAAGGCCTCCACGCTGCTTTTCCACCCTTTTCTATCTTTTGCCGCTGTTCTGACTACGTTCCAACTTGTCCATCCTTGTTGGTTCCTTTCTCTCTCTGTTGTTCTTCTCCATGTAGTTTTTGGCCTTCCTCTAGTTCTTTTCCCGGCAGGTGCCCATTGTAGAGCTACATAGCTGTTGTTGTCTCTTTCATGCCTTAATATATGTCTTATCCATGTCCACCGTCTCCTTCTGATTTCACAACTGATGTTTCTAGTGTTAGCTATTTCGTTTACTGTTTTGTTCGATGTTTTACTTTGCCATCTTATTTTTATGCCCCACCTACGATAGTAGAGGGGCATTATGTTTTCTGGTCTGTGCGTCCGTTCGTCCGTCCGTGCGTCCGTCTGTTCGTCTTTTCGTTCGTCCGTCTGTCCCGCTTCAGGTTAAAGTTTTTGGTCGAGGTAGTTTTTGATGAAGTTGAAGTCCAATCGACTTCTAACTTGGTACACATGTTCCCTATGATATGATCTTTCTAATTTTAATGCCAAATTAGAGATTTTACCCCAATTTCACGGTCCACTGAACATAGAAAATGATAGTGCGAGTGGGGCATTCGTGTACTGAGGTCACATTCTTGTTTAATAACTTTTTCAAATCAACTTGGATTTGCATCAAACTATGCAGCTATCTTACATATATATCAAGCTTACTGAATCCCATTTCATTTAGTTTTTTGTTGTATTGCTGTAAAATTTAAGAATTAAAGTAATCTTGGTATAAAAAGCTAGGATTTGCAATTCGGACAAAATAGAGATAGTACACTTTAATCTTTTTTAATAACTTTTTCAAATCAACTTGGATTTGCATCAAACTATGCAGCTATCTTACATATATATCAAGCTTACTGAATCCCATTTCATTTAGTTTTTTGTTGTATTGCTGTAAAATTTAAGAATTAAAGTAATCTTGGTAAAAAAAAGCTAGGATTTGCAATTCGGACAAAATAGAGATAGTACACTTTAATGTTTTTAATAACTTTTTCAAATCAACTTGGATTTTCATCAAACTATGCAGCTATCTTAAATGTATACTAAGCTTACTAAATCCCAGGTCATTTTGTTTTTTGTTGTATTGCTGTCAAATTTAAGAATTAAATTAATCTAGGTCAAAAAAGCTAGAATTTGCAGTTCGAACAAAATAGAGATAGTACACTTTAATTTTTTTTATAACTTTTTAAATTAACTTGGATTTTATTGAAACTATATAGCTACCTTGGTGATTTTACCGTCTGTTCGTCTTTTCGTTCGTCCGTCTGTCCCGCTTCAGGTTAAAGTTTTTGGTCAAGGTAGTTTTTGATGAAGCTGAAGTCCAATCAACTTGAAACTTAGTACACATGTTCCTTGTGATATAATCTTTCTAATTTTAAAGCCAAATTAAACTTTTGACCCGAATTTAACGGTCCCCTGAACATAGAAAATAAAAGTGCGAGTTTCAGGTTAAAGTTTTTGGTCAAGGTAGTTTTTGATGAAGCTGAAGTCCAATCAACTTGAAACTTAGTACTCATGTTCCTTATGATATGATCTTTCTAATTTTAAAGCCAAATTAAACTTTTGACCCCAATTTCATTATGCCCCACCTACGATAGTAGAGGGGCATTATGTTTTCTGGTCTGTGCGTCCGTTCGTCCGTCCGTCTGTTCGTCCGTCCGTTCGTCCGTCCGTTCGTTCGTCCGTCTGTCCCGCTTCAGGTTAAAGTTTTTGGTCAAGGTAGTTTTTGATGAAGCTGAAGTCCAATCAACTTGAAACTTAGTACACATGTTCCTTGTGATATGATATTTCTAATTTTAAAGCCAAATTAAAATTTTGACCCCAATTTCACGGTCCACTGAACATAGAAAATGAAAGTGCGAGTTTCAGGTTAAAGTTTTTGGTCAAGGTAGTTTTTGATGAAGCTGAAGTCCAATCAACTTGAAACTTAGTACACATGTTCCTTATGATATGATCTTTTTAATTTTAAAGCCAAATTAAACTTTTGACCCCAATTTCACGGTCCACTGAACATAGAAAATGAAAGTGCGAGTTTCAGGTTAAAGTTTTTGGTCAAGGTAGTTTTTGATGAAGCTGAAGTCCAATCAACTTGAAACTTAGTACACATGTTCCCTATGATATGATCTTTCTAATTTTAATGCCTCATTATATTTTTTACCAATTCTCACGGTCCATTGAACATTGAAAATGATAGTGCGAGTGGGGCATCCGTGTACTTTGTACACATTCTTGTTAGGATCTTTCTTAGGCATTGGTGTTCTACGGTATTTAGTTTCTTTTCTTCAATGATTGTTAGTTTCCATGTTTCACATTCATACAATAATACAGGTCTAACTAATGATTTATATTAGGTGTATTTTTGTTTTTCGGCCGATTCCTCTTGCATACCATATATATTTCTTAGGCGATGGAATGTTCCTCTTGCTTTCTCTATTCTGTTTTTGATGTCACAACTTCCTCCTCCCTCTTTGTCCATAACTGCTCCCAGGCATGTGAACTTGTCTACATCTTCTACTTTCTGGTCGTATAGTGTTATCAACTCTTTATTCTTTGTTTGCTTGGATCTCAGAGTTTTACACTTTTTGGGGTTAAGTTTCATTCCAACTCTTTCAGCTTCAGTTGTTAATTTCTGTGTTTTTTCATCAAGGTCGCTAAATTTTTTGGAAAGAAGAGCGATGTCGTCAGCAAAGTCAAGATCTTCTAGAACAGTATTAAAGTTCCATCGTATCCCTCTGGCTGTGTCTGCAGTTGTTTTCCGCATGATCCAGTCTACGAGAAAACCTGACATTACGCATCCCTGTTTTACTCCTGATTTTATCTCAAACCATTCTGATGTTTCTTCCTGATCAATGACAGAACACTTAAATCCTTTATATATCTCCTTTATGGTTCTTATTATCTTGTCAGGTATTCCGTAGCTCATCATGATATACCATAGACTCTCTCGGTGGACTGAGTCAAATGCTTTTATTCTTAATTAATCACGTGTCTTATTTCCCGGCATATAAATTGTCTTTTGTCTATTGTAAAGCGATTCCTTAACTCTTATATACGATTTCACACAAGAGACGTCATAAAAGCAAATCACTCGATTGATACAGATTTTCATTCTGCATTTCACATTGTTAATATTAAAACTCCAGGAAAGATACCAGGCTAAAACATTAGCACGTTTCGTCTTTCTAAGAACTATTATATACTCTCAATTAAAAAAAAATCAAAAACGGAATGAAGTTGAAAATTGAAGAGCAGTGCAAAACCTTTTATTTATAATGGTTTTGCCAAATACAACTTAAAGGTATTTTGTCCACAGAAGGTTTTAAAACACAAAGTGAAACCAACACGCTATAAATACCATGTGCCTTGACGTAGTTTCTGTATTACTGAAAACAAATATACACATTACGACTATTCACTTTATCGCATCGCGGGTAAATTATCACGTTGTGATTTGTTTAATGCCGTCACTTGTTGACCCCTATTCACCATATCCTGCTTCGATGATGAGAGGATAAACGAAAATAAAACAACCATTGACATGATGTAATTTTAATGTTTGGTCCGTACGGGAAAACGACTTACAATCCGCTATCTTCTAAAGCGGCAAAATTATGATAAGCCTCTGATCGAATGTTGGAAATATCACTATTTTATACTTACAAAGAACTACATTATTCAAACACAGGTTGTAGATCGTGTAAAAAGATACAATAACGACAACACCGACTATGTATTTGTCGATTTTGGACAAGAACAGGACAAAGGTAAATATATCTTTTATTATTCGTGTTATTAAGAAAATGCAATTATTTTGAACGCGTAGGAATCTTTTAACAGATAAACAACAACCCGTCTATTTTATTATTCATGTAATTCAACCCACACAATGAATACAACATATACGTATGGTAACTTTTGGTTAACCCCGAAAGGCAGTCTGTTTGATTGTATAGTATGCAAAAATATTAAGCAAGGACACCATTATTCTTGCACATTTAGAACCGTTGCAGCAACTGTTTGGTGGTTCTGTAGTTGACTTGTTTCAAGATTAAATAATTGTCCATTTAAATTTATTCTTATTTTCCAAAGACAGATAAAATTAACGCATATCATCTCGATGGACTGTAAATTATTGGACATACCTATCAGAGGTAAATCAAACAACAAACAACATTGACTCCAATATATATACCGTTAGACAATTCATTTACCAGTAAAGATTATTGCACCCATCAATGTTCTCTCAATTCAAGGCTCATGTGATAGAATATATAAAAAAATGGCAAAGTTATCAAAGGGAATTCAAATTCAATATTATAAAAAATAAACTGACAATGTCACAGAGAAAAACAAAGACACACGCATGTGTTTAAAACACAACATAGAAAACTAAAGACTATGCAACACGAAACCTCACCGAAACTGAGTTGATATAAATTGATCTGGAAGGGTAAGCAGACCAAATGTTACTCCGTCGTAATAACAAACCTGGTGATAAGTTTAATCAGGATTGCCACTTTAATGACGGGTACCACATGTGGAGCAGGATCTGCTTACCCTTCTTGAGCACCTGAGATCAACCTTAGTTTTTGATGGGGTTCGTGTTGCTTATTCTTTAGTTGTCTATGTTGTGTAATGTGTACTATTGTTTACATTCTCAATTTTATTGTTTGTCTGTTTGTCTTTCTCATTTTTAGAAATGGCGTTGTCAGTTTATTTTCGATTTACGCGTTTGACTGTCCCTCTGGTATCTTTCATCCCTCCTTTAAATCTAGTAACATTGAAATCATACAGAAATCAGCAAAAAGGTGACTGAGATGTATGAATGAATATCAAAATTTATATTTTACAATGTGTCTGTTCTATATTGTAATATTATGTTACAAATGCAGGTTAGGACGATGGTTGGCGACTGTTTAAAATATTTAAACCTGCTGCAATTGTTTGTACCTGTTGGTCAGTTATACTTGATTGTTGATGTGGTTCATAAGAATTTCTCGTTTCTCGTTTTATAAACATAGGGTAGACTTGCTATATTATTTGTTCTTACAGATGAACATTATAAAGTAGTTGGTGAGTTTTAACACCTCTGTAGTTTTCATAGTTCATACAATAATGAAACATCAACTAATTTGCCGTTTGAAAATCTGTTGAACCCCTTGAAGCATTTTCAAAAACGTTTAATAAGAAGTTGTTATTTGCTAAATACAATGGGAATTCTACTTATAGTATGGTGTAATTTTCATTGTTAAGATATAGGAAAAAGGTGAAATCACTAAAATACTAAACAAACAGACATTATATGTATAAAGTTAACCATTATTAATTAGATGCTGAAACATTGAAGACTGTCTGCACGATGATTATTCTGTAGCTAAAGGTAACACAATAAAAAGATTGTAAAGCAGATTAAAACACTTATATATTTTCACCTTTAACTTTATTTAAAAGTTACATAGGCCTAAACGAAATCGATTAAAGATTTTTTTTTATAGATATTGATTTCTATATCAACACTGATAATATGAAAAAAGTAAAATTCCAAAAAATACCCAATCCCTAATCAAATGACAAAATCAAAATATCTGACAAGTCAAACGAATGGAATGAAGCGGCATATACAAGATGTCCAGAAAGTTACAAATTTTAAAACATTCAACATGATCATGTCAATTAAAAATGATACATTGAAGAAAAGCTAATTTGAATTGCTCATTTTCAGAAATAGGAGTACCTGGGCCTCCTGGGAAACAAGGTGCACAAGGTAATGCTTATTGTAGATTCATTATTAATTATTACCACGGTTTTCAGTGTCTAACGAATGTACAAATTTTCTATAGGAATTTATGCAAAACCTATAATCAAACATCCATGAAAATGCAAATTTAAGTTATTTATGTGGCAAAACAGAATGAAATGTCAAATAACTCATTCCTTAAATGATGTATTACACATAACTTATTATCTTCCTAATATTGAATGCTGCATAAAATTATTCAAATATATTTCCAAAAAGTTAACCGAGCAACCGAAATTAATATTATCATAGCTACTGTATTCATTCCTTTTATGTTTGACATTTTGTAGGAATGAGAGGATATCCTGGTCAAGCTGGGACTCCTGGGTCAAAGGGATATAAAGGGGACCCGGGAAAAACAGGAGGTGTTGGACCTCGAGGTTTTGCTGGGGCTCTGGGACCAAAAGGACAAATGGGAGATCCTGGAAAAAGCGGTAAAACCGGTCAAATAGGATCTACTGGACCACCTGGACAAATTGGACCTATTGGACAAAGTGGTGCCCCCGGAATGGAAGGAGCAGATGGACCACCTGGTGCTAATGGTTCAAAGGGAAAACAAGGAGAAACAGGACCTCCTGGACCCTCTGGAGTCATTGGACTAACTGGGCCACTTGGGCCATCTGGTCCGACAGGACCATCTGGGTTATCAGGAGAAACGGGAACCACTGGACCAAAGGGAGCAAAGGGATATTCTGGTGACACAGGGGATCAAGGAAACACAGGACCTCGTGGGGAATCTGGACAAACAGGGCCACCTGGATCCACTGGTCCTAAAGGAGATACTGGTCCTCCAGGACCTTCGGGTACTTAGAATTTTAAATTTTTGTAGTGCTGTGTCACGCTCGATTAGATAGAGTTTAAAAGGACAATAAAGTACGAATTTAAAGAGCGCAATTCGTCTAGTGTTTGACTAATGTCTTTTTTATTTTTATATCGATGAATCATAAGTTTTTATGATAGAATGACAAGTGCTCTTGTTTATAAGGGCAAATATGAATAAATCGACAAAGGTCATACTTTTGTTATGTGGTACTACAGATAAAGGAACCCTAATAATTTTCCTAACATGAAAATAAAACATTGACCTAATGATAATGCCAGATTCTTTTATGTTTAAATTTATCGTAATAAATGCTCATATTTGTTAAAACTGATTTTTGGCACAAATCAGTTTAAATGAGGAGAACTTGTTCTTAAATCACAAAAAGGATATTATTTACATGAAGAAACAATATTTCAATAGATAGCATGCATTATGTCTTAACATTAGTTATTTCTAACAAGTTCCATAACGACATAATCACAACAAACATTAACTAATCAATGATTTAATAAAATTGTTATATGAAAACTTCGAATACTGTATTTAAACAAAATTATACAAACCTGCAATGAACTATAGCTTTTGTCGTTAATGAGAAAATGTGTCAAAATATTCAAATTTGTGTCCCTTTATCAATATTAATTCAATCTGCAAACAAGCATTTTACTGTACAAACTCTATGATAACTGATATGAATATTACCTCCCTCAGAACCACGTGATAGTTTAGCGAATGAAAAGCAAGTGTATAGATTAATTTCTATCAGAAACCAGTTATCTCTCTAATAAGGGACTAGGGTAACTTAAACAAAAAACTGCGACCTTACATCGGTCTTTGCAATAACGTACATTTTACATTATATTGTTTGAATATTTTATCAGTTTAACTTAATGTTATCTGTTTAAATATCTAACCCATATATTTCAACTGATTAGACCAATGTGTTCCATGCCCGGACGGATATTCTTTGTTAGATAACCAAACTGTTAGTCCTAATTGTTACTACTCCTACGGTGAAACTATAGGAGACACGTGGGAAAGTGCACAGGTTAGTAATTAAACATTATGTAAGTATCATTTATTTTGATTGCTTGATATCTAATGTACAGTGCTTGAAATGTGTGTATATTCAATTATTCCCTGGAGCACATGTACAAGAAAATACTTTTGTCTTTGTTTGCTTGTGTATTTAAAAAATATGTATAACTTATAAAAAATCAGAAGAGGTGGTATACTTGCCAATGAAACAGCTCTTCACAAAAGTCTAAATGACGTAGAGGTTACATGTAGTAATTCAAACTATAGGTCACTGTTCGGCCTTCACCAATCATTGAAACCATAACCGCATAATTATTTATATATTGAAATGTTAAACAATTCAAATGAGGAAACAAACCACATGGTGTATGTAACACTGATTAACGAAACATAAAACTAATATACAGCAACACACGATAATCACTAAATTTCAGGTGGCTCCTGGCTTAAGACAGGCATGTACAGAATGTAGCTGGGTTAAACATGTTAGCGGGAGACCAAACCTCCATTAACCTAGAACAGTACTAGTGGTGCAACAGTAGATCATTTGAACACAACAAAATCAGTTGAAAAGGACTTAACTATTCAGATCGATACAAAACAGAATATTTTTAAAACAAGTAACAATAGCACTGACCAGACTTGGAAGAATATTTATACATTCTTTCTACAAAAAAACACGATGTACATATCTAAGAATACTCACAGTTTATGACCGCTAGTTTAACGCCAATAACAAGAAATACAACAACATGTGTTTAGGAATTAAGCATAAAAAACATTACCTAGCTAAACTACAGGTATCAACCGATTGTAGAACTGGGATGCTGTTTATTCCTTACGGAAAGGTTTAATCATTGTCGTCATTCATGAAATGCGACTGTTTTTGTACAACAGCATGGTATAAATAATGAACCATATCATATTGATAGTAGTTGTGGATTTCATAATTTGAAGTCTTTTCGGTGATGCTCGACACCAACATGTGGTTATATGAATGTTACACACGTCAATGACCTGATAAAATCACCTATTAATTAGGGATGTCAAAGGATCTGAAATCTAATACTCGGATACTCGGTCATGATTCTCGGGTACTCGTGAGTACTCGGGGTGAATCTTAAACGTTTATTGAAAAGTTTAGATTTTAGGTCGGATGCAGTGGTTTTGTAATAACCTTGCATACACATATAAGCGAAAGACAAACATTGCTTGGTCATCTGTTTTTTTTTTTGTGTCAATTGAACAATGAATTACCGACTGCCGTTTCTCCAAATAACCTATCATAATAGCAATTATTGTTTGTGTACGTGTTCATGAACAAAATTTCAATAAAGTCCGACAAAATTGACAATATAATTCATCTGTTCCTGAGGAGTTGGTATTTTCATAATACGACTTGTTCATTAATTTGTCAACAACAATATTGGACTTCAAATTACTTGTGCATTTTCGTGTTGCTCAGTCCTACTTTTCTGTGTTGTTTTTTTGCACTATCGTTTGTATGACTTTCTTTTTTTTAAGCAATGACGTTGTCAGTTTTTTTTCGACTTTTGGGTTTGAATGTGGGCGCTCGCTCTCGTACTTTCGCCTTTCTTTAATTGTAAATTATACAATTACAGTTTCCAATACAGAGTAATTAAATTATTTAATTGTACATCTCATACCAATCACATTTACATAGAAGTCTTGATTAACAAATAAAGGTAAATTTTTACGGCTTGTGATGGCTATTGCGTTGATTATTAATCCATGAAAGTATTGATCCGTGTACAAACACCGTTAAAAATGCGTCTTATCAATTGCTTAGGGTTTACAACAGGTCTCTTTAATTTTGTTCTTGTTTAGAAATATGATCGAGTCAACAATTTCAGACGAATGACTGTTTGACTTTTTTTATTATTTTTGTTACTAGTTGTGCACTAGTTGAAAGGAAGGGACGTCGCTGGTACTACTTAACCAAATAGTAGCCTCAGATAAACATATTCATGTTATAAATTAATTTTATGTAGTATTACGAAGGGGATATTTCAACGCAACTAAAGAGAGTGGAAATGTGAAGAGAAATATCTCAAGATCTATAACGGACAAACGAGTATCTGAGTACTAAAACTGTACTCAAGTACTCGTTTCCATCCCTACTATTAATACTTCATTGTTTATTATGTTTTCGAATCTTAAGTCGTTTAATTAATGTATATTTGTTGTATTATATTGTGTGTTATAAATGTAAAAATTGGATATGTGTCTCAACATCACAGGCTAATTGTTCGAAAACAGACGGAGCCTACCTTTGGAGGCCAAATAGCGAAGCAGAAGCTGAAGCTGTCGGAGATAAGTTTACTAATCGTACGTTATGAGTGTATATAATTCATTCGGGTTTTTCTAACACAAATGCAGCTATTCATCTACATTTCACCCAAGTTTCTGAGATTTGGCTTCTTTAGATATTATATGTCATTATTATATTCAAATTTCTTTTAGTTTAGTAGCATGCAAATACACACGTATTATATATTCTTTGCAATGAATGCCATTTTATAACTAAAAAAATCAAGAAAAACAGGACCTCAAAATTGGGTAGCTTTTGATTACTGAATGTTTATTAAAAAGACTGAGAAATGTAGTATTCTCAGATCTGTGATAGAAAATATCATTATATCATTGGTGAATTTTTTTTGCTTGCTCTTAGTTTATATGTATAGAAACATGTCAAGTAGACATAAACCAATGTTGTTAATGTCTGTGTCATTTTGGTCTTTTGTGGATAGTTGTCTCATTGGCAATCATACCACATCTTTTTTTTTTTTTTATATAAACCAAGTGTGTTAACAAATACTGAGAGACACATTCTGTTAAATTGTAGTTTCAATCCAGATTTGACGGGACCAATATTCCTACGATTAAAATATTGTAGTTAAATGTAATTTTCAAATTCTTGACGAAACGCGCGTCTAGCGTAAATACAAAATTTAATTCTGGCATCTATGATGAGTTTATTTACAACCACTTGGTCGATGCCACTGCTGGTGGAGATTTAGTTACCTGAGGGTATCACCATCCCAGTAGTCATTGGTATGGTCATATTTATTAATGAACTGTTTACAAAACTTTTGAATTTTTGAAACACTAAGGCTTTTCTACCACAGGAATAGATTACCTTAGCTGTATTTGACAAAAATTTTCAACTTTGTACTTTATTTGGCCTTCACAACCTTTTTGGATTTGAGCGTCACTGGTGAGTCTTTTGTAGACAAAACGCGCGTCTGGCGTAAATACAAAAAAGATTTAAACCTTGTATCTATGATGAGTTTATATTGATCTTTTTCTCATTCCGAAATTTAGCATTAAGTAAATTTAAAGTTAAAATCAAGCTACTTCATGATGGAAATATCGAAAAAAAAAAAGATTCTTCAGTACGAATGATGAACTCAAAGTGTCAGTCTGATATTCAAAATATATAAGAAAAGAATACGGGGGACCGTTTCAATGACATTTAAATTGTCCTTATCGTTCAATGTCTATAGAACTTGAATTAGAGGTATTTGATTCACATTACTTTTTTCATGATCATATGTTTTAATTCAGTAAGGAACGACATCGAAAGATCAATGTAGGATAAAACAAACAAAAAGTTTGTGGTGGGATGGGATAGGATTGGTTTGGGGTTTGGTAAAATTGCTGCAAGTTTTGTTCATCCCAAATTGATTTTACACATACGATCAGTTCATGCGTTATTCATATCTAGCTAAGGAGTCAAATTGAAGTTCACATTAATACGAATCCAATGAAATCTAATTATTTACTGGCAAGTGAATTGATTTATCCTCAATATTTCTGAGCCTAATTTGACGAAATTGACCCATACTGGTTTCCTGAAGGGAATTAGTATTTCATTATAACACATTAATGGTTGAACAAAAAAATCTATTGTCCCTTTTATATAATAGTCATTGATGTAGTATCTGATGTTCTTTTGTAACATATTTCAAATGTCAAACTTGTAGTTCGAGGCCTTTGTATACAATAAACATGATAAAAACACAGTTTCATTTGATTTTAATAGTATTTGTGTGTTTGCATACTTTATTCAGAGTGACACACTCCTTTAACTCGCATAACAATTCAATTCATATTGCAGAGCTGGTAATAAGGAATATCTGGACGGGTGCAAATGATCTGAACAACGACACCACTTTTGAATTTGTCACAGACGGTGGTCTATTTTCATTCACTACTGCTCCATTTGGAAGTGGTAATTTCAACCTTTTAAGATAAACAAGCATGCGTATTATAAAAAGTGTTTTTTCTTCATTAAAGTAACGTTTTAGTGTTATAGTATTGGTCATTAAGGAATGCTTAAATATAGTTTTTTAAAAGTCTGATTTCAAAGTAAAACAAAATGGGTATCAAAAAGAATTGAGACATAGATCAATTGGACAGTAATTCAACAGGTAACAAAAACAAACGAAATAACTTGGTTTACATGTTGTATGCAACACTCAATAGCGTATAAACGTGTACAAAAATTTAGATTTAAATGATCCTGTGCTTAGAAAAACAGTTTGTGAAATTTTTCTGCAAAAATTAAATGAATTAAATTAAAGTCATAAACACCAAATGATGTTGTATTAGTATCAACAAGATGTAAGATGACAATTTCGCATGTCCGTTCATATATATGGAAGACTTATTTTTTTAATGTCAAAATCAAAATCAATGTTTGTATCAATAAAAAAAACCAGGTTCAACCCACTACTTTTTTCTTAAAATGTCCTGTTCCAAGTCAGAAAAATGGACATTGTTATATTTTAGTTCGTTTATGTGTGTGTTACATTTTAACGTTGTGTTTCCGTTGTGTCGTTTGTTTTCTCTTATATTTGAGTGTGAATTCACATTACTATAAGACGTGTCCGGTAATTTTCTATCCCAAATTCATGTATTTGGTTTTGATGTTATATTTGTTATTCTCATCGGATTTTGTCTAATGCTTAGTCCGTTTCTGTGTATGTTACATTTTAATGTTGTGTCGTTGTTCTCCTTTTATATTTAATGCGTTTCCCTCAGTTTTAGTTTGTTACCCCAATTTTGTTTTTTGTCAATAGATTTACGAGTTTTGAACAGCGGTATACTACTGTTGCCTTTATTTATTCAGAACATTTTTTTTTATTTGTAATTGTATTTTAACGGCGTTGAGATACTACATTTTAGTGTTGTGTTTCTGCGGTGCCGTAGTCATCTTATACATTTGCCGGTTTTCCTCAGATTTAGTTTTTAACCCGGATTTGTTTTCAATCGATTTATGAATTTCGAACAGCGGTATACTACTGTTGCCATTATCTAGATTTTTCTACTGGTAAACTGTGATGTCTGTCCTTTAAGTAGCAGTTTATTTCCTCAGAATAAATTATACATATGTATCAAATAGACACTTTTTATAAACAACATCGGTTTACAATAGTTTGAAGAGCTCCACTCATGAACAGTCAAACTCGTTAATAAAATTCATGCAATAATATGGTAACGGTAGTACACTTTGCCTAAACAGAATGCAGGTAAAAATAACATATCTATGTGGTTGGTAAACGGCGAACAGACACCAAGTGACTGCTTATTTGATTTCCTAGATGTGTATAGCTGAGTTTGGCAATGTTAACATAATTGTACTGATCACCAATAAGACATCCAGTCGTCTTTACACATTTGACATTTTCCCGATAGAGAGGTTTGTTATCTCTCATGTTTCTTCTGATTTTTAAATCTGTTATTTTGTACATAATTTATAATTCTTTGTAAAATTGACAATTTGTCTATCATGTATTTTGGCTACAGCTTCAGCTACACAACCCGGTTTATGTGTCGTTTTTGGATACAATTTTGGCTGGAACTGGATTCAAACAGATTGTGATGCCAGCCATACGTTTGTTTGCGAAGTACCTACGGTTAGTTTGACATATGCTTCATTAATCTTTTTGGAATCATTTTTGAATATTATATATAGTTTTGTATATATCAATAGATATGAACAACAAGTAGATGCATGCATAGATTTCTCAATCATATCGTAAATTAAGTCTGGCTTTTTGCAAAATAAATGTTTTTAAATTAGTAAGAAATAAAGTAAAGCATATTGTAATTAATGATGATATCTGACTGTTATTTATTTCTGAAGGGTTTTTTATCTATAATAAGGTATTCACCAAATAGTACCATTAGTTGAGAGGGTAAAGTTACGATACTTTGAATGTATATCACAGATAGAAGAGCCATTTGTCAGTTCTTAGATATTTGAAGATGTAATATGAGTGCCAGTGAGACAACTCTTCATCCAAGTCATAATTTGTAAAAGTAAACCTAAATAAATATTTTCGTTTCAAAAAGGTCGAAGACAAACTTAACTTTATATACTGACCGACTTTAGAAACGCAACACTAGATTATTTCTTTGTTATTTTTGAATGAATGTGTCACCGTCAAAAGCGATGACTGCCTGTTACAAACGCCAAAATGATTGTCAGAAAGGTCAACAAATAATGTTTTGGGTTCTGTTTTACACCTTCTGATTTTGCATTTGTTCAAGTCATCAATTGGTTTTGGCAATTACGCAGTTGGAATTTAAGGGCTTTAAAGATTTTCCTTCAGTGTATTTTTTTGGCAGTTCAGTTGAAAGGAAACATTTATGACATGCATATGTACGCAATGGCACTCGGCAATTTTATAAGTAGTTGACGTTGCAGCCTTAATCATGTCTGGCAAATGACGTTGCAAAATCATATTCTGTTTACGTTTCATTGTCACACCACGTTGATCTGTCTTTCCATTGATGGCCAACAACAAATCTCGTCTACTTGTATCGTTGTCGGAAGGACAGTAAAACGAGTTTCTGATGTCATACAGTATGGTTACAGCACGTTTATGTTTTCGTGTTTGCAGTATGCTTAAGGGCTAACTCAGTTTTATATTTCTCCGTCTTTGCAATATGGAGATGCAACATTTTTAAATGATTTAAGTGAGGCAAAAGATTAAAAGAATTGTTTCACAAAGCAAAAGAAAAAAAAAGCTGAAACAATCTTTCATGGGTCCAAAATTTCGCTTAAATAAATTCGTGCGACTTCAAAAATTCGGTATGTTCAATAACCACAAGTAAGTTAGATTTTTTGTAAAAAGAAAGAAGTATGATAAGCATGAAAAGTAGTTGTAAGAGAATCAAACAAGATTTGGTAAAACAAATCCATAACATGAGTGTTGCGTTTTAAAGTCGTTCAGTATATTTAAAAAAAAACAACTTCAGAAAAACCACAATAAATCAATGAATAAAACTGAGAAGTTCGAACCAAAGCCAAAAACTAGTGATAATATTAGATGATTCAGAAGTGTATGCAGACTTTTTTTAACATGTGACACTCGTTTTGCCACTGGCAGCAAGGGATAATATTAAACGCTCCTGAAATGTAAGCATACTCTTTTAAACATGCGAACCCCATCATGACACTGAAAACTATGAATGAAGAGTAAGCAGTCTCTATATGAGACACTCGTCAAGAAACTGCCAATCGGAGATGCTATGAGACGCTCCTTAAATGTAATAAGACTCTAGGATCTGTTTAACATGTGACACCCGTCATGACACTGGCAGCAAGGTATAATATTAGACGCTCCTGAAATGCAAGCAGGCTCAGTTTAACATGCGACAAACGTCAAGAAACTGGCAATCAGGAATGATACAAGACGCTCCTGAAATGAAATAAGACTCTGTTCAACATGTGACACCCGTCATGACACTAACAAACAGGGATGATATAAGATTCTCCTAAAGAGTAGGCAGACTACATTTAACATGTGACACCCGTCATGACACTGGCAGCCTTGGTTAATATTAGACGCTAATGTAGAGTAAGCAGATCCTGTTCAACATGTGACACCTGTCATGACACTGAAAACCAGGGATATTATAAAATGCTCCTGAAGAGTAAGCAGATCCTGTTCAACATGTGAAACCCGTCATTTATTGAAAACCAGGGGTGATATTAGACGCTCCTGAAGAGTAAGCAGTCTCCGTTAAACATGTGACACCAGTCAAGAAACTGGCAATCAGGGATGATATAAGACGTTCCTGAAGTGTAATAAGA
This sequence comes from Mytilus galloprovincialis, assembly GCA_037788925.1. Lineage (NCBI taxonomy): Eukaryota > Metazoa > Mollusca > Bivalvia > Mytilida > Mytilidae > Mytilus > Mytilus galloprovincialis. Next base: position 36,010,822 of record CM075339.1, read on the forward strand.
CTCTGTTCAACGATGAGTCACCCGTCATGACACTGAAAACTAGGGATAATATTAGACACGACTGACGAGTTAGGAAAACCTGGTCAACTTGTGACACTCGTCATGACACTGACAATCAGGGATGATATATATAAGACGCGGCCCTGAAGAGTAAGCAGATCCAGGTCAACGTGTGACACCCGTCATGTTCCATAACCTTGATTAAAGTATTGCAGTACCATGCAGTAAACGTTCATTTTAATTATGGACTTTCCATTTTGAGTTTTTCTCGGCACTCGGTAAATTTTGTTATTTTACTTTTGACTGTGTTGACCCATTATCGTTGTAATATTTAAGTTTAAGCTGATCATTATTATACATAAAATTGATAAAGTGAACTACCAATTGAAATGTGTTTTTATTAAGTCATTTGTGTCTAAACATTATCATGTTCTCAATTACAGACCTGTCCAGTATCAGTTTGGCCATAGTCATACTCAAACCAACAGACGGATATTTCTGATGCAGAATGAAATAAAATAATTCATTGAAATTATTTTTATTATTGTCTAATTTGTTCTGCCATTATAAAGATATATTCCGGTCATTTCTTTACTCGCCACGTTTGTGTTCGATGATGAATATAACAGGATTCAAATAGCATAGAGAATAAATGTTATATCATGTGGCGGAGGATACGACAAAGTAAAAACTCACTTAACAAAAGGATTGAAAAAGACATTACAAACAATCTTTACATACTTTGTTTCCGAGTAGTTTCTAATACGCGATTACAGTCAACTATGAAAAAATTGATAAACTTTTTACAAGGTGAGATCAAGCACACTGATAATATTTTATTTTTCTGTTGAACAGGATAAAACTGACATATTTTGATATACTTGCTTTATAGCTATTTTGATCTGAGCGTCACGGATAAGTCTTATGTCGACGAAACGCGCGTCTGGCGTAATAAATTATAATCCTGGTACATTTGATAACTATTTACACCACTGGGTTGATGCCACTGCTGGTGGACGTTTCGTCTCCGAGGGTATCACCATCCTAGTAGTCAGCACGTCGAAAAACTAAGGATTTCCTTATCCCAGGATAGATTAACTTAGCCGTATTTGGCACAACGTTTTGGAATTTTGGGTCCTCAATGATCTTCAACACATTTAAAGATATATATAAAAGAACAAGTGCAAAATGTTTGCTTTATTGTAATGAAGATTTGTTACATTTGGTCTGATACAATCATATGGCATCTTAAGTTGGTTGACCGCTATGGAATAACCGTTTCACAAATGATATCGGATATGTTCCTTACGTTGTAACTACAATCCCCTTCCCTTTCATAAATGTGACCTACCGAATTAGACTATTTACCGGATTCGTTATCTCATAAGCAGCACGATGGGTGCCACATGTAGAGCGGGATTTGCTTAACCTTCTTGAGCACCTGAGATCACCCCTAGTTCTTGGTGAGGTTCGTGCTGTTTATTTCTTTAGTTTTCTATATTGTGTACTTTTGTTTGTCTGTTTGTCCTTTTCATTTTTAGCCATGGCGTTGTCAGTTTATTTTCTATTTATATGTTTGAAAAAAAAAGAAAAATCACAAAAATACTGAATTTAGGTCACACCAATTTGATTTGTAGTTCTTTGGATTTTCCCGAAATTTTATAAGTAGTTGACGTTGCAGCCTTAATCATGTCTGGCAAATGACGTTGCAAAATCATATTCTGTTTACGTTTCATTGTCACACCACGTTGATCTGTCTTTCCATTGATGGCCAACAACAAATCTCGTCTACTTGTATCGTTGTCGGAAGGACAGTAAAACGAGTTTCTGATGTCATACAGTATGGTTACAGCACGTTTATGTTTTCGTGTTTGCAGTATGCTTAAGGGCTAACTCAGTTTTATATTTCTCCGTCTTTGCAATATGGAGATGCAACATTTTTAAATGATTTAAGTGAGGCAAAAGATTAAAAGAATTGTTTCACAAAGCAAAAGAAAAAAAAAGCTGAAACAATCTTTCATGGGTCCAAAATTTCGCTTAAATAAATTCGTGCGACTTCAAAAATTCGGTATGTTCAATAACCACAAGTAAGTTAGATTTTTTGTAAAAAGAAAGAAGTATGATAAGCATGAAAAGTAGTTGTAAGAGAATCAAACAAGATTTGGTAAAACAAATCCACAACATGAGTGTTGCGTTTTAAAGTCGTTCAGTATATTTAAAAAAAAAACAACTTCAGAAAAACCACAATAAATCAATGAATAAAACTGAGAAGTTCGAACCAAAGCCAAAAACTAGTGATAATATTAGATGATTCAGAAGTGTATGCAGACTTTTTTTAACATGTGACACTCGTTTTGCCACTGGCAGCAAGGGATAATATTAAACGCTCCTGAAATGTAAGCATACTCTTTTAAACATGCGAACCCCATCATGACACTGAAAACTATGAATGAAGAGTAAGCAGTCTCTATATGAGACACTCGTCAAGAAACTGCCAATCGGAGATGCTATGAGACGCTCCTTAAATGTAATAAGACTCTAGGATCTGTTTAACATGTGACACCCGTCATGACACTGGCAGCAAGGTATAATATTAGACGCTCCTGAAATGCAAGCAGGCTCAGTTTAACATGCGACAAACGTCAAGAAACTGGCAATCAGGAATGATACAAGACGCTCCTGAAATGAAATAAGACTCTGTTCAACATGTGACACCCGTCATGACACTAACAACCAGGGATGATATAAGATTCTCCTAAAGAGTAAGCAGACTACATTTAACATGTGACACCCGTCATGACACTGGCAGCCTTGGTTAATATTAGACGCTAATGTAGAGTAAGCAGATCCTGTTCAACATGTGACACCCGTCATGACACTGAAAACCAGGGATATTATAAAATGCTCCTGAAGAGTAAGCAGATCCTGTTCAACATGTGAAACCCGTCATTTATTGAAAACCAGGGGTGATATTAGACACTCCTGAAGAGTAAGCAGTCTCCGTTAAACATGTGACACCAGTCAAGAAACTGGCAATCAGGGATGATATAAGACGTTCCTGAAGTGTAATAAGATTCTGTTCAACGATGAGTCACCCGTCATGACACTGAAAACTAGGGATAATATTAGACACGACTGACGAGTTAGGAAAACCTGGTCAACTTGTGACACTCGTCATGATACTGACAAGCAGGGATGATATAAGACGCGGCCCTGAAGAGTAAGTAGATCCAGGTCAACGTGTGACACCCGTCATGTTCCATAACCTTGATTAAAGTATTGCAGTACCATGCAGTAAACGTTCATTTTAATTATGGACTTTCCATTTTGAGTTTTTCTCGGCACTCGGTTAATTTTGTTATTTTAGTTTTGACTGTGTTGACCCATTATCGTTGTAATATTTAAGTTTAAGCTGATCATTATTATACATAAAATTGATAAAGTGAACTACCAATTGAAATGTGTTTTTATTAAGTCATGTGTGTCTAAATATTATCATGTTCTCTATTACAGACCTGTCCAGTATCAGTTTGGTCATAGTCATACTCGAACCAACAGACGGATATTTCTGATGCAGAATGAAATAAAATAATTCATTGAAATTATTTTTATTATTGTCTAATTTGTTCTGCCATTATAAAGATATATTCCGGTCATTTCTTTACTCGCCACGTTTGTGTTCGATGATGAATATAACAGGATTCAAATAGCATAGAGAATAAATGTTATATCATGTGGCGGAGGATACGCCAAAGTAAAAACTCACTGAACAAAAGGATTGAAAAAGACATTACAAACAATCTTTACATACTTTGTTTCCGAGTAGTTTCTAATACGCGATTACAGTCAACTATGAAAAAATTGATAAACTTTTTACAAGGTGAGATCAAGCACACTGATAATATTTTATTTTTCTGTCGAACAGGATAAAACTGACATATTTTGATATACTTGCTTTATAACTATTTTGATCTGAGCGTCACTGATAAGTCTTATGTCGACGAAACGCGCGTCTGGCGTAATAAATTATAATCCTGGTACATTTGATAACTATTTACACCACTGGGTCGATGCCACTGCTGGTGGACGTTTCGTCTCCGAGGGTATCACCATCCCAGTAATCAGCACGTCGAAAAACTAAGAATTTCCTTATCCCAGGATAGATTAACTTAGCCGTATTTGGCACAACGTTTTGGAATTTTGGGTCCTCAATGATCTTCAACACATTTAAAGATATATATAAAAGAACAAGTGCAAAATGTTTGCTTTATTGTAATGAAGATTTGTTGCATTTGGTCTGATACAATCATATGGCATCTTAAGTTGGTTGACCGCTATGGAATAACCGTTGCACAAATGATATCGGATATGTTCCTTACGTTGTAACTACAATCCCCTTCCCTTTCATAAATGTGACCTACCGAATTAGACTATTTACCGGATTCGTTATCTCATAAGCAACACGACGGGTGCCACATGTAGAGCGGGATTTGCTTAACCTTCTTGAGCACCTGAGATCACCCCTAGTTCTTGGTGAGGTTCGTGCTGTTTATTTCTTTAGTTTTCTATATTGTGTACTTTGTTTGTCTGTTTGTCCTTTTCATTTTTAGCCATGGCGTTGTCAGTTTATTTTCTATTTATATGTTTGAAAAAAAGAAAAATCACAAAAATACTGAACTTAGGCCACACCAATTTGATTTGTAGTTCTTTGGATTTTCCCGCACCTGTTTTTTCGAAATCAATTATAAAACAAAACAAAAAAAAAACAAAAAAAAAAACAACCGCTTCTGCATTTTATTGGTCCGCATGCCGCTCCGAAATTAGTCTTGCCTTGCAATTTTTTTTTCTCACTGACGCTTTTTTTTCCTGTAATCAAAGCTGGGTTCAAACGCACGTGTGATCAATCAATAAAAAGTGAAAGGAAATATTAAAATCAAAATGTCAAGCCATCAGATGTTGTGGTTTCGGCTCAATGCCGAGGGCAGACAATCATTGAACAAACGGCTATTCATTGTTCGTCATGATTAACATATCTTTTATGAAGCCAAAAGGGTAAAGTCTGTCAATATTTCGATATCAAACACATACAAATTCGTCACTAGCCGTCGTCACCTCTCATAGTTCGAGATTACTCTGACGTCCAGCTGCTGTTTTGCCAGAAAAGCTGGGGCTAGGGGTTGTCTGGCAAAACAGCCGTTTGACGTCAGAGTAATGTCGGACTACACCTATCAATGTTGGCACTGACATGGATATTTCTGTGTTGGTATAGTTAAACTGTAAATTTGTGAATTTTAAAATAGATAGAACACCCTCCGATCCAAACAATAATTTACATGAATTACACACAGGTCCCCTTAAAAAATGTGTTAATGAAAAAAACAATAGAACTTCCAAAAAAAGACTAAAACAAAATCGTGTCAACAGGGCAAGGAGATATTGATAGGCACAGAGAAACTGTTGTGTGACCTCATTGACCTGGGTAGCACTATAGAGTGTGGGTGGCCTTCAGAAACTTTAGAATCAGGGACAACTGTGCAGAATAAACTTCAAAAAGCTTTGACGTTTGTGGTATATAGACCACATCCATATAAAAGACTGAAATTTACAATGAAATATGTCAAAATCCTACTATCAAAATAAAATCGATTCGATATTAAAAATTTATTCATTCCCAAGGTGCATCTTACTATTCACAGTAGTAGCTAGTTGTGATTAGAACACATATCCTTTTCTGTTTGTCTTTTAGTTTCAAAGCACATCTCTTAATATGTAATATGTAAGAATTAATTTCAGAAATAGACCGAGATTTAAAATAATACAAAAGTTGTATAGAATTTATAAGAATCTTTTTGACGTTTGTGGTTCAACATATTTTGTAATTCATAATATAAAATATACCATAATTGACTGTCCCTCTGGTATCTTTCGTCCCTCTTTTATAGGAGTTAGTGCTCCTGGAATGTCTAATTAAAAGGTTAATTGATTATAACTTCAACTTGGTTTATTATAAAGCCATATGACCTTTTACCATAGGTTAGGTTAAATATGACCTTGAAAAATGACAACCGGAAGTACTTTTTTTTGCACTTTGTCCATTAAAAGTACTCGGAATTCATATATTTTTCAATTTAGATACACTAACTTATCACTAAAAACTAGAAGTTATTTTCGATAAATCAGAAGTGGCCAATTATCTCCTGGTTTAACGGCAAGAGTATATAGAAACTATATATTTTTGGGATCAGTGTGAAAGAAGCTATCAAATGAGACCGGAAGTGAGATTTACTTCACCGGAAGTAGTACATTATCTTCCTTATTTCACTAAAAAGTATACAGAAACAACTTATTCATCGCATCAGTATAAAGAAACTTATGATTTGTTGCAAATTTCAACTATGAGTAAACAATAACTAGCTTCTTTTCAACAACTTTGAAAATTGATGTGGAAAGACCTTCATTTGTTCTCTGAACAATTGGTGTTTAATTTTCATTTACCTTTGTATATTATTGTATATGGCGGCTTTTTGTTCAAAGTTATTGTTGTTGTTTTTAAATTGTTTAACATCTCACAGGGATATACTACTCCTGTCTTTACTCATGCACCTTATTTTATTGATAATAGATTAACATTGTATCATAAATCAAATTAATTTGTTCCATGGTGTTAATATGTCTTTTGATTGAGTTAATTCATTTCAATTTATATCTTATAGTGTATCTTTCTATGTTGTGATGGTAACATATTTTTTTGTTACAGATAAGGATAAAGGCTGGTACCTATGTAAATGTTTAAACCCGCTGCATTTGTTTGCACATGTTCTAATTCAGGAATCTGATGTTCAGTTGTTTTTATTTATGTGGTTTATATGTGTTTCTGCATTCCCGTTTTTTATATACTAGTAGATTATACCGCTGATTTCTCCGTTTGAATGGTTTTACATTAGTAATTTTTGGGGCTGTTGCTTTCTGTTCGGTGAATGGTTTTACACTAGTATATTAGGGCCTTGCTTGCTGTTCGGTGTAAGCCAAGGCTCCGTGTTGAAGACAGTACTTTGACCTAAAATGGTTTACTATAAAAAAAAATTGTGACTTGGATAGAGACTTATCTCATTGGTACTCATACCACAATTTCTTATATCTAATAAGATCAGTGATGTTTTAATTTATCTTTGATTTAAAAAAAAAAAGTGGAATCATTATGCATGATGGTTTTCTACTATGATTTTACTCATTTAGACAACACTCTTTCGATTTTGCTTGATACTTGGTAAGTTTTTGTCCATTTTAAAAACCATTTCCAGCAATTTGTGAGAAAGAATATATATTTAAGCCTGTCATATAAAAAAGAAGATATGGTATGATTGCCAATGAGACAACTATCCACAAAAGACCAAAATAACACAGACATTAACAACTATAAGAACTTCCGGTGACAGCCATGTTGTGAGACGTGTAGAAAAATTGCTCCTGGTAAATAGTTTGTATCTGCCTTATATTTAACATTTCAATTAAACAGAGTAATACACAGAGCGTAATATTCATATAGGATTTCCTTTTTACACTGAACGAGGTGACTTTCATTCAATTATCTTCTTAACTAACCAGTCTTTAATCTGCGATTCCCGCCCCTACCTGTTTAAACAATAACAATGGCTGATTATGAGTGCAAAGATTTTGCCGACATTGGGAAATTGGGAAACTACATATTTATATAAAAACAAGAACAGATCAACGAGAGGGTTAAAGTTCTTGAAAACCAGGCCGAGTTTGCCAATGGTGAGCTCCATGATATTCATAACTCTAAAATCCCCAACTTGGAGTCACTCATTGCCGAGGAGGCTAATGAACGTCTGAAATTGGAGGTGTGGGGAAGAAAATGGAATTTGGTTATCCGTGGGATTGAGGGGAAAGTCGGTGAATCCCCTAAGGTCACTGAAAACATCGTCCGTATATGGTTGCATAATGATAAAAAGGGGCTTGGGTTTACTGCTCCGCAGGTAAAAAGTATGCTATTTACAGCAGTACATAGATTGCCGAATGGTCCTGAAAAGAAATGCAATATAATCCTTAGGCTATCAAACTTGATAGATAGGGATGATATCCTTAGTGCTGCCACAAAACTGCCTAGGGGGTGTGGATACAGTGTGGTACCGGACCTCCCAACCTCACTTGCAGTTCGTCGCGGTGAACTCCTGGCAGAGAGAAGCAAGATGTCCAATGAGGAAAAAAGAAAATTCAGACTTGTATAATTGAAAGATCCACCTTTCGTCCAACTCGTAAAGAAAAGATCATAAACATTACGCGTCTAGTATAGAGATCGTTTTGAAAATCGAATAATTATCGCTTACAAGACTTATTGGAACATTGGATAGGGTTACATATCACACCTATTGAACTGTTTGATAAATGACTAGTTTGAAAATAGGATCTCTTAACTGTAGGGGTCTGTCAGAGGAGGTGAAGAGAAGAGATTTTTTTTCAAGATATAGGAAAAGATATGATATAATTATGTTAACAGATACACATTGTACTAAAGAAAAAGAAAACCAGTGGGCACATGAGTGGGGGTATAAGGCATTCTTTAGCTCTGGTTACAGCCGCTCAAGAGGGGTAGCAATTCTAATAAAAAATAGTTTTACATTTACTATTCACCAAGGAAAAAAGGATCAGGAAAGCAATTTTATCATTCTAGATATGACCATTCAAGATTATCGACTCTCTCTTGTTGCAATATATGGTCCCAATGGGGACTCTCCAACTTTTTTTGAAAATATAAAAGGTCTAGTATCTAGTATAAAAAATAGCTCCATAATTATGGCTGGAGACTGGAATGTGGTGCAAGACTTTGATAAGGACACCTCAAATTATAGTGCTAAAAACAATATAAGAGCACATGATAAAATTTTATATATGATAGAGTCCCTGGACCTTGTTGATATATGGCGAGCATTAAATCCAGATACAAAAAGATTTACATGGCGTGGTCCTGGGCTGAAACAAAGCCGTTTGGATTACTTTTTGATTTCATCTGATCTTGAACCATTTGTAAAAAATGTAGACATGGATATAATTTACAGGTCTGATCATTCTCCAGTGTACCTTGCCTTACAGTTTTACAATCAAATTAAAGGTAAAGGCACATGGAAGTTTAATAATAGCTTACTACATGATATGGTATATGTAACTGAAATAAAAAAAATTGCATTAGGGAAACTATAAATCTGCCTGGGAATGACCTAGAAACAGAATTATCAGTAAACCCACACATGTTTTGGGAACTCTTAAAATGTATAATAAGAGGGAAAACAATATCATATGCCAGTTATATAAAATAGAAAAACACAAAAACTGAAAATGATTTAGAACTCAAGCTAGCTAAATTACTTGAAAATTATGAAATAGACCTCTCAGAATTATTAAATTCAGAAATTAAAATTGTAGAAAATGAACTTGTTCAACACAGAGAGAAAATAGTAACAGGTATTATGGCAAGAGCAAAGGCAAGATGGGTAGCAGAAGGTGAAAAATGTACTAACTATTTTTGTAATCTTGAAAAAAGAAATTATAATGAAAAGATAATTTCAAAATTAATTAATGATAATGGGGAGGAAATTTTCAACCAAAGTGAAATTTTAGAAGAACAAAACTCATTTTATGAAAAACTGTACTCCTCAACAAATCCTATTCTTCATCAAAAACATAAAAATCTATTTTTTGATGAAAATAATCCTTTTTTCCGCAAACTTTCTGATGAACAGAGGCTACAGGCAGAGGGTAATTTGAATACTAATGAATGCTTAAATACATTGAAAAATATAAAAAATGGTAAATCTCCAGGGATGGATGGATTTACAACAGAATTTTATAAAAATTTTTGGATAGACCTCCATGAGTTTATTATAAAATCTTTTAATTATAGCTGAGAAACTGGATCTTTTTCGGTTAGTCAGAAACAAGGAGTAATAACATGCATTCCAAAAGAGGGTAAATCAAAATTTCAATTAAAAAACTGGAGACCTATCACTTTATTAAATGTTGATACAAAAATTGCATCAGCAGCATTAGCAAATAGAATAAAACCTTTTCTTGGGCATATAGTTAGTATAACACAGCACGGTTTCATAAAGGGAAGGTATATTGGAGAATGTACCAGGCTTATTTTTTACATTATGGAAAAGGCAGAAGATGATAATCTACCAGGTCTTTTACTTTTATTAGACTTTGAGAAAGCTTTTGATACTCTTGAGTGGTCATTTATAGACTTGGCTTTGTCTTTTCTAGGATTTGGTCCTATTTTTTGTAGATGGGTTAAGACCTTATATTCAGAATCTCAGAGCTGTATTATAAATAATGGACATTGCTCTCAATGTTTTAATATTGATCGGAGTGTTAGACAAGGTGATCCTCTATCTCCGTATCTCTTTATATTATCTTTAGAGCTTATGAGTGCTGCACTTAAAAATAACCCAGATATAAATGGTATGAAAATAAAAGATTCTGAGTATCTACTAAGCCAGTATGCAGATGACTCATGTCTCTTATTAGACGAGGATGAAAAATCTTTAGATAAATTTGTATATACTTTAGAAAAATTTTCTGAGTGTGCGGGACTTAGGGCTAATTTTGATAAAACGGAAGCAATATGGATTGGGTCAAAGATTCACTCAAGGGATAAACTAACAACTACAAGAAATTTGAACTGGAATCATTCAGGAAAATTTAAACTTTTAGGAATAAATTTTATCTGTTCAGCGAAAATAAAACGCTTGTGAATTTTGAAGAAAAAATTAAAAAAATACAGAGCCTGCTAAATTCATGGGTTTATAGAGATTTAACATATATGGGAAAGATCACTGTCATTAAATCACTAGCTCTACCTATTCTAATTCAATCATTGACAGTTTTGCCAAATCCTCCGGATGATAAAATAAAAGAAATTCAAAATATTTATTTTAGTTTCTTGTGGTCAGGAAAACCAGACAAGATTAAAAGAAAAGTTATGATAGGATTATTTGAAAATGGGGGGTTGAAAATGCCAGATATAAGATCCTTTTGTTATTCATTAAAGATGACATTGATAAATAAACTTTTAGACCCCTTGAATATATCCCCATGGAAAACATTGTTAATAGATCAATACAACAGATTATGAGCAGACAAAATATGGTTGATGACCCCTGATGGTATCCAAAAGATTTCTTCAAATTTTAATAATTTCTGGAAAGATATTTTACTAAACTGGAATATCCTAAACACTGTCACTAATGGCACTGCTGAAGGGATCATGAAACAATCCATATGGCTAAACAAGAGTTTGAAAATTAATAATAAAACTGTCTTTTACCAAAGGTGGGTTGAATCAGGAGTTTTCTTTATAGGTGATTTACTTGATGAAAACAGTAATTTTTTTACTTTAAAAGAATTCTGCGAAAAATATAATCTTAATATTAATTTCTTGGAATACCATTCTTTGCTGCATATGATACCAAAAGACTGGAAAGTTTAATCACTACTTCAGAGAAAATAACTCACATATCTAACGATAAATTTGAATTTATAAAAAACAATAAAATGTCATGTCAGTTCTTTTATAAAAAAATCTTGTCAATGTACACAGAACGTCCTACAAAACAAGAAGACAAAATGTGTAAGGAACTAGGCACTCATATAGAAAATTGGGATTTCATTTATAGTTTACCCTTTTGTTGCACTAAAAACAACAAATTTAGTATGTTCCAGTTTAAGATTTTACATAGAACTCTCGCTACAAATGCATTATTGCAGAAATACGGGTTAAAAGAAACTAACTTATGTAGTTTCTGTAATGAAACTAAAGAAACTATAAGTCACCTTTTCTGGGAATGCATGCTAGTTAGAAATTTGTGGTTAGAAATTGCAGCACTTTTTCTAGTTGAAAATAATTAAACTTTAATTCTTAATGTGGAAAATATTGTTCTTGGGTCAGAGTCTTGGGATATTTCCCTAAACTTATTCACTATTCTGGTTAAATATTATATTTATACATGTCGCTTTAATACTTCATTACCGACTCTTAAAGGTGTCATAGCTATGATTAAAAATTCCTACCAAATAGAAAAAATATCTACCTCCTTTTACAGATCCCCTAGAGCAAGAGAGAAATTTGATAGTAAATGGGAATTAATTAAAAACTTGGTTCACATGTGAGGAGAGATCTTTCTATTTATGTACTTACTTAAGGCTTTATATTAGTTCATGTAGAATTAATAATATGTTGATGCACATCACAACTGGACAGTGATTTGTGTGCATCTTAAAAGTACTATCTATGTTTATTGCTATTGTTATATATATATATTGATATACTAGTTTTTGTTTGATTGTATTTGAATTATCTCCCCTTGACTTAGGTTGACATTTATTATGTGACTCTGTACAACATGTTATCTGTTAATGATCTCTGGTGGCCTCTCTTGGTACCTCTCATGTTTTACATCACTGTATAGGCAGTGATGCATGTGGCTATAGGAGAAGGCTGATGCAATCATTAACCTTATCAGCATATTCAGGTATTCTAATCCAGAGTGATAAAGGATGTGTATGATCCAGTAGAAAATTTAGAACAATTAGCATAACTAACTTTTTAATTTTAGACTGTTATTGAAAAATTCAATATCATTATATGTATTATGAATTAATTATATAATTATGTATCACAATATATACTTGGTGTATTTTCAGATGAAATAAAAATAAATTACAAAAAAAACCAACTATAGGTCACCGTACGGTCTTCAACAATGAGCAAAGCCCATACCGCATAGTGAGCTATAAAAGACCCCGATAAGACAATGAAAAACAATTCAAACGAGAAAGGTTATTTGTTTGTTCTTTTTAGGCTAGCAGATTTTTTTCCAAAATCTTTAGAACGACACTCCCCCTCGTTCGAAAATTAAATTGAATTATTCTACCTGGTTAACACGAATTTCTGTTTCACTTGGAATGGAAATGGGAGATGTGTCAAAGAACAACAATCCGACCAAAGAGCAGAAAACGGACGAATACTACCAATAGGTCTTCAATACAGCGAGAAAATCCCGCTCCCGGAGCCGCGCTGCTGCTGACCCCAAAACAAAAATGTGTACTTGTTCAGTGATAGTGGACGTCATACTTAACTCCAAATATCTAAACGAACTAATATTAAAAATAATACAAGACATACAAAGGCCAGAGGCTCCTGACTAGGGCCAGGCGCAAAAATGGGTTGGGGTTAAACTTTTTTTTTCTTACCCGCCACCTTCATATACCAATGTTGTTTTTCATTACATATAATGAGATAATTTTCGATTTTTTCACCATATTGACTTTGGCGTTCAGGATTTAAAGTCATGATTGATTTCATGAATGATTCTGCATGTTGCTATGCAGAACTTGTCAACGCCATATATGATCATCTGATCAAATGACATAATTTTCTGATTGTCATCTTTAAAAATTGTAGTGAGGTATAGTCCGTTCAATTTCGAAGGCCTCACTGTGCATTGCATGCGTACGTTGAAATTATAGACCTTTATATTTTTATGTTCTCTTAAACGGATGTATAAAATACATCAATTACGAAGTTTTGCAACGAGACCAGTAAGTGCAGCTTACGTAACAGGAAAAGAGGATGTTCTGTACCATTTTTTACCATTAACCCTCCTGATATTTTTTCACTGTAAGGTTTAACAATAGTTAACATCCACAGAAGTCATTTAAGATAAGTCAATCTTACTAAAACAAATTAAAAATTGTTGATAGTTAATTTTTCAAGTTCATTTTTTTTAACACCCATCCAATCCCCACCCGAAAAGAAAACAACAACAACAAAAAAACAATTAAAACAAATGAAAACAAAGTTTAAAAACATTGAAATATAAAGTATTTCTTTTTGTATAAAACAAACATACATCAACCCCTTAAGAAAAATTGATATTATGTTCATTGATGATAAATGGCTTCAAACAGTTTTGCTTTCCCAACTGCATATATTTATTTCATTTAATTCAGACTGTCATATAAGTGATGACATTTGGTAGCTATAAAACTAGGTTAAACTGACAATTGTCTGCATAACAAATTGCACGTAACAAGTCAATTAAATCCATTCGTTTGATGTGTTTTAGATTTTGAATTGGCCATTTGATTACGGACTTCAATTTTTCATTTTCCTCTGAGTTCAATATTTTGTAATTTCTATTTTTTTTTTAAATTACTTGCAGCATGGCTTTTTTTTGTACATTATGGGATATATGGTATACATCTTTTACTTTTGTTTTCACTGCAAGGAAAGTATTAAACCAGGACCTTGTTTAACCATTGACTTATAGGACTATTGATTATGTGCTGATGAACCTTTCATTTTGTTTTTATTTTTTTTTTAAATTACTTGCAGCATGGCTTTTTTTTTGTACATTATGGGATATATGGTATACATCTTTTACTTTTGTTTTCACTGCAAGGAAAGTATTAAACCAGGACCTTGTTTAACCATTGACTTATAGGACTATTGATTATGTGCTGATAAACCTTTCATTTTGTTTTTGTGATACATTTACAAAAAAAAATGAAGTCATACAACACAGTATATTAACATGTAAGACTATTGTTTAGACACTTGAAAGACCTGCTGTCCTACAACACAGTTTTTTGACACATGAGACTATTGTTTATTGGTTTGTGGGACGTGTGTCTTGTTCTTGGGAGACCTTCCGTCATACTACACAGTATATTGACACACGATACTGGGTGTGTTTTTCATACAATGATAAGGGGTGGCTAAATTTCCTTGGGATTGAAAAATTATGCTTATGTGTAAAGGATGGACTGTTTTTGTAGAATGCCATCACTTTTGAAGTGTCCATACAATTTTAAAAAAAGTAGACAAACTAAAGCATCCTCACAGTATTACAGTTTTTCTTCAGCTTTAAAAAGATATTAGGAAAACAAGGGCCAATGATCATATGATCAAATATACCAAAATGACAATCTCTTTTCTTAAAATATGAACTTACATAGAATATTAAGGAATGGTCCCACAACCATTTGAATTTCAATAAACAAAAGATCGATTTTTACGAGGGTGAAATTTTCATCGAGGTGTCGCACGTTAGACGCGGACGGGCTACCGCGGGTCTCTCGACCATCGAGGCCGGCAAACTATACCCTCGGTAAAAAAGATATTTGTTAAGCATGCAATGGTAAGTCAGAAGCAAGATTAGGACAAAACATGACAAAGCAATTTAATATTTTAGGTAAAAATCGCAAAAAAACTTACTCCGAGGAAAAAATCAAAACAGAAAGTCCATAGTCAAATGGTTTAATAAACAAAACACATCAAACGAATGGATTACAACTGTCTTATTCCTGACTTGGTGCCCTGTTCGATAATTATTTTTTTTTGTTTGCTATTCTTTTGTTATATTTTCATAAAAAAAAGGACTTTTGTCATAAAAAAATATTATATACATGATAAATATATATATATATATATATTTGAATTGTCATATATTTAAGATGTATCACTGTAAACCATGGGTAGAACATATCTGTTCATTGTCGGAAAGCCTAAAGAAGGAGATATTTGTCCATAAATAAAATGAATGGATGTAATCTTATAGTTAATTGTATATACCACAAAAAAAATCAAATTTAGTAGTTTTAGTTTGAGGTTTGCATACTGTGCTTGTCCTTCTTTGATCTCTTTGATTTTTGTGTATATAAACAACGATACATGACGTAATAATTAACGAATGAATGATCGCGCCGAAAAAAAATTCAAGTCTTTTTTTCAGCGTTATAAAATGTATTCCGCGTATGACGTTAGATGTGTGCAATTAAGTTTGCGACCAAAGGGTTATAACGACGTTTTGTAGGGACAATGTTGTGGTCTAGTGCGTCGGACAAAAAGCCAGGCATCATGGTGTCACGATATCTATGTAGCATGAGATATAATCCCGGCGAGGGAAAAACATAGTATTTGCAAAAGCAAACGTACAGGTCGAACATTGCTGGGCTGATGTATAGATGAATTATATATACAGAATGTATTGTCAGCCTTGTGTCATTAGAACTGCTAGTGATCCGATGGATAACATCTGTTGAAGAGTCGACACTGGTTCAGATGTACTTATTTAGAATTTTTAAAATGCTAAGGCTTTTCTACTTCAGGCATAGATTACCTTAGCTGGATTAGGCAAAACTTTTAGGAATTTTGGTCCTCATTGCTCTTCAACTTCGTACTTTATTTGGCCTTTTTAACTTTTTTGGATTCGAGCGTCACTTGTTAGTCTTTTGTAGACGAAACGCGCGTCTGGCGTATATATTGAATTTAGTCCTGGTATCTATGATGAGTTTATTTATAATATGATTATATCTGTGACTGCATCTTATATTAATTTGTAGGATCATTTACAATACATATTTTTGCTTATCTGTAACAATTCCATTACTTCAGTGTTTCTATTGTTTCGTTGTTTTCCTATTATAGTTGATGTGTTTCGCACGATTTTAGTTTGTAAACAAGACTTCTTTTCTTTGAATCGATTTATTAAATCTAAACAGCGGTATACTACTGTTACCTTTACTTAATTGTCGAAGTAACCTATACTGAAATTTTTATCTATTTTAGTTTGAAAAAAATGTTTAAAGTAATTCTGCAGATAAACGAAATGTCATTACTGAGTGAAAATGGGATTGTAGTCCATCAACAAAGTACTTATTTTACACATATCGAGATATGTTCATTGATGATAAATGGCTTCAAACAGTTTTGCTTTCCCAACTGCATATATTTATTTCATTTAATTCAGACTGTCATATAAGTGATGACATTAGGTAGCTATAAAACTAGGTTAAACTGACAATTGTCTGCATAACAAATTGCACGTAACAAGTCAATTAAATCCATTCGTTTGATGTGTTTTAGATTTTGAATTGGCCATTTGATTACGGACTTCAATTTTTCATTTTCCTCTGAGTTCAATATTTTGTAATTTCTATTTTTTTTTAAATTACTTGCAGCATGGCTTTTTTTTGTACATTATGGGATATATGGTATACATCTTTTACTTTTGTTTTCACTGCAAGGAAAGTATTAAACCAGGACCTTGTTTAACCATTGACTTATAGGACTATTGATTATGTGCTGATGAACCTTTCATTTTGTTTTTATTTTTTTTTTAAATTACTTGCAGCATGGCTTTTTTTTTGTACATTATGGGATATATGGTATACATCTTTTACTTTTGTTTTCACTGCAAGGAAAGTATTAAACCAGGACCTTGTTTAACCATTGACTTATAGGACTATTGATTATGTGCTGATGAACCTTTCATTTTGTTTTTGTGATACATTTACAAAAAAAAATGAAGTCATACAACACAGTATATTAACATGTAAGACTATTGTTTAGACACTTGAAAGACCTGCTGTCCTACAACACAGTTTTTTGACACATGAGACTATTGTTTATTGGTTTGTGGGACGTGTGTCTTGTTCTTGGGAGACCTTCCGTCATACTACACAGTATATTGACACACGATACTGGGTGTGTTTTTCATACAATGATAAGGGGTGGCTAAATTTCCTTGGGATTGAAAAATTATGCTTATGTGTAAAGGATGGACTGTTTTTGTAGAATGCCATCACTTTTGAAGTGTCCATACAATTTTAAAAAAAGTAGACAAACTAAAGCATCCTCACAGTATTACAGTTTTTCTTCAGCTTTAAAAAGATATTAGGAAAACAAGGGCCAATGATCATATGATCAAATATACCAAAATGACAATCTCTTTTCTTAAAATATGAACTTACATAGAATATTAAGGAATGGTCCCACAACCATTTGAATTTCAATAAACAAAAGATCGATTTTTACGAGGGTGAAATTTTCATCGAGGTGTCGCACGTTAGACGCGGACGGGCTACCGCGGGTCTCTCGACCATCGAGGCCGGCAAACTATACCCTCGGTAAAAAAGATATTTGTTAAGCATGCAATGGTAAGTCAGAAGCAAGATTAGGACAAAACATGACAAAGCAATTTAATATTTTAGGTAAAAATCGCAAAAAAACTTACTCCGAGGAAAAAATCAAAACAGAAAGTCCATAGTCAAATGGTTTAATAAACAAAACACATCAAACGAATGGATTACAACTGTCTTATTCCTGACTTGGTGCCCTGTTCGATAATTATTTTTTTTTGTTTGCTATTCTTTTGTTATATTTTCATAAAAAAAAGGACTTTTGTCATAAAAAAATATTATATACATGATAAATATATATATATATATATATTTGAATTGTCAGCTGGGCTGATGTATAGATGAATTATATATACAGAATGTATTGTCAGCCTTGTGTCATTAGAACTGCTAGTGATCCGATGGATAACATCTGTTGAAGAGTCGACACTGGTTCAGATGTACTTATTTAGAATTTTTAAAATGCTAAGGCTTTTCTACTTCAGGCATAGATTACCTTAGCTGGATTAGGCAAAACTTTTAGGAATTTTGGTCCTCATTGCTCTTCAACTTCGTACTTTATTTGGCCTTTTTAACTTTTTTGGATTCGAGCGTCACTTGTTAGTCTTTTGTAGACGAAACGCGCGTCTGGCGTATATATTGAATTTAGTCCTGGTATCTATGATGAGTTTATTTATAATATGATTATATCTGTGACTGCATCTTATATTAATTTGTAGGATCATTTACAATACATATTTTTGCTTATCTGTAACAATTCCATTACTTCAGTGTTTCTATTGTTTCGTTGTTTTCCTATTATAGTTGATGTGTTTCGCACGATTTTAGTTTGTAAACAAGACTTCTTTTCTTTGAATCGATTTATTAAATCTAAACAGCGGTATACTACTGTTACCTTTACTTAATTGTCGAAGTAACCTATACTGAAATTTTTATCTATTTTAGTTTGAAAAAAATGTTTAAAGTAATTCTGCAGATAAACGAAATGTCATTACTGAGTGAAAATGGGATTGTAGTCCATCAACAAAGTACTTATTTTACACATATCGAGATATTCGCATATGTGATACAATTCATAGTGTAATGTGTGAGAATATATGATATTTCAATTAAAGGAGATGCGCTGACCTACAGCAACGGAATGAACAATTATTGTTATTTAACTATGTACTGTGTATGTCACCAACAAATGAACCTGTACCACAACTGTAAGTGTGACTGGGAGTCTAGTCAGGATCCCTTTGAAAAAAGGTAAACTTTAAAATTGGAGAAAATTGCAATGCAACATAATGTGACTATAACCATGAAATTGTATCCGATTTATTGGCGGATTCGGAACGACACAAAAAGATCGATGTAGGATAAAAAACTTAAATCAAAAAGTTTGGGGGTGGGGGTTGAAAAAATTGCAAGTTTTGTATATCTAAAATCGATTTTTACATATATCCCTACTGGTAAATCAATTTGTCCCAAATTAAGTGAAAAGGGGAGAGGGGGGGGGGGTCAGTGAAAAAACTATGTGAGTTGTGTATCCTACATCGATCTTTTGATGTCGTCCCTTATAAGAATGTGACTATGTGCTTCTTATTTCAATTAATGTTGTCAATTGTAAAGTATAAATAGTTTTATCATTCGTTGCTCTGACATGAATAAGTTAAGACTCTTGTAATGTTCGTCTTATTCTTAAAACATTATGATATGTTTGTATGATGGTTTTTATTAATGGTTTTTTTTTCTGATTTATCCCATTTTTCTATCACACGTAAATAAAGAATAAATTACATAAATCCGATTCAAACGACGTGAAACATTTTTTGATAGTGTTCATCTCAAAACTGTCTATATATAGGTAACCATAGTAGATGCATTCAGACATTTGTAATATGTAACTTTGAATAAGGTAAGTAGTATCTAAATTCAGGTTATAGGTGAACAATCTTACCGAAACTGAAATGTAATGTAACAAACGACACAAACTTATTTCCTTTTGGTAAAATATTCATGGGATCATTATAATATGTACAAAATATTTTGTAAAACGTTTTCATTTTACAACACATGCCATTAACCTCAATAACAAATTCATCATTTGTTTGTTATTGTCCATTCATGTTAGTGTGCTATCTAGCACACTATCTTTCTGATGCAGTTAATGACCAAATAAATATTTTTTCTTATTACTTAATGCCTTAAAGACTTTTAAATTACATGTGTAATTAATACATAAATATTATTCGGTATTCTAACCTGTAAATTCAAACAGAATAAGACTTTGAAGCAATACATGTATTAGAAGCAAGTTCTGTTTCCTATAATACTGATAGAAAAAAAACTTTTTAAAGACTGAGACAGAACATTATACCGACACTAAAGTTGCAAGTGATTACAGTACTAAGTACTTAGACCACTCGGTCACCGAAGGCCCTTGATTCAGTAGACAACAATGAACAAACAAGTTGGGTAAAAACATAAACATTGGTAATTGAATGTAGTGACACTAACAGTGTGGGTAAGGAAGTATCAACATGACATCTTCTGGTATACTTCCTAGAAAAAGGACGTTTTCTAGTAGTGATACTCCTGCTGTCAACATCAGTGAGGGTTTGTCTGAAACTTGAAATATTAAAATCAAGCGTGCACGAATGAGGGCCCGTTCTGACCAGCAGATACAAGCTGATGCCTTGACATTATCATTACTATTCCGTCCATTGATCTGGACCCTGTTGATGGCCTGTCGATGATAAAACTATAACAGGCGTGGTGGTGAATTTGAATGAACATGGCGGCTATAACATTGGATCTAAAGACTTAGTTTGGAAAAATACAGGGATACTTGAGTAGAAACCATGTTAAATTTCTTGCAAATTCAACTTTAAATGTGTCTGAAGTCCCAAAGAGAGATATGAGTGAGAGAGATAGTGCCTTAGATATAATTATGTGGAGGGTAAAGTTTTGTGCATTGTCAGTGTAAGAAACGCAGTTGAAAGTCTGGTAGGTGTAAATGTAGAAGAATGAAAGTTTTGTTCAACTCAAAGGTGTCACACGTCTCTGTCTTGTAGCAACAATTAAAAAAACTTGTTTCTGCAATGTATGAAAATGAAGTCTTTATGCATGCTGTAAATAATGCACCTTCTTTTGCATTTGATTATTGTTCTTTGATATTTCATTGATTGATTGATTGTTGGTTGGCATTAGCACAATAAGGCTATATCGCGGCGAGAGCTAATTCCAATATTTTATTACAATTTAAAGCATATTCTTAAATTCAGACAAATTTCAATTGTAAATGTATATTCTGCTTTATTATTATTTTTAAATTCTGTACAAGTTAAAACCGTTTTAAGCAATATTTTGTACAATGTTATAACATGTACGAGGTACTTTTGTACATATTGTAACATGTATTTTGGCATTGTACAAATTATAACATGTACATTATTTTCATACATGGTATAACCTGTACAAAATTGTAACTTGTACACGACATATATACTCTATTAAAAGACTAAATTTGCCTTTAACATTTTTAGAGTCATCTGACTAAATGGGTGATCTCGAATAAAACATGATAATGCTTTTTCGTTTATTTTCAAAAATAAACAAAGTGTAATGATTATAATAAAAAAAAAACTACACAGTTAACATTAATATTAAATTAATGTGTCAAAGACATAATCAAGTGGATTGTATATGATATTTCTAAAACATTTAAACAAAGGAAAATATTATGAATTTAATTGATAAGTACATGTACTGATAGACTTTTTTTTTAGTCTTAGTTATTTGATATATTTGTCAGTTCTGATTGTCTTTCATTCGTTTTCAGTAACAGATTGACTCGAAGATAAAAACTGTGTTCCTTTTTTCGTTTGTGTATTTGTGTTGTCTGTTTCAATGTTGCCAATCAAACGGTATGTTAGCGTTTTTTTGTCTGTCAAATTGGTATATAAATCAGGTCATTCATTTTCTGACTTAAATTGTTTTTTATAGCGTACTATGCGGTATGAGTATTGTTCGGTGGCCTCATGGGGTCTGGTATATTGTTGTCTCATAACACACCTCCTTAAATTTACATTCAAAAATGTTGTTATAAAGAATTAGAAGAGAATGAGTTAAAGAAATTTTCAAATAACAAAAACTGCTCAACTTTGATTTTTGGAAAATTTGCTAATAGAACATGTTTAACATGCTCGACTTCTCGACATCACCCTACTACAGCCCGTTTACAACTTTACTACACTGATTGTTGAACATTTTCATAGATAAAGATTAAACAGTCAGGTAAAAGGTTTGGGCTAAAAATACTTAATTGTATTTTTTTTTTAAAGTAAGGTTTTTCTTCTCATCTGTTGTTCGATCTTTTAAAATACTGTTCGAAACTAGTTTTGATTGACGACCCTATATGATGCATAAGTATTATTGTAGGTTGCCATAACCAATTTATTCTAATTATGATTATAAGAAGAAAGCAATTGGAAAAGTCGATCTGATTTTAAAAACTTTACATAGTACTATACATGCGTAAATATTTGTTATATTATATATATTAAATAACTTTGCTAAATTTAAAACAAAAACAAAAAGAGGCCTTTCTACAAAGTGTACACGCAAGTGTAAAAATATTGAATGCACATAAATTGTTACATAGTGAGGATAACACAAAAAAGAAACTAAATTTGCCATACGATGTCATATTGGTATCTCTCCTTATTTCCATTTATAATGAGTTGGTTTTTGTTTGACCCTATTACAACTGAGTATGGACTTTTAAGTCCAGCTGATTTGTCCAGAAGAACTTTCACTCTTTGGCCATCAGGTGAAAATCCAAATAGAAGTTCTGTTTCGACATCGACAACGTAAACAATGCCATTACTATCACAACATATACCGGTGGGTTTTATAAGAAGGGGGTCTGTGTTTTCCCATATGGTATTGCCCTTCATATCACAGCAAGTAACTTTCCTTCCATGCGAATAATAAATGTGCATGTCCTTATATTTTGAAATGTGCGCCGTTTTAAAAACAATTCTGCAATCATGAGATAATATTGATCGGTCTAAAATATTAACAATTTTAATCTCATTTCCCATGTATGCAGAAGCGATATAAAAAAAATTGTTATCATTGAAGACTATATTTGATTTAACATCATTTGTAATGCAGTTGATGACAGTTTTCATCACATTGGCCGCCATATTGAAAATGCAAATTTTGTATGCGTTCCCAAATAAGACCACTATATTTTGATCATCAATATGTATTGCATGTTGAGGTTTCCAAAGCATGCCGTATTCATTTAGTAATTTGCCCGATGTTGAAAACTGATAAAGCTGTTTACCATCACGAACAAGGTACGTGTCGTTGGGTAAGAAGTCTAGAACTTCAATGGCTTTACCACGGTCTCTTTCCTTAAGGGAGATATTATCAATGTCTACGACGGTTTGTATTTCTGTCGGAATCTGAACCTCGTTAGTTTTATCAAACCTTATATTCAATGGCGTTGACAATGCGTCGATCCTTCCAAAATCAAGGGCGGTGTTCAAGTTATTTGAAGGAACAAACTTCAGCTCAAACTGTGTTGCCTTCAAAGAAGGCAAAATACGAATTTCTGAATTAATATCTTTGTCGATTTTGTAAAGCCATAGAAGTGTTTGATGGTTTGATGCATACCGCTTCATATCTTCATACTGTGTTAGAAAAGTCTGAACACAACGCCCCCTGGTGTTCAGTTCCGTTGTAACTAAAACGATATTTTCTTTTAGTTGTACCTTCTTTTCCTTAACCTCATCCCTCAACTTTTGCTCAAGGTTATCTAAATGGCGAATAATATCTAGCCTTCTGTATTGGATTAAATCAAGTATAGTCGTAGCTTGACTGTCAACTTTTTGTATGTGTTGCATCTTTTCATCTTCAATTGTTTTGTAGACATCTCTAAGGTGAGTGCAAAGACTTTCGATTTCCGAGAAAGCGGACGATGATTTTATATTTTGATCTATTTCACGGATCGGTTTGATATCGAGACAATTTTCGTGATTTACTTTCAAGCATTTACCACAACAAGGGGCAGCATGTTTTGTACAGTACCAATCAAATTTTTCCTTATGTTCCTCACATCTTATATTAATTGCCCGAACAAAATCCGGAAGTTTCAGGAAATCTTCGATCGGTAATGTGGGATGACCGCTGGTAGCTTTACTAAGCCAATGGTGCTCTTGACATTCGGAACAAATTGACTCGTTACATTCAGAACACCAAACAGTAGCTAGTTTAAAAATATCACGCAGACTGCAAATGTCACAGTGTGGTAGATTTCCCGCCATTTTTCTGCAATATAAGTTAAATGTAAGTTGCTCCGAGAATTAAATTGCATCATACATTGAAATCTTAAAACAACAAATATAGATTCGTTTTTCGTTGGAATTTGAAATTATGAACCGAATAAATAAATAATCCGACAACACCAATTTGAACATTTTAAGTTCACCATTTGGTAAAAATTGTTTTAACAAGTTGAGGTGCTTCAAATAAATATGTTAATGAATCCGAGTTTTTATGAATTGTGATAATATTGTAAGATAGGAATTTGACTTAATTGCAGGTAATTGGATAAGCAACAAAACGTCACAAACTATGAACAACAAACAACATCTTGTTTTACATAACATGCATATATCTCAAAGAAAAAATTTCTTATATAAACATCCGAAACGTGAATCTGTTTTACATTAATCATTTCATGGTATTTTATAGCTGGCTATGTGACATAGATGCCATGTCGTACCCTACAGATGCATACTTCTATGTAATTGGTCTCTGATGGAGAGTTATCTCATTGTTAATCATACCACATATTCTTATTTCCATATTGAGATCATTTGCATTTTGACACTACTGTTCCTTGTATAATTGATGAATAAATTAAAAAATCGGTATTTATAGTATCTTCAAAAGGAACATAATCAAAAACTTTCAATTGCCGCTGAATCAATGAAATAAGAAAATGAACCTTGTCAATTTGAAATGTTATCCTAACGAAAGTACACTTATTTTTTACGTCTTACTTGCAGTACATTAGAAAAGAATATGACCACAAAAATTATATATTATCCACTGAACTACAAAATGATATCAAGTAAGATTGACAGACTCTGGCCTTTGTTAGTCTTGTATTATTTTAATTTTAGTTTCTTGTGTACAATTTGGAAATTAGTATGGCGTTCATTATCACTGGACTAGTATATATTTGTTTAGGGGCCAGCTGAAGGACGCCTCCGGGTGCGGGAATTTCTCGCTACATTGAAGACCTGTTGGTGACCCTCTGCTGTTGTTTTTTATTTGGTCGGGTTGTTGTCTCTTTGACATATTCCCCATTTCCATTCTCAATTTTATCACTTCGCAATTAGTTTATAATATACCAAATGTAGTAGTCAATACTACATTTGGTATATAAACTAATTACTAGTAGTTGTTTTATTCATTAAAACTCTTTAAAACAAATCATGCAATCATTCCATTGACACTTGGAAAGATTTATTCGACGACAGATCTCAACATTGTTCCAGAATATTACAGCCAGTATCTGATAATCTCACTCTGGCATACCTTATAAATTAAATAGTTAGTAGTTTAATACAATTATATTTGTAAAGAAACAGATAAAAATGTTATTATACGCTTGTATTGATAAAAAAAAAGTTCCAATCAAATGATTTATTATACTTTATGCAAATTTACTATATTATCTATTCATTAGATTGGGCTGGCATTTATTAATTTTCATTTACCTTTAGTTAGCCTCGGCAACCCATAGCAACATGTGATATTGTCTTAAAGTATCACCCAATGAGCCCGAAGTATGCTGATTCGAAACAGTTAACACCTGCATTAGGTTTACCACTTCTTATTTTTATATCATAACTGTCGTTTTGTTGTTGTTATAAGTAAACTATTTTAATGCTTGACAATTGTCCTGATGATAAAATAGTGCACACTTGATTCATAAGGCATTCAGTATAATAAAAATACATGCTGCCTTTGACATCGTCTTGACAGATTTGTTTCCCCTGTGTGTTAATCTACCCTAATACATTTTTTGTACCTTCATCCGATGGCTGTATCTTATAATATACGTTATCTCGTAATATGATCTCACTGTCAAAAAACTGACTGCGCTGAACGCACTTACCTTCGGGATAAAATGAATTGCGATGTAATTTTAAGTTACATTGGTCTGAGTTATAGACGAACACGATAGAGTACAATAGTTTAAAATTTGATTAAATTCAATAATACATGCGCTTATTTGATATTCAGATTTTTAAAATGGGTAAATATGCAAAAAAAAAAAACAGTTTAATACACTTACTGAAAGTTCTACACTGTTCAAACCATTTTTTCTTTCTCCATTTTACATACACGTACAAACCGCCCAATTCGGGACTATCAATAATTACATGTACAAAGCTCACATGATTTGATAGATATATTTATACATGTATCTACAAATACGTTATGTACGCAAGTGGATAGCGGTTGTTGTACTGTTGATAAGATATATATAATTGATAAATCAGACGATATGATGAAAATATACTATTTTACGGGAGACTACCGGGTTATTTTCGCGGGGTGAAAATTTTCGCTTAAATTATGATAAAATCGAATAAATTCCGGCAATTTAAAAGGTATTGATAAAAGTTTTGAATCCGCCAAATGAATAACCGCTAAAATATGTTGCATACATGTACTTTATTTAATGAAAATCGCGAAATTTTATACCCGCGAAAATAACCCGCTATTACGGTAACATAGTAATTTTCTTACAATTATGAATGTAGTAACTTTTCAACTTGCCTGGCTTTTTTTTTTTTTTGGTTTTGGAAATGTATTATCATTCAAGTTGAAGTCGTTTAGACTTGCTATTTGAAATAAATATATATATACTTTTATACTCTTTTATGTTTTGTTTTTTTAGAGAATCTATATTAAATTTGATGATTTATTGAGCCGCTCTTGAAACTATAGATTTTTATTTACTTTTCACAAAAGTCGAAGGAAATACCACCTGACAGACGTTTTTTTTATTTATACTGGCAGAGATTAAAAAAATTAATTATTATAGTCTCTTTTTTAAAAATAATTCTATATTTATTTCTAAATATTAAGATGAAATATTCCCGGTTGTACTTTCGCTAACTACTAATGAAATAGTCCCTTTGCCAATTACTGATTTGATTCTGTTATTACATACTTTTTAAGCAAATTACTTCCCTTTGTCAATCGTTGACTGGTTCCATACCGGACAAAATTGGCATTTTCCAATGCAAAGCATGATGAATTGAAAGGGAAGTATCGTCGGTTTTAATTAATTTTTTATCAAAACTTATTTCTGATGTCAAAAGTATTTAGCTGAACAACACATTAATGTAATTATAATATTTAAAATTAATGTCCCTCATAATGGAGACAACTAAAAAAGGGATCTTTAATTACAGGGTCAATAACAAGAATTGGCAAGTAGCCTATTGAGAATAGAAATGGGGAATATGTCAAAGAGACAACAACCCGATCAAAGAGCAGACAACCCGTAATTCTTATCGTTCTGGACCTTCATAGTAGAATTTCACACTGGAATAAATTTAAAAGATTCAAATACAACACAGTTTTTATTAAGTTTTATCACAAACACAGTTTATAGTTATAAAATGAATACGTTTAAGTGAATGAAAAGAATAACAAAGTGTTAATGCCTATGTGTCTAGTTCTAAGCAAAGCTTGTGGTTTCAAATATTGAACAATATATAACATAATTATCTCCTCTGACTGAGAAGTACAGTATCAGCTTTGAATTGCTATCTTTACAAAACTCCCGCACCTGCAGTCGTCCCTCAGCTGGCCCCTAAACAAATATATATATATATATATATACTAGTTCAGTGATAATGGACGTCATACTAAACTCCAAATTATACACAAGAAACTAACATTAAAAATCATACAAGACTAACAAAGGCAAGAGACTCCTGACTTGTGACAGGCACAAAAATGCGGCGGGGTTAACCATGTTTTATTGAGATCTCAACCCTCCCCCTATACATCTAGCCAATGCAGAAAAGTAAACTCACAACAATAAAATTTAATTCAAGAGAAGTCCGAGTCCGATGTCAGAAGAGGAAACAAAATAAAATAAACAAAATGACAATAATATATAAATAACAACAGACTACTAGCAGTTACTGACATACCAGCTCCAGGCCTCAATTAAACTGATTGAAAGCTTATGTCTTCTTCATATGAATATCAGGCACAATCCATCCCTTTATGTGTTAAGTATTATACCATCATAAAATATGTGAGAAGAACATAACCCGTGTCATGCCAACAACTGGTTTTTAAATGCTTGTGCGACTTTGCCCCCGCAGACCTATAGAAAAACAGTACATTAACGGGTGTTACACGGACACTTTTTAGATGATACACGGACACTTTTTATGAATAGAATCACTCGTGCATGATCAGTGAGTTCATGGGCACTTTAAATTTCAATTAGATTTTTTGAACTTTTTGTTTCACCGACTTATTTCCTGTCTTTTTGATTAAAATATTTACGTTAGCATCAATAACTATATTTCAAACAAATCCAGTAAATTACTATTCATATCAGTGCACTACGGGATTGACCATTTAACTTAAAAAAAAAGGGGGTATGTCTTTTTTCTAGAAAATATTTTGATCCCCAAATTTATTAGAAACAAGAATGTGTCCTCAGTACACGAATGCCCCACTCGCACTATCATTTTCTATGTTCAGTGGACCGTGAAATTGGGGAAAGATCTCTAATTTGGCATTAAAATTAGAAAGATCATATCATAGGGAACATGTGTCCCAAGTTTGAAGTCGATTGGACTTCAACTTCATCAAAAACTACCTCGACCAAAAACTTTAACCTGAAGCGGGACAGACGGACGAACGGACGAACGGACGAACGGACGAACGAACGGACGGACGAACGGACGCACAGACCAGAAAACATAATGCCCTCTACTATCGTAGGTGGGGCATAAAAATATATCGTGGTCTAGCAGATGACAAAATAATGTTCTGATTCCTGATTTTCCGTATACCGTATATAATTGTCTAATTTCGAAAAAAAATGAAAATAGTTGGGTAATAGCGTTGAAAAAATAAATAATGTTCTTACTCAGATACCATACACCCTTTTGAAGCTAAATGGTCGGTCCGTAAGTGTTTATTCCCCTTCAACATACGGACATGAATAGTATTCTGGACAATGCTGAAAGTAAAGAAATGCTGGTACCAACGTTTATTTCAATAAAAAAGACAGGAAATATATATAAAAAAATTTAATCTAATCAAAAGATAAAATCCCTATCAACTCACCAATGCACGATTGATCCTATAAATAAAAAGTTTCCGTATAATACATGTTCAAATATGCAGCAAATCGTGAAGAAAAATCATTCAACTATTGTCATCAGTTTTGAACGGTAAGCTGTGATTGGATCATATACATGTAGTGACACGTGTTAAATCCTGATCAACACTACTATCAGAGACATATAAAAACAAAACTATATGTATTAACTATTAAGAAAAATCCAAAACCTATACCTATTTATATATCTAATAACAAGACAAAATCCTGTTTTTTTATGGGGAAAATGGGGGGAGTAGAATGGCATATCCTGATATCCTACACTTTTTCATCAAAAACAAATATCAATTATGTTTCTTTTAATTGATTAACCCCCCTCCCCCCTGCTTTTCTTCTGTTTTTTACACAATAAAAAAAAATCTAATGGTAGCTCTGTTTTTTTTTTTTTTTTAGAAATTACTTTACTAGCGAAGTTGTATTCTAGAAAGTCTCAAATGTGAGCGACATTTATCTTTTCCTTGAAGTGGTTGGTTTTTTTTATAGAGTTATTAAATTCTTAAATTCTTTTTAGAAAAAAAACCTCTCGGCTTAAGGGAAGTGAAAAAAATGTGTTTAAACTGTAACTTACATTAACTGGTATATGGCCATTGAAGTTTCTAATATGTTTAGTTTTGCTACCTCTTCTAAATGCAAATGTACTACGTCCTTCCTGAAACGTCGTACAAGTCAGATACAAAACAAAGGTAACAAAAAATAGGCCGGATACAACCTGCCGTATAGTTTGTCTGCACTTGTAGTCAGGTCAAGGTCCTCGTCTGGCGCCTCGGACCTTGACCTGACTACTCGTGCAGAAAAACTATCCGGCAACGGTTGTTACCGGCCTGATTCTTTGTTACCTTTGTATTGTATCTAATGCATACATGAGTGAACGAATGTGATGGATGAATTAATTAATTAGTCCAGAGAATCAGAGTCTTCAGTAACATTACATGTAACCTTAGCAGCAACCAAAGCTTTGATTTATCCCCCAAGAACAGTAGTTGTAGCAAAAATAATGAAGAACAAACAATTTCAAAGTGCATATATAGGTTACAAGAGCGCAATTATTTGTTTACATTCATTGACGGATCCAGAGGGGGGGTTCCGGGGGTTGGAACCCCCCTTTTTTTGGCCGATCAATGCATTTGAATGGGAGCATATAGCTGAACCCCCCTTTTACTCTGGGTTGGGACCCTCCCCCGCCCTTTTTAAATGGCTGGATCCGCCCGTGACATTTTACCGGCAAGTTTTTTTTAAAGATGGTACTCAGAATAGAATCCTATACGGCTTCTGATTGGTTGATACGGGATTGGAATTACATTTAATCGAAAACTTATCCAATTAGGTTTAAAAATTTCCGAAAATCATATTCACATTTTACGAAGTATAGAAAATATCTTTCATTTGTGCACGTCGGAGCCATTAAAAATATGCTTTTTCATTAAGCGACAAAAGTAGACGATCTTTTTCAACTGCATTTTAAGTCAATTTGAGCCGCATGACCCTATATATTTTTTTGGTTGTAATGCAACACTGGCATTTCTAGTAACAGGATCTGCTACCCGTTTTTTCCTAGTTTGTGTAGTCTTCGAGAAAAAAAAAAAATACGGAACACTAGTGGTACCCTATGGAAAATGCATTACGAATAATTGTGCTCTTGTAACCATAATTGAAATGATATGTCGAGGATCTAACTCATTGACTCACAAATATTCAAGATGAGCACAATACTACGTACATCATAGATAAAGTGTTCAAGACGCTTGAAAAGCCACATACATACATGTAGTATATTATGATAAGAAAATTAAACTGGATTTATTAACCAATAGGAATAAAGTGGAGGGAATTGTAATTACAACAACGTAAGCATGTTTTTAATTCAACCATCAGGCAATGTCTACCGTACGGTTAAGTCGGCATAAAGGATGAGGGCGGGATGCTGTTGGTGGTTCACGTCTAGTAGCAACTATTGCAGGGATATTAGGACACAAAGGTTTATGTCAGGATACGATTGGTGTTTAGCATCTAGTAGCAAAAATTTCAAAGATATAAATACAAAAAATATCCCTGTGAAATGAATTTAAACCATGTATGTATAAGATGGACACGCTGGGTTTAATTTTCAACGCTGTTGTTTAAATCTATGATGCTAAATGGCACGAATTATTCGGCAAATTTGATTCACATTATAGACAACCAGCACTGCTGTCATCAGGGAATTGTAATTAAGTACCTACAGAACAAACCTTATGTTATCCTGCACAATGGCGATCAGTAAGACACTTCATGAACGTTAATAGTGCAGGGATACAGGCGATCCCCTCTCTCTGGTAAATGACGCCATAAAAGCGCGCATAATTGACGAGGTTTTCCCGATGAAAGACAAACTCGAAAGTGGTCTATTATATTATAATCGAGCATTAGCGATTCTTAATTTGAAACAGTAGCATCGTCAGTAAATATAATAATGCAAAAAATAAAAGAATAAACAAAAACAAAATAGTGCAAACACATTGCATCATTACATTTGTTGCAAACAAACTAATTCTCAAATTTGAGTTTTAAATACAGTACTGGATTTCTTTTCTAATTGTCTTAAAAGAATCGGAGTTATCTCGCGTTGAATATTTCCATGTTGTGGAATGTTTAACTACATGTATGAATTATTTTGGTCAAATTGCGTTTTAAACTTGTCGGTTGTTATACATCCTTGCATTTCGAATACTTGGCTTGAATATGGTTAATTCCAGAAAAGTGTTTTCAATCTATAATTATTATTTTAATTGTTGTTGCTTTCTCCCTGCTAAACTATGCTGTGTTAGAGAGTGTCCACAATTCGAAATTCAAAAATAGAACGAAATTCAGAACTCATATAGTCAGAGATTGTCTTAATTTTTTATTAACCTTTAAGGTCCATACTACGAAAATCGACATTACAACATGTCATTATACAAACGTTTAAACAAAAGACAAATTCAAACATATATTATGATGGTTGCATCTAAATACAAAAGGAAATATTTAAAAACATACATGTACGTGTACGTAAAATGTTTACATAAATAAGCTTTTGAAATATTTTTTCGAGTGAAAATTCTATGATGTCGACTTGGTGCTCTAACACAAGTTCAACTCCGATGCTGAAAAAAGGGAAAGGAGAAGCAACTTATTATAATGTATCATAACGGTAAACAATATGTTTTGTAATTTTAAAGCTGTTACAATGTTGTCTACAATAAATGTTTGTTCGCAATTTTTTCTAGCAAATATGTGTTCTGATTTTCATTATTCCTTATTGATTGATTTCTAAATTTGAACATTTTCAAGTAGTTTAAACCTCAAGTTTCGACTCGGATCGAAAATATATGAAGGTGACCTGTTGCAAGGTACGTTTTACTACTTAAACGTATGATTCTCATTTTTCAAATGTCAAGTCTTAATTTCCCTTCCTAAGCTTTCGTCGACCCGTTTTGCAGAACGTTCTCTTTGAATTAGTACCAATTAGCTGTTATTGTTACTGTTCTCGTTCGAACTATCCATAGTAATTAAGATTATTTTAAACTGGATGTTGCACAACTCAGTAAAGTTAAGCGAGTTCAAACGATTAAAAAAATATTAGTATTTTGGAAGATACACATGTAGCACACGAAAAGAGTATGCCGGTCAACATACATTCGTTCTCACTAGTGGTGATTATAAATATGTTTTTTTTTTATAGCCGGTATTTTATCAATTCAAAACTAAAGATAGCTCTCCAAAAATGTGAATTACATACTTTTAAAATTATGATAATTTGCAAACTTATGCGTTGCTTAGTCTCTAGTTTTCTATTTTGTTTCTTGTGGACTATACTTTATTTGTCTGACTGTTTGTCTTTTTCTCTTAAGCTATGGCATTGTAAGTTTATTTTCGATCTATGAGTTTGACTTCTTTCGCCACTCTTTTAAAGATGTAAATATATATATAGGTGAAATAAAAAAAAAAACAACTCTAGAATGTGAAGTCAAGAACAAAACATAAGCTAAACAATATTGATAAGTTATCGAGCTCCTTCCCGAGATATTTCTTATGTTTTTTTAAATGACGAGAGAAGGCTGACTCGAACTTGTACCTCATTTCATTGGTATTATTTTAGTCTTAAATCAAAAGATAAGAAATCTAGAATATCAGACTGCTTATTAAAATTTGGTAAATTACCTTTTATATGATGAGCCATTGAATTCTTATATGAAGAAAACTGGGTATCATAAGGCATTTTTTTATTTTTATCATAGAAAAAAGACATAGAATCCAAACATTTGACAAAAGTTCCAAAACCTCACCTAAGTACATCTTTACGGAATGGTGCGTCTTGCGCAGATACAAAAGTTTAATATCAGTGTCCATTGAATGAGGTAAACGGCTAACTGAACAAATAAATAATAAAAATAGTTTTTAAAATGTTCATCAGGTTGATGAAACCTTAACTGTTCGACCTACATGGTTGTGTTGACATTTATCATTCCGGAATGTTAATAGTTTACTAAGGCAATCTAGTTTTTCCTCATTGTTTAAGGTCATATGTTGATATATAGTTGTTAAATCCCCTACGTCATTTGATCTCTTGTAGAGAGTGTACTCATTGGCAATCATTTCACAATCTATTTTGAATTTATTGAACCATAAAACTAATTTTTGACTCTTCACATTGAATAATCCGCGAATTATGTAAAATGTGAAGAGTCAAAAAATGGTTTTATGGTTCAATCAAATCAAAATAAATTATTGCCATTCATTATAAATAAATTCGATCAAAAATAAGGCTCAAAGAACTTTTTATATTATTTATATTAACAATAATAACGTACACACATGTTGGCGTATGAATACACAACGTCAGAGTGCGCGTGTCGCCATCAAAATTGACAACATTGAAAATAATTTTAACCAATCAGAAGACAGTAAAAACACCAAGTTTATTTATAATGATATAAAACAACATCACTTTGCATTATATAAATTTATAATGTACCCATATTTAAAACTACTTTATAAACACGCAATTATAAACTTATAATAAGCAAGAATAAAGCATTGTTTGTTTTATTACGAGTGGGCTAGAACGTTCTTTCATTTATATGTTCCAAAACTGTTGAATATAAGGATTTGTAAAACTTTTTCGAAATAACGT
The DNA here is from genome assembly GCA_037788925.1 of Mytilus galloprovincialis. Taxonomy (NCBI): domain Eukaryota; kingdom Metazoa; phylum Mollusca; class Bivalvia; order Mytilida; family Mytilidae; genus Mytilus; species Mytilus galloprovincialis. Next base: position 36,045,429 of record CM075339.1, read on the forward strand.
TATGATCGAAACATTATATTAAAAAATAAGGAGTTAGGTACATGTATGCTTTTCATACATCTATATACCCGAGTTCAAAACACGTGAGTGTAAGTATTGCAAGGTCATTGTGCGAATTTAACAACACCGTGTGACTCATACAGCATAAAAGTAGAACACTAAGGGAATTTCGTATAAGAAAACTATTTACCAGACTTCAGTTCTGCTTCACAAGGTTAAAAGTAATTAAAGTTCACTATACATCCAGGCATTCTATAACAATGAGAAAACCCCATAAATTAATAAGAATATATATATCTGCATGAAAAGTAATTTTTTTTTTAAATCTGTTTTGAACTACACGTTCAAACTGCACGTTTATAAAATGATGTCTGTCTATAGGTGATAAATTAGAACGCTACACCAAGTCACAAGTTCATTTTTGACATTTTCTCCAATTCCATTCTCTTTATTTTTTTGAATGCAAAATTTATTTTCCTGCATTAAACATGTTAAAAATTAGTTATTAAACTTGGCCACTACTGCTTATTGTCTTGAAAAGTAAAGTAAACCTGCCAGCCTTCATAATACATTGTTATTTCTTCTGTTTTGCAATGTAAAGTGAATATGAATAGAAATTGATTAAGACAAACCACGATCAGACAGCAGCTACCCAACGACAATAAAAACAAAGGACGTCTTGATGTCAACATGCACAGTCACGGTCTTCAACTGTAGACATGCATTTTTAATTTCTTATTAAAGTCATAAGAAACGAGTGACCGGTGAAAAATAATGTTCTTCCAATTCTTGAACCAATGCATACAAACATCATAAACTTAGTCTTCTGTGCACGAATTTATCATTTTTTTCGTGTAAATTTCGTATAATAGTCAATTTTTTTTTTCAATCGGTCAGTGTTGTTGTCAAAATATGGCAGGTAATTAAAAGAGGGACGAAAGATACCAAAGGGACAGTCAAACTCATAAATCTAAAACAAACTGACAACGCCATGGCTAAAAATGAGAAAGACAAACAGAAAATCAATAGTACACATGACACAACATAGAAAACTAAAGAATAAACAACACGAACCCCACAAAAAACTAGGGGTGATCTCAGGTTCTCCGGAAGGGTAAGCAGATCCTGCTCCACATGTGGCACTCGTCGTGTTGCTTATGTGATTACAAATCCGGTAAATAGTCTAATTCGGTAGGACACATTGATGAAAGGGAAGGGGATTGTAGTTACGACGTAAGGAAGATATTCGATATCATTTGTGAAACGGTTATTCCATAACGGTCAACCAACTCGTGATGGCGTCCGTAAAATTTACGAAGGGATGATTTCAACTTCACCATTTGGAACTCTTGGTTTAATAGCTTCCTTGTGAGCAGTAACCCTCTATCAAGAAAATCATGATAGGAAATGCAAGCACGGGACTATCGTATCAATTGGGAGATATATACTCCGTATGCAGGTGCTGCTTAGAAATCATGGAAAGTTCACAATTGGAAAGCTGAAATCATCTCTTTTGTCGTAAAGTTTTGTTTTCAACCGACCCTCATTGTCAATTTCTAGATATAAGTCAAGATATGAAGCCGACTTAACTGTATCTGTAGTATCCTTTATCTCCAATTCGATGGGATAGATGCGTTCCACATAGTCACCAAATTTTGAATTGTTTAGTGAAAGAACGTCATCTATATAGCGGAAAGTAGAGTTAAAGGATATTGCTAACTTCTTATCTTTCTTCCTAAGAAGTTCCTGCATGAAGTCAGCCTCATAATAATAAAGAAACAAGTCGGCAAGTAGAGGGGCACAGTTTGTTCCCATTGGGATGCCGACAGTCTGTTGAAAAACACGTCCTAAGAACGTTACAAATATGTTGTCAATCAAGAAATCAAGCATCTTGATAATATCGGTTTCAGAGAATTTTTTGTTTGAATCAGAGTGATTCTTTACAAAGTATGATTTATCCCTTCCTAAGACAAGATACTTGTATCTACGTTGGTCATTCTTTTTTATGAAGCAAAGTAATACCAACTCTTTCAATTTGTCTTTTAGTTTAGAATGTGGAATACTTGTGTAAAGAGTAGAAAAGTCAAATGTTTTAATACTGTTACAAGATGAAAGAGAGTTAGATTGTTTGTCTGCGGGGACAACAACATATTTATCATGGAGGTCGGATAAGTGTTTAGCAACATTTGGATCTTTAAAGATTGACGTAGCATGGGCATTGATGGACCCATTCAGTTTCTTGATTCTGATTTGTATTAACGACCTCACTGCCTTAATCCATTCGGATAGAGTGTCTACGTCTTCCTTTTCATGTTTAGCCCATTGCCTGGCATAATCCTCGACTGAGTCCATCAAAATTTTAAAGTTGTATTTCCAATTGATGGATTTAGGCTCACGATATTTCGGACCTTTCGATAACACATTTCGTAGAGAAGTGTTATTAACAATGTTAAGGTCACCGGTAATAACGTGGCCAGCAGGATTATATATGAATTGGGAACTAGCACAAGTGCAATCATGAGGTTTAGACTTGAAGTCGTCAATATCGAGATTCTGCAAAACGCGTTTGTAATTGAAAATTTTAGTTGCAATAGGTTTGGTATAGGTATACGAAATTATTGGTACAGACTGGTCTTTGAAATAAGGAGGTATTTTCGATTGAACTAATTTATGATGAAGGATATTGCCTAGGTTGACGCCATCGAGACCTTTGTTGGCAAAGGAAAGATTTAGAAAAGATCTTTTCTCTTTTTCATCTTTTCCAATGCGAACTGGCTTGAAAAGTCTGTGACTTGCAATATCCGAAAGTATAGCTTGAAGTTTGTATTGGTTTGAATGAGGGTTTGTAACAGTGGATTCCAAACATCAATTGAACAGAGAATGAAGTTTTGAAAGGGGTAATGAATAAAGTTTCGTGCGAATGTGATGAATACCTAACGGCTTTTGTATGAATGACAGCAAGTCATTAATAGAGACATCGTGCAGAGAAGGTGACGGATAATGACGATGACCATGACTGCGTCTACGTCGAGGAGTCGAGTTGAAAATATTCATCACATTCACCGAGTTACACGAAAGTTCGTGTTTTGAAGCCGAAGTTTAACGATTGTCACCTGTTTGTCAACAATCGACAAAAAATCAACAAAAAAGCATGGAAATTGAGCACGTGTTTAACATGTAAATTCAGATAATAGTCTATTTTAAGGACATCCATGTGTATTGTGATCACCGGATTTTTACGAGATGGGTCACACTGAGGTCACTTTACATACGGAAAATATGTCGGGGGAAGCAATTAAAATAAAGTAAACTTCTCCTAAATATGAAAAAATTAAATAACTTTCTTCAGAAAAAAAAGTATATGTACATAAGTTTTATAATGAAAACTATCCATATTTATTATTTTTTTATTTGAGGTTTCTTATGACTTTAATTGCTAAGTATATGGAAAAAATTAATGTAAAGAATCAACAGAGATAAACACACCCAACCAAAAAAACAACAACAATTACATCCCAGCTCCTTTCTTCTAACAGGGGTGATCTGAGCTGGATCACCCCAGTTTAAGTTTCTTTGTTAAGCATGCATTCCTTTGTTCTGTAACATTTTGGCGGGAATGTCAAATCCAGACTAAAACTTATAATTAACCATACGGAGAAGACTATCTATCAAAATTCACGTAGAAAAAATCCAGTGTATATGCTGGGATTCGAACTCAAGACCTTTAGCATATCAAGCCACGACACATACCACTTCACCAGGACGACTCGATACGAACTATCAGAAATTTAATATACTTAAAGGAAGCAAGATATTTTTATAACTGGGGCGAGTTGGCGGACCTTTACTCAGTGGGGTTTAAATCCTTTTCGTTATATAAATGAGTTGTCAGACTGATTGTTCAATTTGATTTTACACTTTTTTAAAGTTGGGCGAGTCGGTTACAAGAGTGGGGCGATTTTTTTCATAAAGTGGCGATATAATGTTGGCCGATTTGCCAGTGGGGCGAGTTGACATTGTTTGCTATCTACTCATCGTGTTAGGGGGTCGTAAATGGTATACATCATATAGTAATATATAAAGTATATAATAATGGTTGTGTGGCGTTCTAAACCAGATTTTATGAATTAAAAATGTTTTTTTCGTCTAATCTAAAATAGCTGTGATGTAAAATAGTTATCCCATTTGGACATGGTGTGTCAGTATAAAATCATCCCGAATCGATGGTCGGAGATCACACTCTGGCCTCCGGCCATCGGGATGATCTTACACTGACATACTGCGTCCTTATGGGATAACTATTAAAGAAAACCCTTTCACATTTAATATCGGTTAGTGAAACAGTGCACAAATAATAAACTCAAAATAAGTTCAGAAGAGAAACAAATCTATTGGAACTGCACATTTATAAAACTATCTCACTTTGTAAATAACAAAAAATAGAATTATGCCATTGCTTATATCAAGCAAAAACAAAACATGGCAAATACCATAAAAGAACAGTTTCTAACTAACATGATTACCCATAAGGGTATTGCATGGTCGATATGTGAAAGAACAGATATGTGCAAAATTTACATTTTTAAAATTTCAAACAAAGCCAAGATTATATACTATCGTCAAAGAAAGCTATCACAAAATGGTATCAGTTAGAGGTACTTGAAGACAAAAAAAGTACTTTAAAGAAGTGTTAAAAAGAAAAATTTGGTAACACTAGATTGCCGATTCAATATTTGATTTATAGTGAAATTAACGACTGCATGTTTTAAACTGGGAACCTTGTATATAGATATATGAAGATGTAGTGTGAGTGCCAATGAGACAACTCTCCATCCGAATAACTTGTTTTCATTAATTAAAAATGCTGGCAAAAGGAAAAAAAAATGAAACAGTGATGTTACTACATAACATAGGAATAAACTATAAAAAGAAAACGCCAATGATTTGAAATAACATGACTCATCAGACCGGCAAGTCACAAGAAAAAAATACCTTGAGGACTATAGACATAGAGTGTTGACATAAAAGTACTACATATACTCAAAGCTTAGCCTAGTTCAAAGTCAATGACACACAATGATATACTAATATAAAGCATATTATCCAGACTATAGATCAATCAGTACGCATCCTCTAGACAACAGATAGTAAAGTTTAAAATTTCAACATACATGTATAAAAAGACCACAAAAACTGTATATTTGTTCATTAAAATTTAGATGATTTCATGTAAACTAGGTTTCCGAACTGTCACACACGAATTTTACTTGCCGACAAGGTCAACTGTCGAAAGAGATCTGATTTATCTGTTTGCAGAAAGATAAAGTCAGGTCTGCATGACGTCATGGGAAACGTCCTTCACCTTATTCACTTGTGCATCTAAGAACGTGGAACAAATCTCAGATGTTATCAATATCTTGACAAGGTGAACTCAACGTGGGGGACTTCGTTTTCTCTCCAATTTTTATATTTAGGACTCTTATTCAATGATATCTGATATATTGAAAATTAATTGTAATGACTGTCATATATATACCTCGATTTAGAGAAAGTTGTTTACAAATATAGACCCGTATCGTAATATAAACTGTCTTTATATTTATCTTTCGAAGAAAGAAAAGCAAATCCGATTCTAATGATTATTGTCAAGTAGATTAAATTGAAAATGGAAATGGGGATTATGTCAAAGAGACAACAATTCGATCAAAGAGCAGAGAACAGCTAAATGCCACCAATGATACATTTATAGTTGATTGCTATTCTTTACAGAAAGCAACACAACATTGGCGTAAATAAACATATGGTACGTTATAAGCTATTTGTCATGTTTGACAAAATGTCGGTTATTAGCCACATTCAGCATTACATGACCAGCCAAAATAAGACATTTATCATAGGAAGCAAGAAAAGACCATATAAATCAGCTAGTTGGGTGAAATCAGTTCGTAGTAAACATTGTACAGAGTACTATAACCATACATGTATATTCTAGTATACAGTATTGAATTTTATCCACCGAACTGCCTTCAACAATGAGCGAAACGCATACAATATATTCAGCTATATAAAAAAAAAACTGAAATGAGAAAACGTAGATTCAAACGGCCAGATGTATAACTGTGTATACCAGTCATTTAATTGGTCTCTAGTGTATAATGCTTTAACCGGCCATCCTACCTTGTATTAATTTGTTTTATATAAAGGAGCATATCTGAAGTAGAAAAATGCTGATACATGCAAGACCTTTTGAGCCCCTTTGCAAAATGAAATAGCAGGTAATTACTTGTAGGTACTTGTACAATGTAGGTAATGCTTGACACTACATGTAATTGGTATACACTTAGCGCATTTGTGGTCTCGTGAGGACCTCGTATGATGATTTAAATTACTATAACTCCTTAACTTAAAGCATCTATTCCTTAGATTATGCCATGATGACTATCAAAAGTAGAGCAAAAGAAATTAACATTGCACTCCCTATGCTGATATATTTAAAATATTGGTGGGCTTATTTTGATAGTACTTGCAAGATACCCCCTTAGTCCGCATATTGCTGAGTTTCCACAATGTCGTTGTTCCTCAAGGCATAGCGTAAACGTCTATGTGACAACTAGAAGACCGTTGGTTAAAATGTCGTTTTGACTTAAGGTAACTGTCTATAATTTTATGGCAGCGTTCATAGTTTTTTTTTTTTTATGAGTAACATAAGCAAAATAATTGATCGTTTGCTTTGCATTTTTCAAGTGACTGCGTGCTTTATATCAGTCAGTACAGAATATCTTTTTTCTTCTTCATTGCATTGAATTAATCTTCATATTTAAAAAAACGCGATGTTTGTAATATCCTTAAACTGAGGCAACGTATAAATGAAACGAAAAGATTCGAATTTTGAAAAAATTACCAAAACTAACACATTTCCCAATAAAGGTTCATCGTATTTTTTAATGCAAATCCCCAAAATTATAAAGTACGCGATTTTCAATTCGCTAGATGTGAAAAAAAAACATTTAACACAATTGTTTTATTTTAGTCTGTAAACTGTTCTTTCGACCTGATACTATTTTTTTTTTTGTCGTACGATCCACCGATCTGAACTTGATAACATAAGAATGACCTAAATAACCCGGCGTTCATATCATGAAATATGCAATCAGTATGCATCTAATGTATGGAGAATAAGGCTGAAAAAAAAACTCTTAACATATAAAAAAAAATAGGACAAAACAGTGCATATTTAGTAATTTATTATCCTAATTCAAACATTGAGACATTACAAACTCAATGGAATTGTATTTCTTACGCTCACTGTCTAGCAACAATACACTTGAGTTTCAGATGTATATTCGCATATCCCAAGCAACTATCGCGTAGTGTTTCAAACAAATTGTACAATTGTATTAACTAAACCGAATACTAACCCTTTAATCTTCGTGTTATCTAAACTTCACATGTATCTCGGCTGTATATTTACATATGATTTGCGGTTTTTAAAGTCTTGAATCGAGTTGACACTTTCATTAAAAAGGTTATCGTGGTAGTCTTTGTATGCGGTTACATCGGGTCACGAAGAACGTAATTCACTCCATTAAAATGCTGATCTTGCTAAAATGATTTGATGAATGAATTGATAAGATTTATACTTATATCGAATTCAATATTTATTTTATCAAATTTATTGCATTTGTTACTGAATTTATTATATTTACTAACGTATTACCTTAATCTTTTTTCACTTTTGATAAGATAAAACTTCAAAGCATTTTACAATTAGTTTAAAGCTTCACTAATAAATTTACCTCAATAAATTATTGTTCATGCGTAATCCGTTTGTATTCGCGTGGTCTTAACTACAATGATCTAATTTCGTTTATGACCTCTTAAATTCGAATGTTTAGTTTAATAATTTGGAAAAAGGGTTGTTCATTACTTTAAAATACCTGCTTATCCCCAAAACATGATAAACTGCCGAATCGTCCAAATAGTGGAATCTTGTCAGAAGTTATTTTTTATATACATTTGTAGAATCACTATCAGCGAATTAGTTAGACTATTGGCGAAGAACGCATGAAGGTCTCTTGCTATTCTGCAATGTCGTATATTATTGGTTTGCTTACATATACGACACCTCTTCTTTATAATCATAACATGTTTGTTTTTGTGTAGTGCGCCGGTATTTTTTTTAACCGCGCCCCATTATGTATATTCTTGTCCAATGTTCCGAAGTTTTACTATTTGTTTCTTGTTTTATTCATGATATGAAAATAAGAAAACGTGGATAATTGCGAATTAGACAACTATCCATCAACGTTCAAATGGAGTGGATGAAGAAATCATATGCAACCGTTTGGTTTTCAACAATAAGAAAAAATCACACTGTAAAGTCGGCTATAAAAGGCATGGACATGTAACATATTAAATAATTCATTTGAGAAAACTAAGTAAAACGGTAAAATTTCTGATCGATAGTTTTCTTATTGGCAATGGTACCTCATCTCCTTATTTCATTTATTTTTACAGGTACATTCAATTTTTTGGAACATTGATGATTGGAAAAGTAAGTCAAATACTACGCTTCATCTTTGGAGAGAGCCATGCTCTCTGTACATTACATAGCGTTTATTACAACCCTTTGATGGATCCATATATAGACAAATTGTTTTAAATGTTTCATTCGGGATCTTTAAAAACCGACTATACGGTATATCTTTTTTCTCAATAATGAAGGCCGTGCATTTCAAGTACTCTTTTTGAATGTGATTGTGGTCATATTTTTGGCTGTACATTGAACACCGTAATTTATTCACTTTACAAAATCCTTTCATGTTTTAATTGTTAATGTGTTCTTATCCTGAATATGCATGATATGTAATATATGCCGCTGGACATTATAAAAATATCAATTAGCGAGCAGTTATCATTGATTGAAACTTTGCTTTTGAATGAATTTCAAATCTAAAAGATTTTGTTACATTTATTTACTTAATTTATAGAATTAAAAAAATAAAATTAAGAATGGAAATGGGGAATATGTCAAAAAATAAAACAACCACTCGACCAAAACGTAGATAACAACCTAAGGCTACCAATGAGTTTTTCAACGCAGCGAGATAATCCAGCACCCGGAGCTGGGCCTCAGCTGGGTCATAAATAAAAATTAATACTTGTTCAGTGAAAATTGATGTCTTACTAATTAAAACTACAAAATATATAAATGAACGAAAATAAAAAAAAAAAAACATACAAGAATGACGTTAACATAGACTAGAGGCTCATGCCTTGTGACAGGCGCCTGGGCAAACATTTTTTTATGAGATCTCAACCCCCCCCCCCCCCCCCCCAAATATATTGTACCTATAACCAATGTAGCATAAGGAGAGCATTTCAAAATTATTTTTTTTTTTATTTCAGACTTTCTTTCATCGAACATTTCAACAGAAAATGTTACAGTCAGCAAATTTTTCATTCTGACAAAATATTTCGTAACAATTTAGGCGATACTCATTAAAACATATTTACAAAGAGGGAACGGAAACTTTATTAAATCTAGTTAATTACCCTTTCCATAAAATAAACTATACTCCACCAAAGACTGTCTGGGGTCATACTAATTTTAGCTTAATAGAAATAAAATCTTCATTTATCATAATGACTTTGACATAGACGCAAAGAAATATTATCAGTATGAGATTTTAACATTTACTTTTCTTGCCCATTATAGGTGTTTCTGACTAGATAATTTTGTTTGTTGTCATTTAATTTCTAATTTATAAATTTAATAAACGTACGATGGTATGACACGGTATATTTTGACCCTGCTATGACGTGTCTTGCTGACGTCGTTGCTCTACATTTCTAATCAGGCACGTGTTTTGCTAATGACGTTTAAATAATTTTTCAAATTATATAGTTGGTGACTAATATAGTAAAACAAAGTGCAACATATTATTCCTAAGCTGATTTTATGTAACTATATAATGGTCAATTTTGATTATGGTCCAATTTGTATAAAAAATGCGGACACGTACTGTAACAAATGTACCTGTAATACACCTTATCGCTAATCCCGGCTGACCCGGCCGCTTGAACTTTTGACGCATACAGCAATCACTTTTCCATTGTGGCATCAGATATTTTGCTTTATGACGTCAAAATGTTACAATGTACGGGAACCTGTGTGATATCCAGTAATGGCGGACAAATAGCGATAAGGTGTATTCTTTACATGACTTTAGTTTTTACCTTCTAAGATGCAACGTAATTTTGAAGAAATAAGGAAAGAGAATTATTTGCATTACGTACGGATGGATGGTATTTAAAATTGAATACACATTGAAACACGACACATGCATATACATGTACTAGTAGTTTTGTTTCCCTCAAAGTAAATGGTTTCGAATTTGACCATATAAAAGATAATCTCAAAATTAAAGAAATCTTTCAAAAACCAATATTAAAAAGATATAATTGCCACTAACGCTATTAGATATTGAAATGTTTGTACGTCGAATATAGCGTACTTAAGTACCGGTCTTTGTAAGAATCATGCAGGTTCCTGTTGATGGGCGATTCATGACCCCTCTTCAAATGTCTTTATATTTGTTTATGATGAAGGTATGGTATGAAAATAAGTTTTCTGTATTAATTATTTCTTTTCAACTTTGGTTGCCATGGAAACCATCCTTACAAAATTTTGCCTAAATACGTCCATAAGTAGCCTTTGAAAATTGAAATATAATGGATTTTAAAGAACCATAGAAATAAAGTTAATCAATACAAACAATATGTATATTTACAGTATTGACAAACACAACCCCAAACTATACAAAAACGTTAAAATTTTGAATTTACTAAATGGTTTGTTTCTATAGCAACCATTTAAAAATGTGTTAAAATTCGAAAATGAAAAATTTCAAAAACTTTAAAATTTTAAATCTGTTTATCTCCCAAGACCAACAATACCATGACATGTCATTGACAATTTTTGAAAGACCACATTCTATATATTCAGAAAATAAAAAGAAAGTCGTGTGTTTTTTTTTCTTTAAAAAAATAATTTTAGTCAAAAATTGTCAATTTTCACCAAAATTCAGATTACCAAACAGATGAATACTGAATCATTTTAAACTTAAAAAGCTAAAACATTCCATTTATGCGTACATTCCTGACACAAATTTGGTAATTATAAATGAGAAAATATGATTGATAGAGATATTTTTGTAGAGAAGGACATTTTTTCTTTCTGGGCATGGTGCCCCCCCTTTTTTTCAAAATTCAAAAAATCATTAATAAATTTAAAAGATGGAATTCAATTGTGAACATTTTGAGCATTAAAACATGAAATTTCTTCAAAGGGTGAGGGCAATAATAGAACCCCCTACACCATTTTTATATATTAGATTTTTTTTTAGAAATGGGGAATGTGTCAAAGAGAGAACAACCCAAACAGAAATTTAAAATCTTTAGATTCTATTTCATGGTCTTTAAAATTGACTCTAAAGAACCTGAATCGATCACCTGTAATTTTTGGTTAAATCTTGCATCAATGATTATTTGTCCCTTCAATATATATCAATGAGTGGCTTTACAATTCCATTTAAATGTTCTTTGTATCTGTCGTTTTTTCTTCAAAAGCAAAAAATGAATTTTACCCCTATGTTCCATTTTAGCCATAGTGGCTAAGTTTCTTTAAGTACAAGGAAATAAAAAACTAAATTTATACAAGATTATAAATCCCAAGTTGGGCTGAAATTGATTAAGCATATTCAATATCAAAAGGAGATTTTTTTTTTAAAGGAAGCAAACTAGATGAACAAATTGTGAAAAATTTCTTTAAAGGGCTATAACTCCATACGGATTCAATTGACAATTCTGGTCATATAAACTTATTTGTAGATCCTACTTTGCTGAAAGTTGTGCTGTTTACAGTTTATCTTTGTCATTAATAATATTCAAGATAATAACCAAAACTGCAAAATTTCCGTACAATTAACAATTAAGTGGCAGCAACCCAACAATGGGTTGTTAGATTCATCTGAAAATTTGCTCTTAAAAGGCTTTAGTGTTTGAGATATGAGCTACACACTGCATTTTACCCCTATGTTCTTATTGTACCCATGGCGGCCATGTTTTTTTACAAAATAGAAAATAGAACACAAACTTAATTCTAGATATCCTAAGGATCATTCAATTTATAAGTTTTACTGGAATTGGTTAAGTAGTTTCAGTGGAAATGTTTCAAATATTTTACACCGGACAGACGACAACGGAAGCAAAGTGATGGCAAAATTCACAGTTCCTTTGAAACGGTGACCTAAAAAAAACTACGTCCGTTCTATCAGAAATAAACTGAAAATAAAAAATAAAAAATTTGTACCATCGAGAGCGCTAACAAGGCAACTTTCCATAAATTTTAATATTTTTAAGGGTCATAACTCTTTTAAAAAAGTCAATTGTCCATGATTATAGAACTCATCCGAGATATTGTTGATATTAATCTAGTGTATAAGTTTTATTAAAAATCTGGCAAGAATTGTACCTGTGGGAGCGTTAAAGGGGCTATTTTCCATAAATTTATTATTTTCAAGGGTTATAAATGTTTTTATTAAAGTCGATTGACCACCAATATCTAACTTGTTCGAGATATTGCTTATAATAACCTAAAGTATTAGTTTCTTAAAAATCTGACATAATTTGTACATGTGCGAGCGCTGCAAGGACAGCCAGATGGACACAAGGACGGATGGCAATCAAAATTTTAAGCAGACCATGTTTAAACGAAAAAAATTAAGTTCTAATTTCGATTTTTATTAATTGAAAATTTTTTGGTCGCATATTGGTATCACGTTGGCGTCGTCGTCGTCCGAAGACATTTTGTTTTCGCACTCTAACTTTAGTAAAAGTAAATTGAAATCTATGAAATTTAAACACATGGTTTATGACCATAAAAAAAAGGTTGACATTGATTCTTGGTGTTTTGGTCCCAACAGTTTAGGAATTAGGGGCAAAAAAGGGCCCAAATAAGCATTTTTCTTGGTTTTCGCACAATAACTTTAGTATAAGTAAAAAGAAATCTATAAAATTTTAACATAAGGTCTCTATGACCACAACAGGAAGGTTGGGATTGATTTTGGGAGTTTTAGTCCCAACAGTTTAGGAATTAGGGGCCAAAAACAGGTCCCAAATAAGCATTTTTCTTGGTTTTTGCCTAATAACTTAAGCATAAGTTATTAGAAATCTATGAAATTTTAACACAAGGTTTATAACCACAAAAGAAAGGTTTGGATTGATTTTGGGAGTTTTGGTCCCAACGAATTAGGGGCCAAAAGGGTCCAAAATTAAACTTTGTTTGATTTCATCAAAAAATTAATTATTGGGGTTCTTTGATATGCCAAATCTAACCGTGTATTCAGATTCTTAATTTTTGGTCCTGTTTTCAAATTGGTCTACATTAAGATCAAAAGGGTCCAAAATTCAACTTAGCTTGATTTTAACAAAAAAAGAATTCTTGGGGTTCTTTGATATGCTGAATCTAAACATGGTCATAGATTTTTTATTATGGGCTTAGTTTTCAAGTTGGTCCAAATCGGGGTCCAAAATTATTATGTTAAGTATTGTGCAATACCTCTGCGGTCGTATAAAGCTGCGCCCTGCGGAGCATCTGGTTTATTTATAAAAATACTATTTTTGATATAACAAAAATAGAAAAATAAAATATTTTTTTTGTCTTAAATCAGTGGTTTTGATAAGATAATAACACTCTGTAAAGATTAGACAAATGGGACAGTTTTAATCTTGGTACAGTGTTTCCAATTTCATTATCTATGGAAAATAAATTGCCTTGCATCGTTTCTTTTGTGGACTAGTATACTATTGCACAGAGTCAGATTATGTACACATAATGGCTGTTACTATTTACCTCCCATGTAATTCGACATGTATCGAAACCTTTATGCAAACACTTATTTGTCGATTTAACTGTGCTAAAATTGAAATTGAAGAAGAACTACAGAACCTTTCTTTTTATTCTAATATATAATAATCTAACTTATCTAAAAGATTTGAAATAAATGCGGAATGTGTCCATTGGACACAGATGATGCTCCCGCTTCCATATCATAAAAGTCATAAACGGACATGACTGAAGACACTTACCAATTGTGTACTAACTTTTATGGTGATAAGAATTGTGTAAAAGTTTCGTAACATTTGGTTGAGGCAAACTAAAGAAAGAAATACAAAACAAAAATTCAGCAACTTTTTCCCTCTATAAAGAGGCATTGCATAGAACAGTGAAAGTTACACCACCAAAATTCAAAGTTGATCTGCATTTGGTGGTTTTAAGCATTGTGTATAATTTTAATAACATCTGGTAAAGACAAACTAAAGTTAGAGAACAGAAACGGAAATTCAGCAATATTTCTATTTGTAAAGGGACATAACTCTTGGACGGTTTAAGTGACACCACCAAACTTAGTCTTGTTTTATGGTAATAAGCAATGTGATTAGGTTTCATAACATTTGGTTGAGGCAAACTAAAGATAGAGAACAGAAACCAACTTTGGGACATACTGACGGACGGACAAGGGTTAACCTTAATGCCCCCTCCGCCACTGCGGGGGCATAAAAATATGTAAATATAACAATTGAGTAAATTAGGCAAAATTCAAGAATGGCCATTGCACATGGTTGTCATAAAGGTTTGAGAATCAAAACAGTATACAATAGTTCGGACCAGCAAATTTTCCTCAGGGCCACAAGGATAATATTTTTGAGAACCATAAAAAAACGCGATTATTCTGCGGTATACAAATAATAATTCAGTTAGGTTTTAAAAAAAATAATAGACAAGCTGTCCTTTTCCACCATATACAATAGAAACATTGACAAATTCTTGCACAATTAATGTAGATCGTTGGTATATATTTCCTCAGATAGAACATGTAGAATTTGTATGCCCCCAATGTAGCAAAGGGGGCATTAAGTTGTACCCTTGTCTGTAAGTACGTCCGTTCCAGAGTTATACCCTTATACAAATGGAAAAAAATGCAGACTTTTTTGTTTCCGTTCTCTAACTTAAGTTTGCCACAACCAAATGTTTTTGAAACTTATACACAATGCTTATTTCCATAAAATTCAGAACAGTTAGAATGTTATTGGTGTAACAGGTACTGTCAATAAGTTATGCCCCTTTAAAAATGGAAAAAATGCTGAATTTTCCGTTTCCGTTCTCTTTTTTTCGTCTGTCTGACATAGTTCATCTTACCCTGACCTCATTTTCTTAGAACATTGATAATGTTAAGTTAATATGATACTTGTATTAAAATCTTTACATAACACTTACAGAGTTTCAAAAGTAATTCAATTATAAATAAAACCAACCAGACATTTCAGGGTGAGTCTTCTTGTTTAGCAGATCTTAGTCTAGGGTTAAAGTTTTTAAAGCATCAATCTATTTCAAAAACCAACAATGAGTTGCATTAAATTGTTACTGTAACTTCTTTATAGCCATTTTGAAAGAGAAAGTATCCTGAGCTATTTTTTTTTTTAATGTTCATTAAGATTTGTTTTATAGATAATCATGTTATGCTCATTGTTGAAGGATATACGGTGATCTGTGGTTGTTTATTTCTATGTCTTTGCTCTCTCTGGTTGAGAGTTAATTGTCTCATTGACAATTACAACACATCCTCTTATCTTTATACATAGACTTACTAGTAATTAAGTTTTGGATTCAACTTTATTCTTTTTCACTGACAGCATCAGTCTTAGACACGACAACGGGTTATGCATATTACCATTTTTTTTTTTAAACTTCTGAGAAATCTTACATATAAGATTGAAGGGAGGGGGTACATATGCTGCCCTCAACTTTAGAAGTTGTGTTATGCTTAAATTCTTAAAATACTTAGTTCACAAGTAAACACAATGAGATACCACATTTCTTTCAACAAATTTTATAATTTTGAAAAAAAAAGAAAAAAAAATCGAAAAAAAAGGGTGGTGCACCATACCCAGAGTGATGATTTTTCATTTTGTACAAGTATATCTTCATTAATCATATATTCTCCTTTAAAATTAACAAATGTGTGTCAGAATTGCACATATAAATGCAATGTTTTAGCTTTTTAAGTTCAAAATTTTTGATTATTCATCTGATTTTTAATCTGAATTTTGGTGAAAATTGACAATTTTTGACTAAATTTTTTTTTTTTAAAGAAAAAAAACACACGACTTTCTTTTCATTTTCTGAATATATAGAATGTGGTCTTTCAAAATTTGTCAATGACATGTCATGGTATTGTTGGTCTTGGGAGATAAACAGATTTAAAATTTTAAAGTTTTTGAAATTTTTCATTTTCGAATTTTGACACATTTTTAAATGGTTGCTATGGAAACAAACTATTTAGTAAATTCACAATTTTAACGTTTTTATATAGTTTGGGGTTTTGTTTGTCAATACTGTAAATATACATATCCTTTGTATTGATTAACTTTATTTCTATGGGACTTTAAATTCCCTTATTTTATATTTTCAAAAAGGGTCTTTTTTCACATATTCAGGCAAAATATTGAATTGATGGTTACCATGGCAACGGGCATAATACAGGGAAAATAAAGACAGAATTTTGACCATCTACCAAAGTTCTTATGATATAGGGCAAAAAAAAATACTTCTGTGACATGCCATGAATCACCTTCTGCATGATTTTTACAAAGACCGGTACTTAAATACCGTATATAGTTGGAAAGTCACCGTATTTCTACATCTCTTTGGTTTTTCTGTTGTAATAAAAAATAAAATACCTATTTCATGCTTACAGTAGAGAAGAAAATACGATTTGAGATGATATGATACCAAGATTTATAGTTTCTATATATTAGATGATTGTATGTACATTATTTTAAGCACATACGTGTGCATAGAGTGGGGCGATCGTTGTTTGATTTAGAACTGTCCAACTTAAGACTTTGAAATTGCCTTTTTGTTATTCGCCTCCGAGACATATTGCATCTTAGAATGAGAGTAAATAATGCTAGACTCTGGGTAAGAATAGTATATCCTGTTAAGATATCATGTGTTCGTGTGAAATGTTTTCTTTTGGAATGTTTTTATGTGAAATGTTTTCATGTGAAATGTTTTCATGTGAAATGTTTTCATGTGAAATGTTTTCATGTGAAATGTTTTCTAGCTTACACATTGAAAATATTGTTCATCGCGTTGGTTCTATTAAAACCATACATTTATTTCTCGTCTTTGTTTGATATGAATTTTAGTGTGTAAAGCAAATTCAACAATATTGACTATATTTCGTTGAGGCCAGTATTTATTGGCGGAGGAAGCCGGAGTGTCCGGATTAAATCACAGACCTTCGGTCGGAGGACAGACAATCCTAGTCAACCAAAATTTTTGTCAGACGTACCGATATGTACCACGTGAAAGGTTAGAACTCATAAACTCAGCGAGACAGTACTAATAGACGAACTACGTAAACCACCTGGCCACCGTTCCTGAAAGATTGTCCGCTGGACGTTTACTTTCAATTTACCTATCCATCATTTAACAAAGAAGGCAAGTGTATCGAGTCGTCCATTGTTGGAAACTGATTTATTTAAAAAAAAATAAGAAGATGTGGTATGAGTGCCAACGAAACAACTCTCCATCCAAGTCACAATTTGTAATAGTAAACCATTATAGGCTAAAGTACAGTCTTCAGCACGGAGCCTTAGCTCGCACTTAATAGCATATAATTAAAGATAAACCTTATAAAATGAATAACTGAATCGCAACATACATTGTTTTTGCATGAGAACAAAAACCCAAACTATCTGACAAATGTTACTACGACTTTGAGTCCTTAGAAAACGAGATATGAACACGTACAGTTTTTGCTCCAAGTATGACAACTTGAAGATTTCAGAAAACCTTCACCTATTTAACTGATCAATGAAATAGTATAGTCACCTTGAGACACGACAAATGTGCAGACTACTATCAATGTCAACGCAAAGATAAAGTCAGTCAAATTCACTTTTAAGACCTTTTCGAGGACATTTGACGTTGTATTTGAATTGTTCTTGAAATATATATGTCAAAGTCGTATATTGAAGACAAAATACTTTACAAATGTTTCTGTTATGCACGTTTAAGACATTTTTGAGGATGTCTTGCATTGCACTTGAATTGTTCTTGAAATATCTGTGCCAAAGTAGTATATTACAGACAAAAGACCTTTAATATGTTCTTTTAATTTTCTCAAAATATCTATGTCAAAGTCGACAACTTTACAAATAATCCTGTTGCTGCATTTTAAAGAAACCCCCAAAATTATACTCTCATTTATAATCAATTAAGAGACAAGGCAAGGTATATAGAAAATATTTTCACCGACATATATAAGAAAAACTTTAAAAATGCGCAGTACAGTATGGTATTACCTTCTTGTTAAAGAAACTCCCTTTTCTAAAAAAATTACCATAATAGCAAGGACTATGAAGATTAATAAATTGGTTGTGGTTTGCGTCTTCTTTGTGTGTGGTCTTTTTATTTGTTTAATCTTTTACCATGTTTACATATAATAAGTTTTTACTAATCACCTGCATTTGTTTATACTCTATGGTATTGGGTTTGCAAATTTATATTCTTTGCACAGGTACATTTATTCAAATGAATAGACTTATTTTCCTTTGTAACAAATTCATTAAATCAAAAACATAAAAAAAAAGAAAAATCAGATTACACTGAATAGTTTCTGAAATGACACTTATAATTATATTGCACCTACTGTCCAGCTTCAACTGTTAGTGGTTTGACACATCAAATGACAGAAAAGAAACGTCTATGTAGACATTAGATTCTGAAAAAGACTATACAAATTTGTTATCCAAATACAAAAAAAAAAAAAAAATAGACGTACATGTAGAAAATAAACAAACACAAAGTCTAATATTATTGTGGTTAGTTTTGTTGTTTAACACAACACAATTTAATATCCAAACATGGCGTGTAAGTCAAATAATGGCTTTTGACAACATGGGATCACAGATTACGCCGCATAAGCTCAAACAGCTTTTTTGAGGACCTGTTGTTGGTCTTCGGCTGTTTCCTGCTCGTTGGTCAGGTTGTTTTCTCTTTGACAACTTCTCAATTACCATTCTCAATTTTATTATCATAGCAGTAGGAAACAAATAGGACAGCAGTCGCACTGAATTTAATGAAGGATCGAACTTCTAGACGTATTAACTATGCTGGACAGCTTAAACAAAATGTAATACCTGGTAATATCGTCGGACTGTCGACAGTTTCAATGTCAAGATTAGTCATTCAATTTCTCGTTCTATCGCACTTTCCACTATTGTTAAGGGATCAATCACCGTTGATTAAAGTCAAACATGTCAAATGTGTAATTAATTTTGCCCAGGTCAGATGAAACACCGATTTACGTCTGATGAATAATTATACCTTTATGTTTTACCATATGGGAAATTATATTATAAAGCTTTAGTGTGCTATAATTAGAACTTTTTTGTTTGTGTAAAGATATACAAACTTCCCCACGATGTCCGAAAAAGAAAACTATTGTCTACTAATGAATATAAATATGGTCATTTATTTCCAATATCGCACAAATGTAGTATCGATAAAACTGTTTGAAAAATATAGTAGATATTTTATGCAAAAACAAACATGAAGATTTAAGAAATAAAAGATACAAGATGTTAAATGTTCCTCATTTGTAATTCTTTGTGTACTTTCATCAGATAGTCATTTTCAAAGTCTGTATTGTGATTTGGTAACCCAATATAATGACGTCTGTGCAAGTTAATGTAACAGTCATTCTGGTCAACATTAGTCATTCAATTTCCCGTCCTATCGCACTTACTTGATTTCGTACTTTCCAAACATGGTAAAGGCTTAAACAGCGTTGAGTAAAAACATAAGTTTTACTCAAGAAAATGAAGTTGAGAATCTTTTTTTTTTTTTTTGTATATCATCATATTTTTTAAAAGGTTTCTCGTTCAAATACTTTTTGGCAGGTGTACGTCTTTCAATGTTGCTATCGTTGTTTTTCTCTCACGATGTATCTTTTTTGTTTGACAATTTTATTTTACTCTATTTACATTTATAGAATGATATAACGACTACTATCAGTTGGCTGAACCCTAACAACAACGAAAGTCGAAAGCTTTACACCCTTTGTTAACGTTACGTTTTTGCAATATGGCATGTACATGTGGTGGTCTTTTTGTGTTGTTTATATTGACAGATTAATACTACAGTACAAATTTACTCTTGTATACCATGCAATATTAAATCGCAATAATTAATATAAGATCAATTTAGCTCTTGAAATATTTCATTGATAATACGATCTCCTTTACACATTCAAAATGCAATCACAAAAATACTGAACTCAAAACGGAAAGTCCTATATCAAATGGCAAACTTTGAAGCTCACACACATCAAACGAATGGAAAACAACTATAATATTCCTGACTTGGTACAGGTATTTCTTTATGTAGAAAATGATGGATTAAACCTGTTTTATAGCTAACTAAACCTCTCACTTGCATGCCAGTCGCATCAAATTTCATTATATTGACTACGATGCGTGAACAAAACAAACAGACATAATACTTCGATAAAAATGTCAAAAATAGGGATACAGCAGTCAACACACTTTGACTTTAAAAGGAACGACTGAAGTATTCAATGATTGACTTGTGGTTAATGTAAGTACACATAAATGTTACATTACTACATATTTGGTGAATGAGTTTTATTCAGCGGTATGACAACCGCATAACGCAAGTACAAATTGAAGTACTTGATGCCAATTACAATAAACATATGTCACTATGATCATGATGATCATGACTTTAGCTTCAGGTACATACAGTCTAAAAACCCATCTGAATAATTATCTTGGATTTCGAGATTCAAATTAAAGTGAAACATATTCACACTATCAAATATCGTCTTTGATCAAATTTGACTCTTGTCATTTGCAAAAATAGACTGAAAAATACACGTTATAAATGTCATGTGTCGACGCGTACTGTCTTCATCAAATGCTATATTGACTGAAACTTTGGAAGCCCAAATACTGTTTAAACATGAACAGTATTCAAGTATTTAAGTTATGTAAACTAACATGCATTGACATGCAACCCCGAGAACAGTCTTGAAGCAGCTACACCAATCCAATTATATATAGATTCTACCACTGCATCGAGTGTGATACGATATTTTTTTAAAAATTTAACCGTCAAGAGTGAATAAATATCGTATTACACGAGATTTGGTGGTAGAATCTGTTTCTCTAATGATTTTCAAGCAATATGCAGGCAAACGTATTCCTTCCTTTCGAATGATCTGCAAAAAGATGTGTTCTTTCTATGTGACGTCATCAGGCATGGTCGCCTTTTTTTTATGCCGTCACAATAGAAATTCAGAGGAAAGCAAGAAAATTCGACGTCATAATCGCATTTTAACCAATGAAGAACTGAGATCAAACGAACCACACGTTGATTAAATTTTGTTATACAATGGGCGCGGAAAGGGATAAATTGACGGAGAGTTAGAGAAACTTATTTAAATGTATGATACCAATATTAAATCTTAAATATACCAATTTGCATTCCTTTTTCAATAGTTAGTAAGTCAAGTAAAAATTCTTTTTAATATACCATTATGTTACATAGGAGTAGTGTGTGAACATTGATAATTCAATAGACATTTATCGTTATTATCTATGACAAATAAGAGGTCAAAGAAAACTGTTATATTTACTTATCTGAGCACTTTAGATCTTGTTAACATTATTTCTTGTTTACCTACCTATCTTTGCGATTCATAAAAGTAGTATAAGCTTATGCTGACTTTTCCAATACTTTTTGGGCATAACTGCTTGGAAACAGAATTTTCAAAATTGGTATTAGACCATATTTGTACCGTTTGCTGAATCATTTTGTTTGTTTAATCTTCATTTAATGTCGTTTGTATATTAATAAGGAATCTTGTTGGCAAAAGTATTCTAATACTAAGATATATTCCCGAGTAGTGTTGTGGTATTATATGTTATACAGCGTTTAAGTGACCCAGTATGATATATACAGGATCTGTAATCTCTACATAGGGACCATAGTTCGAACCCGACATGGAACATTCTGACCCTGTATACATCATATTAGGTCACTAGGACAATGTGTAACGAATTAATCTTACCGAATTTCATAATATTGGGAAATGACAAAGCATTAAACAGAACTTGCAATTGTTTGTAGTGAGAAATCCATCATCTCTTAGCCATTTGATGTCCTAAAGGGGACTTAAAGGGACCCGAAGGAAGCTCGCATGTACAAAAATTTCAGCAAAACATTAAACATTTGTTTATTTTCATCACAAATTTTGTTTACTATACTATAAGCGTGATCAGTTATTACTTTATGATATTGTACTAAAATCAATCCAAATAAATTGATTCGGTTGGGTCCCAGATGACTTTTAAAAATGTTTATATCTTTTAAAAAGCTCCAAATTATCTCCCTTTGGTCTAAAAATGCCATTTTTTTTTTTTTGCATTAAAATTGAAATATCTTTTTTAACACATCGGTGACCTATATTTTTTTTATTATTGTTTTCAAATAAGCTGTACACAAACTAAATAATTGTAAAATGTAAGCGATTTCTGTAATTTAATTCTGTTTTTACTTCGATATAACCTATATTTCTCCTATTAGTTCAACAGAAAAAAAAGGACATTAACAAAAATGTATGCATTTTTCTATTAAGCATATGATAAAGTTCATTTATAAAAAATATAGCACAATCATATATTACATAAAAAATTTTATTTATACCCGTGAGCCCCTTAATATTAAAATGTATAAGGTATGTGTGTATCTTACGTCTCTGCAGCTTTCTTTAACATAAAAAATGGCCGCCATGAGTGCAAAATATGACGCTAGACACTAACAATGAATCAATAATTGTATTTGTTTATTTCACATTTGTGTAACTGCTTATGAAGCCTGCAAATAAAAGATTGTAGTTGATACATTGCAAATTGTCAACAACTGTGTATATCAAAAACAAACGAACAAAATTTTTTGTTTTGATTTTTTGTTAAAGGTATTTTTCATAATTTAGATACAAATTAAAGTTAACAAAAAGTCAAACATATTAACTTATTGTTAACGCATGTGTTTATGATTTAGTATATTAATCTATTCTAAAAAAAAATCATAATATCTAATAAAATTTGTAGATTTAGCTAACAAAATCCTTATATTTGTATAAAGTAACATTCGTTTAGTGGAAAATTGTTTGAACGTTAAATAAGCTACAATCAAAAATTGCTCGCAAGTCCCTCTCTGTGATTAATCTTAGATAACTCTGATTAATTTCCCAATCAATGTATCATGAAGAGAAGATAAATAATTCAAACAAATGGAAGTTTTTAACAACCTTGACTGGTTATACAGCCCTCGCATGGTCGGCTAGGTGGCCTTTCATTATAGTCTTTTTCAAAAATAATGAACGGTTCTTTTTATTGGTATGTAATCATTTTAAACGTTTCAAATTTATGAAATTATATTCGTACATCAATGATTTTGATACACCAATAACAAAAATTGAAATATATTGAATTGATACATTTTCTAATTATTCAAAATTATATCAGAAACCTATACTCAATTATAAAATAATGAACCTGTTAAAGGGAGACAATACTCCATAGCTTTTTCGAATCGGCACGTAAAACAAAGGAATGTCACTCTTGCATACAAATGGCACATCAATATGATTAATTAACTGTGCGTTCGTGCTCCACCTGTAATGAAGATTCTAAATTATAAATATAACCAAAAGTTGTTAATCTATATGATAGTGAACACCAAAAAAGCTAACCCATTGTCAAAAAAAAATTTGAAATTTGTTAAAACTTCGTGAGAAAAATGCTCGAGCCACTTGACTTTCAAAGCTTATAATTAACGTTTTTTCACAATATTTTAATAAATTAGTAAAAGATTATTTGCTTCTCAAAGTGTAAGACGCAATAAAAATCGTATGCTTGCATCATCTTATCCAAATACAGATTAAATTAAGACCTGAACATTTTGGCATTTATTTGTTCATTTTTAAAAATACCGGTTTGTAACAAATCACAAGTCATTGAACTTGTACTATCACGTACAATGTCTGAACAGGTTAACCTTGAACTATTTTAGAAATCATTACGCCATTTCATAGTTACAGATTACATGATAACCTCAAGGTGTTCACTTTTGGTCACCTTGTGGCATTGAGAAGTTGACTTATTGACGTTTTCCCTCTGTAGGTATACGTTTTATTATATTGATTTTAATGTGAATATACTGATTACTAGAATACATTTCCTATCTGTCGTTCAGCACGCAATTCTACATTGTCAAAATATTTCACAATGTTAAATCAATGCCGCGACATCTTCACATAATAACTTTAGTGCAACGGATTTTGCTGACTAAAGCAGACATGTTTACTATCACATATACTAAGTTGTTACAATCTAAATGAAGACACACCCTTGTCGTTTGTAAGACGGTTATTATAAACTATCTATATATAAATGTTGTCCAAATAACAACATAACAAGAATATTAAGAAAAGTCATTAACATCGGCCTTAATTAGGCATTTCATTTATTTTACTGCAAGCACCGCTTAAGGGTCGTACTAAGTCAAAACACGCGTCTGGTGTGCACATTTAGTAGCCTTGTATTTTTATGAACGAGAATGGCATGTTGGTGAGAATGCTTTTTGACAACTGTCAGTTTGTGTACAAACATTGGTGACATTTAGCGACAATTTTCACACTCCGCTTTACATCCGTTACAATGATTCGATCATCTGATGACTGTGATATATACTAGCCAAAGAACTCACTGTTTTGTTAATACTAATACATTAATTGTTTACTTTGATATCTAATATCTTAAGCAAATGTGATGAACATAACCTTTTCTGTTCCAAAGGGTTTAATTAAACTACATTTATACTAAGTGGTAGTATGAAGGCCTTTTGCCGTAGATAATTTGAAGTGAATACAAATAATTGTTGAACTGCAGTTGTTAAACTATGACGACGAAATTCATAAGAAGATGTACTGGCCATGTGGATGACTGAAATCATTTTTATGATTTTTATTATAGTAACTTTCATGAATGTGACCTACTGTGACCTACCGAATAAGACTATTTACCGGATTTTTTATCACATAAGCAACACGACGGGTGCCACATGTGGAGCATGATCTGCTTACTCTTCCGGAGCACCTTAAATCACCCCTAGATTTTTGGAGGGGTTCGTGTTGTTTATTCTTTAGTTTTCTATGTTGTGTCATGTGTGCTGCTTTTTGTTTGTCTTTTTCATTTTTAGCCATGGCGTTGTCAGTTTGTTTTAGATTTATGAGTTTGACTGTCCCTTTGGTATCTTTTCTCCCTCTCTTTTTTGAATACATTAAACAATTTAATTGACTTAGTGGAAATGAGAGTAAATATTTATGTGTGGTCCACTTATTTGTTATTTATTGCAAATGAGATTGAAAGTTTTTTTTTTCTCAAAAAATTGATTTGATAGTATTGCAGGAATCATTGAAACTTATGAAGCATGTGGATGTATTCCGCTGTTTGTTTTGTTTTTGGGTTTTGTGTTTCAAATATTATGTTTATTTTTGTGTAATGTTTTATATGCGGGATTTTTAATATATATTCTGTCATTTATTAATACCATCATGGTGTTATTGATATCTTCTTTGAAGGTGTGTTGTTTCTTCTTTGTTTTTATTCTCTTTTGTCCTCCGTGTCTTTGTCTGTTTAATCACATCCAAGCGATTACGGTAACATTGTCACTGCACCAGATGCGCATTTCGATAATGCATGGCTCATTTGCGGTGCTAAAGTATTTAATAGTTCAAACTTTATATGTTAGCTTTTTTAATCATGTGATACACGTGAGAGGTTTTAGTACAAAATGTAGCTTTATACCCAGGTTTAGGAATGTTACAGTTGGTGTCCATTCGGTTGATATGTTTGCGCTTTTTATTTTTTTTTTTTTATTTAATAAGTGACTTTCTGATTTGAAGTTTTCTAAGAGGTCGGTTTTTCTTTATTTTACTTTTAATAAAACAAAATAGAATAAAAAGAACACTCAAAATCTAGTTGAATAAAAATAACTAAGCCTGATGGAGATAATCTTAATTTAAAGATGTTTTGAAATGTTGAAACAGCAAATTTTAATCAAATAATACCCGTATTATAATTCAAGTAACGACATACTAGCGACTGGGCTGATGATACAATCAATGCCCAGCTTACGCGCTTTATTCACATCAATTATCAACGACACTTAACAAAACTAAATTCAGAAACACGTATGCGAAAACATTTGTAGCATTCTTATTTTTAATCAACCTATGTGGATACATTAAAGAACGAAATGTTAAGTTCGAATTCTGAAACCATTAAAAGTTGCATTGCATATACGATGTATAAATGCAGGCAGACTTACAAAAAAAGATAAAATGTAAACCGGTTACTGCACCACATTTGGGTGAATATAAGTCAAATCAGTATAAAGGTTTATAAACTAATGCAGTACTGAACTTTGTATGCACTTGGTGAACGGAATAAATAGAACAAATCTTACTAGAGGTCTTCAGATAAAACAACTAAACGAAATAATCAAATACCTTAACCCAATTCACTAGATAAAAGGCAAATCACTATAGTCGTGAGACAGGTGAAAATTTGTATGATCAGCCAATTTAGTGATAAACCTTAACATTTTGTAGTTATAATAGTTTTAAAGTTCCATGCTTATATTTTAAAAACATCCTCCTAAGACATTCACATCCATTATGAAGTTATAGATTTCCGAGTTATTTAACAAATATGTATTTAGCAATACATTCTTCCATATAGTAAAGACCTACGTCAACAGACAGCACTGCTACCGTCGGAATACTGATTTTAGGGATAAGATATTGGAATTACGTCTAAAATGGAGTACCCGAATCCATAAACTGATTGTGGTTCTTCCGTGTGATTGAAGCACCCGAATGCTTCATCATGTTATCCGTGCGTGTTTTCTTATTAACATTACGAAAAGTTTTTTTTTATAAAAAAAAGTTACAATTAGTGTACAGATGTGTAAATCTCGTACGACAATTTTGAATACTGGGGAAACAAATGGTGGAATAACAGAACAGCGAATGGAGCGATTCTGAATGCGACGACACTACAAGCGTTTCTGTCTATGTAATGCACACCGCCTTGAAATTCAGAATTGCACAAAATGACTCACAAGGAACACGACCCGATTGATAAATTACAAAACAGACGACCATTCTGTTATTTATTGATATTATACCTTCATATTACGTTAAAACATGCTTTTTAAACAACTGTGGAGTGCAGTTTACACAAAATATCGATGAAGCAAAGTTGATTATTAAAATAAAAACGTTACATACATTAAAACTGACCCTTTCTGTATGTCTGTATTAAAAGGTACCTGTAATATAATTGGAATATCAAACAATTCACAAAAGTCAACGATAAGTCTTAATGATGCTTAAACGAAATCAACCTTGCTACATATAATGACCATATCATCATTCTTACTATAAATGTCTTTTGATGGATGGTTAAAGCCAACATATTCAAAAGTTCTGAATTCGGAGAATCGGAATACCCACCAAAGACGACAAAAGTAATGACAAACTGGTGATTAATGAGTGCTATTCACGAGAGATACATTTTATATTTTAGTTCTATGGTATTTCGACTATTAATGCAAGGATCAGCATTCATTCAAAGAGATTATTTAAGAGTAAATCAGATGACAACTTCAATCAATTTTGATTTATTCAGTCTTTAATTATGCGAAACAAAGTCTTTTACGTGAAAAAAGTTATATTTTCGAGTGTTTAAAGGCTGAAACGGAACAGAATAACTACTGATGATTCGTCTTTTTTCGAAGATTTACTGAACATGTGTTCTACATCAAAGGCAATCATTTTATCATAGACAAAAGAACGAAGATCTGTACGGATGATTCATCTGTCTACAAAGACTCAAATACTGCTAAACAAATGGCCTTTCTTCCAGAGCAATATTTGTACAATAGACAAAGTATCAAAGATCATCGTTTTGTTGGTCAATCGCTTACTGTGGAATCATTTTGAGGAATACCTGTCTATTCGTGGATATTTGAATTCATTGATATGTCAAAATCTATATTCAAACCTACAGAAATTTGCAGTTTGTTGAACATTTAAATGTCTGATTCACCTGTACCGACCAAATCCACGAAATTTGGTATTCAATGCATAATTATGAATCCACAGTAACATCAACTGCTTAACAGATATATTATATTTTGACATTTCACTTGTGAACTAAATATATACTCCCAAGAACAGTATCAATGAAGACAAATTTGGAATTTAAGCATAGATAAAGTATGGATCTTGCTTCTTCATTATACGTAATACCTACAATAGTCTGAATAAAGTCATGCTCTTCAACTATGAAATTTCTTTGGCCTTTTTTACATTTCATTGATTCGAGCGTCACTGATAAGTCGTAAGCAGACGAAATGCGCCTCTGACGTAAATAGAAAATTTGAATCCTGGTATCTATGATGAGTTTATATAAAACATACAAATACATACAAATCTAACCCTCTTTCCTCTTATAGAAAAATCCTTTCCTATTATGTTCTTAACGTTTTTGTTCTTCGTTCTCAACTTAAAATAAATTTAAAAAAAATAAGCCAACTCTGTTGCCAAAAAAAAAAAGCCTAACGTAGATACACATAACTTGTTTAGAAAAAGATAAATTATGCTTTGCAAAAAAGATAAACAAATAATCTGAAACTGACTTCAACTTTGTACTTGTTTGGCTTTATAACTATTTTTATATGAGCGTCACTGATGAGTCTTTGAGACGAAAAGCGCGTCTGACGTATTTAATCATAATCCTGGTACCTTTAATAACTATCAGTAAGTTGCATATATTTTTAATAACAACATTTATTTTACTTTGATATGACGTGATTTTGAACAGGGGATCGTCATTTCGATTGAAACAAAAAGTTCTTCATTGAAAAAAATCCGAGGCGAAATTTAAAAAAAAAAACCACTTTTAAACTGTTAGTAGAAAACAAACTGAAATGCCATGGCAAAAACGAAAATCGACAAATATATAAACAAAGTAAAAAGTACACCATGCATATCATAGGAAAATGGAAAATGACGACTGAGCACGGATAAAGATAACATGCATCTAAACCGTAGTAGTTACACTTTTATAATATGGAATGTAACTTAAACATGTTGAATGTAACTTAAACATGTTGAATGTAACTTAAACATGTTAGACGAGTTGTCATTTTTACATTTTCGTGTTTTTTTCCGAAAACGTTTTTTTTTCTTTCTAAAACGGAATGTAGAAATCTATTATCTTACAGTCTACAGAAATCCGCCAGTGAGGACTGCAAGTTTTAAAATTATAATTGCTATAATGCTATAACCTTCCTTTAAGTCGATTTTTGTATCAATTTTGCTTGCCATAAAAGTTTTGAGAATCAGAAACAGATATTCCGAGCACTGAATTTCCTCTTTCTACAGCTTCTGCTATTGATAACTTTTATGACTTTTTTTCTAGAGCAAAGGTTGTGCTTTTAATGAGTATATTCAAGTGACTCAGTCGTCATTCATCAATAGTATATTATGTTAAATTAACCTGAGCAAACAGTACCACCCATTCCTATTTATAATAATAGGACAGGCTAGGACTTTGATTTCTTTTGTTCAGAATCTATCTTCACTTAACACTAACAAAAGATACTACTCTTTGAATTTTTGTTGTTAATATCATTGATAATTTAGCTTCATATAAGATAAGCGAAAAGTATACTCCCACTCATTAATAAACAACGAACAATGAAAGTGGTATTGATATAATGATACCTTACAAATGTTTATGATGTCAGTTGAATTTCCAGTTTGAATGTTGAATTCTAGTAGATTGAAAAGACTTTAATGTTCTAGAAGATTTTGTCGAAAGACACAAAGTTTAAATAAGACCAGTCAGACAAATCACAAACTGTTAAAACGATAATAAAATCACTACTACGTGTACATACAAACACAGCTGTAAAGTTTACTTATGCAAATGCACCGTGACGTAGATGAATTCGTTTAAACACAACATGTTATAAAAAAGAAGATGTGGTATGATTGCCAATGAGACAACTCTCCGCAAGAGACCAAAATGACACATATTAACAACTATAGGTCACAGTACGGCATTCAACAATAAGCAAAGCCCATACCGCATAGTCAGCTATAAAAGGCCCCGAAAAGACAATGTAAAATAATGCATACTAGTTTGTTATGAAATGAAATACATGGGGACCAACAGTTTACCAGCAGTTCTTACCACCCAAAATTAATTAGAATAACAATTTATACATGTTATGCCTCAGAAGCGTCTGGGTTAACCTTTATCAGGAAAGCTCAAACAAAAAACATTTGAAATGAATTTTATTTAATACTTATTATCTTTATGACTATGTCATGCAAATCAAACTAATCAATTGTTATGTGCAGTTCCGTTTAAACTCTTATTTTAGCAACGGGTTATACGTCATATGAAACTTCAAATTAAAACAAAATATTCTTATGTTTTTATAACTAAATAGCTTGTTTTCATTTTCAAACTTTTGTGCATATACTTTTTTTCTGAAGAAAATTCTTTAATGTGTCCAAATTTAGAAGAAATTTTCTTTTTCTGAATTGTTTGCTTCCAGTGAACATTTCGCCGTTTTCCGTATGAAATTGCCTCAGCTTGAACGTTATCGTTAATACGCAGCGATTTCAATAAAGCAATAATTGCAAAGGGAAAATCAAATCGACAGAGAGAGTCAACAAACGTAAAAATTGCTCCATCATCGAAATGATCTATATCTTATTGTACAAGTCGCTTTTTTTTAATAAAAAGAAGTTACAATTAGTGTGCGGATATGAAAACCTCTTGAATACAAGGAAATAAATGATGGAATAAAAGAACAGCAAATGAAGCGATTATTGGTTGCGACGACACTACGATGATCTCATGCTATGTGATGCAACCCGCCATGTAAATCGAGAATCGTGCAAAATGTCGTTTATACTTATATTAGACCTTCATATAACGTTAAAAAAGCAGCTGCTCAGTGCAAGTTACATGTTTGACAAAATGTTGATGTACAATAGTTAATTATTCAACAAAAACAAGTAACATACATGAAAACTGACACTTCCTCTAGACTTGTATATAAAGGTACCTCTAATGCAATCGGTCTATCAAACAATTCATAAAAGTCAACGATATGACACGTCTTACTGTTGCTGTAAACGAAATCAACAGTACCAAATTAAATGATCAGATGCGCATTTTGACGATTAATTCCTCTTGAGGGTTGATAAAAGCCAACATTTTTGAAAGTCTCAACTCTAATACAACCGACAAGTCCGGATTAAACTCAAAAGACCAAGAAAGTAAATTCAGACCCGGATAAGAAATCAGGGCTATCCTCGAGAGAGATACATGAAATGTAAGAGTTCCTTAGTGTTCAACTATAAATACAAGGATCCGCTTTCAAAGAGGTTATTTATGAGTAAATCAGATGACAACTTTATGCATTTTAATAAATTCAGTCTGGAACTGAATTATGCGAAGAAAAGGCTTTTATGAAAAAAAGATACCATTGAAACGAGGTAGAGTGACTTCTAATGATTCGTCTTTCTTCAAAGAGTCAGATACTATTTTCTACATTTGGAAATACCTGTACCAAGTCAGAAATATGACATTGGTTGTTTATTCGTTTCATGTGTTTTATCATCTGATTTTGAAAATTTGATTAGAGACTTTCCGTTTTGACTTTTCCTCGGAGCTCAGTATTTTTTGTGATTTTACTTTTTTTATACATTGATGAACAAGTGTCCCACCCCAAAGGGATTTTTCTTTTAATCAAAGACAAAGCAACGAAGATCCTCGTTTTCTTGATAAACGCATGACATCAACTGCTTGATAAATATATTATATTTTTTGAAAATTCACTTGGACACTCAACATAGACTCCAAAGGCAAGTTTCAATGAAGTCAATTTGGAATTGCAAACAACGTCATCATTCTTCATTCTCAACTTAAAACTTGGGATTTGCTTATCCTTCCAAAGAACATAAGATCATCCCCTGTTTATGGTTGAATTAGTGTTGCGTGGTCTTTTATGATGTGTCTTTTATTGAAAGGGCAACTATGATTGATCATTGCATATGATGCTCTTAATCTACACTGTTAGCATTTCGTAGATTAGATCCTTTAATGGCTTGCAAAAAATACAGTTGAAGTCGTTCATTGTTTTGTCCAGTTGCATTGACCTCTCCATAAAACATTTATATTTACTTTTGCCTAATTCACTTATCATCTTCCAGTAGTACATTATCTCCTTACAAAATTAAACATGACAATATACTCCCACTCATGTATAAATATTCGCTGTTGAAAATGAAACTGATATCAGGGCTTTATTTATGATGGATCATTGACATTTAAATGTTGACCATCGTTACTCTTAAATGTACTTTTATATGTATTTGTGTATTTAAATCGAGAGAAAGATTACAAGACAAAAATCGATATGAAATATTGTATACAAAGAACGTCGATCATGCAATCATGTTTAACTTAATATTATACAAAGACATGAAATAGAAGGGAAAACAGTGAAGAGAAACAAAGCGTAAACAAAGTAAAAGCAATAAAAACTCTTCTTTTGTGTATTGAACAGTATTTGCTCATTTGTTTGAATAGCATTATCATACAATTTCGATGCTAACATATGAAAATTACATAACTTTTACATTTACACGTTCCGAAGTACCCGAGACCGCCACCAGTGTTTGGTGAGGTTGGTGTTGCTTAGTCTTTAGTTTTCTATGTTGTTTCTTGTGTACTATTATTTGTCTGTTTGTCTTTTTTTATTTTTAGCCATGGCGTTGTCAGTTTGTTTTCGATTTATGAGTTTGACAGTTCCTCTAGTATCTTTGCTCCTCTTTTACAACGTTTATCTCAGTTTTAGTTTATAACCCGGATTTGTTTTATCTCAATCGATTTATGACTTTCGAACAACGGTATACTACTGATGCCTTTATTCACAAAAAACGTACTACTTGTATTAAATATTAACAGTGTCGAAGTAATGATATATATTGCCAAAGCAGTCATATGATCAATCCTTAAAAGAAAATATTTTACTGAAGGGTTAAAATTGCAACACTCTCAGCACATGTCAGAGGAAAGCAGAAACTCAGACTAATTAGACAGGGGACACGACAACACAGTTGTCTCAGATCTGAGTATTGGAACTTGGAATGGCCCAAGTCCAAACAAAATTTAAAAAAAAATATATTGCCGCTGTGTATATTAA
Organism: Mytilus galloprovincialis; assembly: GCA_037788925.1. NCBI lineage: Eukaryota > Metazoa > Mollusca > Bivalvia > Mytilida > Mytilidae > Mytilus > Mytilus galloprovincialis. The sequence goes on from CM075339.1 coordinate 36,078,949, forward strand.
CAATTCAATACGCTCGTTGACTTGAGACAGTACAATTTGATGTTCTCTTTCCAGAAAAATCTTACCCTTGTGAAACGTGTTGATTCAAAGAAATTGAGAGCGCCTAATATCTTTTTTTATATACAATAAAAACAGCAGAGTTACAACCTCTAATATGTTTGCTAGGTATTACATGTACTTGGAAAAGTATTTAAAATTTCTGTCATTTTAGTGTTTATAGTTTTTGTTCGTCGAATTGTTATTTTATATACAAATGCATAATGTTTTAGAAAAGAAAGAATAATAAAGTTGCAGTTATAAGAGCATGATTATTCAATTGCCATTAATATTGCTTACAACAGTAACTTCTTTTCTAGAGCAATGGTTGACTTTTTAAATAAAGACCTTTTCGCCATTCATCAATACTTTTATTGTGTTAAATTATCCTGAGCAAACAGAACCACCCAAACCTATTTATAATATTAAAAGTAGCTAGGACTTTGATGCTTTTGTTCAGAATCTATCCTCATTAAACACTTACTAAAGATACAATTCGTTCAATTGTTGTTGTTAATATCATAGATAATTTAAATTAATATAAAATAAGCAAGTAATATAATCCCAGTTATTGAAGGTTGTAATGATAAAGTGGTATTGTATATGATATCAGTTTAATTTGGAGTTTAAATATTAAATTATAGTTTAAGTGAAGATACATGAGAGTACTAGAAGATTGTGTCGAAACATAAAAGAGTTGAAATAAAACCAGTCAGACAAATCACAAACTGTTAACACGCTAATAAAATCAGTACTTAGTGCAAACATAGTTGTAGTTTTTATGTACACTTATGTAAAATGCACCGTGGGGTAGTAGGTTTCGTTTAAACACAAACATCTTAGTTCAACTATCACAAGTCCAGTCGTAATTGCATATTAGTGTGTGATGAAATGAAATACATTGGGACCAACAGTCCACCAGCAGTTCTTACCACCAAAAATAAGTTAGAATAACAATTTATATATGTTATGCCTCAGAAGCGTCTGGGTTAACCTTTATCAGGAAAGCTCGAACAAAATACATTTGGAATGAATTTTATTTAGTACTTAGGAAGATTAAAAGAGATTATTACAATCAATCTTGGAACCCTTCAATGCATTATGTCATTCAAATCAAACTAATTTATTCTTATGTGCAGTTTCGTTTAAACTCTAATTTTAGCAACGGGTTATACGTCATATGAAACTTTAAATTGAAAAAAAATATTCTTATATAAAAAAGAAGATGTGGTATGATTGTCATTGAGACAACTATCCACAAAAGACCAAAATGAAACAGACATTAACAACTATAGGTCACCCAACGGCCTTCAACAATGAGCAAAGCCCATACTTATGTTTTTATAACTAAATAGCTAGTTTTCATTTTCAAACTTCTGTGCATATGCTTTTTTCTGAATGAAATTCTTTAATTTGTCCAAATTTAGAAGAAATTTACTTTTTCTGAATTGTTTGCTTCCAGTGAACATTTCGTCGTTTTCCGTATGAAATTGCCTCAGCTTGACCGTTATCGTTAACATGCGGTGATTTCAATAAAGCAATAATTGCGAAGGGAAAACCAAATCGACAAAGAGAGGCATCGAAATGATCTATATCTTATTGTACATGTTATAAACGTGCAATTCTTCTTGTTGATTATTCACAAAGGTGTCAATCAGTAAACTTCGGATTCAAAAAAGAACCATAAATTAGCTGCCATATTTTTACAACAAAACACTGACAGAGTGATATTTTTTTGACGATTATACGAAATGGATGCGTACAAAATAATAAAATCGTCCACAGAATACTACGTTTATGATATATGCATGCCTTGGTTCAAGAATTGGATTAACTTTTTTTCAACAGAAATGCGTTTCATATGACTTTAAAGTTATCAACAATAAGATAAATGCAGTGTCTGATTGTTGTTCAACCGCTTTCAAATGTTGTTGCTTTCATTTCATACATTTTTAAGATACAGAACTATTCACGATGTGCTGAAGCCACAATGGTGGCCTTGATCTGATTTATGTTCTTTGGTCGAGTTGTTTTCTCTTTGACAATACCCTATTTCCATTCTCAATTTTATTAGTTAGTTTCGTAAATTACAGGAAAGTGCCTTCACATTTTTAGCTGTTATCAAATTCAATGTACACCTACATTAATTTTTTATTAGTACAGTGGTAATCGAAATACAATCCCATCAAAAATAAACTGCATCGTGTATGCATTGTGGGGTTTTTCCAAATATCGATTATTTTTGTCAAAGGGTATTGACTTCCCCTTTCGTAATTTTCTCTGGAGCTTGGAACGTTTGTAAATATTTTGTTTCGTTAATTTTAATGACTACCTTTTGTGTCTGCAATAAAAAAATATCAACGTATTTATTTCCAACATTGAATACTTGTTCATCCTTACCCCACATTCTCCATAATACCAACGTCTTTAGCCACATTCAATAATTGCGTCGATTGTCGAATAAATAAAATTGAGAATGGAAATGGGGAATGTGCCAAAGAGACAACCACACGACCATAGAGCAGACAACAGCAGAAGGTCACCAACAGGTCTTCAATGCAACGAGAAATTCTCGCACCCGAAGGCGTCCTTCAGCTGGCCCCTAAACAAATATATACTGGTTCAGTGATAATGAACACCATACTAAACTCTAAATTGTACACAAGAAACTAAAAGTTAAAATAATACAAGACTAACAAAGGCCAGAGGCTCCTGACTTGGGACAGGCGCAAAAATGCGGCGGGGTTAAACATGTTTGTGAGATCTCAACCCTCTCCCTATACCTCTAGCCAATTCAGAAAAGTAAACGCATAATAATACGTACATTAAAATTCAGTTCAAGAGAAGTCCAAGTCTGATGTCAGAAGATGTAACCAAAGAAAATAAACAAAATGACAATAATACATAAATAACATCAGACTACTAGCAGTTAACTGACATGCCAGCTCCGGACCTCAATTAAACTGATTGAAAAATTATGTCTTCATCATATGAATATCAGGCACAATCCTCCCCGTGAGGAGTTTGGTATCATACCATCATAACATATATGAGAAGAACATAACCCGTGTCATGCCAACAACTTATTTACAATGTACAAAGTATTTTTTTCTTACTAGTGAATTCTCGTCCACACTTATCATTGCAAAAGTAACTCCCTTACGATAAAAGGACGAGCTGCGTCTTTGATGCTTTTGTTCAGAACCATCAACTCCGTACTTATTTGGCTTTATGCATGTTTTGATGTGAGCGTCACTGATGAGTCTTATGTAGACGAAACGCACGTCTGGCGTACTAAATTATAATCTTGGTACCTTTGATGGATATTTGATGCTTTTGTTCAGAACCATCAAAACCTACAGTTACAATGGACCCAAATACAAATTTATCATTAACCATTCTCTTTATATCATAAACTATTTAACTGATGACAAAATAAGCTAATGATTGACTCCCACTCACTAATAAAGATTTTCACAATAAGGGGACATTTGATATGAAATTGCGCTGTATATTATGTGTATTTACTTTCAGATTTGAAGTGTGTTACCGTGAATTAAAAGACTGGAAGAGTACATGGAGTACTATAGGACTATTGTTTGCCATATAAGTTTTGAGAATCAGAAAAAGATATTCCGAACTCTGAATTTCCCCTTTTTACAGAATCTGCCTTTAATATTGTTTATAACTTCTTTTCTTAAGTGAAGATTTTAAAGTGACTCTGTCGCCATTTATCAATACTTACATTATGTTAAACTATGCTGAGCAAACAGTTTCATCCATACCTTTTAATAATTATAAGACTAGCAAGGACATTAATATTGATGCTTTAGTTCAGAATCTTTCCTCACTTAACACTAACAAAAGATACATCTATTTCAATTTTAGCTGTTAATATCATAGATAATTTAACAAGATGTAAAGTAAGCAAATAATCTACTCCCATTCGTTAATAAACACAAACATTGGTATTGATATAATGATACTGTATATGATGTAAGTTTTTGATGCTTTTGTTCAGAACCACCACCAACCTGCACTTACAAAAAACTAGAAGACAAATTATCCTTTACTATTCTCAAAATATCATAAATCACTTAACAGATGACAAAATAAGTCAGGTATCTACTCCCACTCACTAATAAAGATTTTCACTTGAAAGGGACAATTAATATGAGAATGCACTGTATATAATGTGTATTTACTTTCGGGTTTGAATGTTTATTAACCATAAATTAAAAGACCAGAAGAGTACTACAGAACTACTGTTTCTGCCTAACTTAATACACTTAAACTGTATATAATAAGATAACGACAGCCAAAACCATTGAGCACAATAAGACAAGCACTCACGCTATATATATATGACATGCAAACATGCATGATTCGTTGATTTATAGCTAGAGTGAAGCAATTTTCAACAGATATATACATGTACAGTGTGTTCTTACGCTGTGCTGTAACAGCACTTTCCCAGATAAGCGGAAGGTTGTTTAATCAGGTCATGTGTAGTTTTGTGTTTGAATTGTTTTACGTCATTACTTAGCAATTTATAGCGGACTATACGGTATGGGTTTACGACTATCAATGTTTTTGGTGCTGTAGCGCATACAAGAATACACAAAACTAAATAACATTACGGTAGAACGAGTGCATGGATTCCCAATATATACTGTTTTGAATAAATAGATAACAGTGTTGACGACATGTTTAGCCAACATACTCTCGGATATGAAAACAAAGCTCATTCGTATCAGCAACTCGGATCAATTGAAGCTGGCTCACCTTTACGTGTGGAGCAGGATCTGCTTACCCTTCCGGAGCATCTGAGATCCCCCCCCCCCCCAGTTTTTGGTGGTTTTTTTTTTTCTATGTTGTGTACTCTTATTTGTCTGTTTGTCTTTTTCATTTTAACCATGGCGTTGTCAGTTTTGATTTATGAGTTTGACTGTTCCTCTTGTATCTGTTGCCCCTCTTTTAGACTGTCCTATTGGTTTTTTTTTATTTCTAGAGACAGCATATTAACAAACACTACTCCTTTTGGTCGTTCCATATAAATGAAGTGTGGATATACAATGAAAAAAATGAAATATATTATTACAAAAGTTGTGTCCTCTCTATAACTTTTCAATCCTATATCAAACGCTTATCTCATCGTCGTAAAATGTATTGAAAACTTGCCACTGAACATTAATCATCCAACAATCAATCAATCAATCAATCAAATGCAAACCAGATCTGCCGGTTTTCATAACGACATTACAAAAACAAAGTTCTTTTTAAATGGAAAAGGGAGATAAATCGAACGCATATACATGTATACGATATGTGTAAACAAACGGAACTAAATGAACGTATGAGGAGTGGTGTAACGCAACATTTAACAACAGAAAATAAATAGGAATACTGATGGTTTAACCACAACAATAAAATTTGTTTATGTTACGATTTTAAACAACCTTTTCGAGAAAAACTTTCTATCATTATTTTTAAAATTTATCAGAACACAGATGATGCTAGAGTAAGAATGGGTTAGCTGTCTGAATTATATTCCTAACTACTTCATACTTTCTATGTAATATGAAATGAAATAGCAAATATGTACTTGACAGAAACCAGAAATTCCATTATGCATCGTAACTGCGAGAAGAAAAATCCAAATATAAATTCCTATATGTATTTAAAAGTATTTGTTTTGGCTTTATCGAATAATTGAAATCACTTGATACGGGTGTTTTGATCTGGTTGGTGCTTATATGTAGTAGCCGTGTTATTCTGCTTTTGCTCTCGACTCTACCAGTCTCTCGGGGCTAATACTAATGCTGCTAACCTCGAATCTATTACTGGGCCAGTACAGAACCAGCCAGTTTATAAAACTATAGTAAAGGTTGACTGTGGCTCAATATCAACACAGCGATGTGTAAAGTATCGTACATCTGTTACATCTTCTACATGCTAGTAATAGTACTCTTAGATCGGTACCTTGGATCTTTTTGTATTTTGTTAGGATTTTTGTGATTCGTCGCAATGTGATTAGTATAACCTTTTCATGCCGATCATTTGCATTTGTCTTTATATTGTACTGTAATACCACTGTCCCAAGTAAGAGAAGGGTTGAACTAAAATGTTTAACCCCGTCTAATTTTTTTCTCTATTATGCCGTGTTTAGAGTAGAAAATTATTTATTTGATCAATTGTCTAAATATATCGGAAATGGCTGTAAAATCGTCTTAAAAACAGAGGCTGTAGAAACCAAATGTATTCAAAACTTATTAGTTGAAGACAAACTGGCCACGCCATGGCAAAAACAAACAAATAAAAAACACGAAGGGACAACAAAGGAAGCTATATAATTAAACAGTAGGAACACCATCATAAGCCGGGTATATATGATTTTGATTGATCCATATACAATGGCATTGGTAATAACTAAACGTTTTGAATTTTGTTTACAAAGTGTTGCTTTTTAATCCTCATTTTTAGATATAAGAAGATTTAGTATGAGTGCGAACAAGACAACTCTCCATCCAAGTCACAAGCTGCAAACGTTAACCAATAAATCGTTAAACAAAAACAAATAAAGCAGAGAGCAAACAGCAACAACCACAACACTAGAGAGTCCAGCCTTGTGACATGCACATATGGTTATATTTGTTATGAGATAAAATGTTCATGCATATGCTCCTTAAATTGTCCACTTAATCGTGTACAGATGTTTCTCAATGTTGGATAACAATTGCGTAAAGTACTTTATAACTTACGAACTTTTCAAACTTTTGAGACATGAAGGTTATGATAACTGTCTGGCTTACAAAGACCGTGACATTTTGTTCATTTGGGTCTTATAGATAACATTCTTCAACTTACAATCGGCATGTAGTGATTTAGAATGATATAAAGTAGTACAATATAGATAAAACTACTTCACTAGTGTCCTCAATAACTTATTAGTTCTTTGTGGTGGTTGAAATCGGGCATATGAGAGAAGACACATTTCTGAACCGTTAGATAACGGACAGTTGTTACATTTGAAAAGCTCTCCAACTATCTAGAGTATTATCAATTGGACATCAAAATAAACATTAAAGGAAAAAAATGATATGAAATCTTCAAATTAAGTGTATATGATGCGAAATAGGTCAAAAAGTCAAAAAGGTGATTATTAAACGATTGAACATGATTGTTTGAAGAAAAAAAATCCACTTTGATAATTTTGAGATATCACTAAGTACTTCGTAAGTTTTATTGGTGCATTTAACTCGATGGCGAAAAAAATTAGCAGAAGTTCGCAAAGGATATACATGACTTAAAATTATAAAATGCACTTACAATGTACAATGTACTTCTACATGTATACTAGTGTTATTGTATTTGTAATGTAAATATAAGTATTGAATGTCTTTTGTTCCTAAGTTTTAATGGAAGTCAATGCACTTCATAAGTTTTAATGGAAGTCAATGCAAGCGCACATAAATGAGTTCCAAGACTTGTACGCGCAATATTAATATATAATATACTATATTGAGAATTCTGCATGTTACATACGTGTACATGTTGCTTAGCAAAATTGCTGTCATTTACATATATACTATGTTTATTTATAACAAAACCACATTTCTCGTCCTCCAATCGTGTCAACTGCAATACTTAATTATCGAATTCATCGTTAATGTTGTTCTTCCCCTAAATAGAGCTTTCTTACAAATTGACGAAAGGTACGTACGCTTGGCGAATCATACGTAAGACTCGTTTTAGGGATCCTTTATTTTGACATTTTGACATATTTAAATAATAGTCAATGAACTTCGGACCATTTACCTACATGCAACGACACCTATTGAATTAGATTTTTTTTTTAGATCTACAGGATTTCGGGACATACGATAAGTTAAAATATAACACCACCAGGTGGAAGTAGATAACTCTAAAACATATCTTAAATAAAGGGTAGTCCGGCAGAAAAAAATGCCCATAAAAACTAAACAAAAAAGTGCTCCAACCCCCCTCCCTCTACTCTTTCCAAAATTTCAATATTGCATTGTTTAACCTTAGAAAATGGGAATTCGCACAAGAGTGCCTCTACTCAACGGACACATTCCTAGCCTCAGATTCTAGATCTTTGCCTTAATCTATTAATCTATTATATACAATTAAGTCATATATAGAGAGAAAGACGGTTTAATTTTCCAAAACAGCCCTTTTTTTCGTTTTTGCTTTGAGTGTAAGGGAACAAGTAATTCACTTCAAGAGGTTATGCTTTTTTCCCTTTAAAATACTCTGATTCCCAATTTGACCCAAAAAAGTATTGTGGTCAAGAAGCAGATTACAAACAAAAAAATCTTAATCAAGATTTCACCTGAAAAATAAATAAATTGATTGATAGCGTCTAAAAACTAAGAAAAGAAAAACCCATAGCCCCCTCCTCTTTTGAAGTTCAATGGTTACTCTCATAACTGGTTTGTTTTTATTCTCCCCCGCCCCCCCCCCCCCCCCCCTCGCATTTTATACTTGATTAACAGTGTGAACTTTGTAACGTTAATATTAACCTAAATTTGCAATTAAATTTATAGTTTCACATTTGTCGGCTGCGATCACAAGAGTTACATTTAACTTACCTTTTATAACATTTAACAATTTACATTAATACAAAAAAACTGGATCACAAAATCTGTTTTACTAGATTTATTTGAAATTACTTTTTCAAAACATTGTAGCATCATTGTTTTACAAATATCGATATTCCACGTCCACAGTTTGCTGTTAATGTACTATACGAAATAAAAATAAATATGAATCTTGTCGTTAAATTTGTACTAACGAACTTCAACAATGCCATTAAAATTTTAATCGTGAAACTCGTGCTTAAATCGTTCCCGCGGAAATGTGTGTTCTCGTGGTTTACGTAAGTAACATATCGGACGTAAGTGTATTTGACACTATTTTCCTTTATTATCTGATAGTAAAAGCGTGTATTATTTCCGATATGCTTAGTTTTGAAAGATAAGTTTGATTTAGAAAAGAATGCTGTTTTACCGGATAAAATAAAGACTCTGAATTGTTATTGTAGAAATGAAATACGTGCTCCCTTTACGTTCGTTCGTACCTTTCGTTAATTTGTAAGAAAGCTCTAATATACCTGAACTACATGTATATGACACTGCACAAAGTTGTAGTTCAATATCATTAAAATTGAGAACAGCGGGTAAGATATCAAAGTGGGAATACAAACTGAAACATAAGCTCACGAAAGACAGGAAACGACATCGTTTAGGTAACACGAAAAGGACAAAGAAAGAAGACTCTCAAAATACCAATATCGACATTTTCCAGGAATCTCTCCAATTATATGACGCTCTACTAATAGCCAAATAAACGCAGCAATCGTTGAAACGATTTAAGACATGTGATTTTGGTTTTAATATCTTTTATAATCAATTCATTAAACTATATATGCGTGTTTTACTTCAAAAATAAGACGAGGAAAAGAAAATCATAAAAATAGACAGATACCGGTAGTTAATTTTAATTTAATGATTTGAAACTCCCAGAGTGACTGTGTAACTGAAATATCGAGCCGTTAAGAATACAGTTAACATTATAATTCTACTGTGTTTTTCAATAGCAATTTGTATATAATCATACATGTAGTCAACTCAAATAATTAATACAAAACATATACCTTCATGTGTTACACTAACTTAAGGTATAACTGCTTCCTGCACACTTTTATTTTTGAACCGCATTATATTCAAGTTTTTAGTTTCAAAAGACAATGCGGGATTATGTATAATACATGTATACATGTTGATTAAATTATAAAAACAAAAACGGCATTGTTTTTGCTGTATGAAAAGAAAATCAAGGGTGATTTTCATAAAAAAAAATGGTACAAATGTTATTCACACTTATTCTAGCCAAATGTTATTTGATAACACTGCAAAAATGAGAAAAACTGAACACACCTTAAATAAAATCCTGTTTGTTAAAAATCTTGCTCCACTCATAGATCCCATCGTGTTGCTAAAAAAAGTCTGTTTATGGTTCAATCAAAGGACAGAAAAAGAGATTGTGGTTACGACAATTATTGCTGGAGTCAGTAAAACTTTCAAAGGTTTTACTTCAACTTAGTCATTTGCAATCATTGATTTTAAAGTTTCTATATAGAAACTTTTGACTATAATATATATCATTTACGTTATCAGTAATGGAAAGATTCTACAGGCTCAATATACAAGTTTACGTCGTGTATGGAGTGGAGACATGATATCTGACAACGCTCTAATCAGTGGTCATACATTTTTTTTGTAACTATTCAGAAAAAGAAAAAAAAAATCTGTGAAGTCACCAAAAACAACTACGCGAAATACATTGTGTCAAAAATTCTTATTATAAAGCTTTATTCCAAAATATTATGATGCATTACAGTATGCGTAATGGTCGGTATAAATATTGAAAAATTATTGTATAACATATATTACATTGACATTTCAAAAATTGTTCACTGTTGGATCAGTAGGAAGTCAATAGATTGGCCGAACCTTTGCTGTTCAGTCGTATTTGTTGGTCGATTGAATTGTTCTTTGAGATCTTGCAGACCCACTACTTAAAATAGACTACGCTGTCTGCTGGTTTCAATGCAGAACGCATTCCGAACCAGTTTCATCTGATTTTAGTCTTTATACAATTCTTTTACAAATATATTGTCGAAAATTATTTGTCTATCGTCACATTTATATGGTTGTTATAAAGGAGGTCCTTTCAATTTCAATATGTTCATATTAGTTAACGTTTGCAAACAGCATAATATACGTGTTAAGTATGTACTCATTGTCTATTTATGTGGTTTATAAGTTTTTCTCGTTTCTCATTTTTTCATAGGTTAGACCGTTGGTTTTCCCGTTTGAATGGTTTTACACTAGCAATTTTGGAGCCCTTTATAGCTTGCTATTGGGTGTAAGCCGAGGCTCTGTGTTAGAGGCCGTACCTTGACTTATAATGGTTTACTTTTATAAATTGTAACTTGGATGGAGAGTTTTCTCATTAGCACTCATACCACATCTACTTATTATAAGTTAGGTTTAGGAATTTGTGTCAGGTGTTCGAACTCCTTGTATTTTTCCATACGATACAGCGTAAAATAGTTTGCCCCATGACACCAATTTCTCTTTTCCTGCAAGACTCCAATAATTAAATACAAGTCATTTGCCAAAATTTAAGCAGATTCTTGATTTCTTTTCTTCCGCTTTGAAGCCCAATGCAAATAATACCAATGCAAATATAAGGTTAAAAAAAAAAACGAGTCAGTCTTTTCCTGCCATTGGTGACAAGTGTTTACATCATTGTCAAATGGCCTCTGGTGGATAGTGTGTTATTGTCATTAGCAACATAATTCATAGTTGCTATTTGAAATTGTACATAATTGTCAAACTGTATAGACACTAGTGAGTTCTCTCATTATGTTTTGTTTGTGTCGTTGATTGTTATCATAATACGGTTTACCATACACCAATCTTTCAATTAGCCGTTTCAGAATCTAAAGAATCATGGGTAATTTCATTGTTCGTACCCCAAAATGAAAATAACGCCACGTCAGTGGTTAAATTTCCATTGTTTATGACATTTTTAACCAATCAGGACGTTGTGGTGTACACTTTTGAAAATATTACCCAGGATGCATTAGATTCTGAAACGGCGAATTGGTTTGATTCACTTGTCTAAGAATCTGCTACGCAGTTATTTAGCTGTGCACTACATGTGTATCAATGTAACTTGTTTTAAAAGTAAGATATGTCTACGATGCATAGCATACAAAGAGTAAATTTTAACTCTTACGTTGACTCTATCGATCTTATTTGATCTTACTGAAAGTCAAAAAGATTTGATTAATCCGTCACAGTTCTTCTGGCTTGGGATAACATCATCAATACCATTATGAATTGTCATCAATGTTCAAAATAACCTTTGCATTGTAAACATGTAAAACACAATATAAAAACAAATTTACAATTAATACGAGAGCAAGAATTTTGATCTGGCACGAGCCAATCATCAAGTTATCAATCATCAACCATCGGAGCACCTGATTTCACTCCCGGTTTTAAGTGGAGTTCCTGTTGTTTCTTATTTATTATTTATAACTGTTGATGTAAATGTCCTTTGGTTTTTTTAGTCTTTATTTACTCCTTGGTTTTGATTGTTATTGCCTTAAATGGACAAACATTCAAGATTTTCGAATAAGAATCCTACTAGCTGGTAAAGTCTTGTGTGTGTTTGTCACACGAAATAACACTTCGCAATATTTATACTCAGTAAACATTCAGCGTTGAATTATCGGAGTAAAATCTACAAATGTTTAGCTTGTTGTTCGGTTAGAGCCAAGGCTCCGTGTTGAAGGCCGTACTTTGTCCCTATAATAGTCTATATAACTTTATATACGTTGCGACTTGGATGTAGAATTGTCTCATTGACACTTATATTACATCTTCTTATTTGCAAAGCATAGTATTGTACGTAAATTGACTCGTTCTTGTGAGAATGAGTGAGTTTATTTTGGTTCTTTATTTTTATAATGGACTTGTGGTAATTCTTCGTGATGTCGTTACTAAACAATGATGCACAATACCAATAGACGTTTTTCATTATGGGACGGTAAACATATGTGACGAAATGTCTATTATGATTCGTAGTTGTTTGTTGATTTTTGTGTTTTTCCTGTTAACTTTTTTTTTGGTACAGGAAAACAGAGAGAACCATCGACCTTCGACATAAAAACTTGCAAGCCGAATCAATACTATAGTAAGATTTGACTCGTAGATAGCTGCAGCGTGTGGGGTTTGAATTCACAGGCACATTAATGACAGACTAGTGATACAGTAAATGAACAACTTAGACCACCTTGACGTCGAGTCTCCCCAGATCATGAGATGTGAACTTAAGTGTAATAACGCACAACAGCGGTAAATGTGTTGTAAACTTGTCTCTGCTTCTACAGTGACCAAGCACAATAATGTATTATGTCGCTGCAATTTTGTACACATGTGTACTTTGTGGACGAATGGAGGAAGACAACGAAACAAACAAACAAACCATTTGTATGTCAACTAAACGGTATTTAACAATAAATAATTGTATATGGAAAATGTAAAGAAAGAGGCGAAAAACACAAAAGGGATATTATAAAAATAAAACAGACAATGCAAAGACAAAAATCAAAAGTAAAATACTGGTATTCAAAGCACACCATAAAAAAAATAACTGGTCACCACGAAACCCTACAAACAGCCGTATTTACATTTTGTGTAATTGTAAGTTATAAAAAAGCAGATGTGGTATGATTGCCAATGAGACAACTATCCACAAAAGACCAAAATGACACAGACATTAACAACTATAGTTAGTTTAGCACTGCATATAAATTAAGAAAGTAATAAAAATAAAAAAAAAGTGATATTTTTTATGTGTTTAATGTACAAAATGTTCATTCAATATACAGGCTGACAAGATAACATGGTCTATTACAATGTCTAATAGCACACACGGAACTCAGAACGGTTCCACTGTCACTATCACTATTTAAAAGTTTGTTTTTGTTTATAATGTTTAAACAATACATCTTCCTCTGTAATAATAAACATCATCTAGGGCAATATCTCCTAAATCGGATTGTCCCATAGATGCTTCTAATACAACCTGAAAGTAAGAAACAAAAATGTAAGTTTGTGAAATAAAAGGGCAAAACACAATAATAATATTAACAATTTTATAACTGTAGTTTGGATTTCATTTTAACTACAAAAATGTAGCATCAGTAATATTGTAGTAAACATGGAAATCTTATCTAAAATAATAAGTGAAATGTGAAAACAATAAAGTTTTTTTTAGTTACTTGGGTTTGGGTATCGCTTTTCCCATTTGTAAAGTAATGTTCGTCAGGTAACATGTTTCATTATATGACTTGAAAGTGGCATGTTCGCAAAATAATGTGGTACCATGAATGTTATACGATAACCTTAAACATAATGACCAACCAAACTGAAATCGTTTACTTTGATAAGTTGGCTCACCTTGAAAAAAGCCTAATGACTAAAGACTAATAACTAAACAAAATCAAAGATGTGGAACATATTCTATCATAATCATTTGGTAACTAATGCAATTAGTGTCTCTTCCATGCCCGTCTTGAACATAAAAACTAAATATAAAATAAACAACACTCCTAAGGCTCATGTTGGTTGTCATCGTGCAACACAGTTAATAACACATATAGGAAAAACATAGAACTACTTTTATCATAAAACACTGTCAAACATCCAAACATACTATCCACACTCATCTGTGTTCACACTGGTAACTAAATTAAAAATAATTGTAAATTAAGCTCACCTGGAAATTTTGTCCTACGGTAAATTCATCATTAAATACATTCCATTGGTTGGCTTGTTCACCCTCGAGGGCTTTAAATTCTTTTGTGACAGATCCAACTCTGATATTTACGGTGGCTCTATTCACGTCTTTTCCAGACATGTAATAATAAAATCTAAGACAATATGTGCCAGCTGTTAATTGTGGGCTGACTAATCTTGCTTTTTGGTTATGATGACCATGTGCTTCTGCTAATGCATAGTAACCTGGAAAAAAAACGAATTTCATACACAAAAGGGAAATAACATTTAGATAATCTCGAATCTAGGAAATTATTTCGAATGATAACCCCTTTAAAACAAAACAAAAACCAAACAAGTAAAAAGTATTTTCGGTCGAATTTTTAGCATTAATCGGGTCAGAGCATTGTAAAGTTGGCTATACGTAATTGGTTTTCTCATTGTTGTTCGTATGGTGACTTTGTATTGCACAAGTTTTGAAATACTTAACATCTTTGAAAAAAAAAACAAAAGAAAAAAAAAATGACAAGACAGCGGAAAAGTATTGATAATAAGTTTTCTAACAATATTTTATCTAAATGACCAATTAGAACAACCCCAGGAATTTTGAGTGATCAGGAAAATGTTTTCCAAATTTTGACTAAATAGAGGTGTGAAATTTCAAATACTTTTGAAAATCATATTTCACAGAAACTTACCAATTCCGTTGCTGTAATCGAAAGCTGGTCCTGTTCCGTTTGATTTTGTTGGTCCATTGTTTCGTACAAAGTCAAAGTCGTTCAAAGAATCTTGAGTCCATTTGCATAAATCGTTTTCAAAAGAACATTTGACGGCTCCTACAAATAAATAAAGCAGAAAATGTTTTATTTTGCCAAAATCTCATTTTCTTTTCATAAAGTTTAAGAGCTGTTCAAAAATTAGGGTCTTAAAGGTGGTATATATGACTAGTTATCTGACTCGAAATGAATGATTAAAAATAAGTTTCTGTTTTAATGCATTGAACACAAGTTGAAATTATGCCGGGATTTGTGTTATATTTACCATCATGTTTTACCAAATTTTACAAATTCAGTGTTTACTTTCCGTTACAAAGGTGTATTAAGTCAATTCAAAATATTTAAAAACATATAAACAAAAATAACAAAAATAACAAAAATAACAAACCTGACAAGAGATTCTGTCTATGGATCACATCTCCAACTGTAATAAAAAGCAACGAAAGAATAACGAAATGTAGAAGACAAAATAACGTTAGGTTTAATACGGAAGTACTGTACACTATAAACTTCCTACAAATACAATGTAGTATATTGCTTAAAGTTGTAAATAGCCACCTGTGCTCATCTTATACGTAAAACAACTGCATAATACAAACAATGTATCAGGGCATAAGGTACCAGTATGTTTTAATTGATTATGAGTGTTGTAATTTGACGTCCAGTCACAAGTAGTTCATGCACGATGCCAGGACGAGAACACATTTTGATAATACATTTTAAAGAATAGATTTAGTTAGATTAACTTGAAATATGTTTCAGAACAAAACAATTCAATAAGTATAGTCTCAATCTTGTACATTAATTATAGCACAGAATGCTTGTTTTCGATTTTGTACAGTAAGGTCAATTACTTTTTATCAAGTTAAGGAAATGGCACAATCAAAATTTAAAAAAAACAACCAAAAAGCACGCACACACTCAAGACTATGAATAAATAATACAACATACCTCTTCCGCATCCGTATCCGGCTCTGACATTTTCGATATCGAAATCACTGAGGGAAACAGACCATGGGAAGACTTCTCCCTCGTATTTGGCTTGCATTGTTGGTCTGGATGAGTCCTTGGCGTAGGCGAATGGGTAGAAAAATGTTACTGAGTTGTAATCGAATGGGGATTTGAAGAATGTGGTATCGTTAACTTTAGCAAAGAATGTCTGGAAAGCTAGAATTAAAAAAAAAAACAGAAATGCATTATATTCCAAAACGAATGTTTTTGTTATAATACAAAAAATACTTGCTTTTAAAAAACGAACTGTTATCTTAAAGTAAACGAAAAATATAATATTCAAAACGAAAAAAAAAAATTATTTCAACTTTTGAATTATCAATAAACTAACTATTTTAACAAACAAACAAACAAAATAAATAGGCTAAGCAAGTGGACAACCTTGTCATACGCAAACTTTCATTTCTTTCATAATTAAAAACAATAGTTCTCATAGTTCTATAGATGATGTGGTGTGAGTGTCAATGAGACAACTTTCTATCCAAGTCGTAATCCTCATTATAAAAAGAAGGTATGGTATGATTATCAATGAGACAACTCTCCACAAGTCACCAAATGACACTGAAATTAAAAACTGTACATGTAGGTCATCATACGGTCTTCAACAATGAGCAAAGCCCAAACTTAGTTTGCTTACCAGTTGGGATGTTGTCATAGTTGACCTGTACAAAGTTATCTCTGTCTGGGCGTCTGAATGCATTGTAAGATCCCATGGTGTACATCAAAAGCTGCATGATATCGGCTTTTGCCATGCTATCTGTTACCTTGACAACCTGTCTACCGCCGATACGTCCAGGCTTTGCCACTCTTCCGAAGCTGTCTCTGTAAATAGAATGACATATTAAAAAGTTTTTACATGTGATATAAACAAAGTACAAAAAAATAATATTGGAGATGATTAGTTTTTATGATAATAATATTCATATAAGTGTTTACATTCTAATATCATATTGGTACTCCTTGTTCTGATCTTTACAAGCAAACTTTAATAGACAATACTAGTACCCTCATACAGATAAAAACAACATGTTTGCACAAGATTGCCATCACCTATCTCATAAGTATGCAATTCAAAAATAATTCTAAAAGAAAGACTTGTTGTAGCCAATAATGTTACACATCTTGCAGATTTGCGTTGAATCCATTAACCAATACATCAACCAGCATACGGATAGATCTTGTTGAACATTCTGTTTTAAATGAAAAAATTGGACTGTTATCGAGCTCACATGTACCTTATCAATCGTTTTGCATTAAATCGCATTGAGGTATAGGGGAGGGTTGAGATCTCACAAACATGTTTAACCCCGCCGCATTTTTGCGCCTGTCCCAAGTCAGGAGCCTCTGGCCTTTGTTAGTCTTGTATTATTTTAACTTTTAGTTTCTTGTGTACAATTTGGAGTTTAGTATGGTGTTCATTATCACTGAACTAGTATATATTTGTTTAGGGGCCAGCTGAAGGACGCCTCCGGGTGCGAGAATTTCTCGTTGCATTGAAGACCTGTTGGTGACCTTCTGCTGTTGTCTGCTCTATGGTTGGGTTGTTGTCTCTTTGACACATTCCCCATTTCCATTCTCAATTTTAAATATTGAAAGTTGCGTTAAACACCAACCAAGCGATCAATAAATCATCAAAGAATTCTTTATACTTACTGAGATTCAGTTGAAAATTCGACGAAGTCAACTTCATTTTTACGGGGGATGTATGTGATGCACTCCCGTCCACCGCTGTATGTGTCGAATTGGATTTCTTGGATGGAAGCCAAAACTCTTTCTCTTGTGAAGCCATCTAGAAATTAATGATCAAATCTCCACAATGATTAATTGAATATAAGATAATATATAATATATATCAAGTAGTAACACCTCTAAAAAGTGGAAGGCAGACAAGTACATGTTTGCCCAGAATATTTTGCTACATGTAGACTTAAAAATATTGCTTAAGGTGGTACCTAACACTTTCACTAAAATTTATTTGGCTGTTTAATTTTGATAAAATTTTGACAAAGTATTTACTTTGACCCTTTAACAAAAATATAAAAATTTCAAAAATTTTGAACCAACCGTTTTGTCAGAAAAATTACACTGGTTATATAGCAGTTTGACAAACACCAATTTTGATCTTTGTGAAGCTTATTATTCCCTTTACAACACAACGTAATTAAAACGTTTAGCTGACTTTACAGAGTTATCTCATTGTAGTGTTAGGTACCACCTTAAACTGTGAATTGAGGAACACGACCGTGATACAGTATCAACAAATAAGTATTTTGTAAACAGAACTTGATGAGCAATGAATTTGGAATTACCAAGTTTCTTGTGATGTAGATTGTAATTCCTGATAAAACACAACCTAAGTCTATACATAGCTGTACTATAATATACATGGAATATATAAGTATTAAAAAAAAAACGGAAAATGAATGAGTGATGCATCTGGAAATGTATCATACAGTAAAGCATGATTTAATGAAGTGTTGTCACTGTTGTATCAAATTTCATGATTTTTCGATTTGAAGTTCCTGAGGGAAAAATATGGATTGACGGACGGACGGACGGAAGTTTGCTGTAAGGACTTTTTATTAAAAAGTTGAATTACAATTTTTCAAAACATATAGTGTACGTTGGCTTTTAAAACGCTCTATGTAATGTCTGCGCAAAAATAAAACTCCATTGTCTGCATGCAGAGACGATTTTCAAGGTAGCTTACTCAGATGTACATGTATACATTAAGCGGTAATTAAACATTCTACATGTATGAAATGTGAAAGTAATATCATTAAATATGTCATATAGAACCTAAAGTTACTCAATAATAAAATCATACTTACTGACAGAGCTTGCGAAAGTGATTGGAATTCTTCCGAATGGCCAGAGCTCTACATTGTCACCACTGCGACCCTGAAAAGAAACAATTTCCGAATGAGTGCCCTGTTATTCATGACGATGCAGTAAATTGTTTTGGATTCGTGCATGACTAAAATCAATGCCTTTTTTTATCCGCGCATGACTAAAATCAACACATATTTTTTTTAATCCGCGCATGACTTATATCAATGCATTAATTTTTAAGCATTACATTTTCTGGGGATAATAAACACATGTATATTATTTTTTTTACCTATCATTTCGATCTAAAAATCTCTCGACTAAAGCTATGAATATAGATATATACCTTTTGTACGTTAACATTTTATTTTATGCACATAATATTTAACAGGACTCACTGATTATGATAATGTTTAAATAAAATATACAAAAACTTTAAAAAAAAAAAAAAATAATTTAAAAGTTCATTAAAGATATTTATAGCGATTGATGCTACTGTAAGTTGTTTATTCTGCTTTATTTTATTGTTTGTATTTCTTTTTCTATTTGATGCACACCGATATAAGAAAAAAAAATGTTAAAATTGAAAAAAAATAAACCTGCTTACCTGAGGTGCACAGAAGACACACTGTAAAAGAACTGCAAGAGAAGCGGCAAGCCTGAGACTAATCATTTTGGCAAATGGCTCAGTTGTAAAGTAATCGCATGGTTTTAAAGGTCTAATCACGTGGTTTTATTAAAGTTTGAAGTAAGATTTGACAATTTATCACACAAGAATTCTTATCAAGGTCCGACCCATTTATCTCGTCAAAACTTTCTGGCACAACCCACCGTGTTTACCTTTGTTAGAAACATTTTAGTACAAGATTTGAAGTTCTTACCTATTTTTTTTTTTTTTATTTCTTTTTTTTTTAAAGTTTGTATTAGATTTTTAAAATGCAGTTCCATTAAAATGCAACCCGATATCTATTAAGAAAGCATCATAACTTGAACGACTATAAATTTCAACATAATATCAATGTTCATAATGCAAAATAAAACGAATGAGAAAATAAATTTCCTTTTCATGTAGAGGTATCAACTGTTTATATTTATATAGAAAAAAGCGGTGTTACACAAACTTTGTGCTGTGTTATGCTATGCTTTTATCGGAGGTGCTTTGTAGAGCAAAGTTATTAGTTTTGAGTTAGGACCTTTTGAATAAACAGTGATAGAACTTTAAAAAGCATCCCAGTCAATTTCTATGGCTGTTCTCTCAAAGATTCATGTACTGCATCTTTTGTTTGTTTATTAGTAGAATAAGGGGTAACTACACCGTTACAATGATGAACACATGCTCTGGGGTAAATACACCGTTACAATGATGAACACATGCTCTGGGGTAAATACATCGTTACAATGATGAACGCATGCTCTGGGGTAAATACACCGTTACAATGATGAACACATGCTCTGGGGTAAATACATCGTTACAATGATGAACACATGCTCTGGGGTAACTACACCGTTACAATGATGAACACATGCTCTGGGGTAAATACATCGTTACAATGATGAACACATGCTCTGGGGTAAATACATCGTTACAATGATGAACACATGCTCTGGGGTAAATACATCGTTACAATGATGAACGCATGCTCTGGGGTAACTACATCGTTACAATGATGAACGCATGCTCTGGGGTAACTACACCGTTACAATGATGAACACATGCTCTGGGGTAACTACACCGTTACAATGATGAACACATGCTCTGGGGTAACTACATCGTTACAATGATGAACACATGCTCTGGGGTAACTACACCGTTACAATGATGAACACATGCTCTGGGGTAACTACACCGTTACAATGATGAACACATGCTCTGGGGTAAATACACCGTTACAATGATGAACACATGCTCTGGGGTAACTACACCGTTACAATGATGAACACATGCTCTGGGGTAACTACACCGTTACAATGATGAACACATGCTCTGGGGTAACTACACCGTTACAATGATGAACACATGCTCTGGGGTAACTACACCGTTACAATGATGAACACATGCTCTGGGGTAACTACACCGTTACAATGATGAACACATGCTCTGGGGTAACTACACCGTTACAATGATGAACACATGCTCTGGGGTAACTACATCGTTACAATGATGAACACATGCTCTGGGGTAACTACACCGTTACAATGATGAACACATGCTCTGGGGTAACTACACCGTTACAATGATGAACACATGCTCTGGGGTAACTACACCGTTACAATGATGAACACATGCTCTGGGGTAACTACACCGTTACAATGATGAACACATGCTCTGGGGTAACTACACAGTTACAATGATGAACACATGCTCTGGGGTAACTACACCGTTACAATGATGAACACATGCTCTGGGGTAACTACACCGTTACAATGATGAACACATGCTCTGGGGTAACTACACCGTTACAATGATGAACACATGCTCTGGGGTAAATACACCGTTACAATGATGAACACATGCTCTGGGGTAACTACACCGTTACAATGATGAACACATGCTCTGGGGTAAATACACCGTTACAATGATGAACACATGCTCTGGGGTAAATACACCGTTACAATGATGAACACATGCTCTGGGGTAACACCGTTACAATGATGAACACATGCTCTGGGGTAAATACACCGTTACAATGATGAACGCATGCTCTGGGGTAACTACACCGTTACAATGATGAACGCATGCTCTGGGGTAACTACATCGTTACAATGATGAACGCATGCTCTGGGGTAACTACACCGTTACAATGATGAACACATGCTCTGGGGTAACTACACCGTTACAATGATGAACACATGCTCTGGGGTAACTACACCGTTACAATGATGAACACATGCTCTGGGGTAACTACACCGTTACAATGATGAACACATGCTCTGGGGTAACTACACCGTTACAATGATGAACACATGCTCTGGGGTAACTACACCGTTACAATGATGAACACATGCTCTGGGGTAACTACACCGTTACAATGATGAACACATGCTCTGGGGTAACTACACCGTTACAATGATGAACACATGCTCTGGGGTAACTACACCGTTACAATGATGAACACATGCTCTGGGGTAACTACACCGTTACAATGATGAACACATGCTCTGGGGTAACTACACCGTTACAATGATGAACACATGCTCTGGGGTAAATACATCGTTACAATGATGAACACATGCTCTTATTGCCGTTGCTTAGTTAGTTTTTTTTTCTGTAAGTGCAAAATATTCTGAATAGCTGTTTAGGAAACTGTTAATATCGTCAATGTTTTTTGAGAACCTGTACCATGTATTCGATTGTTTATGTTGTGTATACAAGAAGAATGTAAAATAGACCCATAATGTTGTTTAATATTAAAATTTCTAATGTATTAGCACTTGCTAATTGATAAAAAAAAAAAAAAAAAAAAAAACAGATATAAAAAAACTGAAACAAAACAGAAATACTACATAAAAAATGTTTCAAAGAAACTGTTAATATTGTAGATGTTTTCTGAGAACCTATACTTCTTATTCGGTAATCTATATTGTGCATTTAAGAGACTTGTTATAAAGACCATAGTTTTGCTTTATATTATAAAGTGTACTGTGTTGGCCCTTGTTCATTGATAGAAATCTGACAACAATGAAGAAATCAACCAAAAAACTTAATAGAATACTACATACAAAAATTCAAAAGCAAGTTTCATACATTCAGGAAACCGTTACGTGTAATATAATGAGACTCTTATTTGAATATGCATGTCGACTTGTCTACTTGAGGAGAATGTTAGATAGACCATAGTTCAGTTTTATTTCTGTTACTGTTCTTCATCAATAAAATTTTTAAACCGACAAAACAAAACTGAAAAGCAGAAATAAAATGGAAATGATACAAGTCAAAAGATTTTGGTTTTTTTTTAACTAAAGTACGCATTCACTCGTTGATTTTGTCTGTGTCTTATTACTTCATTCACGCCAAATTTAATCAATTAATTTGCAAGTTGATAGTAACACAAACATTACATTAATAATTTAAGTTCTGGGGGATACACATTTCTAACACATACTCTGCAATCCTAATGTTAACCTAGTGACACGGGAATGAGCTCGGGACAGGGGATACACATAGTATTATTATCAGCAAATGTTACATAATTGTAATGGTCATTTGGTAAATAACTGATTTAAAATAAACAAATGTTTGTGAAAATTGATCGATTTGTTTGAATTGTGCCAATAAGGAATTTTTAATTTGTTATTATTATAACAAATGCGTGACCTTATTAATTTTGGTTCGGGTTAATGAAAACAATCGTCTATGGACAAAGTGAACGGAAATAGAGGATGATTTCTAGTGAAAACTCTTTGATTTATAAATCTATAGTCCGAAGCATTACCATTGATGCAATCTCATTTAATTCCTTTTGTCACACACAGTCTTCTGAATTATCGAAAAAAATACTAATTTTACTGAGGCCGGCATTTTACAGAACTTGTATTTTCTTACTAATCGTAAAAGTTGTGAGTGCACGTTTGTTGTTGCAAAAGGTATTCAATATCAAATGACCGAATTAAAATGTAAACAACCATTGCATGATATCTTTACCCCTTATTAGGAGTGTTATAGAATAAATGATACATGTAGAAATAAACCATTTTTGCTATCTTAGATTGTACTTGCTATCAAACAAACACAATTAATACGTGTATTATTAAAGTTCGGATGTTTTTTGTTGACTCAATTCCGTAAAAGTACATTGCACTCATTTTTTAACATTAATGTTTCAAATAATTTAGGGGATTTTTTTTACTTAATTCTACAAGAGTATCTTACAACTTGTTTATTGTGACTTCATTTCTAACAAAGGAGTTAACATATTAAACGATCTTCTATACAAAGACTTTGTATCAGGGTACACATTATCAGGGTACAAAGAATCATATCGCCTGACACTGTTTCAAGAGCATTATATGAGTCATACAAATAAAATAGTAACCAAGCATCAGTATACTATGGGTACTTTCGAACTCGAATAGCACCACACGCGAGTAGTACACAAACACACTAACCGAGTTTAAAAGAGGGATTCTGCGCAGTTGGACTCTGCATGTTTTGCTCCATGGTGATATCTTGACAACATGCGTGTTATCAAGTACAATTGCCATTGTGACGTTTCTTGCGGTTTGTTGTTATGTCCGAGGTTCATGATTTCAGTTTAGTTCACCGAGTACTGATAGTAAATAGTAAAACGAGTTCAAATCAGGATACTATAATAATGTTTGTTTGTAAACAAAGGACGAGTTATTTGAAAACATATAACTGTAATAGTACTACATGTATTTCTTATCAAGTTTTACAGTCTTGCTTTGTTTTGTTCATAAATTGATAACTGAGCAGAAACAACTGTTCTTAAAAAAAGGATGAACAAAATACCAATTGGGCAATCAAAAAATATTGATCGTAAAAGGCCAACAAAAGACCTATTATAATGCCATGCTTAAAACTAAAATGAGGAACAACAGTCCAAAAACACTACACAAAAACTGAAGCTTGAAAAGCATGAATCCCTACAAAAAAAAAGATTTAACTGATCTGTTTCGGAAGAGAGATAGCAACAAAATCGTAATCGCATTCTGGTAGACACTCTGACTAGAATGAACGTAAGATACTATTAGTTAATTTAAAAGTAAGCTTGGTACCTTTCATTGAAAAACGTGCATGTAACAGAGACTTATTAGGTAATAAAATTCAGAATGGAAATGGGGAATACACCAAAGAGACAACAACACGACCAAAGGACAGCGAAAAAAAAAAAAGAAAGAAATGTTCATGTCTTCATAAAAAGACGGGTATATCACGATATTTGAAACCTTCAATCGCCCGAGATTTATAAAAAAGGGTCAAATAGATACTTCATGCATAAAGGAGCTACCAGTACATACATAATTTGACCCCCCCCCTTTTCTTTCCTAAACCACCACCAGCACCACCGAAAAAAAAAAACTAACAAAAGGTTCATACAAGGACATCGTATATTTCTTATATCTATTGCTTGTCTGGCTCAACATTTACTTAGAACGGTCTTGACGACATTTACTATTAACTATTAAGGTTAAACCTGGGCGTATCAATTTTCCTTTTTCTGTATCTATGTAAAAGTATATTATAGGGGTATAATAATATATTAATTATAGGCGTCATCGTTAATTTTGAAATTTTATTTTATAATTAATGGCTTGCGTATTTTAAATCTATGCATGTCAGCATTTTAAGGAATTTCAGATTTTACATTATTAGTGACACATTTATTCAAATGACATAATCATAAAAAAGGGCACTAAAGCACAACAGAAAACTACATTAACCATGAGCAATACATTCGCATATATATATATATTACATATACGTGAGAAACCTCATATAACAGTGACATAAGAAACCCAAGGGTTTGACTGACACTATATCCGTATGCGTATTACGTACACTGACGTTAGAAAGACATGTAGAAACCCATGCGTATCACTTCAAAATAAATTTAAAAAAAACAAAAAAACATACGCATCACTGACGTTAGAAAATCATGGGTATCACTGGAATATGTAGTCTCAAAGAAATTAGAAACCCATACGTATCACTGATTTTGTAAACTTATGCGTTTCTCTGAAAATATTAGACAGTGCATTACACTGAAACAACAAGCAAGTGCGTATTCCTGGTTCGATTCCCGCCTGGGATGAAAATTTTAGGGACTGAATTTTCGGCGCTCCCTTGACACCATTTGCGAGTATGGTCTTGAGGAAACGATGACAGTCCGTCGGAAGGGGGCGATAAATGGCTGACCCGTGTTAAGAGAGAGCCATATCTCTTGCACGTTAAAGACACCCTTGTAGATTTCAAAAAGAGCAGGCTAATGCCTCTACAAGGCAGCAATCGCACCCGCAAAGTGGAAAGGGCTTAATGTAAGTTGCAAAACTTGTTTCCCAATCCACTATAATTAAATATGTTTAAACTATGATTTAATAATCTATTCGTATCACTGAACTAAGTAGCTCGTGCGTATAACTGAAATCAGACGCACATGCGGACCATTGATATAAGGAGCTCATGTGCACACGTGTATCATTGATGCTACAATCCAATGCGTATCACTGAAATCAGAAACCCATGCGTAAAATGTGCATTGTTACTTTTAGACGAAGAACGTAGTAAAAGAGCTACTCATTTTGCTTTTAGTGTTTTCGCGTGTACATTATAAATACATAGTGATACACTATCACCATTGAAATACATACATGTAGCTTTGAATGCATAAAAGGAATAAAATAAAGTAAAATGACTTTATTCTTTGATTGGTTTATTTGGATGAAAGTGTGTGCAATTGTCGGATGACGCTTGCATCTGTAGCATTATACGCGTGACATATGGACGCACCCGGTCTCTCACTGTTTGGAGCTCATGCGATAACTTTAAATCGCCTTTTTTTTCAAATCCTAATTTTTATTTTCTAATTGGATTTACGAAATATTAACATCTGCAAACCATGTTATTCATCTCATTTTACACTGTAAATTTATCGAAATTTTACAATACATGTATAAATCTAGTTTCATATTAAAGGTTCCAAATTTGTGAAAATATTGCTATACAAGAGATACGAAGCACTGTCTTGACCTGAAAACATGCAATTTGATTGACAGTTCATAAGGGACAACCCAAATTTTAATTTCACGTATAATTCCAATGTTGTACGGCCTAACCGACCGCCTCTCAGGTCAGACCAGATAAGAAATTTCACAAGATAAATAGTTTAAAATTTAAATTATCTTAAAGTAGATTGAAATTTTAGAGTTACAAACCACGTGGTGTTCAGAATAAAATCTCAGGTAGACTCTTGATCTGAGCCATTTGCCAAAATGAATTCGATCGTATTCCTCGCTGCCTTGGCTGTTGTTTTTGTACAGGTAAGCCGGTTTTATAATTTAAGATATTCGTATAGTATGTGTTGTAATGCATTTACTAATGCATTAACAATGCATTTAACAGTTATAAGCATTCAACGAATAATAACACAAAACAGTTTTTCTTCTTCAAAAAATGCATTATTATAACTTGAAAATTTAAGTTGCGTTTTTTTAAACATTTTTTTTATTTTTTCTTTATTTTTACAATGTAAGCAATTGAATGAATACATGTATATTACATTTTTATATACATTTAAACAATTCGCATATCACTCATTTTACTATAAACTCCAATAGTTGTCGCTATGGAAAATAGTTGATCGATGTAAGAGACAACTTTTTAATTGGTCAATATCTCCTGATAGCTTTGTATTATATGACAATTGCATTCACGTTCTAGCGTTTTATATACTTAATATCCATATCTTAAACACTTGTAATAAATTAGAGAAAACAAGAATGTGTCCCCAGTACACGAATGCCCCACTCGCACTATCATTTTCTATGTTCAGTGGACCGTGAAATTGGGGTAAACCCTCTAATTTGGCATTAAAATTTAAAAGATCATATCATAGGGAACATGTATACTAAGTTTCAAGTCGATTGGACTTCAACTTCATCAAAAACTACCTCGACCAAAAACTTTAACCTGAAGCGGGACAGACGGACGAACGAACGGACGAACGAACGGACGAACGAACAGACGGACGAACGGACGCACAGACCAGAAAACATAATGCCCCTCTACTATCGTAGGTGGGGCATAAAAATGTATTCAACAAAAATATCAATTTTCTAGAAAATGAAAAAAAAGGAGTTACCGTGCAGGTTCAAAATATGTGTAATTAGTTTCGTGCGGCTTGTAAAAGTACACGTGGAATAAACACTGTGCGTTGTTGCTGGTGTTAAATTGCCATCTAACTTTACAATAAGTTTTTAACAACGCATCCATAACGGAACCTAACTATTGTATTCATTGGTAATTTGTTCTCGTTCTGAATATGACTGAAATATTTGCCACTGGATGTAAGCAACCAACAATCATCAATCATCATCAACTTAATTTTCTTTTTCAATTTTCTTTTATTGTAGAGGTCAGAATGTGCTATCAAAACATGGCCTAATGGAGTTGTTCCAGTTGCCTTTGATGATAGCGTCGGTAAATATATATTTTGATTCTATAATCATATTCATGCTTTTATCATATTCTCACAGAAATAGTAGAAACCTATCTTGATAACCATTGTTTTTGGAAGCATTTAAGTTGTCCTGATTTATAGAATAGAATTTTAAGCGGTCGTGCGTTTGTAATACTTAGTTTCAATTATGCTTTAGGAGCACTTTTGTGAATCAGAAGTAAAATAATCTATGTAACTGTGAAGCTTAGCATGTGTTGTTGAAAAATGCATGCTTCAACAAACGTACAAAATATTCGAAGAGTTATGACCATTACCCAATTTCACTTCCTTTATATCGTAATTAACGACATTTCATAAGGTTTGATCAGAAAAAAAGTGAAATAGCACTTTACGTCAAGTTTGCTGAATACAAACATTAAGAAATAATTCATGGAAGCCATAGATTTGTTGGAAATTTACACATGGCCTGGGCCGTGATATTCGAATTTTATCCTGAGCGTTAGCGAGGGATAAAATTAACGAATATCACGGCCCATAGATTTGTTGGAAATTTACACATGGCCTGGGCCGTGATATTCGAATTTTATCCTGAGCGTTAGCGAGGGATAAAATTAACGAATATCACGGCCCAGGTCATGTGTAAATTTACAACAAATCTATGGCTTCCATGAATTATTTCGATTCTAATAGGACAAATACGATCATTAAAAAACTGAAGCGATGATGGGTATACCGTGTGTGTGGCTGTTCTATTTTACCCACTGTTCGATAAATGTAAAACAAATCTAATAAACCTGCATGAATGATTTCTTAACTAACCGCTAGAAAAAAAAAATGTGATTACTTTTTTTACTTCTCAGTAAACCCAACATTTGCAATTTTAAAGTTACATTTTTTATCGTAAGCTACCGCTAAATTCACTGTTGACATGTTGTAACCAAGTAGTCGCCATGTTGACTTGCTGAAATTAGTAAATGTGCGAATAATGCAATAGAACAGAAAACAAGCAACACCTACCTCAATACTTTATTTTAATGCAATTGTATCCGAGTTTAGAAGGTAAACGCAATAGAAAAACCTTCAGCTTTGACGTTTTCATTCGTATGACGTCATGTTTTGAAATGACGTTAATGCGCCAAAATCATTACTGGAATTTCGCGGAATTTTGATTTATTTTGTTTTTGTCCATTTTTCCGTTCTCTATATGTAAATTCTTTTTGTTATGCGTCAGAATCAGAATAAATGTTCTGTAGGGTTTTATTCAATTGTAATTGTTGACACAGCGAAATTCACAACTGTTTACACATAGGTTACGATACATGTGGATTTACGTGGGAGGCATATTTAAACAGCCATTTGTGTACATCTTGGAGTCTGCGCTAAGTATAGATATATCGAGAATTTTATCACGGTGTTGTTTACAAAGCGAAAGAAGCACGTCATATTAGAATCTTTATTAACATTTCACATAACTATTATGATAACTGTAACAAATAAACTAGCTACAAATATATCTGCATTTTAGATGGCTTCGCCAAGGAAAAGCTGTTGGCATCAATGAACGAAATCCAGATCAGCACAGACAACTGCATCCAGTTCGTTCCACGGGAAGCCGAGACCGACTATGTTGAATTTTCAACAGTTAACGGGTTAGTATTTTCTCTTAAAAATAAACTTGAATAAAGATTAAATTTTATAAAAGTGTTTTTAAAGCCATTACAAAATAATGCGCACGTCAAATACAATTATGCAAGGAGAAAATTATTTTAGGTTAACTATGTTTAATGTTTGTTACTACATCTTAATATGTTTTATTTTTTTTCACAGTCTGACTGAAATCCCAGTACCCGGTGTAAACAGTGGAAAACAATTTGTTAAAATTGCAGACAACCTGGAAAAAGCCGATATGATGCAACTCTTAGTATACAGCTTAGGAATGTACAACACATTCAGAAGACCAGACAGAGACAGCTTTGTCAATGTGATGTACGACAACATTAAGGACGGTAGGTGTACTCGATTTTCTTATTTTTTCAAATGAACGATTATTTAGATCTGCATCTGAAATATTAGCAAGCTGATTGAAACTTGACTGATCATATTCAAAAGAAGATGTGGTATGAATACTAATGAGACCAAATACCATAGAAATTAACAACTATAGTCGCCGCACGGCCTTCATCATTGAGCGAAGCCCATACTGCGTAGTCAGCTATAAAAGGCCCTTTGTAATGAATAGTCTTTCATGGATTATATATTGCCATCGTTTTATACTATACTTTTTAAAGTAAATATAGATGAATTTATGATCACGCATGATGTTTACTTACAAAGTAAATTATAAGAAAGTAGAGATACATTTATCATGCTCCTATACAAATATTTTGCCGTTAAATGCTTACGATTTTTTTCTTAGAGTTTTGAAATTATCGGTTTTAACAGCAAACATGGTGTACTGTTTATAATAAAAGGTTGAACATGCTTATACTCACCAAACACGATTTTTAATTTCAGAATATAAACAATATTTCGCTATTTCTAACGACACAACATTCGTCCAGTCACGATTCGACTTCGATTCCATCACCTTCTTCTATCCATACGCATACGCCAAGGATGCATCCAAGCCAACCTTGACTGCAAAATATGAAGGTGAAGCTATCCCATGGAAAGTGTCCCTCTCAATCAGTGACGTACACAACCTAAAACGAGGCTATGGATGTGGTGGAGGTAAGAGAATGATGACGTTATACGCGATTACCACAAAAAATAATCTTAATAAAGTAAAGAAAATTAGTAAAGTTAAACACGACTTACGGAAACGTTCAAGATCGTTTTTCTTAGTTTTAGTTTTTTGCATGTTATCTCAATGAAACACTTATAACTGTAGATTAACATTACATTCAGAAAAGAACAAGCTAACGAAAAGTTTATTAACTTGATTTCACAGAATTTTAATTCTTCCAAAAAAAAAAAAAAAAAAAAAAAAAACATTTCATGTACTGAATACTGAATCTATTATTCTTGAATATTTCAGAGACAAACAACAGAATGGATCTCCTTAAAGGTAAGAATGTATAAAGTTCAGAATTGCAATAAGAAATTGTAATATTCTAAAAAGACAAATCTTGTTTAACAAAGAAATTTAAGAGAACCAATTGGCCGTTTCAGAATCTAAAGGACTATGGGTAATTGCATTGTCCGTACCCCAAAATGAAAATAACGTCATGTCATTGGTTGAATTTCGATTGTTTAGGACGTTTTAAACCAATCACCATGCTTTGGTGTACACTTTTGAAAATATTACCCAGAATGCATTAGATTCTGAAACGGTGAAATTCATAATAAATGTCGTTTGAAAGACAATCATTTCAAAAATGATTTTATGTGTTTAATTATTTGGCCGCGGTAACATTTAGTGTTACGAGACAAATTAAAAGCTACCGGACGAGTTCATGAACTGGTAAAGAAACCAGAAAAATAGACATACATGGAAATGGAACTCAACTATTTAAAGGTTCGGATACTTCCGAAACGTTCTTTAGTTTCTTTCGTATTTATAGCTACACATACGGTTCAAGGGTTGACAATATTTATTAATCATCTTTCAATCTAGAAAATAATTTTAAAAGAAATTTCAAGTGAATTAATATCAAGACACGTGACCGTACCCTTATTGCACAGCAGATCATAACTGCAACTGTTTGTAGTATTTTACAAGTTTACTTCAATTCTTTTTTTAACATTGTCATTAGGCCACAGATCAAAATTAAATACTCTATTAGTTCTTCATAACGTTTTGTTTCATTAAAAAAATTGCACCTAATCTTTTTGTCAAATTTTTTATGTGTGTAAAGTACAGTTCGAGTTCAAAAATGTACCCATCATTCAAAAAGATTGCTCCTCTGTATTTTACAAATTTAGCCAATACACATCCATACCTCTATGGACAAGTCAAGAGATGTTCCGTAAACTGTAAATATCACATTTTTGCACCTGGCCTAATCACTCTTTCCATATCAAAATCAGTTAAAATAAAACATCCAAAAGTTTATTTTAGCTCTCTTCTTTCATTTCCACCCCAGAAAAACTAAGAAATGTATGAGAAAGGGAAAGAAAAAAATAAAGAAATAAATACACTATAATTAAAGGGATCTATATTCGTGGACAACAACGAAAAGCGGGGTCATTAGTTGTGGACTTGGGCCATTACTTGCATGTGTCTTACTAATACAGTCTATATTGAATAAAGACAATTATCTATATTCTTATATATTCAGGACTTAGTCACTGCAACTTTGAGAATGACCTCTGCACATACCAGAATGACCCAACAGCAGACTTTGAATTCCAGAGAAGGAGAGGACCAACACCAACAACAATGACTGGTCCAAACTCAGATTATAGCAGTGGAATAGGTAAATAAATATTCAAAACTTTAAAGATTTCAGTTACTTACCGAAATTGTAGTAACCAACCTACACTGTGAACGATAGCAGGGATGACACAGATGTGTCAAGCATGGCCGAGCCGTTAGAAAAAAAAAACAAGAGGTCAAAATTACATACAGACAATCAAAACCTTGAGAGCTTTTATATATTTCATTTGACAATGAGATAGAGCATGATGGTCGTAGTTCGAACGTTGTCAGGTCGTACAAAGAGCGTGATTCGGACGGCATGGGCATGCTAGAATCGTACTATCATATTCAACAGCGTGGTGCGAATGTGGCATAGTCGTAGTGGAAGCGTAGTTGGGTCGTTGTAAGAACATGATGGTCGTAGTGAGGTCGTAATAACATCGCTGTGAGATCGTAGCGCAGTCTCTCCGTATCGAATTACGATTTCATTACGCTCTCGCTACGATGATACTGCGACCTTTGCGATCTTAGCACGACCTTACTGTGATTTTACCACGCTTCTACTACGACCTGATTTCGCCACCACCGCACCATGGTTGTTTTGAACATGTGCAAAGTTGGCATGAAGACCTAACCATGACCGTGATACGACCTTACTGCGATCTACACGATCCCGATACAATCGTCAAAACTTGCATTTTTTTCACAACTCGTAGTGTGATCGTAGCCTATAGCGGGTCTGCGGTATTGGAGTAAAGAAAATAACGGCCTCTCTGTACGTTACCGTACCATGATTCACGTTTTTTAAAAGCATCTGGAAGCGATAAGTTGATGCTAAACATGTCTGTGCTTATTATTTACACCCTTAATTTCGAATGTCAATTCGAATTTCTCGCCCTTCGACCAAATTGCAGAACATATATACATTCATAATTTATATAATTCCCGTTCTAATTACTTGCGACTTATTTGCAACTGGACGTTCAGCAAACACCAGTCAACCATTCAATCAATTCTGATGTCACTCTAATGTTTTTATATCTATTTATAGGATACTATCTGTTAGCTGAAGCAAGAACTAATAATATGGAAAATGCCCGATTACTGAGCCAAACAATTGCTGCAGGCGAATACTGTGTACGATTTTATTACCATATGTTTGGTGATAATGTACGTAAACTTAGAATAATGGCCCGTAACGATGGCAACGATGTTTTGTTAGAAGAAATGGAAGGTAACCAAGGAAACGAATGGCACAGATACACAAATGCTTTCACATTTACTCAACCAACAGTAGTAAGTATTGTTTAGTATAAATATGTTTAATTGTACAATGTACATCAGCTAAACAAACAAATGAAACACAAGTTTTATAAGTTATCAATTATAAAATAGAAGATAGTATGATTGCCAATGAGACAACTCTCTACAAGCGACCAAATGACACAGAAATTAACAACTATAGGTCACCGTACGGTATTACTGTTTTCTCCAGAATGTTTTCATATAATTTGGCACAGTGTCACTCGTCTGAATTTTTCTTGGAGTTTAGTACTTTTGTGATTTTACTTGGTTAGGACTATAGGTCACCGTGCCACCTTCAACAATGAGCAACACACATATCACATTGTGCGGAAATAGCATAGTGTTGTTTAATAGGAGAAAACAAACTTGTACAAATACTATATTATACATTGTAACAACAAACCTTATGAACAAAATAATACATTTTGTCTTGTTTTTTTTTTCCAGTTGGTTGTCGAAGCTATTGTTGGCCGATCAGACACCGGTGATATAGCTATTGATGATATTTATATATACAACGGAAAGTGCATTGTATAAACATTTGTCGTTATTTGTGTACATAGATGTCGCTTTCATCAGTTACTTCCTGTTAGTTCCAAATTCATGATCAACAGACTGGATAAAATACACTAACATTGTATGATGTGTGTACATTTGTACAGTTTGCGAGGGAATAATCTGTTATTATAAATGTACGAATAGTTTTTACATTAAAAAATGTTGTGTAATTTGTTGTTTCATGTCTGTTTATTGGGGGTCTCATTGGGGGTTTCGATCCCGGATCCCGCTTACTGTTTTGTTAGATTCCCGTATCCCGCTTACACAATGTACGTAAGCAATTCTAGTTTTTTTGTCATTTCCCGGGTCCCGCTAGAGCTCATTTCACGTTTTCACAACACAATAATTTGACTTTCACGTGTCACACTTACAAAAAATCGGCAATCCCGCGTCACGTTTAAACCCCAATGAGACCCACTTTATTTTGTATACCACTCCAATAGCTAGAAGTATGATATTGACAGACAAAATATGTGAATAAAAAATGGAAGTACTTGACAAAACCATGACTACACAACGTGTACTATATGATTGATACCTGAACTTATTTTACAAATATAACACTCCACTTAAAAGTCTGAACCACAAAGAAAACACAGGAAAATAAGGACCCATTTACTAAGGGAGCTACCATTTGATTTTTATGGGGGGGCTAGGATGAAATTTGAAAAAAATAGGCAGGACAGGAGTTTTGAGTAAAAAAAAAAGGCAGGATGAGACACTTGCAAAAAAAAAAAAGTCAGGACGACAATTTAGGTAAAAAAAAGTCAGGATAAACTATAAAAAAAAAGGCAGGACGGAACAGAGTGAAAAATAAAAAGGCAGGACAGAGATTACAGCTAAAAAAAAATGCAGGACAAAATTTTTCATCCTAGCCCCCCCATAAAAATCAAATGGTAGCTCCCTAATAGAAAAGAAAAACAAACGGTATAGGGCATCCATCCATGACACACAATCAGTTTAGACACAGTTTAAAAAACAATAAGAAAAAACACACAACACAACACACATAAAAAAATATGCAAAGAAACAGTGGTTTTATTGCTGTTCTTAATTTAAAGGTCACAATTAGGCTTTTAATACAAAACAATCAATTCTCACCTCCTGTTAAAAGGTATAAGAGTCTGTGTGTGAAACGAGTGTTTGTGATTTTAAATAAACAACTTAACACCCCAATATTCTTTGTAAACATTCCCAATATAAGGATTTTGTTTTTTGAGTGGTATTGGTTGGTTTTTTGTCTGAGATATGTTTCCCCCCCTTTTTTTTCACGTCGTGGATAATGATCGGTTTTGCTCGTTTTGAAGACCATAACATCAATAACGACGTGACTTGTAGTAGATATATCAACAGTCTTTGTACTCTGATAGACAATGAAAACAAATCTTGCTATTGTATACAGTACACCTTTTGGAGAAAACAATATCTGAACGACATCCAAGCAGGCAATGAAAATCAATTTACAACAATCTATTCAATGTGGTGCTGTATTTAGTACTTGTGTTGTTATATAACACCAATGTCCAATGTTAAAGGGCGACTTCAGATCTTATACAAATTCTTAACTCAGCAACTGTCGCTCCATGCAGACAGAAAGCCCGTAACCTAGACGTGTTTGTCGGTATTTACAATCTGCACTTATTCTTTTTCATTCTCGTAATAATACAAATTACGCCAATTTTTTCTGTTTCGAAATATCTGACATTTCCCATTCCTGTGTCTTTTATAACAACTTGCAATGCGGTATTGGATTTGGTTGTCGTTGAAGGCGGTAGGTTGAGCTGTAAGGCAGCAACCATTTGATTTTCTGGGGGG
The DNA here is from genome assembly GCA_037788925.1 of Mytilus galloprovincialis. NCBI lineage: Eukaryota > Metazoa > Mollusca > Bivalvia > Mytilida > Mytilidae > Mytilus > Mytilus galloprovincialis. The sequence continues at coordinate 36,115,157 of CM075339.1, forward strand.
GGCTATGGTTTTTTTTGGAAAAAAAAGTTTGTTTCCAGTTTTTGGAGAAAAAAATAATTTGTTTTTGATTCTGAGAAAAAAAAATTGTTTGTTTCACCCTCAGCTGCCACTATATGTAATGCTAAAATTGAAAGAAAAAAATTGTTTTCGACTTGTCCCGAAAAAAATAGATTGTTTTTCGCCGCAGGCGAAAAAAAAAATTTGTCCAGAAAAAAAAACCATAGCCCCCCCCAGAAAATCAAATGGTTGCTGCCTAACTGTTCAAATCTTTGACCTTTTGTCATTATTGGCGACATTCACATTTTAATCATACCACACCCCTTACATTTATTACTAATTTCAGAACATTTTATTAAATTGATAAATATACATTTAATAGATCGTTGTTAAACTTTTCGTAATTGTCCGCTGTTTAACATTATGTCATTTTTGGGTCTTTGACATGATTAAACAAACTTTACTAAAATTGTCCGTTTATAAATTTTGAAATTATTATGAAACTAAGGTTTCAACTCCCTCAGGCAAAGTTGGCTTTAGATGAATTTGGCTATTTATTTTAGGTATTTTTAACATATAGCTCTTCAACGATTTTCGGTACTTGTACATCTTCGGATTTCAAATGTTTGGCTTTGAGCGTTCCCGATGAAGGTAAATCCAGAAAAGCGCTTCGGACGCAATAAATTATTAAACGTGTTGTTTTATATTTTTTTATAACTTACTATGCGGTATATACAAGTACATTGTATAGCTCTCATTGTAGAAGGCTGTAGGTTGAGCTATAATCCGTGTCTTTTCATTATACCTCATCTCCTTATTTTTGTAACATTACTTTAAAAATTAAAAAGAAAACTTTAAATCACAAAAACATTAAACTCCGAGAAAAATTCAAAACTGAAAGTCACTTATCAAATGGCAAAATGAAAAGCCCAAACACATCAAACGAATGGACCCAAACTGTCATATTCCTGACTTGGCCTATGCATTTTCTTATGTAGAAATAGTGATTAAACTCGGTTTTATAGCTAGCTAAACCTCTCACTGGTACGTATGAGAACACATGTTATTGGGTTTTAAGAATAAAACGTAAATTGTTAATATTATGTATTTGTTCATATTTCTATAATCCTTTTGATTACATTGCATCTGTTGAAATTAAAGTTGTTAGTAACGTGTTTCATTAATCAGTTGTTTGGGCAGCAGAGGCCTTCATCTTAAGATTCAGAGGACGTGCAACTGTCACATGGTATGTGATGATCTGGGTCCGTCACTGGACACACAGAAGGAATGTTACACTCTAATTCTGAAAAAAAAATTGTGTATAATTTACTGTTTATATAGTACAGTGCTAATTCATACTTTGCTATAACCTATGAAATAAACAATAATGTCTATGAATCTAATTGTTCAATACATTTGATACATTGACTAAGGTTCAGGGGAGGGTTGGGCTATAGCAAATGTTTAACCTGCCACTTTCTGTATGTGCATAACGTCCCAAGTCTGCATTAGTGTATAATTCAGACAGTGGTTGATGTTTGTAGCTGTATATTGTATTGACATATGCATTTTATATTTGATACGACTGTTCCAGTAAGCAAGAATTTATGAGGAGTTTGAGGGAGGACTTCATCGCTATAAATGTTTAGGATATTTTTCTATCTATAATACTAAAATTACTAGGTCCAATTTGTCAGCCGTCATCACGCAATAACGACGAATCAAAGAATTCAACTTTATATATAACTAATATAGTACAAAGGTGTAGATTAAAAATTACACCACTCAAGGCCCTTTTGTTTTCCACGTAATTAATATTGCCAATAATTAAGAAGTTCCGAGTCGAGTCCGATACCGATACCAATAGTACAGTATATTCACCTGTTACATATTACCTTATCTGTACGTTCCGCATCTGACAGGCACACCACCAAACGGTGTATTCAGGATTAATATGCTATATACACGGGTCATAATCACAGGATTGACACTACTAAATTGTCAAATTGTTACCTACTGTAGTATTTTAATCAGTAAGACTTTCTAAGATCACAATACGAATACTAAAAATCTGGACTAAAAATAAGGCGTATAGGTACAGTTTTCAATTTGTTAGCGGGCATGACGTAAAACAGCGAATCAAAGAATTCAACTTTATTTATAACTAATATAGGACAATGCTGTTGATTAAAAAATACTCCATTCCTGGACCTTTTGTTTTCCAAATAATTAATATTACCAATAATTGATAAGTTCCAGTTCGACGGGTTCAAACAGAAAGATTTGAAAGCAGAGAAAACTGTGTATCTTATAATCGGCATGACTTTATCAGATGATAATACTAATACTAAAACTAGATTTGCCATTGCAAGCAATAGCGGATGGCACCCTTCCCTTATTGCCAGGTGAGCGGCAGCCATTTTGAAAATTCCAAAGTCAAAGATTGCATCTACAGATGTGTATTAACATTGTTGTAACGTTTCATTAATTTTGGAGCATTTTGAAATTTTTGAAATTTTTGCTATTTCCATGGTAACGGGTACCATTTCCAAAATTCCAAAGACAGGTGCCACATTGGTTCATGCCATGTTACATATTTATTAAGTTTCATTGGGATTGATGCTATATTCTTCAAGAAAATGCATCTTTAATGTATTTTCCCATAGGGTCAATGTTAAACTTTCGCACTGTTTCCATGACAATGGCGGCCATTTTGGAATTTTCTTATATTGTCACAACATCTAGGCATACCAAGGACGATTACCACTAAGTTTCATCCAGGTAGGTCTTATAATGAAAGATTTAAAATTTGCAATTTTTTTCACATTTTATCAGTTTCCATGGCAACGGCGGCCATTTTTTACCATTCCAATGTCTCTTGCACAACTTAACATGGCGGTTCATATTATGGTATAGTTCCATCAACATTGGTCTGCCCAATTCTGAGAAATAGTATGGACAAAATGTGTGGAAGAATAAAAATAATAATAACTAGAATTGCTATTGCAAGCAATAGCGGATGTCACCCTTCCCCCTATTGCCACTAAGCGGCAGCCATTTCAAACTTGTTTAACAGTAAATGCAAAAATATGCATGGCTATTCATCTTTTTGTAAATTTTCAGTATATTCAGAGCATTTTAAAGTATTTCACATTTATACCGTTTCCATGGCAACGGCAGCCATTTTGAAAATTTCAAAGTCAAAAGTCTCATCTTAACTTGTCAGTTACCAATAATATCAAATTTCATTAAGTTAAACCCATTTTGAGAATTTTTGACATTTTTGCAGTTTCCATGGCAACCGTGGCCATTTTGGAAATTCCAACTTCAAAAGTCATATCTAGACTTGACAGTTAACAATCATATCAAGTTTCATCAATTTTGAAGCATTCTGAAATTTTTGCTCCTGTATCCATGGTAACATAGTAGTTCCAATGATTATCAAAATCATTCAAAACCTGTATATAGTGGACAACTATATTGCATAAAAATTTGAAGATTTTAAGTTCAAGCATACCAAAGTTATTCACCAAACCCGGAAGCTTTTGGAGCATTTTGACCTTTTTGCATTGTTTCCATGGAAACGGCAGACATTTTGGAAATTCCAACGCCAAATTCCACATCTACCAAAGTTGCTCATCGTTATGCTAAAGTTTCAAAAAAATTGGAGCATTTCCATATTTTTGAAATTTTTGGTGTAGTTTCCATGGCAACATAGCAGCTCCAAAATGTGCCAAAATCCTCCAAAACCAGTATATAGTGGGCACCTACATTGTATTAAAATCTAAAGATTTTAAGCTTAACCATTCTCAAATAATTCAAGGAACTCCAAAATTATATTTTTTCACCATTTTTCCGTTTCCATGGTGATGGCAGCCATTTTTTAGTTCCAAAGTTGCACAGACTCTGGGGAGTCAGGGTTCCTTGTTATAGTGCACCATCATTTGGATTGGTACTTTTGGCTCTGAGAAAGCGGGCGGACAAAATTAGGTGGAAGTATAATAATAATAATAATACAGAAAAAGAAACAGAGGAAAAGCAATATGTCACCCGACATTGTCGATCGGGTGACATAACTAGATTTGCGATTGCAAGCAATAGCGGATGGCACCCTTCCCCTATTGCCAGGTGAGCGGTAGCCATGGTAACGGCGGCCATTTTGGAAATTCCAAACTCAAAAGTCAAGTCTACATTAGCTGAGCAACATTTGTTATAAGTTTCAATAAATTTGAAGCATTTTGAAGTTTTTTGTATTTTTGCTGTTTCCATGGTAACGGCGGCCATTTTGAATATTCCAAAGTCAAACCCCCGCTGCAATTTTTTCCCTCCATAATCATATACAATCATATACCATTTAATGTCTCTAGAATAAATTAAACAATGAAGTTCTAGAATGTTCTGTGAAAATTCAAAGTTTTGACCTTTTTGCATTGTTTCCATGGTAACAACAGCGATTTTGGAAATTCAAACGCCAAATTCCACATCTTCCAATGTTGCTCATCGTTACTGAGAAGTTTCATTAAGTTTGGAACATTTTGAAATTTTTGAATTTTTTGGAGTAGTTTCCATGGCAACATAGTAGTTCCAATGAGTGCCAAAATCATCCAACACCTGTATATAGTGGGCACCTACATTGTATTAAAATATAATGGTTCTGAGTTCAAGCCTATCCAAACAGTTCACCAAAACAAAAAACTGATTTTTTTCACATTTGTTCTGTTTCCATGGTAATGGCGGCCATTTTTTACCATTCCAATGTCTCTTGCACAACTTCACATGGCAGTTCATATTATGGTATAGTTCCATCAACATGGGTTTGACCAATTCCGAGAAATAGCATGGACAAAATGTGTGGAAGAATAAAAATAAAAATAATACAAAAAAGAACGGAACAATAACAATATGTCACCCCAACTCCGTTGAGGGTGCCATAATAATAAAAAGAAAAACTAGATTTGTAATTGCTAGCAATAACGGATGGCACCCTTCCCCCATTGCCAGGTGAGCGGCAGCCAGTTTGAAAATTCCAAAGTCAAATAGTGCATCTACAGATGTCAAGTAACATTTTTGCAAAGTTTCATTAAGTTTGAAGCATTTTGAAATTTTGGATATTTTTGCTGTTTCCATGGTAACGGCGGCCATTTTGAATATTCCAAAGTCAAACCCCTGCTGCAATTTTTTCCGTTCATAATCATATACAATTTAATGTCTCTAGAATTAATTTAACATTGATGTTCTGGAATGTTCTGTGAAAATCCAAAGTTTTGACCTTTTTGCATTGTTTCCAAGGTAACAACAGATATTTTGGAAATTCCAAAGCCAAATTCCACATCTTCCAATGTTGCTCATCGTTACTGTGAAGTTTCCTGAAGTTTGGAGCATTTTGAGAATTTTGAAATTTTTGGTGTAGTTTCCATGGCAACATAGTAGTTCCAATGATCACCAAAATCATCCAACACCTGTATATAGTGGGCACCTACATTGTATTAAAATATAATGATTCTGAGATAAAGCATATCCAAACAGTTCACCAAAACAAAAAACTGGATTTTTTCACATTTGTTCTGTTTCCATGGAAACGGTAGCCATCTTGAACCATTCCATGCTTCCTGCAACTCTGCAACTGGGGGTCCTTACTATAGTAGAGTTCCATCAACATTGGTCCATTGGATTTCGAGAAATCACCTGGACAAAATTTGTTGCAAGAAAAAAAATAATAATAATAACTAGATTTGTAATTGCTAGCAATAACGGATGGCACCCTCGTACCCCCATTGCCAGGCGAGCGACAGCCATTTTGGAAATTCCAAAGTCAAAGAGTGCGTCTACACCTGCAGGTTATCATTTTTGCAAAATTTCATTAAGTTTGGAGCATTTTGAAATTGTGGACAATTTTGCTGTTTCCATGGTTACGGTGGCCATTTTGGAAATTCCAACTTCAAAATGCAACTCCGCACATGACAGTCACTATTCCTGTAAAGTTTCATCCAGTTTGCAGCACATAATTTTTTTTGGAAATTTTGAACATTTGTGCTGCAACCATGGTTACAGTAGATAATTCCAAAATTCTAAAAGCAGACATCTCATTGCCACATGTCATGTTATATATCAATACAGATTCATTAACTTTGGTGCACTACTCTCTGAGAAAATGCAGATTTTATGCATTTTTCCATAGGGTCAATGCAAAACTTGGCCCTAGTTTCCATGACAACGGCGGCCATTTTGAACTATCCAAATATTGTCTTGACATCTTGGCATACTGGAGAACATTTTCATAAAGTTTCATGTCTCTAGAATAAATTTAACATTGATGTTCTGGAATGTTCTGTGAAAATTAAAATTTTTGACCTTTTTTCATTGTTTCCATGGTAACAACAGATATTTTGGAAATTCCAACGCCAAATTCCACATCTTCCAATGTTGCTCATCGTTCCTGTGAAGTTTCATTAAGTTTGGAGCATTTTGATATTTTTGAAATTTTTGGTGTAGTTTCCATGGCAACAGAGTAGTTCCAATGAGAGCCAAAATCATCCAAAACCTGTATATAGTGGGCACCTACATTGTATTAAAATATAATGATTCTGAGTTAAAGCATATCCAAACAGTTCACCAAAACCAAAAACTAGATTTTTTCACATTTGTTCTGTTTCCATGGAAACGGTAGCCATCTTGAACCATTCCATGCTTCCTGCAACTCTGCATTTGGGGGTCCTTACTATAGTAGAGTTCCATCAACATTAGTCCATTGGATTTCGAGAAATCACCTGGACAAAATTTGTTGCAAGAAAAATAATAATAAGAAAAAAAAGAAACGTAGAATAACAATACGTCACCCCAACTCCGTTGAGGGTGCCATAATAAGAAAAAAAAAAGAAACGTAGAATAACAATATGTCACCCCAACTCCGTTGAGGGTGCCATAAAAAGAAACGAACAATAACAAGATGTCACCCCAACTCCGATGAGGGTGCCATAATAAGGCTTGCGCATAGTTATATACTTTAATTCAGTCACGGACCCGCGATATCACGGGTGTGTTCTAGTATTCTTTATTTTTGTCCATTTATTTCTACAATCTTGCTGAACAGTTGGTGTTTTCTACGCTAAACACTGAAATGAGGAACGCAAATGAAATGTTATTTTACTTCAATGTTCATCTTATGTGCCAGCATGGCGCAGGATATATTTCACATGTACATTCTATCAATAATCCTGTTCTACCAATTCAAATCAACCACATAAAAGCAATACAGTACAGGCGTAGTTTAGACAAAAAGTACACATGACATAAGGAAGATATACACACATACAAAACATGAGATACAACTCGTGCAACGGTAACAATTTAAATGAAAAATACACATTAATTAAGCAGATAAGCACATGCTATCATAAAATTAAAACATATAAATTATTTAAGCACTTAGAATAATTGTAGTAAAAGAGGAGCGAAGGATACAAGAGGAACAGTCAAAATCATAGATCAAATATAAACTGACAACGCTATGGATAAAAAAAAAAGAAAAAGAAAAACAGACAAACAGTAATTAAAGTACACAAGACACATCAATGAAAACTAAAGACTAAGCAACACGAACCCCAACAAAATCTGTGGGTGATCTCTGGTGCTCGAGAAGGGTCAGCAAATCCTGCTCCACATATGTTACCTGTTGTGTTGCTCATGTTATTACAAACCCGGTAAAAAGTCTAATTCGGTAGGTCACATTCGTGTGAACGGAACGGGGTTGTATTTACGACATAAGAAACATATCCACTATCATCTGTGAAACGGATGTGGCATATCGGTCAACCAACTCGTTATGGCGTTCTTAACATTCACGAAGGGATGATTTTAACTTCACTATTTGGAACTATCGGTTTAATCGTTTGCATGTGAGCAACAACCCTCTAGCAACACAATAATGATAGAACATACAAGCGTGGGAATATCGTATCAATTGGGATATATATCCTCCGTATGCAGGCGCTGCTGGCATGTTACTACATAAAAAATGGAAAGTTCACAATTGGAAAGATGAATTCACCTCTTTTGTCGTAAAGTTTTGTTTTTTACCGACCCTCATTTTTAATTAGACATGTTACGAAAAGGTAAATTCTCGACGCGGAGGTTGACAAATTAGATTTTAAATTTGGGGACGGTGTCAAAACATTGATTATATATTTAAACAGGTAAAATTTCAATTCTGCACGTCTTGGTTACTTCAAATCACATTTATCTAGAGTCTCATTATGTAACATCCTATATGACAATTTCTTTTGTGTTATCATTGCTGGCAGGGGCGGATCTAGCCATTAAAAAAGGGAGAATTCAAACCATATGTCCCCATTCAAATGCATTGATCGTCCAAAAAAGAGAGGTTCCAACCCCCAGACCCCCACCCCTTTGATCCGTCACTGTCCAGCCTATCGTGACATGAAAGGTGTACGCGTGCAGGAATGGGCGGGCTAGAAAAGGTAGGGCTGAGAGTTATACATTGTCAAGTTTATTCGATTCCAGATTGATAACATAAACATAGTAAGCTGGTTAGATATTAGTCAGTTTTATTTGTTGTATTACAGTTCCTGACAAAGTTCAACCTGTCGCTCCACCGATCCCGCACAAAGCTCTACCTTCTGATTGATTCGTCAGTCTGGTGTCTCCATAATCTTCCAATGACTCTGAAAGTTTTAAAGCGCCTGGTAGCGTGTTCGACATATACCCGATACTCTGATATACGCAAATTCATTTTTTTTTTTCATATTGTCTTCTTTCTGCTCGTGGTTTAGCTCTAAGTTGATGGCGCCGGTAAAAATAAAGAAGGGCGATCGACATGTATATTTTTTTATATAAAACGAATTATAATACTTTGATTATTTGTAAGGTCTATTAAGGACCAGTCGAAGAATTCACACACTCCGTCCCCCCCCCCCCCCTTGTAAGGTCTATTAAGGACTAAGAATTCACACACTCCGTCCCCCCTTGTACGGTCTATTAAGGACTAGCCGAAGAATTCACACACTCCGGCCCCACCACCATCTACTACTGCATTTACATGGCCGTGCCCCTCCCCCCACCATTTTTTTGCATTATAGTTTCTTAAAAAAATTGATGGAATTTATTAATATCAATTTCCTATATTTCTTATGGTACAAATGTCATTGAATATTCGTTCCATACGAATTGCCTCCAAAAGGATTAATGCAGTTTTTTAAATTATATTCGATGTATGTATCAGGTAATATATTTTGTGTTTTGATATAGACCCCACATTTAAAATGTAATTTGTCAACCTTAGCGTCGAGAATATACCCTTTCGTAACATGTAGAATATACCTTTTCGTAACATGTCTAGTTCTAGATGTAAGTCTGATGTAAGCTGATAAGAAAAACAAGCAAGCTGCTTTCACAAAAAAAAAAAAAAAAAACATAAAACTTATCTAAGCACTAACACAGTTTAATAAGCAAATTAGCGTATAAGCATGACATCACAAAATTCAACTAATTAAAAAGCTAAGAAATATTTGAAGTAAATCAGAAGTACATGCCTGGAACTACAACTGTAATAAACAAGTCATTATTAATTATAATAAGTTAGCGTGTATACATTATGTATGTGGTACAAGAAAGATAACTTTAGTTTTAAATTCACTTGTGGAGGAAATGTCAGCAAAACAAACACGTGGGTTGGATAAGTATATATTTTTTTGAACAATGTTTCTCAATTTGACATGTTTCGAAGGCCATGCAGTTTCATTTACTTAACTCGTCCACAAAATGGTAAACCAGAAAATATTTAAATCATTCTGGAATATTGATTCTTAAGCAAAATACGAAACAAAATACAGTCACAGTTTGAAATTAAATACCATGCGAACCATCTAATTCCTGCAGAAATTCTCACTTTTACACATGTAATTAAAATTGTATATATTATAAATGAGATTGTATAACGTAAAGGAAAACGGGTAAATATTCATTGTGGATCGTTGTCTCATTGAAAATCATACACATCTTTTTATTTTATTCAAATAGTAAAGTATATATAACCGGGCGTTTTCCGTGTTATAGTGATACCAATACTTTAAACTTTATTAGCAAGGTCCGGACAGTACCAGACCTAAGACCTAAACTGACTACAAAATAACATATAAAAGCCTATATATAAAACAGTTTCTATAGCAAAGGATTAGTGTCCAACGGATTAACTTGTCATCGTCAGAGTGATTTCCATCACGACAAACATATATTTAACAATAGAATTAATTAAACACAAAGAAATATAAAAGGTTAGATAGACAAATTGTCACTTTAGCACTAAAAATATATTGTCTGAACTTGACTTATTTCTAAGTCCCAATTGTCCAAATCTTCCTGGTTATATATATCAAACATAAAATAAACTTATTTTATTCAAATAGTAAAGTATATCAAACATAACATATAAATCTTCCTATATCTGCCCATAGACTCAGTTTGAAGTTTTAAAAATTCCTTACATCTATGATGTAAATTTTATTTCTGTTGAATCTCATTGACAATAGAAGGAAATGAAATCTTTTCTTTTATAATATTTGTACTCTGTGTATTTCTTTTTAAGAATATCATTTGAATGGACTGCTATAAAATGACCGTTGCAGGCTTTCGGACCATTTGTTGTTTGATTGGATATGGTGCGGTGACTGAATAGGAAAAAGTCGATTATTTAAAGAGTTTAATTTCACATCAGGATATACGGTTAAAAATTGGCACAGTCCTAGAAAAATGATTTAACTTGAATTTAAGATTGATCGTCAAAAAGTCGTATGGTGCAGTTTTGTTTATTTCAGCTTTTAGTCAGCAAATTTGACATCAAATGCAGATCTTAGTGGCATGCAGTTTGGCGTTTTATTCAAACACTCCCCTTAAATATCTTTCTTTTTTGTTTTATTCAAACACCACACATACTGTTCTATGCATTAGGCGAAAATAATAATTATAAAAGACTTTTTATGACAAATTATGAAGGTAAACATTTCTATAAACGGGAACAATTTGTGTTGCATCTGATTCCAACATCATATAATAAAGCGTTGATGAATGGATTATATCGTAAAGACTATAAAGTAATAAAACATTAATTTTTCTATTCATGTACACACATTTTTATGAGGTAAGATTGTAAAAAACGATATTTTTTAAACTTTCAAAAATCTCTTCTATTCAAACATTTACTTAAAACAATTCCGGATAGTTGTGTCCTGTCCATGATTGGGCTGAATACATAGTTTTCATCACATATTTTGGACTTGATATTTCTTGTTTTTGTTGATATTTTACTGTCTTGTTGATTCATTTGGGTGTCCTTTTTTTAGGTTGTGTTGATATAGTTTTATTTATATAAGAGGCAAATAAAGTTTGTCAGTTGTTTATATAAGAAATAGGGATCCGACAAAATCCCCTCAAAATGACAAAACTAGAAAGTCCGTTGAAACTTGGCTTTAACATTTTAAAGAAGCAAACAATAAGTTTAATCCCTTAAATACTGTTTTTTCTTAACTGCAGAAGTGGAAATATTTTTTACCACGTACAGTAAACTGTTGTATGTTGACACCGTTGATAGGTGTAATGAATATGTCTAACAGAAAAAGAAAGCCATACACATACGAATAAGTAGAATTTGAAAAATTCTCGAAATTGAGGCCAATTTTGCCCCTTATAGCCCCTTCTCCTTTACCCGAAAGTGCACGAATGATTGAGACTTTAGTTCGATCGATCATTCTATTTGCTTGGAAATTGTTTATTTTAAAAGTGGATACAAGTGATGGACAAGTCTAAATAACATAACCGTTACAGTGTTTACTGTTTGCACTGCAATTGGGAATGCAGAACCTTTACACAGACCTAAAGAAAACCATTTTGCTTACTTCTTGATTTCAAATTCAGATATATACTGAAGATTTCCTGTCTCTAATCAACATGTCACTCGATCTGTAATTACATTTCATATACCCCAGTGAGCTTGTCATAAAGGATACCAAAGAAGTTAGAATGTTTGCTTCATATCTTGACGTTTACTTCGATATTGACACATATTAACTACAAACTATAATCTTTTGTAAAGGATGATTTTAATTTTCCAATTGTCAATTCCCCATATTTCAAAAGTACTATATTCTCTGCGTCATCGTATAATGTGCACATACTCCAATTGATACTTTCGCTCGTGCATGATGAGTGAGTACATACTACATGAACACCCCTGTTCATGCAGTATGTACTCACCTGTCTACTCAAAACAGGCTGCAGTTTTTAAAGGGATATTCAAACTTATAAGTCCAGGGGCGGATGCAGGAATTTTCGAAAGGGGGGTGCTAACCCAGGGCACCCAGGGCAAAGGGGGGGGGTGCAAAACATATGTCCCGATACAAATGCATTGATCGGCAAAAATAAAGGGGGGGGTCCGCACCCCCGGAACCCCCCCCCCCCCCTGGATCCGCCACTGAAGTCGGCAACAATATCAAAACGTCATGGTAAAAGTCGAAGAACGACGTAATGACAAACATAATTCTACAAAACACTTGATAGAAAACTAAAGATCAATACGAACTGAAAACCGGCAGGGATTATTTCGTGTGTCACCGGAAGGAAGGTTCAACTGATTCTGTTCCAGTTGTGACACTTGAGTGTCGAACGTGGAAATTTAGATTTGGTGACATGAACTGAATTATGAGGAAGAACTGTCGATCGACACGAAAATAAGTTTTTAAATCACCATATTACGAATAATGTATCTGTTAAGATCTGTCGTTACCCAACTCACTAGCAACATCTTTTCGCTGTTTAAGGATGTTCGCTGCTCAGTATCAAAATAAATAACTTTTAATAAAATCTAATATGTAATGATAGGAAATAAATTGAGGAATCAAAAAAGCAAAAAAAATATAGAGGTCAATATGCTTGTTTTCGAGATATTAACCATTGGAATTTTGGCGGGAAAATGTTCTCTCTTGATTTATCAGTGCTTTATCATTGACCAGTTAAAGTTCTCAAATACTATTAAAAAAATAATAAAATTATATAAGACTTTTACAAATGACTTATAATTATACATGTAAAAGATTTATAAAAAGAAAAAAAGGGGGTTCATGGGGAAATTTTTTTAAGGCATTCAAATGGATAAAACCAGAGGATTCCGAAAATCTGACAAATATGACAAGCAGACATCCTTAAGAAGTTTAAATACCAAATACCAGATCAGATCAGAAATTTTTTCATTAATTTGTGTTTGATTCCTGTTTGTAACATTGATAATTTTGATACGCATGGCACCGCCACATGTTACATTATATTGTTGACGCAACCGAACTGAACTCTTTTTGAAACATTTAGAATTCCCTAAGATTTTGGTTAAAAACATGAACATCGATAAACTACTGTTGCCTCGAATGTTTCTTAGAAACATACAGATAAAATAGCAGCAGACTCAAGTCAAGAAACGAAGTCACGGCTATCAAAGGTTGTACTTTGTGTACGTCTATTGTTTGTCTGTGAGTGTTTTTCTTTTTTCTTTGGCCATGGCGTTGTCAGTTTATTTTTCAACTTATGAGTTTGAATGGCCCTCTGGTATCTTTCGACTCTCTTTCATATGCATGCATCTATTGTAATAAAATAAAACTGCAACCAAGACAAGGAATAACACTTTCTAAACAGCATAGCCAAGTAAAGACTTTACTTGAAATCAACCTTTATTCATGAATTACAAGGACATTTATAGAAGCAATTTTTTTAAGATCAGCAGTGTGATGTAAATGTAACCTTAGTTCAGATATCAAATCAATTATACAGACCTGACTAGACCTGAGGGAAGAATGATCACGACAAAGAAAAACTTCCACAGACTACAGTCATGTGATCATTTCAAATATTCAGGTTTAATGTTCGAAGCTTAGCATTCATATTCGCAATATTATTATAGGATTTGTGGCTTAAGAATTATGTCGTGTTCTTTAAACACTTGGGATCAATACTGACTCGAGATTTACTTATTTTTCCATGAAGGAACAGCCAAGGGTCAGAACACCGTATATAACGTTCATAAATAAGGGAGCTACCATTTGATATTTATGGGGGGGGGGGGGGGGGGGGGGGCTAGGATGAAAAATGTTGTCCTGCTTTTTTTTTAGTTGTAATCCCTGTCCTGCCTTTTTATTTTTTAATCTATTCGGTCCTGCCTTTTTTTTAACTAGTTTATCCTGACTTTTTTTACACAAATTGTCATCCTGCCTTTTTTTTTTACCAAGTTGCTCATCCTGCCTTTTTTTTACTCAAAACTCCTGTCCTGCCTATTTTTTTCAAATTTCATCCTAGCCCCCCCATAAAAATCAAATGGTAGCTCCCTAATAAGGTCTGAACTACTGATTATATGTAGCAATACGTATATTTAGTGGTATGTTAAACTGTCGTTGATAGAAAAAAAATATTATCTTGCGTCACTAAGTTTGGAATTGAATAACCACAAATTTTTCCATTTTTAAACTAATAAAAGGCGGTTCTGTCATTAAACATGTCTTTTTAAAGCTTTTAGTCTATTTTACAATGATTTATATTCCTATAGGTACATTTCATTTCATATAAATCGTCATGACATTGTAGAAACTCAATAATCATGATAATAAGTTTTTTTTAAAATAATTTTTGTTGCAAGTTTTGAACCGAATTCAACGTATATGGCGAAAACTTAAGTTTCCCCTTTCATTAAGGCCTACTAGATGGTTAAATTAACAAATACATATTTCTTCATAATTTTCTATAAATTTTGTATAGTTTTGACGGTTGTTGTTCTTATAACTTGAACAAAACACATCATTTTCATCTGAAAATTACCCCCCTTTTTGTAAGGTCACAAACGTGTACTCGAAGATCTCATTTAATGAAGGATTTCCACTTTTTTGATAAAAAAACTGAATAAGGAAGAAAATGAATTCAAGTTTTCAATCATTCTATTGTAAAAAGTGTATTTAAATTAGAATTGAATATTCAATTTTGTTTTTCCTAGAAAACGACATGTGGCCTTTGATCTTGATTTCTGAAAAAATGCACCATATTATCTTTTGACGACCAAAATAATCTCAAAGTACACATATTTTCAAATCGAATGATATATTATACAGCCGTATACCATTTTTGACGATTAAAATATCACAATACCGACTTCGGTCACCGGCCTAATATACAAACGAGACACAATTTTATTTTTAAAGGGGCACTAGCTGTCAAATTCATGGTCACCGATTTGACTCAAATTCTCATATTTCATTTATAACAATGAAAAACATTTATCCAACCTACCAAAAGTCTAAAATAAACAGTTTACAGAGCATGGGGTAGATAATATGTAGGTTCATTTCGTGTGTATTTTAGTCCTGACGCCATCTAATTTAATATCGATTTGACCATATAAGCGATGTAAACATAAATAAAGATTAAACCAATACGTGCAATTGGCTTTTATAGGTCTGTTTGAGTTTATTTTATAGATTAAAAATATATGTTTCTCATTGTTTTTAACCGTATAGGAATGATTTTATGGATCGAATCAGTAATCAAATGATTTACCGTAGTTTCACTTTCATTGTTGACATTCTTTTTCTTTAAATAACCAGTACACGTAAAATGCATTGAAGTTCACATGAATACGGATTTAATGAGGTAGACGTATTCACTTGCAAGTGAATAAGAAATAATCAATGTTTCTTCGCTTAATTTGACAAAATTGAACCCTTTTGGCTGCTAAAAGCGAATTATTATTTCACTATTTCGCTTTTATTATTGATTGAACAAAAAAAAAAAATCTTACTTTAGATATCTCTTTGCTGTTTTTTGTTAATTGTATGACTGAATTTTAAATAAAGTATATTAATTATATATATTGTCAAGCTCAATTATAGATTGAAGTAATATAATTTTTGTACACTCACTAACTGGTTTGTCTGAAAAAAATGACGACATTTATGTTTTTTGTCGAATTTACAGATTTAAAAGTATATCTATTCATTCATCCTGTAATTGAATATTCTATTTTACAGATACAAGTGGTAGATAACAAAAACCGATAAACGTCTAGTAGATGTATGAAATCGCCTAGTATCCTGCTTCTGATTCGGGCGATCGGTTATGTTCAAATTACTGTTAACATGACACTTCAATTTGGGGGGTCTTCATTTTTAGCTCACCTGGCCCGAAGGGCCAAGTGAGCTTTTCCCATCACTTGGCGTCCGGCGTCCGTCGTCGTCCGTCGTCGTCCGTCGTCGTCCGTCGTCCTGAGTTAACTTTTACAAAAATCTTCTCCTCTGAAAATATTGGGCCAAATTAAACCAAATCTGGCCACAATCATCATTGGGGTATCTAGTTTTAAAAATGTGTCCGGTGACCCGGCCAACCAACCAAAATGGCCGCCATGGATAAAAATAGAACATAGGGGAAAATGCAGTTTTTGGCTTATAACTCAAAAACCAAAGCATTTAGAACAAATTTGACGGAGTAAAATTGTTTATCAAGTGAAGATCTATCTGCCCTGAAATTTTCAGATGAATCGGATAACTCGTTGTTGGGTTCCTGCCCCTGAATTGGTAATTTTTAGGAAATTTTACTGTTTTTGGTTATTATCTTGAAAATTATTATAGATAGAAATAAACTGTAAACAGCAATAATGTTCAGCAAAGTAAGATTTACAAATAAGTCAACATGACCGAAATGGTCAGTTGACCCATATAAGAGTTATTGCCCTTTATAGTCAATTTTTAACCATTTTTCGTAAATCTTAGTAATCATTTACAAAAATCTTCTCCTCTGAAACTACTGGGCCAAATTTATCCAAACTTGGCCACAATTATCTTTGGGGTATCTAGTTTAAAAAATGTGTCCGGTGACCCGCCCAACCAACCAAGATGGCCGCCACGGCTAAAAATAGAACATAGGGGTAAAATGCAGTTTTTGGCTTATAACTTAAAAAACCAAAGCATTTAGAGCAAATCTGACATTTTGGTAAAATTGTTTATCAGGTCAAAATCTATCTACCCTGAATTTTTCAGATGAATCGGATAACTCGTTGTTGGGTTCCTGCCCCTGAATTGGTAATTTTTAGGAAATTTTACTGTTTTTGGTTATTATCTTGAAAATTATTATAGATAGAAATAAACTGTAAACAGCAATAATGTTCAGCAAAGTAAGATTTACAAATAAGTCAACATGACCGAAATGGTCAGTTGACCCATATAAGAGTTATTGCCCTTTATAGTCAATTTTTAACCATTTTTCGTAAATCTTAGTAATCATTTACAAAAATCTTCTCCTCTGAAACTACTGGGCCAAATTTATCCAAACTTGGCCACAATTATCTTTGGGGTATCTAGTTTAAAAAATGTGTCCGGTGACCCGCCCAACCAACCAAGATGGCCGCCACGGCTAAAAATAGAACATAGGGGTAAAATGCAGTTTTTGGCTTATAACTTAAAAACCAAAGCATTTAGAGCAAATCTGACATTTTGGTAAAATTGTTTATCAGGTCAAAATCTATCTACCCTGAATTTTTCAGATGAATCTGACAACCTGTTGTTGGGTTGCTGCCCCTGATTTGGTAATTTTAAGGAAATTTTGCTGTTTTTGGTTATTATCTTGTATATTATTATAGATAGAGATAAACTGTAAACAGCCATTATGTTCAGCAAAGTAAGATTTACAAATAAGTCAACATGACCGAAATGGTCAGTTGACCCCTTTAGGAGTTATTGCCCTTTATAGTCAATTTTTTACCATTTTTCGTAAATCTTAGTAATCTTTTACAAAAATTTTCTCCTCTGAAACTACTGGGCCAAATTAATCCAAACTTATCCACAATCATTTTTGGGGTATCTAGTTTAAAAAATGTGTCCGATGACTCGGCCATCCAACCAAGATGGCCGCCATGGCTAAAAATAGAACATAGGGGTAAAATGCAGTTTTTGGCTTATAACTCAAAAACCAAAGCGTTTAGAGCAAATCTGACGGGGTTAAATTGTTTATCAGGTCAAGATCTATCTGCCCCGAAATTTTCAGATGAATCAGACAACCCGTTGTTGGGTTGCTGCCCCTGAATTGGTAATTTTAAGGAAATTTTGCTGTTTTTGGTTATTGTCTTGAATATTATTATAGATAGAGATAAACTGTAAACAGCAATAATGTTCAGCAAAGTAAGATTTACAAATAAGTCAACATGACCGAAATGGTCAATTGACCCCCTAAGGAGTTATTGTCCTTTATAGTCAATTTTCAACAATTTTTATAAAATTTGTAAATTTTTACTAACATTTTCCACTGAAACCATGGAAACTACTAGGCCAAGTTCATTATAGATAGAGATAATTGTAAGCAGCAAGGATGTTCAGTAAAGTAAGATGTACAAACACATCACCATCACCAAAATACAATTTTGTCATGAATCCATCTGCTTCCTTTGTTTAATAGTCACATAGACCAAGGTGAGCGACACAGGCTCTTTAGAGCCTCTAGTTTAAGTCGTGTCGATTTCATTCAACAACGATTTGGATATGAAAAATAAACGGTTATTAGCTCAATGTCGATGAATATTCATACAACGCAGGACAAAGACTCGTAGTCAACTAGCAGTGGTATTGATCTGATGCTAAAAAATGAAATTAGCTCTATACATTTGGTGCGATTGAAGTGATTATCTCGATTTACCTAAATTGAACTATCTCTGTGAGTGTAATTTTTATCATTTTTTTAAATGAGAAACCAATAGTTAAATTTTACATATGGTGCATTAACTGATTACACACAATGACTTCATGCACATGAACAAATACAATACCATGTAATTGAAACCTCACCGTTCACCACTACTCCAGGCCCGTATCCTTTACCAGTGCAGATATCACATATTGTAAGATTACCAGGAAAATATACTGAGCCAAAAAAGTTTAGCAACACTTTTTGTTTTTTAATTGTTTTTTGTTCTTTCTGGAAAAAAAAATATTTAAACATCATTGATATAATCCTTAGTTTTACCTGTAATTTAAAACAGTCGTACTTTTTTCATGGTGATTGATTTCGCGCCATTTCAGCTTTGCACGTGTAATTGATGTTTTACCTTCTGTACCTGTACTTTTAAAACGATATTGAAAATTTCTTTTTCACTTACGTTCAGAAACACACCATTGGTAAGAAAAACACTTACACTTTTGAAAAAATTGCATATAGCGTCAACCTGGCCTCCCCGAAAATGACCATCAGAAAGCTCTTGGAAAGGTTGATGCCGGAATGAGTGTTGCTGACATCGTGGCTCGATTTAATGTGCATAAGGCAACAGTTTAGAGACTAACAAACAGATATCGACAAATTGCAACTGCACAGGATCCGTCGATATCTCATACACGAAAAAAAAAATATTGTCAAGGGAGGAGTGCTACCTTCGCTTTACGTCAACACGTGACAAGTTTTTTTCCGGCAACAAAAGTAGTGCATTGACTAAAGGCAGCTGCTGGTGTGCCTGCCAATCGTTCATTGGTTCACTTAGCGCATTGCTGAGAAATTGATTTTGAATAACACTCATTTCCGCATTTTGACCCTCCCGCGCTCCATACAAAGAAAATCCTCATGAATGTGAGTGATAATCATCCAGGTTGCTTCTGATATGTCAAAATTCCAATTTGTTATTATTAAAATTATATGTTGCTATGATTTTGTAATACAATAACATTTCACATTTTTGTTGCTAAACTTTTTTGACTCAGTATATATTAATTGAAATATTATCAAAACGATCTACATATCAATAACAAACATTTATCAGTAACACACTTATATCGATTTATCGTTCTGTCCGTTAGGCCACACCAATTTAATTTCTTGTTTTACTGATTGTTCGGCTCCATAAATTGTGGAGAGTGAGCGATTTGAAAATGTTAATAAACAAATTATAACCTATAAACAGAATAATAGTTACTATCGACTCGTCTAGATATTGTAGTTAATAAAGTATCTAAATTGCATTATATTTGACAAATTGATTAAGAATTGAATGTTTATTCAATATTTTTTTGGGGTTGTAAAAACGCCGACATATTGTGTATAAAGAGCTTTCAAATGTGAGCACGATTAACGCCTTCACATACCCATCAAGTTTTTGACAACATTACATGCAAACTCTTATAACATCATTCTTATGCTATAACCATGAACTTGAGATGCAAAGATATTTTTTTTTTGTTTTTATGCGCATTGTTTTAAAATTGTCCTGGATAGCATAACTCAAATCACACAGAATTTGCCGCAAAGTTTAATGATTTGTCATGTGTCATTGCTTAAGGTTCCACAAATTCGACTGTTTAGAATGTACAAATATAAACGAACGGGTGAGAAATAATTGCTAAATTCAAAGTCATTTGATTTCTGGTTGAACGTGTACTCATTGGCAATGATATTTTTTTTTTTATTTAAAACTCTTGTCCTGCTTAAAAAAAAAAATGAGGCAAGAACAAAGGATATAAAATTTCTACTGAGAAATTTAAAAAATGAAAAACACAAAAAGGAAATTTCTTTAGTTTTATCTACAAAAACAACAACCCATGCATAAAAAATGGGATAGTACATATCATTAAATATTGGCACTTATTACAAAAAGTGATTTGCAATAAGATAGTCACAGAAATACCTATTATAGCATATTAAAGGCAAACAGATTTAGCAGATGTGCTTATTCTAGTATGCTTCGATAGCTGAATATGCAGCAGATGCATATGTTATATTGATTGCGAAATAATTATGTATAACTTAACGAAAAAGTGAAATAACCTGCAAATGTTGTATTGTTAAGTTTGTTTTCAAATTTCTACTTTATGTCGTTGAATTAACATTAGAGATATAATCATATACTGAAGTAAAATTCAGAACACAGTATGCTCACTCTTACGCAGCTTCTGAGATTACTGAAAATCATGTTGCAGATTTCTATGTTTGTGAAAGGAATGTCTGTACTATTTGTTCTGTTTATGAAGAAATAACATACAAAATGTGGAACAGACTGAATAACCCGCATTAAATTCGAATTTCAGCAGGATTAGATCATGAAAAAAAAGGTTGATGACGTTGAGGTCACATGACAAAACTATGTCTATGTGTTGATAGACAAAATATTATCAGCAAATCAGAAGACGTGTTACATCCAAAATAATTTATTGTGGATTCCTTTATTGCCATTTCGGTTTTGTGTATAGTATGGTCTTCTCATATCCAATGCACCTTAAGTATATTTTTAATGATGACTTCTCATCGGGTACGTTTTATTGTAAGATAACCTTGATTGAGTTAAAATTGATTCCGTACCTGAATGGGAAATCAGAAATCAAATTAACATACATTTATTGGTTTACATGAAGAAATAGAATCCGTTAATAAAGATGTTTTAATGTAGCTCTTTCTGTGTTTGTCCTTGGCTATATACTCTCGGTCTATGTGGTATGATAATTCTACTATTATTTCGTAATTTCGGCATGGTTTATCAACCATGACTGTGTTTGTGCTTTTGATTTTGCCATTTGATTAGGAACTTTCCGTTTTGAATTTTCCTCGGAGGTCAATATTTTTGAGATTTAACTTTTTTTCGGAGTTTCTCTATTGTGATAACATATTAGTGAGTGAATATTCAATGATTTATTAAGTTAACAGCGACAATAACAGAATTTCAAACAAAACACGATGTTACAACAATGAAATCAGCGAAAAAGCATTTGCATACACAGGCAATGTTTTCCAACGTGTGTTTCACGGTTGTGCTCACAACGTGAATATTACGTTTCTGGTGGTTTCACGTTCTACTCACGTTATGTGGACAACGTGTATATGTAAATGCTCTTTTGTTCCGACGTTGGAAAGTTCCGGGCGGAAAAAACTAACTAGCCGAAAAGTTCTGGAGGAACATATTAACTAGTTACTTTGTTCTTCCTCTGGTTTAAAAGTTCCACTGGAACAAAGTGACTAGTTGAAAAGTTCCAACGGAACATATCAACTAGTTAGAAAGTTCCTTTTTGCCAAATTAGTCAAAACCGGAACTTACAAACTAGCCCCAAAGTTCCAACGGAACTTATCAACCAGTCACACAAAGTTCCATTTGGAGAATTGATGCAAAGTAATAGCGCAACACATTATATTTGAACCTTTCAAAGGGGAACCAAGATACTGATTACAAAAGTCAAAAGGAACTTATCAACTAGTCACAAAGTTCCTCTTTGGCATATTAGTCAAAACCGGAACTAACAAATAGCCGAAAAGTTCCATTTGGAGAATTGATGCAAAGTAAAATAAAGGAATAAGTTCTAATTTATTGTTATACATTAATCTGAAATTGATCTTTTTAAGAGTACCCACATGATGAAAGGGGGGGGGGGTGTATTCTTCCCTCTCTTGAGGGTACTATGAATACTAAATTTGCATGATAATGCAACTTGTTCCGTTTTATGTGAGCTATGCAATACAACTTAAATTATGCTAACTATTTGTTCTGTTCATCCAGAACTATTCAACTAGCTACATTGTTCCAGGTCTTTTCAACTAGCTACTTTTTCCGGAACTTTTCGACTGCACTCGGAAAAAAACAATTAGTTGGAAAGTTCCATCGGAACGAAGTAACTAGTTGAAAAGTTCCGCTGGAACGAAGTAACTGACGGAACATAGTGGCTGTTACAAATATTCCCATTTAATACCATTTAACTTCCAGACATACATGTATACAAAGAATATATTTCGATTTCAAAAAGAAAAACATTCACCCGATCAATACTTTTTTATTTTGTCTAAATTCTATCCTTTGTCTATAGTTTGTTTTGTAGTTGGGTAAATTCATATTCCAAACTGATGAACAAATATAGTACACTATACATGATATACACCATTTCAGGATTCAATAAATGAAATGAAATGTATTGAAAAGTCGTCTGAACAAAGGGCTTGACCATTCGAAAAACAAAAGTACAAAACAGTACACTACAGTTCAATGATCGTATTGCTAGACATCGATTAAAATGTTAATGAATTTATACTTGTCTACAAATAATTTATGAGTACAACTTCCTTGTATGTTTTTGTCGTCATTAGCTCTGTATGATCGACGAACATTGACTGTTAAGCAACACATGGCTTACTGAGGGCGTAATGCGCAACTATAGTACAAACAGTATCGAACAATCAGCTATTTTATAAAAATTTATACATGTTCATTTACATATATTTTCTGAAGTACAAATAAAGTTCAAACAGTATAAAATAATAAGCTGTTTTAAAATAGTTATACATGATTTTTTTTCTAGGAACATTTAGAACAACTGCATACTTCAATTTTCTATATTAACGAGTATATATACATGATATATTCGTTTGATGAAATTGAATAAAGATATTTCAATTGTAAATTCAAAAATATTTGATACATTGTAAAAAAACAATATATTACGAGTTTATAAATTATGTATGATAATCGCAATTAAGAAAAAAAAAAAAAAAAAAAAACCAGTAAAACACGTACATGTACTACGATGGAATACCAGCTAAACCATGAGGAAAAACATGAACCCAGACATGAAAGATTTTATAATACATTGGTTTATAAATGAGAGGGTTGGTGAATAATTACTGGACTCCATACAGATGTCAACGATGTCGCCTAAAATACTTAAGTCATATGAAACGAGCTTTTTAAAATGAGAAATGTTATCGTAATTATTGGACCAATATATGCACATACTTGTATACTAAACTTAGTCGTGCAAGCACATTGTTTATACTTATTATTAAACATCTTACACGTATTATTTCTTTCAGTGGTAGTTGACCACAGACTAATTAACTGTCGATTTGTTGCCCTAAACTAACGGAACGTGACGTGGATACACAAAAAAAAAAAAAAACACAGCACGTGTGAAGAGGGACGTAAAGGTATCTGAACAGAATCGTGAAAGAATTGAAAGACCTATGCTATGTGTCTTTAATATAGTTGTTAAGTGGTTTGTTGTATCAAATTTGTTCTTTGAAAATCTGTTATTGATGTTACCCATCAGATAGTCAGGAACAGGTGTGTTTACATTTTTTGTCATGTTTTTCAGCTTAGCCGAAGATTTAACGAAGTGTCTCGTAGCTAAGGTCAACGCTTCCGAGAAAATATCGACAAATTTTCGTCTAGGAAGTCTATAATTAAATTTTGGCGTTATGGCCATTTTGATGATATGAGTAACTTTTATTATACAACAGTTTACGATCTACTCTTTTACATTAAAACTCAGCCATGCAAGTATAAAAATTATGTTCACTTTTTTGATTAATCCGAAGCTTCATATGGCTTTAAATTTGTTAAATAGAAAATTGCATTTTTCTCTTTGATTGATTTTACTGCTGTTAATGCTGTATTTAAATATTCATCTTTGATATTTGTGTGATATGAATTCCCTGACTAGTAAATTAAACATGAGACACTCTTAGCCCGACGTCAATAACGTTGCTAGGATTTACAACTTATTGATGGTCTTTGTAAATGTTTAAGCTAGTTGAATCTTGTAGTAATACATCGCTGAGATTTAACCCTTCAACTCAATTTCGTCTGCAGACACAAACATAATCCTGACTTTAAACCAAATAAAATGGAAGTTTTTTTCACGACTTTCATGACAAATATGAATAACTAGAATGTGAAAACTTTTTTCGGTGCAGGCCAAATATTTCCATATTATTTTCAAATTCAGTCGAATGTGTCGACAAATATAGCCAAACAACCTGAAGTTAACATGTTGAACATGTTGTATGTATTTCATCATCAAAGGCAACATTACATAATCCATATGTTTTAATTTCATTTTCTTATGTCACAAAAGGACATTTATATACTATTTATCAATTATGGACTTTTGACGAGGCCAATACGTTAATATATGGACCTGTTCAGATTACATTTACAGAGAAAGCAGTCCGAGAGTCAATATAATCTGACAAGTCCATGTATAACGTATTTACGAAATGTGAGTCCTTTATAGTAATCAAAGGTATCAGAGATTTCAGAGATTTCAACCCTCCCCCTATACCTCAAGCCAAAGTAAAAAAGTAAACGCATAACAATACGTTATGATGACTGTTTATAAAACTATTAACTCTGGTATCATATGGTATTTTGAACCCCCATGACAAGTGAATTCGGGGTAAAAATACCATTTAGAAAAAATTGCCTCGGAATCATTTTACCGTAAGTTATTTTAACTCTGGGGTCATTTTTCCAATATGGTATTTTGAACCCCACAATGGAAACTTAAACCCACCTGTTTTAGATAAATAGTATTACAAATTATCTGAGTAGAAATTTAAGGTCTAAAGTCTTATAGGGGTCATAGCTAAGTAAAACTGTAAAAGCATCTTCCCAGTATGTTAAATACCAACCAACTACTTATTGAAGTATATTTACTACGTAAAGCAGCTTAAAAGGCTAAGATTTTTGAAACTATAAGTCTATAGTAGAGAGTTAAAATTACCATGGCTAAATAAAATATTCAAACATTTTTTCAAGCAAGTAAAGTACATACAAACTATTGATTGGTGTATTTTTTTTTTATCAATTATGGACTTGTGACGGGTTTAACACGTTATATATGGACCTTTTCTGATTATATTGACCGACGACGAAGTACAAGAGTCAATATAATCTAACAGGTTTAAATATAACGTTTTGACTGATTGAACATTCTTAATTCATTTATTACTAAACCCCTTACGGTAGGGATTGTACTTGATAGGCATATCATGAAGACATAATCTTTCAATCAGTTAAATTAAGGTCTGGAGCTGGCATGTCAGTAAATAGAAATCATTCAACGGTATATTTAATCTTTGATATATTTATAAACAAAAGGTGTCAAAAATTAAAAGGTCAATTGTTCATGAACAATTGAAAGGTCTTTCCTTTTTTTTCTTTTATTGATAGCCTTCTTAGTTTATAAATATGTGGTTGCTAAGTTTTTTTCTATCTCAAACCTTTTTTGAGTTATAAGCGAAAAATAATCATTTCGGACCCGAAAAACAGTTTTCGTGCCCTAGGTCCATAATAGTTGGTCCAATAATTTTGAACCTAAATAACAAATGTAGATCTGGACAAGACACACATTTTCTCCGTTATATTTTATCAGCCATCTTTTACGGTTATTGAGTAAATCCGATATCAAGCTAAGGTCAAAGTCTAGGTCATGACCTTGACTTTTGACCTTAGGTCAGTTTTCTTAGTCACGTAAATTGATGATCATTGGTGAAGATTCTAGGTGGCTACAACTTCCGATTTCTGAGTTTTAGTGGCCAACCGAAATCGGTTAATTTTCGAAGGGCATAACCCTACCAATGAGTCGTTGAATCTTTTCAATCCATATGTAACGAAGAACCAGGGTCTGTTCCTGAGCAAATTCCACGCTTTGTTTTTTTCTACCTATTATGGTTACGGTGTTAGAATGATAACAAGGTTTTTGTTGTTAGGGGTCGTGTCCTCACCACAAGATATCTTTTGGTCAACCGATACTAGATACCTAATGTCATTTTAACATGTCGCGTACTTTTTTTGGGAAATGTTAAAGTTTGGCGGAAAGAATAATAATAATAATCAGAAGAAATACAGTAAGGTCTTTCCTTATAGAAAAAGGAAAGACCTTAATTATGTACGATAATCGCAATCGAAAAAAAAAACAAAAACGCATTAACTGAAGGACAAAAGAAACCAGAGTAATAGTCAAACTCATAGATTGAAAATAAATTGACAGCGTCACGGCAACAAAAGAATAAACCAAAACAGACAATTGATAGACCAGTTGTTAATATGATACGGGTTATGTTCTTCTCATATATTTTATGATGGTACAATACTTAACCCCTAACGGTATGGATTAGAATTGACATTCATATGATAAAGACATAATATTTCAATCAGTTCAATTAAGGTTTGGAGCTGGCATGTCAGTAACTGCTCGTTGTCCTTTGTTAATGTATTTGTCTTTGTCATTTTGTTTAGTTTCTTTTACATCGGACTCGGGACTTCTTTTAAACTAAGTTTTACTCTACGTACTGTTGTGTGTTTGTTTTTTCTACATTGGCTAGAGGTATAAGGAGAGGGTTGAGTTCTAAAAAAAACTCATTTAACTCCTTTACATTTTTGCGCCTTTCCCAAGTCAGGAACCTCTGGTCTTTGTAAGTCCTGTGTAATTTTAATTTTTGTGTATATTTCGGAGTATAGTATGACGTTCATCATCACTGAGCTAGTATACATTTTGTTTTGAAATCAGCTGAAGCACGCCTCTAGGTGCGGGATTTTGTCGCTGCATTGAAGACCCATTGGCGGCCTTCAGCTGTTGTCTGTTCTTTGGTCATGTTGTTGTCTCTTTGACATACTCCCCATTTCCATTCTACATTCTATTAAAAAAAATGATACACAATTGCAAGAAACAACATACATAATTAAAGACATAACAACACGAACTCCACCAAAAATTGGGGTGATCTCAAGTGCTCCAGAAGGGTAAGCAGATCCGTCTCAACATGTGGCACCCTTCGTGTTGCTCATGTTATAACAAATTCGGTAAATAGTCTAATTCGGTAGGCCACATTCGTGCAAATGAGAGGGTATTGTAGTTACGACATAAGGATAATATATCCAACATATCTGTAAAGCGGTTATTCCATAACGGTCAACCAACTCGTGATGTTGTCCATAAAATTTACAAAGGGATGATTTCAACTTCACCATTTAGAACTCTTGGTTTAATAGCTTCATTGTGAGCGGCAATCCCCTATCAAATAAATCATGAGAGGAAATACAAGCCCGGGAAAATCATATCAATTGGGAGATTAAAACACATGCATGTACCATGTGTACTACGATGGAATACCAGCCAAACATGAACACAGACGATACAGAATTCAGAATACTTCGGTATTTCAAATGAGAGGATTGGTGAAAAATTACTAAGATCCATACAGATGACATCGATGTACTTAAGTAAAAGTAAACGAGCTTTCTTCAATTTTAAATGTTATCGCAATTATTAAACCAATGTTCGTGGATATATAATTTCGTGGTTTTGCCGACATCTGCATATGCGCTTATAGAAAATTTGATATTCGGTGAACTTTTAATTTCGTGGTTCATCTACACCCCGAAATCCACACAGATATGTATCCATCGAATAATAATGAATCCACAGAACACTCAACAAAATTCTTGCAAGCACGTTTTTATATTTATTAAATTATATACATCTCACACGTATTATATACAAATAAATTTCAATCAGTGGTAATTGATCACAAACTAATTAACTTTCGAGTTGTTGCCGAAGTTTAAAGGACCGTGATGTAGATAAACAATAAAAACAGAGCACTTGTGAAGCGTGAAAGATAAGTGAATTGAAAGATCTATGATATTTGTCTTTAATGTTTTCCTTATGTAATCATTTGTTAAACTATTTTTTAAAAGTTGTTGAATGAATTGTTCTATCAAGAATCTGTGATTTCTATTACCCGTCATGAACAGGTGTGTTACATTCTTTCGTCAAAGTGTAGCGCTTGCGCTGTACGTTGGCCGAAGTTTTAACGATAGGTCTCGTAGTTAAGGTCACTGCATGCAAAAAATTATCGACGAATGTGTTTCTAGGAAGTCAATAAATCATAAATCCGCACATTTATAAAGGTTTTTGATAAATATGAATGACTTTCTTTTCAACATTTAACATTCACCTATTTCACACTATAATTCAGCGTTGCAAGTTTTATATAAAATATGTTCAATTTTTTTTTAATAATACAAAGCTACATAATACTTTAATCATGTGCAATAGTAAATGGAGTTTTTTTTTTCTTTGAGGGGTTTTACATGCTTTGTCCACGCTATATTTACATATTTATCTTTTATATTTGTGTAGGATAATTTCTCCGCATATTAGAATACAATTCCGACAAAATCCTTAGCCTGACTTCATTAACTTTGCAAGAAAAAAAAAGAGAGATTAACAAATCATTGATTTTCTTTGGAATCTTGTAAATATCCCTTGCTGAGATTGAACCCAAAAAAAAAAAATCCCTGTCGTCGGACACATATATAACCGGGACTTTAAACCAAAACACATTGTTTGATTAGTTGTTTTTTTTACGATATTTACTCAAATATCGAAGACTTTCTTCAGTGTAGTCGAAACATGTCAAATTTCAGATTATTTTCAAATTTATTCGAATCTTGTGACAAATAAAACAATACAATCCAAGTTAACATGCTGTACATGTTGTATGCATATCATTATCGAACAAGAAATTTCATAATCAATAGTTATGTTTTAAAAATGTTTTTTTTTTAATAATTTCCTTATGTTACAAAAGGACATTTTATATAATAGTGATCAGTATATATTCCCTGTGCAATCATTTAACTATACACTTTCTAACTGATTGCACGTATAAGCACTTACACAATGACGAGCTATATATTTGCCTTTGTATTGCTTTTATCGTATGGTAAGTTTAATTAAATATACAACAAATAATTTTGAAATCACAATAGTTTGGTTTCTAAAAGAGCTTTGGAAAGAAGATTAAAAAAACACCATTGCCAAACTGTTCTAAGAAATGGCATGTGCCATTACAGTTGTATCATTGTTTCTTCATTTCCAAGTGTCGATACTCAAATATAGAGAAGACGAGTACAAATATATATTTGAAATTTAGGTTTTAAACAGAATGACATTGACGATCAAGTTAACACTTTATCAAAATTATACATTTGTTGTAGATTATGCTACAGGTCAATGCAATTTCCCGTGCAAAGCGCAAGAAAGACTCTATGATGTGATTGCAGATAATGGTGATGCTAATGGTTTTCAGGTAAAATTCGACGCGTCAACTTACACACTTTCTATGAACGGTACAGAGTATAAAATTGACTGTGTTCACCGATCTGGACCTTTCTATGTATTAAGGTAAGCATTTCCTTTTTTTATTTTATTTTTTTCTTTAATTTATTTTTCTGAAATATTTGTAAAACGATTATTTCAAACCATTGTTGTTACTTATCGTTGTGACTATAATGATATTTTTGTCTGAAATTTGTTATCACTAATACTTATTGTATGAATTCTATGTTTTGAGTATCGTTCTTGAAAAATACTGAAATTTGGAAAAACACAAGAAAAATTAGTCTTTTTGAGAAAGGAGTAGGTTCAGTAAGACCCCTTTTTGGCCCCAAAATATAGCAGTTTTACAAAATGGTTAAAATGTCTACTTTTAGTCATTTATTTGAAAGAAGAATGCTTCTGCTACATAACTATGAGCTCTTTTTGACAATACAATGCATGCATATCG
The DNA here is from genome assembly GCA_037788925.1 of Mytilus galloprovincialis. NCBI lineage: Eukaryota > Metazoa > Mollusca > Bivalvia > Mytilida > Mytilidae > Mytilus > Mytilus galloprovincialis. The sequence goes on from CM075339.1 coordinate 36,145,550, forward strand.
GTGCTAGCATCATTCAGTCATGCTAAATTACTGAAATCTTTACAATTTAGCATTTTAGTTAAATTCCAGACGGTTTCCGTCTGAAATGAAAGTGTCCGCATTTGTGTTCATTTCTTATATTGAAATGTAAGTTGTATTTGATGATAATACATAACATATATAAAAATTGAGGATGAACACGGATGCGGCCACTTATATTTTTGTCAAAAAAAAAAATCTGAAAAAATACATTTTTGGGCATATTTGATAGATTTTCATATTTAAAATCAGTTCAAATCTTTCACATAAACTAATTGAATCAACTGAAATAGACACTTAAGTCTTTAAAAAGTGTCCGAAATCTTTCTTCAGATGAACCTGAAATTTGAGGCAAAATCTGCCCTTAACGGACCTACCCCTTGGTTCAGGTATAGCCCATACATGTGATCACACCAAACAATTCATGTATTACGCAAAACAATAAGACATGACTTTTTTATAGACATATGTTGACTATAGAGCCAGTACCTCTAGATATCATCCAATTTGCAATGTGGTTCTGTGTTTTTTTTCTTACTGTCGAACAGTTCAAACCCTATGATTCTTGCATTAATGATGTTATAGCGCTGGCATTTTAACATCAGCTATCCATATCCAAGAAGAACGCAATGTTAAAAAATGTAAAATTCTTTAAATAATCATTTAATTAAATTTGTTATTCTGTTTTTCTTTTTCAGACGTACAATTGCTGGAGTAGTGTCTTATATGTGCCTGAAGAACGCAAGGTTTATAATATCTGCTGACTTCTTGGTCTTATTTCAAACTGAATGGAGTAAGTCACGTTTGTAGATATAACGCAATAAGATTTCTACTCATACATAGTTAATGTTTTAAAGACTAATACAATACATGTTTTCAATAATTTAGGGATGTAGTCTAGTGAAATTAAAAAATAACCAAACATAAAATTACAGTTATAACATGAGCATTAATGAAGTAACCATATTTGTTTTACCACCTCATCTTACTTTATAAAGAATGTTGCATTGTTAATTTGATAATGTATGTATCGGTACCTATAAAGGTACCGTTAAACATACAATTTTGATATCAATAATATATGTTTTTTTAAGTCGCAAGAAAAAACAAACTAGACATTTAGCTTCCGAAGTATTCCATGAGAAGATTTAGAAGAGTAGGTGATATTGCTCAAAATAGTATACCAATTATCGTATAAAAAACCTACTAGAAGGACGAAAGCCCGACCGAATTTCAGAAACCTGGTACACGAACATCATTTACAACTTTAGTAATATCAAATGTATATTTATGTAATGCTTTGTGATTTCATAGTTGTATATTCATTTTCAGAGCCATTTCCTAGAAATCCCACTTTATGTGACGTGTGCACCGGAAAGGATTTTAATGCTCCGGAACTTTTAAACGGTGGGTATTAATTGCATCTATTTCTAATCAGTTAAACAACTATTATTAAATAGACAAAGATATCCAATAGTTTGCAGTTGCTACACAAACGTATACAAATATTAAGTGTCTACTACATGCTTTAAACAAGATGGTATTGAATTATAGATTTTAGATGAACACACACACACACACACACACACACACACACACACACACACACACACAGAGAAAATGTCCCTAATTGCTTTGGTAACGATGATTATCAAATTACAATGAATTATCAAGGGTAATATCAATCTAGATATATATTTCTTAAATTCATACATTTATTCTTATCCTGACCTGATTTCAGTTCTTCATTGGTAAACATTCGATTATAACTATTTTATCTAACACTATTTTCTATTAGGGGTAGGAGGTTTACGACATTTTCTTTCAACTTCTTTGAATCTGTATTATTATGTTTGTATATTTGGTATTGATTGTCGTTTAACTATTTTCTGCTGTTTAGTGGGGTTGCTATCCCTTAATATATTCCCTAGTTACTTGTTGTTTTATTTTATTTTTGTATTTGTAGATGTGAATACCACTGGTAAGTTATTACATTCGTAACATACGTCTGTCATATAGGCCGTGAATCAAAATGAAATATTTTTAACTTGAATCTCTTGTTCTGAAGCTCAATTAGTTTGGTCAATATTTTAACGGAGAAACAACTTTTTGTTCAAATTGGATAAATTTGAAAACCATCAAATTCAAAGTTAAAAACAATGTTTCATCATACTGCGAACACAATCTGCTTATGGATTAACTGATGTTTCAAGAACAGTTCATTTTATATAGACCAAAAATGTCAGTATTCACCTCAGAAGCTAACAAAACCTTTAAAAAGACTTATTAAGAAGGGATATAGTTACGATAATGTTGTCAGGTCATTAAAGATTGCATATTTTGGCGTTAATATTGATTCACTTATAGGGTCTTTGCATCGGAACTTAACACATTTATTATTAATAAACCAGGTGTTGGCATGACACGGGTTATGTTCTTCTCATATATGTTATGATGGTATGATACTTAACCCCTCACGGGGAGGATTGTGCCTGATATTCATATGATGAAGACATAATTTTTCAATCAGTTCAATTGAAGTCTAGAGCTGGCATGTCAGTTAACTGATGAATGTTATTTATGTATTATTGTCATTTTGTTTAATATTTTCTTTGGTTACATCTTCTGACATCAGAATCGGACTTCTCTTGAACTGAATTTTAATGTGCGTATTGTTATGCGTTTACTTTTCTGCATTGGCAAGAGGTATGGGAGGAGGGTTGAGATCTCACATACATGTTTGTCCCAAGTTAGGAGCCTCTGGCCTTTGTTAGTCTTGTATTATTTTAACTTTTAGTTTCTTGTGTACAATTTTGAGTTTAGTATGGTGTTCATTATCACTGAACTTGTATATATTTGTTTAGGGGCTAGCTGAAGGACGCCTCCGGGTGCGATAATTTCTCGTTGCATTGAAGACCTGTTGGTGACCTTCTGCTGTTGTCGGCTCTATGGTCGGGTTGTTGTCTCTTTGGCACATTCCCCATTTCCATTCTCAATTTTACTTAATAAAAAATAGCGGCCCATTAGTAAAAGATAAAAGGTATTTTTGTCAGTTACTTCACCTTCAAATTCCTATTTAACTGTTAATTGCAATAAAAATGCTGAACTAAGAGATAACTTTATAGGAAATGTAATCAAACATATGCCAGATTTTATGTCCTGGCAACAAAATGAAAAAAATAAATATCTTCTTTGTCCATCAACCTCAAAAGAAGTAGAAAGCTTAGGGTCCTATTTTAAACAGGCATTAGAACTGAGGACAGGGGACTCTTGATCTATTTATACAATATATTTATATATCATATAGATAGATTGTTTTGCTTTATTGCTTTTTTTGTTTTCATGGTTTTGTTTGTTAGATGTATTTTGTGTATGTTTATATTATTTGTCACAAACTTATTGTTCAGAGTTTATATGACAATAAATATTTGAATTGAATTGAATTGAAGTTAATACACACTTCTAGTACTTATTTGGATACATTTTTTGATACAGATATCCATCATTTATAAATATTTGAATAGAGAAAATATAATTAGGCCACTCGAAAACGACCACGAGTAGAAAGCGTTAGCAAAAGCAGAATGTTTATTTAGATGTTTCTTTGTCTACCAACAATCAGCATGATTAGGCTCATTTCGAATGTCTCCGACTTAACATTAAGAATATATTTACTCGAATATAATTATCTCTTAATGATAAAATTAATGTGTGTATATGTTTGTAGACTGCAAAGTGGGTATGTATGTTTTTTAAGTTTACATTTAACATGTTTAACGTATCGTTTTGCCTGTTAAAGACAATTTTATTTTATATAATGCATGTTTTGCATAAAAATTTACTTTTCAGATATTTATGTTCTCATACTCTTAAACGTCATTGAATCCGAAAAATCATGTAACTCCTGCAAGACTTATTAATGCAATGGAGCAGGAATTCTACTCTACTTCATTTGTTAAAGTAAACAAGTCTTTTGTTAAACGATTCAATATTTAAAATGAAATTTAAAAGAAAGAAGGGTAATAAATATTTTTTCTATATCATTTTCTCATATTGGGAGATGACAAACTATAAGTATTCTTGCTTTTATTTTTATATACAAAAATGACAAATTAAATTTAGGTTAACAACCATCGTTAGACTTATTTGCACTCTTCTTGTATCCAAAATTCCCCCCTCCCTTATCCCTGTGTGAATAACTGACATGGTGCTGGCATTTGTTTATATTTCGATGTTTGTTTCTTAGATGTTTAGCATGTTTTTTGATGTTAATCACATAATCTGAAAGAAAATTATTGTATGAGCCAAAAGTATAAGCTGTTAGTTTTCTCGTTTGAACTGCTTTGCATCGTCGTTTCGGGGCCTGTTATAGCTGACTATGCGGTATAGGCATTGCTCATTGTTGAAGGCCGCACGGTGACCTATAGTTGTTAATGTCTGTGTTATTTTGATCTCGTGTGGAGAGTTATCTCATTGGCACTATACCACATCTTCCTATATAAATATAAGCAATACCAGTTAAAAAGTGTGCACATAATAAATATTCAAATGAAATTTAAAAAGCCAACACAGATAATACGTAGGCTGTATATTTATAATGTAATAAACTGATTTCATTGTAATAAGTGTGTTTTGTTCTGTTTTATAGTTAAGGTACCTGGTGAGTAATTTTTATTGATATTTCCAATGCAATTTCACAAGAACTTAAAATTTTTAGAAGTTCAAATCAAAACAACAACACCACATGCCGACGAAAGTAACGAGATATGTTTTTCATTCAACAAAAAGTTTCAACATCAGTTTTCATGATATATATGTGATAACGTTATTATTATGTGTATGTAACAGTGAGTGTAATCTAATCTTCAATTAAAAAGTTATCACTCAACACATAGCCAACACAAGGAACACAAAGTCAAATTGAGAAATGCAATGACAAAAAAAAAATAAGCCAAACATGTTGTAGTGTTACATGAATTGTCAATTTATTATATCCTGACCATTTCGAGTCGGGTTTCTCTATAAGGACGATGTATTTCGTATACTTATATATAGAATGACATATTTTGATATGAGCGTCACTGATGAGTCTTTTGTAGACGAAATGCGCTTCTGGCGTTCTAAATTATAATCCTGGTACTAACCTTATTACAATATATTGTATTTTTCAGAATTGGGTTGTAATCTTCCTTTTGTGTGTCCTATAACTGACCCGACGGTTGACAGACGATGTAGTGCATGCGAACCGTCTGAAGCTAGCGATGACGGTCTATGTTGTGATTGTTGATTTCAATTAACACATACTTCAATAGATGAACTATGTGCAATCATACTAATTAAAAAATGAAAATATTGATTTTTTTCTATATGCCTAATTTATTACAAATTTCTAATGGAGCATTGGGACAATAACCAATATTAGAAAAGATAAAATACTCATATAATTACTCCGATATGGAATAAATCTACATTGCAAACACCCAGGTGTCTAAAACAGGTCTATAACTGCAGACATAATGAAATGATAAAGAAAGAAGTTTCAGCAATAAAAACCATGTGTAAATTTTGGTGCTTTAAAAAAATTATATATCAAAACACAAAGTACACAAATTAAAACGGAACGTCCATTGAAGGAAAGTCCATCTTAAATGGCAAAATCAAGAGCTCAAACAAACCAAACGAATGAAAACCATTGTTATATTCCTGAATTGGTACAACGATATTCAAATTGTGTAGACAAGATGTGTGTTTCATAAAAAAAAAATAAAAATTCAAAGAAATTTGAAGAGCATTTACAGTCAAGCATTTTGAAGTGTTTTGTCAACCCAGTTTAAATAATTTACTCCCGGGTAGAAATTCCTTAGTATTTCGAAAAGTTTTAAGTTTTCTTAACAGTTAATACATTAATATGATCATATCGATGATAATTCGTGCAAACACAGAAGTGCTAATTACTGCAGTGATGATACCCTTGTTGACTTCATGTGAAAAACAAGTCTCGTACATTCACAATACGAATGATCATAAACATGTCAATTGGTCGTAATTTATATTTCAATCTCTTTTCCGAATATTATAAAAGAGATATTATCGACGAGGGACGAAAAATACCAGAGGGACAGTCAAACTCGAAAATAAATTGACAACGCCATGGCTAAAAATGAAAAAAAAAAAAAAAAAAACAAAGAGTCAACATTCTACATAACTAAATACCTGCACTACGATATAAATTGGCGGTTTAATAGTAAGCAAAGCACAAGCCTGAAATGGTATATGTTTAATTCAGAGTGAATTGACAGAAGGAGATAACTCAATTTTCTTTTCAATTGTGGTGTGTGTGGTCAATGCCAGACTTACGAAGGATTTTTTGTAAAGACCTTGTATACATTTTTTAATCGGTTTGTCCTATACTAACATGATAACTTTTTAAATAGCAATTTAGAAATCCCTTCTTTTGCCACTTACGTTATGTTTATGAGTAAATTGAATAATTACTGTAAGGGAAGCTTAACTTTGTAAGCGTTCATTCAAAATCCAAAAACCAAAGAAACAAATGACGATGCAAAAACGAAAACAAAAATTGATAGAAATTATAAGAGGGCAAATTCCCTTTTCATATATAATAACCATTGACGGTCAATGTTACATTGACATGCAATGTCCTAGTATTTGCAAAGCTGTTTGTCTTAAGATGTTCTTATCACAAGCAGAAAACCCTAGCCGTATTTGGCATAACCTTTTTCAATTTTTGATCCTCAGAGCTGTACAACTTTGCACCCCATCCTTCTTTTGACTTTCGAACTTTTATATCTGGGCGTCACTGGTAATTCTTGTTTGGACGAGGCGCGTTTTTGACGTAATGGATTTTAAACCTGATGCCTTTTGTTATCTGTTGTTCGTGTGTTTCTAATACGTTCTCCTATTTGTTTGTATTGTGGTCCTGTATTATCATGTTGTCATTTTGATGTTATATTTAACAATGCCATCAAAGTGCGAGGTTTGGCATGCCACAAAACGAGGTTCAACCCACCGTTTTTTCTTTAAAAATGTCCTGTACCAAGTCAGGAAAATGGCCATTGTTATATCATAGTTCGTTTCTGTGTGTGTAACATTTATACGTTGTGTTTCCGTTGTGTCGTTTGTTTTCTCCTATTTTGAGTGTACTATAAGACGTGTCACGGTACTTTTCTATCCCAAATTCATGTATTTGGTTTTGATGTTATATTGGTTATTCTCATCGGATTTTGTCTAATGCTTAGTCCGTTGCTGTGTGTGTTACATTTTAATGTTGTGTCGTTGTTCCCCTCTAATATTTAATGTGTTTCCCTCAGTTTTAGTTTGTTACCCCGTTTTTGTTTTTTGTCCATAGATTTATGAGTTTTGAACAGCTGTATACTACTGTTGTCTTTATTAAATACCGACTGAAAAAGCCACCAATCATGTAGTGATTGTTTGACGCATGTACTACACGGTAGTATTCCAAAACGAAATGGTCAATTCTTTTTATTCATGTCCGTACACTCCATAGAATTATCAAATTGCAAAGAATCATATCGATGCCACTACCAAGGATATAGCAGATGTTTTCCTGTATTGCTATGAATATCAGTTTCTGACACATTCACTATTTTCTAAAAATAATTTAACTCCTAACTATTCAAATAGTTGACTGCCTGTCAAATGATATAACAAACTAAAAATTTCTAAATTAGTTTACGAAGAAAAAATAACGGCCTGATTCATGTACGAAAGTAAACCATAATTGGTAAAAGTACACATACTTTTCACAATTGTCTCGATTGGTTCATTCATCGTCGGTTTCGCTGTTATAATAGAATTTTATGTATTGTTATTTATACTGATATCGGTTATGATCCTTCACTACAATACCCTTCCCTGTTCAGGAATGTGACCTACCGAATTAGACCATTTACCAGATTTGTAATAACATAAGTAACAAGACGGGTGCCAGATGTGGAGCAGGATCTACTTACCCTTCCACAGCACCTGAGATCATCCCCAGTGTTTTTGTGAGGTGTGTAATGCTTAGTCCTTGGTTTTCTATGTAGTGTCTTCTCTGCTATTGTTTGTCTGTTTGTCTTTTTTGTTTTTAGCCATGGCGTTGTCAATTTTTGTTTTCAATTTGTGAGTTTGACTTTCCCTCTGGTGTCTTTCGTCCCTCTTTTAATTGTCTCGTTGTTGTAGTAATTGTTATAATGCATATACACAGTGCATCACAAAACGAACGCAATTGAATTATCCCATGCTATATATTCAAAGTTAACCAGGCATTAAATAAATCCCGCAAAAATGCGTCGTATCGAACTTTAATATTACTACAGAGGAAGAAATACAGAGAAAAGTAAAATTCAAATACATGTATATAAATAGAAAAGAGCTCTGTATTAAACAAACACGCATGTTGTGTCTGTGCTAGTTTAAATTATGTCTGGAAAATAATTCGTATAGGAAGGTGTATTGTATGAATTGTGACGAATACAAAACGAAACAACACAAAATACAGAGACATCCAATACACAAAACTTATAGTTTCTATGTTAGTTGAATAAAACAAAATGGAATTCATTTTGCGTTTTTCTAATGCGTATTGTAAAAAAGAAAGTAAACCACGATAATCATTATATAAAAATATACTGTTTTTTCATCTTCAATTTACAGACAAAATGATAATACATGAACAATTCGATCATCTAATGGAAACATTACACACCCTTGGCAGGTCTTTTGTATATATCCTTCCTTAAGTATAAAATTGAAAACTGTGTTCAAACCTTTGATTGCGTTGGATAAAAACTGCAATGATTTTACGTGTGCATGTAAAACAAATTTCGTTGTAGAAGGGTCTAAATCCTATCTTAATTACTACATACTAGATATTTAACCAAACAACCGTCTGCAATGCTGGCAACTGACACAGTTTTAGTTGGAAGTATAATGTTGTAGAGCATGTTAGCAACTTTCCCATTTATATAATGCAAATTTTGCTTTGTTTTTGTTCAACGGAATAAGAAGTGGAATATCAATGAAACAAAAAACAAAGAACATGTTTTATTTCTGGAAAAACTATTTTCTGAACCTGAGTTATAATGAAGTAGAAAACAATTTTCAAATTGAAGAGAAAATAGTAATCATAACGTTTCTGTTTAATACATTAGGTAAATTAATTAAAACAGTTATATTTATAATACATTCAGCGCATGATACAGATTACAGTCTATGACAATGTTTTTTTAAATATGTATTACACCAAAGTTCAATCATGAAACAAAAAACAGAAATCAGTTGATTTTAAACTTTCAAATAATATCTGTAGTCAAAAATTTCTTCTGTTTATAATGAGGATTATTGTCTGATTTTTTAGCTTGGTTTTTTTTCTTTATTTATCATATCTCAAACATTTTGTAACCTTTGTACTTTCCGTACGTTTAGCCTCAATTGTTACTTAAAAGACAATAATTGTGGAAACCAGCATCACTCGCAGTAAGATGATGTAGTATTAATGGTATTACATAACTACGAGCACTTTGGCTCATAATGTTGTGCCTAAACAGATTTCTGGTTTGTTTGGATTTAGGTTTTTTGTGTTATCGATTCATTATCGTGAATTTACAGAAAATATAAACCCATCTTTTAAATAGGTGAATGACATAGAAACATTATAAACACGTAGCTATTTGTGTTTGTTTTGTTTTATCTACTTCCTTAAATATTTGTCTTATCAGACGTATAAAGTGTGGAGAACTCATTGTTCAACCGAAGGCAATAAAAGCATGATAGTACCTTTATCGTCTAAATAGAAAAGTGTGTACATCATTTCCTAAAGAAAACAATTGGCTTCATGTAATTTATAACACAATGCAAATCAAGCATGTTTTTTTCTGGTACGCAAGCGTTTTTTCTTTTGAAGGTCAAAATGATTTATGACAATAATGGCTGCTGTTAAATACAACTCCAGTTATTGTTTCCCTATCATATTACGTATTATTGTTCACCAGTAAGAAATGTTTCTTTGATTAAATGTTGTACTTTCAATGATTCCTATATTGTTTCTATACTACAGTTAATCATTGTAATACTGTAAACCAACTTATTTTTGCGAGCGATTTATATTCGCGACTTTCGCGGGGAGAAAAACAACGCGAATATAAATCGTCGCGAATAAGTTAATCTCTATTAATCTACATCAAGTAAATCAGAAAATCGCGAATTTTAAAAGCCGCAAATTGGACTAGAATTAGTATTTTGCGAAATAAAGTATCCGCGAAAATAAGTTGGTTTAAAGTAGTCAGATCGTATGGTATTTATTTTGTAATTACTCTTTCATTACTACATGTAATATGTTCTGCACGAATATTGCTGAACACAAACTTATTAATCAAATGTACTACGAACTCATTGTATTCCTCGAACGGGATGTTGGAACCTACATGTACTAGGCTAACATCATCATTTAAAATTAAATTATACGTTTCCGCAAAAAAAAACCAAAGAAATATGCAGTTAAGATGATGCTAAATTATTTTCTTTTAAAACCTTGTTTCTATTGTTTACCTTTGAACAATTGTAAAACAAATGGAACGGTGTTTTTCAAAATATCGGAGGTCAAACGTTTCTTTCGTGTTTAGTTTGAGTTGATAATACACTATCTGACAAAGAAGATTACGCAATAGGCTTTACGTGCTTTACATATAATGACTATTGGTGTAAACTTCTTGAGCGTCGTAAGATGGGGAAAATAAAAAAAAATCCTGTCAAAAATGTTTTTTTTCTATTCTTGTCTATTTCATGTATTTTAAGAATTGATTTATATGTCCTTATATACAATACATCAAAGTCCAACTCTGTTTCATAAGAATATTGGCAAACGTAGATTTGATATAAATACCTTATTAATATGACAGGATTTATCATAATTTTTACAAAAACAAATCTGACATTCACAACATGGGTTATATTGTCGATTATATTATATTTTTAGAAATTATCTTAGTCGTTATGAATCTAGGTGAACTTGATAAAACAGTATAAATGAATAGCTGGTTTTTATATCTTCTTCCTTTCTTCGTTCTATCAATTGTTTAAAGTGTTGAAAATTGCAAGAAATATGTAGCTAATAATTTAAGAGTTTGTCTACAAATAATTATAACGAATCATAGTATGATTTCATAAATTTTATTCCATGTATACCTTAATTTTGGGATCTGTCTCAAAAGCATTTGAATTACGCAAAACTTAATTTCTTTTCCGTTTTAAATTTGTGTATTTGTTTCCGAAATGGTATTTTATAGTAAAATTTTGTCATTTCAAAATGTCATAATGGTGAATTTTTCTTTGAAAAGTTCAAATTGTGCAAATGAACTTTGATTGTATCACAATTTTAAAAAATAAAAACAAAACCATCGATATTTTATGTATCGTTTACCTCTAACATCCAAATAATGGACCGAAACATTACATTTGAGTTTGGTAGTTTTGGTTCCCTTTTTCCCCACAAGTCTTTATGTCATTAACTAAGGAGGGAATACCCAAGTAATAGATTTTCTGTGCTGCAATTTTGCGAATACTTGACAGAATCATGGATTATCAATGCTCTTTAACTTGATGTGATCTTTTTGTATTCGAGTATCGATTACTGATGAGACTTTTGTAGATACAACGCATGTCCGGTATTCACAATGTTTCGCCTGGTATCTATGATGAGCGTTTGGTTTCCATAATTCAATTATTAATACAAATACATGTAACTATGAAATCTAGACTGACCAAAAATCAATTCGCTCTGATACAATTCTTCGTTTAGATCGCATCACCATACGATGACATACATAGTACATATTTTGAGTAGGTCTAGAACACAAGATAAATTAAACACTTTGCTAAACGATACAAATACATGTTTGTTATCACATAAGCAACACGACGGGTGCCACGTGTGGAGCAGGATCTGCTTACCCTTCCGGAGCACCTGAAATCACCCCTAGTTTTTTGTTGGGGTTCGTGTTGTTTATTCTTTAGTTTTCTATGTTGTGTCATGTGTGCTGTTGCTTGTTTGTCTTTTTCATTGTTAGCCATGGTGTTGTCAGTTTGTTTTAGATTGATGAGTTTGACGGTCCCTTTGGTATCTTTCGTCCCTCTTTCATAGTACAAGGTCAATAGGTTTCCTTAGTGTATAAAAAGTTTCATGAACAATTTGATATTACAAGGTATGCCAAATGCGGTTTGGAATTTTTATTTTAGATCATTTACACAGGCTTCACATAAAGTGACTATTGGTGTAACCCTCTTCAGTGGAGTAAAATGGGGATACTAAAACAAATCCTGTCAACAGGCGATAAAATTCATTTTTTTTTCTGTTGTTGTCTATTTTTAGAATTAATCAATATGTATTTAACAATACACTAAAATTCAACGCTGTTTCATAAGAATATTGGCAAACGTAGATTTGATATAAATACCTTATTTATATAAAAGGATTTATCACAATTTGTACAAAAACTGTACTGATTAAAACAAATCTGACATTCGCAACAAGCCTTTTATTGTTGATTATATTACATTTTTAGAAATTATCTGACAATTATAAATCTAGGTGAACTAGATAAAACAGAATACACGAGTAGCTGGTTTTTTATATCTTCTTCCTTATTTGTCAGATATCGACCTATAATTTGTTTACAGTGTTGTAAACTGCCTGAAATCTGCAGCTAACAATTTACCACAACAATGCACAATGTAAGTAGATTTTGCATTGATATAATTATCGTAAATTCAGAAATTGTTTTGAAGTTTTGATTTATGCGAACAAGTATCGAAATAATAATATATTACGATGATATACTAGTACGTATTACATATTTTGTATGGGTTTGGAACACAATATAAGTTGAACACTTTGCTAAACGATGCAAACACATATTGCATGATACAAGGTCAATAGGATTCTTTAGTTTATATTGTTTTATGTTTAATGCATAATTTATGAATTATAAAAAAATCAATATTGGCTGACCTCATACTTACTACACTTATAAGCCCCATTCTTTACTTTTATTTGAACTTAATATTTGTTTTTTGATCATGATGTGTTTGGTGCAGTGAATGAAATTTTCTCTTGTTTCAGTTTTCAACAATGAAACTCCAACTCAGCTGTAAGATACTTATCCTTGTCGTTATAACTATGTTTTATCATGTTAGTTTAGCTCAACAGGAAGAACAGCCGGGTGGTAGCAGCCAATGTTACTTTGGTATTGTTAATCGAGATGTAGTGAAGCAAACATTTGAAGAAATGTCCAACATGGAGGATGCTTGGCTTATTTTCTTCAAAATTACCTTATTACCTAAAATTGCCTTTAAGGAAACCAACTATGACGAAGGACAAATTAATGATTTGACAAGATGGATATGGGTTCCTAAGAAACATTCATATCTGTTAACGTATCCAGTGGATCTAGCTGTCATAACATTTCGAATATCTAAAAAGGTTGAGAGAACATTATCTCTTTCTGCGAACGCTTCGTTTGATGACGACAACACTAATGTTCAAGATTATTCAATTTGTACAGAATCAATTTACCATTCTATTTTACAAAATGTTTTAGACGGAAATAAAACTGACTGGTTGTTTTGTAATAGATATTTTGAAGGACAAAACTATAAACATGTACTGTACGAGTTAACAGGGGCATGGCTTGGTTATGATTTTGCTTGTTTTGATTCTGTTCACAAAACTGTGTCGAGTGCAACATCAATTCAAACGGGAACTGTCAACATTGTGATCAACATTTTCATTATTGTACTGTGTTTGTACTTCCCACTTCTTTACTTGTTGCTACCAGATCGTTACAACACAGATGAAGATGCAGTTCGATTCTATAGAAAGCGAGAGTATCCTTATAGCTTTGCAAGGTTTCTTTTACAACTACATGATACTTGTAAACAGGAAATAACTGAGATTAATTCAGTCGAGGAATGGTTTGATCAATTTGACATTACACAGTTTAAACCTGAAATTCATCTATTTTCATTTATGTATATTGTAACTATGGCTATGTATATTTTTGAGGATCAATACATGAAACAGGTAATTCCAGACTACAATTACAGTCCAAAAACATTCTCCTCATTTGTATCAGATATGCCCCTTTTTTTGAAAGTGATTTGCCTCACATGTTCATATTTTGTAACGATTCCTCTGTTTATAATAGCAATGTCATATTTTTCACAATCGAATAGTATATATTGGTCCGTCAATCCAAGAGGTTTAATTAAGATTAAAGATGTATGGAAAAACGTTGATCAAAAGGAAGAAACATATATTGGATATACAAAGTTTGCTAAGAAATTCCTTCATCGAATGAGTTTATTTTTTTCCTTAGATTTATGGGCAACAACTTTTACATATCCATGCACAGATGCAGATTTTTTAACATGTTGTCCATGTTGTTCATGTCTTTCATGTTGTTCACGTTGTACATGTAGTCCATGTTGTTCACGTTGTTCATGTTGTTCGTGTTATTCTAAGAGCACATTGAAAATTCGCAACATTTGCACAATTTCTATTTGCTTTTTACCCAATGCTTGTCTCTTCTTTTTGTTTCTGTTGGTTCCAAATATATATTTCGTAATTGATTGTTCTTTAATCTTTCCGTTAAAAATGATGAAATTAATGTCAAAAAATAAAAACAAAGGCATTCTCCTTATTGTTGTTTTATTCTTTATTCTCTTTTGGGTAAATTTTACCCTTTTCTTTCGAAGTTGCTTTCTTTTTGTGATTCAATTTATGTTTAGATCTATAGTATATGTCATTTTTGTAGCTGGTCCTCTTTTTGCTAATATATCAGATACCACGTATTCTTTCTGGATTGTTTTTTTATCAGGTGTAATATATTTAGTAAAATATGCAATTTCCTTTCATAGAAATTATAAGAAGCTGTTGAGCATAATTTTTAAGTTCAAATCTGAACGAATGAACGAGAGCGGAGGCAATGACGATATGAAAACTGTTAAAATATCGGTTGATATTTTTGATAGAATTGCTGAAAAATATATTCCTTTTCGACATCAAATGTTTATTTTTTTCCTAAAATTTACAATCACTTCCTTATTTTTGTATGTGACTTTTGATAGTCTTACTAATGTTGAAAATAATCAATATACCATTTCATTGCTTCCCACTATACTAACTGTTGCAATACCAGCAATCGTTGAAAAGCTCTGCTCTCCTATCAATTTTGACGAAACATTAAAGTTACACAATGATGAAATCAAATTCGACTTTCTTGAAAGTTTAAGAAGTAATACTATCCAAAAAACAATTATTGTTAATAGTATACCAACTAGTAAACATATCAGGGTATTGATGCTGGGATTACCAGTTGTTTATTCTGTATTAGTATTCGTCTGCTTTATACGTAAAACAATATGTTTACGTCATTCACCAGTCATGGCACGACCATGTTCTTTCAATTGTGATAGTTCTTGCACCAACAAAAATATTGACCGTGAGCCTGAGAGTTTTCCATTAAGACCCGTTAACACAGACACTATATAAAAATAACTGTTTGCGTTAATCTTAATGCTCATTTCTTGTTGCTGGATATATTGCTTTAATAGAGTGCTGTACATTTTAATTCAATTTAAATACTTTTACCAAACAATCAGTTGAAATAAAAAAAATCGTTATCTTCATACTATAAGTATTGAAAATAAAATTATATTTTTACGTCGATCAATGATTTAACGCTGTTATTAGGTCGGCTAACATCTGTCAATTTTCGGGAGAGTGTGCGTAGAATATTCTGAAAAATAGAAAACTAATAAAATATATATGCTAATCATATATACAACAGTGAGTTTCGAAAGAGATTTAAATTTTAGCAAGTGAATACTTGCCGGACAGATGTCAAAAAGTAGGCGCTAAAACTTATAATAGTGCTTGAAATAAAGGATATGTCCTCGCTGTGGTGATAAATGATGGATTCTTGAAGGCGTTTTTGCCCATATTTCGAGAGATTATATACAGTTGCAAACGTGTTTGACTTTATGCGATGTTTACTTCCTTTTTGCTGCTTTCGTAAAGCATGATAAGACGTACATTTGCCTTACTCTCAAAACGATGTTCAATATAGTTGATATATTATTTCACTTTTGGCGGTATTTTCTATCCGTTTGTAACATATTGGATAGATCCTTTATCTATCATATCGCATTTGCATTTTTCCTTTTGAATATGCATTATCTTAACTACTTTGTGAAACCCATGTTTTTTTATCTAAGAGTTTTGATTTCCCTCAGGTATCTTCCGCCTCTCTTCTATTACCTTATAATTTAATTTTGGATGTAACACGTCTTCTGATTGGCTGACGTTATTTTGTTATGAGCCCATAGACATACTTTAGTCATGTGACAGTGACGTCATCAACGTTTTTTCGTGGTTTTCTACGGTTTAAAATGGAATTTAGAATTATGTCTATTCGAAATAACATAAAAAAATGTGGTGCACACTGTTAAATAACCGGCTACGCGCCTTATTCAGTCTGCACCAAATTGTTTGTGTTATTTCTTCGTAGACAGAAAAAATATTACAGTCATTCCTTAATTAACTCATGATTCACAATAAAATCTACATGAAATACAGGTTATTAAAGTAATTTTTAAAGTATGTATCATTATGAAGATATTGCATGCACACACAAAAGTAAAAAACGATGCAGCTTTTTCCTAAATCTTTTTTTTTTGTCATAGCTTTACACATTTTGTTTCTAAACAAAGGAACTGACAGTTTTCATGTAATGTATAACTGTATTACTGTTACGTTGCTTAGCATTTTGAAAAAAAGTTACATTTTAGCTTTCAACTGTATTTGAGGTTAGTGTTGTACATATATTTCAAAAACCTTACCCCATAAATGAACTAAAAGGTTGCCATATCTATGAATATTGTTTAATTGATACAAATATTGATTTTGTTATTATTGAATTAAAATCAAACTAGATGTTATACATATTCATATTCTACAATCTGTCAACTTATGTTAATTGACATTGTTCTTTCTTTATTATAAATGACGTTTTCAAGCAAAACCAATGAATGTTTGGTGTGTATCAATTTTGCGAATGAAACGCTACGCAAATAAGAAACATTACTATGATTTCTTTTCCATTTACACTTAGTCATTGTATTAATCTTGATCAAAAATGGTAATGAATCACACATATTGTTATATGTACATGGTGTCAGTCAGCCTCTAAACAAACATTTGTAGAAAATTATTGATAATAGTGTTTGAATACTGCAGATTGCCTTTTTCGTATATTTTACCATTGTTTCTTTTTCAATTATGAGTTTTAAATATCTTTTTTTTCTTTCTCAAAAACTCTCAGTGCTTTGTATGAACAGTTGTTTAACTCGTTTTCAAAGAAAGGATACGCCGTTTCCCATGAAAAGATACGTTGTTTTCAATGAAAAGATACATAGTTTTCAATGAAAAGATACGTCGTTTTAAGCGTAAGGTGATAACGAAACATATGGTCTATCATGAACAAGTATCACTGCACAATGTATCAATAATTTCACTATTACCTAATAATTATTTAGGACTCGGAGGTCAAATGGTAATGCTGTAGTGCGTTGCTTACGTTAAAGGATGATGGTCTTCGCCAAAAATCAATGGTCCGTTCGCAGGTAAGCGATGGTTCCTACGCTGATGTGCGGTGGTCTTTGACGTGTGATGGCTAGTTTGATATCGAACGATAAGTAGTTATTATGAGAATCAGACATCTTTACACAAACAAATGCTTTAATAGTTAGTATATACATTATCATTTATTATTGTCTATGTCTTTCCTTAATATAGTTGCATACTAAATGGAATATCATATTCTTTTTAACATTTTTTGCATGTGGACATAATACTTGATTTACACAATATATTTGCTTTGTTCCTCCCATGGTTCCACGTTTACCAAACTTTGATAACATGGAGAAACCAGTATGTATATAGATACTGACATGCTCTATCGTACAATATTGAAACATTCTGCTGATTTTAAGACAATGCTACTGAAGATAATATCCCCCTATCCACTAAAAATATTCATAAATCGTCCCCGATACTCATCGTATTAAAACTTGCAAAAACCTGGGAAACTGCTTCTAACATACACACTGACTGCTTCTATGCATCGACAAGAAAAACACTGAAAATGTAGTTAAGTGTGAGCAAAAATGCACTTCATTGTCTCACCATCACAACTTAGCGTGACCATCGCGAATCGGAGTACCATAGCTGTTCAATGTCCTACATATACATGGTATATATTTATTTTTAAATTATAGCAGTCTGTGTAAAAGAGAGACGAAAGATACCAAAGGGACATTCAAACTCATAAATCTAAAACAAACTGACAACGCCATGGCTAAAATTGAAAAAGACAAACAAACAACAGCACAACCGACACAACATAGAAAACTAAAGAATAAACAACATGAACCCCACCAAAAAACTAGGGGTGATCTCAGGTGCTCCGGAAATGTAAGCAGATCCTGCTCCACGTGCGGCACCCGTCATGTTGCTTATGTGATAACAAATCCGGTAAATAGTCTAATTCGGTAGGGCACATTCATGAAAGGGGAGGGGATTGAAGTTACGACGTAAGGAACATATCCGATATAATTTGTGAAACGGTTATTCCATAACGGTCAACCAACTCGTGATGGCGTCCGTAAAATTTACGAAGGGATGATTTCAACTTCACCATTTGGAACTCTTGGTTAAATATCTTCATTGTGAGCAGCAACCCTCTATCGAGAAAATCATGATAGGAAATGCAAGCACAGGAATATCGTATCAATTGGGAGATATATACCCCGTATGAAGGTGCTGCTGGAATGTTGCTACTTAGACATGGAAAGTTCACAATTGGAAAGCTGAAATCATTTCTTTTGTCGTAAAGTTTTGTTTTCAACCGACCTTCATTGGCAATTTCTAGATGTAAGTCAAGATATGAGGCCGACTTAACTGTATCTGTAGTATCCTTTATCTCTAGCTCGATTGGATAGATGCGTTCCACATAGTCACCAAATTTTGAATTATTAAGTGAAAGAATATCATCTATATAGCGAAAAGTAGAGTTAAAGGATATTGCTAACTTCTTAGATGGAACTACGACGGCAATAAATCTAGCTAAATGTAAGTTAATTTTCGCGCTAAAATACATTTAAAGTGTCATGCGCGATATGCACTGGTCAGTCTAATACAACAGTTAAGAAAGACGTTCACAAAACATGGAGCTCATATCATATGATTCTATGAGAACAAGAAAGGCGACAGCGTTGTTTCTATTAATTTAAATGGAACAAGAAGAGCAGCTATTACAGGCTCGGGTTATTTTTTGTCAATTTTTCATATCAAGTAACATAATGAAAATCATAAACGCGCCTCGTATACCAACACTGCAGGTACACGTATATAGGGAAACCAACTTTTTCTTCATTATTCTAATTTTTTATGTATCGTCTGTGTTGTTGTCACACGAATGTTTACTCCATAACCATTTTGTTTTCTATATTTCATATTTTGCCGCATTTGTTGCTTTCCCCACATTCTTCCTTTTGTCCATATTATTATGATACTCTCCTGGAAAGAGCTCTTTTTGAATAAAAGGGATCAACGAACCCATTACCTTACCTTTAAGATAGATCAGTAAACATGGGCAAAATTATGGGTGATTATTCAGACTAGTGCACACATTTTACAGTTCAAACAAGGCAATGCCGAGCGTGGCATCCCTTCGTATGTAACATATTTGGGACAAATATGGACACTATATTTGTATGTGACACATGCAGAAAATGGTAAATTGAATATGCATATTTGATACATAAACTATTTTTTTAGAAATCAACCAAAACATTCAGTAACTGGAAAAACCTTTAATATTGTCTTTAGAACCAGCAGGTAAAAAAATGAGCAACCAATTTCCTGTGTATTATGCTATTTCAAGGAGAAAAAACAAGTCCATCTGCATGACCTTGACCTTTGGCCTTGAACGTAAAAAATGTCAGATCATTACAAGGAGGAACAATATACCAAATGTGGTTAAAATATTTTGAAGCATATTAGTTTTAGAGTGTCTACAAGGGTGATATTGCCTTGTATTACAACTGCCACTGTGACCTTGACCTTTGAACTTTAAAGTCAATAGCGCTTAAGGTATTCTTAACGAGTAACACCATACCAAGTTTTGAGCATTTTGGTTCTAGAGTGTCCATAACAATTTTATCTACACGCAACTTACATGTAGTAGGCGAGGAGATAATAAACTAAGTTTTATAAGAATTAGACAAAAAGATCGATTTCCCGCCATGCATGGCAGACTTGTACAGAAACGATATGTTGTCGAAATTCTGTTCGTATCTTTTAGACATCGTATGGCCATCGAGCCATCATCGTAATCCATCGTGTAGCCTTCGTAATCCATCGTGTAGCCTTCGTGATCCATCGTGTAGGCTTCGGCTGAGATATGAAGCTTAAATACCCGTCTTCGGTTAACTTTAGTATGTCCATCTTTTGCTATCGTATAAAATTTCGGCACCATCGTATAGACTTCGTTATTCATCGTACTTGCTTCGGTCACTCTTTGGTATTTTAACGAGATCGGGACCAACTTCGTACGAACTTACAATTTTTGCATTCGGGTGTCCATCGAATATAAAAATCGGGACAGTGTGACGCGGGCATAATGATTGATACTTCAGTCGGAGAAAACAAGATTCATTTCAGTATTAATTGTTATTAGCTTTGATCAAACATCCAGTAATTGCAAATCAGTATTCTTATGTCGATGCTTTATGTCTTTTGTCTTAATGTTAGTTTTTTTTTTTGTGTGTCTCGTACCGATCTTTTGAGTTCATTTAATTACTACTGATTAGTACATGCTGTTCTTTTATTGTACTGTTACACCACTGTCCCAGCTTTGGGATTGGTTGAGTTCTCACAAACAGAGTTAGAAGAGGATTGGGATCCCACTAATCTGTTAAACTCCCTTACAATCTGTATGTATGAGCTTGTCCCAAGTCAGGACCCTGTATTTCAGTGGTTGTCGTTGTTGGTTAATTTGTTATACATATTGTGTTTCGTTCCTTTTTTGTACATTTTTTCGGCCATAAGTTTTATAGTTTGAAATAATTTTCATCTGTGATTTCGGGGCCTTTTATACCGAACTATGCGGTGAAGGCTTTGCTTATTGTTGAAGGCCGTACAGTGACGTTAAGCTGTTGATTTCCTAGTAATGTAATCTTTTGTCATATTCTTTACTCGCCTGTCCCGGTTCAGGATCCTGTAGTTAAGTGGTTGTCGTTGGTTCATGTCTCGACTCGTATTTGATATTTTGTATTGTATAATAAGGCCGACAGTTTTTTCGTTTAAAGTATTAACTTTTTTTATGTCGGACCTTTTAAAGACGATTTTACAGTAATAGGGTTTTGTCATTGTTGAAGGCCTTACGATTGTCTATAATTGCTTACATCCACTTCATATTTTAGCTCCGGTGTAGTTAGTTGCCTTACAAGCAATCAAATGCCTTCTCTCCCTTTATATCTTATACATGTATCTGAACAAGCGTGAAATATTGATGACTGGGTGTAAAAAAAATAGCAACAAACATTTATTTGTTGGGGCAGTGACAAGCGGATTTCATGTATGAATATGGTTAACCGGTAAGAGGTGACAAAAAGGGATGATTAACGACGGATTTAAATAAAGCCCTCTCGTCCCTTTTCCTTCCTTCGTCTATAGATACGTTTAAACTGACCTCCACGGAATAGCCCAATAGTGTAGAGTAAGTAGAGTTAAACACCAATCAATTAGAATATAAAAACAATCGCCCCTTAGCAGTTATGTCCTAAACATGCGCGAAATATTTGCCACTGGTAATTAGGCAACCGTAAAACAATCAACGTATTCTTTATAGTTCATCCTTTCAAAATTATGTTATCTATAGGGTTTGTACTGATCCCTATCTATTTTTGCACATTATTCTCTCTATGTAAACCCCATTCATGTCATAACATAAATGTTAACTCATGAATAGCATCATATGTGGTAATTGAAAGAATAAACATATTCATTTAATAAGTTACTGTATGTTTGGACAATGTCATTTTTCATTAGTAAGAACCGCTTGTTATTCGTCGCAATGCATCGTACATGTATACAATCTGAAACGGAATCTAGCTTGTGCTTCTAATTACGTGTGTATTGATACGACTTCGCTGCTATAATAGACGATACAGAACCAAGGGTTTCTATTGGTTAAAGTGAGATGATAATACTTATAGCAGATTTGAAATAAAAATAGATGTCATCACTACCTATGGAGTATCTATAGGTCAGATGATTGTGAATCTTATTAAATGTTGTAACAACGATTCCGTTCTTTTTATCCGTTATAGCATTCCCATGTGCGATTTTTCCTTGGTTTTGTACTAACAAATATATGGTACAGACATTTCCTTATGTCAAAATGGTGGATTAATCTGTTTTTTTTTTTTATCTAGCTATAACTCTAACTTTTTATGACAGTCGCATACAATTCCATCATATGAACAACAATGTGTGATACAAGAGAAAAACAAAAAGTCATATGGACAAAGCACATCACAAAAAAACCAAAAACAAACGAAAGACGAGAATACAACAATTTACCTATAACACAATGGCGTGATGTATGAGTAGCTAGCCATGTGAAATTGAAATTCCCAAAAATAGACTAAACAGTAAATGTAATAAAAAAAAACAAACAAAATATATTAACACTATGACAAGTTATGATCATGAGCAACATGTTTACCTAGAATTTGTACTTTAATACCACCATGTATTACTTGTGAAGTTGATACGGAATAAATACATATCAAGGGTCTTGGTATCTATCGTTGAGATAAAACATGAGATAACACCAGTCGTCTTTTCCATCTTCAATTTACAGAAAATATCTAAATCCATCATTTAATAGGTCAACTGCAGGAAAATATCTCAAACACAAGCTTGTTTTTATATCTTTTTCTTTATAATCAATATTTACGAATCAACTGTTCATACTGTAGAGAAATTCACATTACTGAAAGGATGTTAGTGACTTTCTAATTTAAATAAAATGCATACTAACTTGAATTCCAATATGCAAAGAAATCCAATATAGTATTTTGTTCAAAATTTTGTTGTCATACAACATTCCTTGAACCTAATTTATAGCATGTGTAGTGAATAGTTTCTTAAAAAAATCGGAAAGTACATGTACAAATATCATACGCTCTATGATATACTTAATGAGTATACTTTATATCAAACTATCAATGCATTATTTTGAGAGAAGCTTAACAACAACAGATAGTCAGTTAATTTGTAACAAGTACGTGTTGGGCTCGACTAAGAGCGCACTTGATGGCTAACACAATTGTGCGCTTTATCATGTTTATGGAAATAAGAATTGCAGTATAATCCACAACAATTACATAAGATGTTTGTTTCATTATAATACGTCACTCTGATTGGCTACACTGCAAGTTCTCGTTATTCCGTTATCAACTTCATTACACAATAACATTTTGCAGTGCACTTTGTTTCGTCCCTGCAAAAGATGATAAAGTAAACACACAGCTGATTTTCGCTTAATATGGTCCACTCGCGTACACAGTTTAAATCACCAATTACTGGAAAGGAATTTCTGGTCCATTTATTGGCCATGTTAATCAATACAGCTTCAATGTTTACCTGTAGCGTCAAATATATATAGTCACCACGTGCAATTCTTTAACAAATCATATCTCTATAAATCTTAAAGACGTAAGATAAATATCCTTACATTTGTAAACTCTTCTGATTTGTGTGTAGAACATATTTTGAAGAGTTTTATCAAGTATTATGAATAAGAAACAAATAGTATTTTTTTTTTATTTCTTTTTTTTTCAGATTTCAACAATGAAGTTCCAAATCAACTTTAAGCTACTTATACTTATGGGTAGTCGTCATAAATATATTTGATGCATCTAAACAAGAAGAACGTCCTGGTAATACCAGTCGATGTGAATTTGACATCGTAAATAAAAGAAACGTTAAAAAAACTTTTGAAGATTTTTTCGAAATGGACAATGTGTGGCTAATTTTTTTCAAAATTACATTATTGCCTACTACCATTATAACGGGAACCAGATTCGACGGAAAAGAGATTAATGATTTGACAAGATGGATTTGGCTTCCTAAGAAACATTCATATCTTTTAACATATATAGTTGACCTAGCTGTCATTACATTTCAGATATCTAAAAATGTTGATAAAACCATATCGCTTTCTGTGAACTGTTCGTTCGATTTCAATACAATGAATTTACAAACTTATTCAATTTGCATGGACTCTCTTTATTATACTATTTTGAAAAACATACTGAGCGTAAACAAATCTGACTGTTTATTTTGTAATAGATATTTTGAAGGACAGTCATATAAACATGTGTTTTATGTGTTAACTGGATCATGGCTAGGATACGATTTTGCCTGCTTTGACTCTGTTAATGATACAGGGACCAGATTAACATACATTAAGAACGGAACAGTCAACATCGTCATCAACATTTTCATTATTGTACTTTATTTGTACTTTCCACTGCTTTTTTTGTTGCTACCCAAGCGTTACAACATTGGTAAAGACGATGGTCAATTTTACAGAAAGGGAGAATATCCTAATAGCTTTGCACGGCTAATTTTAAGGCTACACGATACTCCAAAACATGAAAAAGCTGAGGTTAATTCGGTTGAGCAATGGTATGAACAATTTAACATTAATGAGTTCAAACCTGAAATTCGTATGTTTTCCCTTTTGTACATTGTTACTGCATGTATTGTAAGCAGGTATATATATGCAAATCAAAACATCAAGCTAGAAATTCCAGATTTGTATTGCTTCCCAGACTATGTTTTACGTTCATTAATTTTCAAAATAGGTTTTTGCGGCAACTTTTAATAGTCACAACTTTATATTCTATATATATTACATTGTATATCATAGCGATATCATATTATTCACAGTATAATAGTACATTTTTGTCTGTATATCCACGCGGCATTTTTCAAATAAAAGATGTACTGATCACTGTGGAACAAGAAGAGGAAATTTATTTTGGGTATACAAAATTTTCATTGAAATTTTTAAATCGAATGAGTACATTTTTCTCCTTAAGTCTTTGGGCAAAGTCTCTTGAATGTCTAACCACATGTGAGTGTACATGTGAATGTACATGTGAATGTACACGTGATTGTACATGTAAATGTATATATGATCAAATAATATGCTGTATTCTTACAATACTAGCTCCTACAATAAAATGTATTGCATTTTTTGTGAATTTCTTTCTTTACTTCTTCTTTCTTTTGATTCCAAGTATCTATTTACTACTTGACTATTTTGTTGTTTTTCCATATTGCTTTGTTGTTTTCTATGTATGTAAATATGTAAGAAAACTCATATTTAGACGATTTATTATTTTCTTTTCTCTTATAGCTGTGTATGTTATTCTTTGGTTTTATTGTTTTATATTTTGGCTTTACGTTCGCTTTGTAATACAGTTTATCTTTAAATCTATAGTATATGTAATTTTGGTAACCGTTCCTGTTTTTATGAACGTGTCGTATACTACCTATTCGTTTTGGGCTGTCATTTTATCGGCTTTTATTTATTTAGTTAAATACACAGTTTCCTTTCAAATGAATTATAAGAAACTCTTAGATTTGTTATTAGAGGTAAAAAAGAACAATTGCATTGAAGAGAAATTATATGTGTTGATGATTTTGATAGAATTGCTCAAAAATACCTTCCACTGCGACATCAGTTTTTTTATTTTTTTTTTCAAAATCACACTCACTATTTTATTTTTATATGTCACTTTTGATAGTATAGACAAAGCAGGAAATGATAAATTTACAACTTCCCTTCTCCCAATGTTACTCACTGTTGCAATACCAGCACTTGTAGACAAACTTTGCAATCCTTCTAACTTTGACAAAACGCTTCAAATACAAGAAGATCAAATCAAATCCGATTTTCTTGAAGGACCTAATACGTCTGCACTACAAACAACAAGTGATACCACAGATGATAATCGAAAGAAAAGGCTATTTATCCTTGTATGTCCTTTTTTCTATTCTGTGTGGGTTTTCATGTGTTTCATCTTTAAATCCATAAAAAAGCGTTCATCAAAAATTGAATCGCGTCAATGTCCAACTGAATGTTCAAGTTGCTGTAAAGACTCAAATAACACACCTAATTCTGATGTAGTATCCCCTGTCGAGGACGAACTTCACGTTGAAGTGGATGCACCTCGTGCTGATGTTTTACGTCTTCAGATGCAACCATTAATAGAAGAAACATATGATGTAGTATCCCCTGTCGAGGACGAACTTCACGTTGAAGTGGATGCACCTCGTGCTGATGTTTTACGTCTTCAGATGCAATCATTAATAGAAGAAACATATGATGTAGTATCCCCTGACGAGGACGAACTTCACGTTGAAGTGGATGCACCTCGTGCTGATGTTTTACGTCTTCAGATGCAACCATTAATAGAAGAAACATATGATGTAGTATCCCCTGTCGAGGACGAACTTCACGTTGAAGTGGATGCACCTCGTGCTGATGTTTTACGTCTTCAGATGCAATCATTAATAGAAGAAACATATGATGTAGTATCCCCTGACGAGGACGAACTTCACGTTGAAGTGGATGCACCTCGTGCTGATGTTTTACGTCTTCAGATGCAACCATTAATAGAAGAAACATATGATGTAGTATCCCCTGACGAGGACGAACTTCACGTTGAAGTGGATGCACCTCGTGCTGATGTTTTACGTCTTCAGATGCAACCATTAATAGAAGAAACATATGATGTAGTATCCCCTGACGAGGACGAACTTCACGTTGAAGTGAATGCACCTCGTGCTGATGTTTTACGTCTTCAGATGCAACCATTAATAGAAGAAACATATGATGTAGTATCCCCTGACGAGGACGAACTTCACGTTGAAGTGACCGCACCTCGTGCTGATGTTTTACGTCTTCAGATGCAACCATTAATAGAAGAAACATATGATGTAGTATCCCCTGACGAGGACGAACTTCACGTTGAAGTGAATGCACCTCGTGCTGATGTTTTACGTCTTCAGATGCAACCATTAATAGAAGAAACATATGATGTAGTATCCCCTGACGAGGACGAACTTCACGTTGAAGTGGATGCACCTCGTGCTGATGTTTTACGTCTTCAGATGCAACCATTAATAGAAGAAACATATGATGTAGTATCCCCTGACGAGGACGAACTTCACGTTGAAGTGAATGCACCTCGTGCTGATGTTTTACGTCTTCAGATGCAACCATTAATAAAAGAAACATATGATGTAGTATCCCCTGACGAGGACGAACTTCACGTTGAAGTGAATGCACCTCGTGCTGATGTTTTACGTCTTCAGATGCAACCATTAATAGAAGAAACATATGATGTAGTATCCCCTGACGAGGACGAACTTCACGTTGAAGTGGATGCACCTCGTGCTGATGTTTTACGTCTTCAGATGCAACCATTAATAGAAGAAACATATGATGTAGTATCCCCTAACGAGGACGAACTTCACGTTGAAGTGAATGCACCTCGTGCTGATGTTTTACGTCTTCAGATGCAACCATTAATAGAAGAAACATATGATGTAGTATCCCCTGACGAGGACGAACTGCACGTTGAAGTGGATGCACCTCGTGCTGATGTTTTACGTCTTCAGATGCAACCATTAATAGAAGAAACATATGATGTAGTATCCCCTAACGAGGACGAACTTCACGTTGAAGTGGATGCACCTCGTGCTGATGTTTTACGTCTTCAGATGCAACCATTAATAGAAGAAACATATGATGTAGTATCCCCTGACGAGGACGAACTTCACGTTGAAGTGGATGCACCTCGTGCTGATGTTTTACGTCTTCAGATGCAACCATTAATAGAAGAAACATATGATGTAGTATCCCCTGACGAGGACGAACTTCACGTTGAAGTGAATGCACCTCGTGCTGATGTTTTACGTCTTCAGATGCAACCATTAATAGAAGAAACATATGATGTAGTATCCCCTGACGAGGACGAACTTCACGTTGAAGTGAATGCACCTCGTGCTGATGTTTTACGTCTTCAGATGCAACCATTAATAGAAGAAACATATGATGTAGTATCCCCTGACGAGGACGAACTTCACGTTGAAGTGAATGCACCTCGTGCTGATGTTTTACGTCTTCAGATGCAACCATTAATAGAAGAAACATATGATGTAGTATCCCCTGACGAGGACGAACTTCATGTTGAAGTGGATGCACCTCGTGCTGATGTTTTACGTCTTCAGATGCAACCATTAATAGAAGAAACATATGATGTAGTATCCCCTGACGAGGACGAACTTCACGTTGAAGTGAATGCACCTCGTGCTGATGTTTTACGTCTTCAGATGCAACCATTAATAGAAGAAACATATGATGTAGTATCCCCTGACGAGGACGAACTTCACGTTGAAGTGAATGCACCTCGTGCTGATGTTTTACGTCTTAAGATGCAACCATTAATAGAAGAAACATATGATGTAGTATCCCCTGACGAGGACGAACTTCACGTTGAAGTGGATGCACCTCGTGCTGATGTTTTACGTCTTCAGATGCAACCATTAATAGAAGAAACATATGATGTAGTATCCCCTGACGAGGACGAACTTCACGTTGAAGTGAATGCACCTCGTGCTGATGTTTTACGTCTTCAGATGCAACCATTAATAGAAGAAACATATGATGTAGTATCCCCTGACGAGGACGAACTGCACGTTGAAGTGGATGCACCTCGTGCTGATGTTTTACGTCTTCAGGTGCAACCATTAATAGAAGAAACATATGATGTAGTATCCCCTAACGAGGACGAACTTCACGTTGAAGTGGATGCACCTCGTGCTGATGTTTTACGTCTTCAGATGCAACCATTAATAGAAGAAACATATGATGTAGTATCCCCTGACGAGGACGAACTGCACGTTGAAGTGGATGCACCTCGTGCTGATGTTTTACGTCTTCAGATGCAACCATTAATAGAAGAAACATATGATGTAGTATCCCCTGACGAGGACGAACTGCACGTTGAAGTGGATGCACCTCGTGCTGATGTTTTACGTCTTCAGATGCAACCATTAATAGAAGAAACAGATGTGTAGTTTAATGTATAGTTGCTGTTAGAAGGCTTTAATGAGAAAGATAGTATTTCAATCATGTATTATTGTTTATGACCCCTTCAGTGGCCTGTGAATAAAGAAATTTTAAAACTGCAATAGTATCAAAACAGAAGAGATAATGAATACTAGAGTTGAATTAATTTGTACATATACCAAGTGAAAACTTCGTGTAAAGCATTATCATTCATAGTTAAATGGCATTTGGTAGAAAAAAGAGAATTTGGTGAAAATAAAACCAAAATTTTTGTAAACATTCCAGACTTTGATATAGGATTTTTTGTTATAATTTTTAATCATAGATTACTTACTTTTTTATCTATGATGTGCTAGCGTTTATTGTTAACAAAAAGTTCTAGAGAACGTATAAATTCCAAAAGACCCCGTTCTGAGCCACTTAAGTTGAGCGCACCCTATAAGGTGTCCTTGAATTGGTCGATATCTATATTTGTTTTAACCAATATCTAAATTTATAAACGTTTATATGTATTACATTCTATATCATAGCGATATCATATTATTCAAAGTAAAATAATACATTTTTGTCTGTATATCTACGAAGCATATTTCAGATAAAGATGTACTGATCAACGTGGAACAAGAAGAGAAGATTTAGTTTGGCTATACAAAATTTGCATTGAAATTTTTAACTCAAATGAGTACATTTTTCTCCTTATGGCTAATGGGCAACGTCTTTTGAAAGTCTAAATTCATGGACATGTACATGTGAGTGTACATATTCATGTCTATGTGATCAACTAATACGTTGCATTCGTACAATACTAACCCTTTTTGTATTTTTTTGTGAAATTCTTTCTTCACTTCTCTTTTCTTTCGATTCCAAGTTTCTATTTACATTGTACTACTTGACTTTTTTGTTGTTATTTCAAATTGCTTTCAAACTGTTGTTTTCTATATATGTAGAAACATTTGAGAAAACTAGCATATAGGCGATTGAATATCTGCTGTTCTTTTTATAAAGTGTATGCTTTGCTTTGGTTGTATTGTTTAATTTTTTGGCTTTACGTTCGCTTTGTGATACAGTTTATCTTTAAATCTATAGTATATGTAATTATTGTAACTGTCCCTGTTTTAATGAACTACTCATTCGTGTACTAATCAGTCGTTTTGGGCTGTCATTTAATCGGCTTGTATCTATTTAGGTAAATACACAGTTTCCTTTTACATGAATTATAAGAAATATGCAAATTTGTTATTAGAGGTAAACACAAAGAACAATCGCATTGGAAAGCAATTATATCTGTTGATGATTTTGATAGAATTGCTGAAAAATATCTTCCACTTCCGCATCAATTCTTTTCTTTCTTTTTGAAAATCATACTCACTAGTTTATTTCTATATGTCATTTTTGATAGTATAGATAAAGCAGGAAATGATACATTTACAACTTCCCTAAACCCAATATTACTCACTGTTGCAATACTAGCACTTGTAGACAAACTTTGCAATCCTTCTTACTTTGGCAAAACGCTTCAAATACAAAACGATCACATCAAATCCGATTTTCTTGAATGACTTAACACTTTTACACTACAAACAACAAGTGATACCACAGATGAAAAGCGAAAGAAAAAACTATGTATCTTTCTTTGTCCTTTTTTTCTATTCTGTAGGGGTTTTCATATGTTTTACCATTAATTCAATACGTAAGCCGAACCACACCAATGTCCAATTGATTTTAAATGTCGTTGCAAAGACTTGAAACAGAACGAGGACACGCCACCGGTTTTACTCATGCATTCATATGCAGCTATTAATAGCGTCAAATGAAAATGAGAGTTATGAGTAGTTTGATTAATAGTTGTTGTTTGTTGCCTTGGTGATATAATAGAGAATACTTTAAATTTATCATCCTATTTAATATGTTTAATCACGAAAATCAAACATGCATTATATATCTCTTTTATTTTTATTTCTAACATTAAAACTGTTTTAAACCAGTATATAACATAGTTACCAAAACACTTATGTGAGGCATGTTTTGAATCATACAATTCCATACACATATATATTTTATATGAATGCTCACAATAAGGTCCTACACTGGTTTATTTTCTTAACATAAGTTTTTCAAATTGAAGAGAGAACACTTAATTATAAAGGTCTTCCGTGACATTTTTTTTTTTTAAATTTCTAATTTAATTTGTAATTTGGAAATTTGTAAGTCTGCCTTCAGAGGTTTGAAAACAACCGTAACGTCACGGTACACAAAATTGC